>CM037931.1:6016521-7216521 GCA_021346845.1 Apeltes quadracus
TTTTTCTAAGCATAGTTTTGTTGTTTGGATATTTCCTAATATAAGGAAATAAATACGTAGGGGTTTACCAGAAACTGATGTCATACTGATGTGTCATGCTGCTTTTCTTCTTCCTCGAGTCACCTTTTTTTTCCACCCATACCATCACCAGCCTGAAGCCCTTCTTTCCTCTGCTAGCAAATAAATTACATTAGAGCAGCAGAGCAGCATGAGCGGTAATGTCCTGCTCTGTGTCGTAACATCAAGCAGAACCGGAGCGATCAGGGCAGCTGCTGTGAGCAAAGGACTGTTCCTCACCCCGTCTTTGTTTATGAGCCCTCTCCATGGCCGCCGGCTCACACAGACTGTTGACATTATTCTGGCCTTGAATCCAGATACTTCCACTTCATTCTGAAGTGTGTTTTTTCTCCATAATGCCCCCCTCTGCGGTTAGAAATTTAAATATATTTACAAAAGTCCATACGCGTTATCAAATCGAGCCCTCAAAGCTGGAGCCACATGTCTGCAACACCCAAACACACACACACACACACACACACACACACACACACACACACACACACGCGCACACACACACACACACACACGCTGACTCAAGTTTGGACAGTCAGCTGTGGTCATGTCAAGTCCAGAGAAACAAGCTGAGCTGATGGATGGGGGAGGAAGGGTGAAGGGAGGAAGGGTGAGTTTTACCGTTGCAGAACTGAAGCAGTGATGAGGTGTCATACAAGCTGCTGTAGCTGGAAAACCCGTCCTCCATTCTCCACCTCTGCTCCGCTCCTCCGTGCTCCCGCTGTTATCCACCGCTCCTTCGCCCTCCTCTTCCTCTCCCCACTCTGCCTGTCTCTCTCTCTCTGTCTCTGGTGACTCCCCTCGGTTGGTCTATCGTTCACTTGGCGTCCGAGGCGCTCCCTCCATTCACTCTGCACGGGTCAGGCTCCCCGGGTGAGTCACCATGGCAACCCATTCACTCCGGCGATTTCACGTGAACTCCAACCCCTTCTGCTTCTTCTTCTTGTTTTTTCTTTCCACCCTCTCCTCACGAAAAAAGTCCTGAACTACAGCAGAAAAACCCCTCCCTGCCCGAAGAACACAGAAGTTAGGAGGCTGCTGATGCTTTGGTTTCCTCCGGTGGCTTGTCCTCTCCTCCTTCCTGTCCTCTTTTCCCCTCCCGCTGTCCTCTTCTCGTCCCCCCTTCCGTCCTCTGCGGCGGCAGCTGGGTGTCGTCAGCAGCCGCTGATCTCCAACAGCAAAACAGCTTTAAGAGGGCTCGAGCTGAGAGCGTTACTGTGTGTGCGCGTGTGCGTGTGCGTAAGCGGGTGTGTGTGTGTGTGTGTGTGAGTGTGAGTGTGTGTGCGTGTTTGTGTGAGTGTTTAGATAATGCTCGGGACAGCCCAGCCTTCCCCTGTCACACAGCGGGGACGAGTCAGAGAGCAGGGGGCGGGGTCCGTTCGTGGGCTCCTCCCCCTCTCAGCTGGCGGGAGAGGAGAGAGGGGGACAGACGGGCGGGGTTATGTAAAAAAAATATATAAACACGAGGCAAGTTTGGAGAGCAGAGAGGAGAGGCATAAGAAGAGAGGAGAAGAGATAAGGGGACAAGGTAGGAAAGGAAAGGAAAGGAAAGGAAGTAAGAGCATATGTCATATGAGAAGAGGGGTGGAGAAGATGAAAGGAAAGGAGAGAAAAAGGGAGAAAGGCGACATGAGAACTGGTGGGGAAAACAGGATCTTGTTTTTTTTTTATCTAATCCGTATTGCTCTTTTTATAAAAGACGTGTTTTCCTGGCAAACATAATTTCCCCTAACAGGACAATAAAAATGAACTGAACGAATAAATGAAGGACACCAAAACATCGTGAGATTATATATACAAGTTATATATCTCAGTATATAGAAGTTACTATAAAATTGCAGTGCTTTTTCACGCACACACACACACACACACACACACTGTCGTAACTGTCGAATCCCCCTTGGCATTCCTTGCAACCAAACTGTCTAATCTGCCCCGCTGCAGACGGCACGCAGGCAGAGGGATCCTTGAAACAAGGACGGGGAATGAAAGAGAGACTTGGGGATTGAGGAAAGAGAGAAATAAATGGGAGGGGGAGGGAGAAGAAAAAGAGAGAGTGCTTGAGGATACAATGAGAAGGACCGAATTCAAAAGTGAGTAGGGTGGGAGTTGGGGGGGAGAAAAGTGGGATACCCTAAAAAAAAATGGAATTCTAACTGGGGATTTTGCATGGGCATGTGAGGGTGAACTGGGGGGTCTTTGCATTATTTATAAATCAAGCGAACGGGGGAAAATAACAAGCCCACAAAAAAAAAAAAAACAGTGGCCTACATTCATGTGTGAAACATTTCGCCCTTTCTTGCTCGATCACCAGACAAAATAAGACAAAGGCAGGGATGCTGTAAGACAGCGGTAGGAGAGGCCATGAGGGGAGACATTTGTATCTCTCATTGTTTAATAGTAGCACAGCGGGGGGGGGGGAATAATCCGTCCGTGTGCAGCTCGTTCTGTGCAGGAATCCCTCCTGAAATCCGATCCGGGTTCAAAGGCGACCCGACTGGTTCTGACCTTTAACAGGAGGATGAAGGAGATGCCGCGAGGCTCCTGCTAACGGCGGACCACTTCACATAAATGACCGTGCAGAGACTTTAACACTGTTTGCACACAATGCTCTTTCTCTGCCACTACAGTTTACAATCTTATGTAGACTGTGTACAAATGCGTAACGATCTTTGCATTTTATGTGATAAGCTCAAACATATTTCAGAATGTTTTGATTCAGATACAGCAGAGAATTTCATCCGTCTCCTCTCCCGCTGTCCAAACAACGCACGCTGTAAATATCCATTGTGGGGTTTTTTTTTTTTCTGAAGACCTCAAGTCACACTGGTGTTTTGTCTGAAGGGGTGGAGATTATTGCTAATCTCATTCTGGGGCAGATTTGGGATCCAGATTAGGGACAGGTCTGCTTTTTGTGTGTCTGTCTCTCTGCTCATATGCTCACGTGAGAATAGGCTGCTGAAACTGGAATATATTTCCCCACAAAATCTGCCCCCCATGGGGCCGTTAACCCCACCTACCCCGCGGGTGGCAGGTGGTGGAACCCGCTGCTGCTCCACAACCTCTCCCCTTTCCGCACCTCCCTATTGTCCCCCCTCCCACCACCCATCAGTGGATCCAGAGGGTGTGCGCACACACACACGGTGACGATACTGCCACAGAGATTCTCACTACAGGATTAATGTCGTAATCGTTCACACTGGTTCCATTTTCAAATGTGTTGCAGGATCAAGTCTTGGTCAGATCTAAATCTAAATGGAGATATCGTTGGGAAAGCACATATGTGCTCCTTTCGTTTCGTGTGATGAAAGCGTTACTAAAAACGTACGGTCGGTTTTAACAGAGGTTTAGTGTCTCGCTCGACACTCGAGCATCTCAGCGAGGACTCGCATCCGGATCCGTTGCTTTCGCACAAGGCTTTCTGGGTCTGTTACTACAGCTGTGCTCCCTACAGTAAAAGGTCAAATTCAAACTGAGCCGGTTGGTCATTTAAGAAAAATAAGTGTTGACCTTTGTTCCACGCACAGATGATCAGTCAGTCTGTCATTGGGTCAGGATTACAAAGAATCAAATTCAGAGCGAAAGAGGAAACAAGGTCAATCCTCTCCGTGATCCAGCCACCATCTGCGTGCGTGTCCTTTTCATTGGGCTGTTTTCTGCTTGACACCATGAATTCATTTTGCGGCCTTAATGATTTTTATAAACATCACACATAACTTCAATTAAAGACAAGGGGGTCTGCTGAAATAATTTACAGCCTGTCAAGCTGGACAGCTAAAGACTTTAGGCACATCTTCAGTACGTTAAGTTGTGTAAAGGTTTTTTTCTTACTGGCTGAACATTACAGATAAAACTCCTGCCGGCAGGGAGCAAAGGTCACCCAATACAAGATCATTCCACAGCGAAGTGGAAGAGCGACGCCGGCGTTATTTAATCACTTACCTGCCATAAAGCTCCCGTGTGTCACGGTTTGGTCATTATGACAACTCACTGTCTCACAGTCCAAGTGACAGTAAGAGACTGCTGGGCTCATTTTCGACCGATAAGATTACCATGTGATTTGGTCAACACATTCATTCCATCATTAAGTAGAAACATTTAAATTCCTGCTAAACTATTGATATTCACACAGAGTTGAAAAAAACAGTGAAAAAGTCAGTAAATAAGTATATTTAAGTAAATCTACTTTGAACACTTTTATAACGGGAGTTTGATTACGTGAATATTTTGAAAACCTGTCCTACTCGTTCTTTTAATGCTCAGTATTTCTTTATTCACAATAGTTACGATGTTCCAACTCTCCTTATTTGGAGCATTACTATTATTCATTTTTTTTTATCGCTTCCAACCTTTGGCTTTGCTCCACAAGAAGAAGATTCATTCTCACGGTGCAACAGTTTGACGTCTCATCTCAGCAGCATGTCACTTATCAGGCGAGACGAGTCCAGGACGAGACGTAATACTTTCTGTGACTGGCTGAGGTTCACACCTGCGTACACCTTTCTGGGCAGGACGAGATGGAGAGGTGAGACTAAATCAAACGAGTGACTGTTGAAAATACATAGATTCCCCACCTGCTGGAGAAAATCAAGTGAAAACGATGCTAAATGCATTGAAGCGAAAGGATCAAATTAGGGATCAAATCCGGGGCTTTTAATTTGAGCCAATCGAAAATCTCGAGTGTCATGTGACCTCATATTCAGACGAATTCGGTGGAGCTTGATTTGTAAAACAATTGAGATTTTGGGTCAGACGCTCGTGAGGCCCTCACAAAAGCGTTCTCTAGAGTCGCACTCACAGGGGTTCCCCTTTATCCCTGCAAAAATGAATTGTACAAATAGACAAAGTATTTCTTTTTACACGCGTATCCTCGGTTAGGGGGCCTTGATCTACAGTGGGAGACACACGTGCTGGGTTAAATGCATCAATGCATAGCCTAACACAGGCAAAACCGCAACCAGCTTCTCTCAAGAGCCGGTGAAAGCTTTCATCGTCATGAATTAACCGGAGGAAACGTGACCTACTTTTGGAGAAGCCAACAGACTGATATCTGATGTCTTGTTCACAGAAAAGCAGAGGCTGCATCAGGCGGAATATGATGGAAGGACTGTAATATCAGCGTTGAGGTTGGATTTCAAGCCCAATACATGATCCATGTTTCGTACGTTTTTCCGTGAAAATCATCTGTTCTTTTACTCGCCAACTATATTTCATCATTACTGTAACAAGCGGCGGTAATTAACCAGCAATTTGAGATTTTAAAATGATGAAGGCGCAAGATCAAAATTCACCAGTTATTACGATTATTCCTGAATTTAGTGGTGATCTATCCAAAGATTTTTTAAATAATTTAAATCTTAACAATAAGAGACAACAACAGAGGATCCAGGCTACAGGAGGAAATAGCAAATAGCACGTTAGGCCTTCACTAAATTGCACACACAGGTAACAGCATTTCCAAATAATTGTAACCATTCAGGAAAACGGGGTAATCTTTGTTTTTTAGTGTGTTCTTAAGGTCACAACATCGAAACCTTTTATCCATGAAGGAGTCCCCAAAAATATTCCAAAGACCAACATTTACAAGAGGTTGTTGGAAAATATTTTTCTATTCTCAATTCATAATACATTTTTCATATGTTGTCTTACCAATAAGGGCATTATATGGGTAAAAATAATCTGATTTTAGTCCTGCGATGCTGCACCGACAGGCATTTAAGGATAAATAGAGCTGCTGGTTTTGGTGCGAATGACAGTGAAAGTGTTTGTCTTACCCCCTGTGGATATCGATTCAACGCCGACTCCTGGGAGACAGACAGAGACAGAACATGAGTGTCTACAAGGAGCATCTGCTTCTGGGCTGCAAAAAGCTCCTAATCCCGAGGCTTGAAAAAAAAAGTAATAGAATATTTACTCACTGTCACGGAAAAGGACGTTTTCAGCCAGAACTTTCCAAAGGAAATGGAAAGTTTGGTCACTATCACAAAAAACCTTTCCCAAAATAATAATAGTACTTAATAACAGTTGGAATGCAATGCATATTGAATAAGCTGGCAGTGTTTTCCTTTATGTCAACATTCTTAATAAAGTGATCCTTTAGTTGAAATCCAGAGTGAGCCAACACAGGCTCCTATTCATCTTGGGATTTCTTTTAAATTTCAAGTGTAAACTTAGGATCAGCCCTGGCGGTTTGTATACAGTGTGTGACCTAGTTTCATGAGCATTCATGAATTCCACCAAACTGCCAAAGTCTGGTCTCGTTTAGAGAGAATATACAGCCAAGAATCACACAATTGGCAACCAGGGCTTTACATGCTGTGTAGCATACAACCTGGATTAGGAAAAACTCTTAGAAGACATCCTTTGATGGAGAATACCGGGAGGAAATAGCAAGAAAGGCAAAAGAGGTGGGCTCCTTCTTCCAGGAAGGGGTGGGCGGACTTGCAACGGCCATTGTATGTGTGCAGAGAGCAGGATTATCATTTCAGTGAGCCTACAAGAGATAAGCAGGCAGGCGAGAAAAAAAAAAACAGCAGATAGACAGAATGAGGAACCGTCTGTCTGTCATGTGTGCCAGTAAAAGGGGACCTACATTATTATCCAGCACTAAAGGATGACATTTATAACATGGTGGTACTATATCAAATCGTACAATGGGAATGTAGCTCGAGCCTTTTTACGTGTCAACCCGACTGCCTCGGTAACTTCGCCTTGACACTAACGATGCCGTGGATGTGAGTCACAAACCACACAGACTTCTCTACATCTCATCTATATGTTAATGATGCATAACCTGGACAACAGAAGTACCACAGGACTGACTGCCGTCCCCGGAAATATGATAGAAGACGGACGTTGCGTACGGTCGTTAAAGGCAGAAAGCGGCACCTTGCAGGTCAGCGGGAGACATCGCAATTTGTCAATCGTCTGCTACCGTGGAAATAGTCTATTTATCTGAAGGGTGGTTCTTAAATCACCTTGTGACTACCATGACAATCCAGCAGGGTTATGGTGTGTTGAATGGCCATGTCCTGTGGATTTCAGAGTGCGCAGGGCTGTGTTCTCCCAAGCGACGACAACATTAATCACATCTGACTTGGCCACTGAAACATCCATGTACACCCTTCCCCCATTTCCTGAGTCCTGCTCTACTCTTTCTCTCTGTACAAGTGTACACACAGACGTAAAGTACACGCACAGTGTTAGCATTTATGGAATTATTTTTGCTTCATCGTTCAATTGACCTGCATCAAACATGTCTTCCTACACTTGCTCGTCTCTCCTGTGTTTCTTGCAAAGTCACAGCGACTCAGGTCCCGATCGATACAGTCAAGAATAAACTCTGCTGAGGTATCTGGCGCCTGCGGCAGAGTTCCCTCTGATGCATGTGTGGTGGAAGTCCGGCTCCTCTGTGTTTGCGTGTGTCTCACGTGCACACACAAAAACGCCAGGTGGCTGTGGCCAAACCTGTGTGTCTGAATGACCCATTTCCAACCAAACCAGTCTGTCGGCATGAGGAATAGGTCTAACATCAGCAAAGCTACTTGTCCTTTCCGGGCACAGATGCAACGCTGACTTCAGCGACCTGTGATACCGTCTTCATCTGCATTTCTGAACACACTCACTCAAGCACGTGCACACACACACACACACACACACCAAGTCTCCATTTACAGACTCTATCTTGCCGGTGGAGGGACATTGATGATTTTCAGCTTCCCCCCTTTGACTCCCCGTTACCTTCTGTCTTCCTTACTCTCCTGCCATTTGACTTCTTGTGTCATCTCTGATTTAGTCCACTTTTGCATGTAATTTCCTTTTGAGTCCCTAGGTCTTTTTTTCACTTTTAACTTTCCAATTCGTGACCCTGTGCCTTCCCTCCACCCCATTATGAGGACCACCATTAATAGAATGGGCTAATACCTCCACCTGCAGGACATATGCTGAACTGCTGCTACGCATTTTCTCTTTAGTCATTTCCGGAAACTTAAAGGAAAGTTCATCCCTGGCAGAAAAATAAAATAAGAAGTAAACATTAATAGTTAATTAATTAATAGTTAGCACTGTTTGATACAGATTAATTCAAGGTAGAATTTTGGATTAACTGCTGGTTAACATTGTTGGAACTAATGTGGTGTGATGCTGGATTTGGTAGAAGCTGCGGCATCATTGTATCAGTTTGTTTAGTCTGATTCGTGGCAAAATGTGAACGACAGGGATTTGGTTTTAAAATGATTGATGTCATTTCCTGGCAAATCCATTGGAGCCTGATATGATAGATAATGGGGTCAGCTGCCTATCAAATGAAAAACAAATCTTGGCAGTGGTTGCCAAGTGGTGGAGGTTTTACTGCTGAGTCCTGTTGATTAATCTGAGCAGGGGATCATGCGTAAACTGAGCCGCAGAGAAAACAGGAAAAAGAGGAGATGAAAGGAGAGGGAGCGATGAGATAAAGCAAAGAGGAGCGAGTAAGACAAGGGAACAAGGATTTCTATTCATAACTGATTCTTTCTGTTGGTCCGTCTGTCGGCGGTAGTAAACGCATAAACTTCTCTTACAGCTGAGCTGCATTTGTGGGAAATGGCTCTTTACTGCTTAACTACAGACACACACACACACACACACACACACACACACACCGTGTAGACATTCACAAGCATACACAAGCAGACGACTGCACACACACACAGAACATCTTCATGCCATGTGTCCCCATCAACCTCGGACCAACCGGGTCACATGCACGGCTGCGTTTTTTTTAAATCTTTTTTTCCTTCAGGCCGGCGTCCAAAGAAGCTTTCTCGCTCCTTTACATGTCCCTGATCAGAACTCTTGCGGAGTCGGTCTGCATTATTTTCATGTGCCCGAGGGGAATTCACTCCCAAGTTTCCTTATAAGGGCCCGAAACTAAACCAGCTCCTCTTTGCAGCTGAATACTTGCAGTGTGAGCTGTCCCAGTGAAGGGCTCGGACTAACACACGATGGTCCATGAGAGACCCCCTTTCCTCAAAACATACACACAAATCCAAACAACATATACGCTCAGACATGCACCTCATATATCTCTCTTGAAAGCAGATGTGTGCACAAGTGCACCAGAGTGCTGGCGAGTGTTTGTGCTCACCCCCGGGCTGCTCCTCACAGTCAGACATGGCCAGAGAACAGAAGACGATCAGGACCGTGTCTCCTCTTGGCAGCCTGTTGCTTCTTCTTCTGAAGCGGCGTCTCCTTAGTATCTAAACTCTCGGTTTTAGGCTATGAGCTACCCTCCTCTGCCCCTGTTAACATGACTTACTTTAGTTTCTGTCTCCTTGTCCTCCCCGCCCCCCCTCCTCTCTCCCTCTCTCAACAATCTGACCAGTGGCCAGTGGATGTGCCAGTCAAGCGTCGCACGCCACGCCATTGGATTCTATATCTGTAACTTACTGTCCTTCCATGGGATTCTGTTCCTCTCATATAGGACAGGCCTTCTTAGCTGTGATTCATTCACTTTCATTTTACTTTTTTTCTCACCATCAGAACATAAGAAATTTAACCTGCAACAAAGCAAGAAGGTAAATCACAAACTCACCATAGAATGTCCTGTTTTTCCGCTGTGCTTTTCTTCCTCTCCTTTGAGCCTGTAACATGAAACAGCTTGAGTGAACTTCTCATCACGTAGGTTAAAATCCAGGCATTCTTCAAGAAAAACTTCAATTTTGTTTGGCTGTAGTAACGTTCGTGTCCTGTTGGGGGCGCTAGGTAGCTCAGTGAATCGTGCTCACTTTGGGAGAAATCCTTTGTCGTCTATTGTTGGATTTATAAACATTTCCACGGTCCGGTTAATCTGTACTCATTCTGACAGCCAAACGTAATCTCTGGGGTCTGTTTTAATTCTAATAAAAAGGCTCGAGGCCACGTGCAAGCTGCGTTTGCTTGCAATTTCTACCAAACACAGACGGAAAGGCAGGCGGGCTTAAAAACCAGGCAGAAAGAAAGTTCTCTGGTGTGTTGAGACAAGAAGTCAAAAGACACGGAGCAGAATCCACGACGGAGAAAACAGAGGATCCCAAAAAACGGCGTCCGGCTTTCTTCCCTCTTTCTGAAGCCATTTTCAGAAGGGAAGTGTTTGCCGGACACTTCGTGACGCTCCGCAGATTACCGGCCCACTTGAGTGCACAAAAAGTTCCCCCCGGAACGTACTTAACGCTGCTGCTGCGGCGGCGGCTTTGATTAAGCTCGTCGTCAACCTTTCCAGACCCCTTCATTCCTGAATTACTTCTCAGCTCGCCTGCTTGACCCTTTGTCACTTGACTGGAAAGGATTAGCGCGGCGGGGGGGTGAGGCCTAGTGGCGAGGCCTGGTGGCGAGGCCTAGCATGTGACTCACACGTCCGGGAAGGAACTGTGTTCACTGAGGTCAGCGTTCAGGGGTTATCTGCACATGTCGAGAGGACACGGGGGATGAGAGCCGGTAGGGTTTCTTTATCTGTCCCGCTGACCTGTCAGTGACCCCCCCCCACCCCCTCGACCCGACACGGCGGCCCGGCCGTCGCACCACGGACAGCTTTGATGTTAGATCGCCGGCTCTTGTTTGCAGAAGAGCTGCAAGGCCCTTTCGCAAACGTAACCTAAACCTTCGCCCCCCCCCCTCGGCCCCTCTCACTGCGGTAAACAGAAAGCGGACTATTCTTACTCTGAGATGGTCACAAGCAACTACTTTGGCTGAGGTCACGCAACCCCAGTCTGTCCAAAATAGTGCACAAATTATGCTTAATGGGATCGTAAAGGGGTTAATTATGAGTTTCAGGAGTGATCTTGCGTTTTCTTTAAACAATGTAGTTTACCTTCAGACAAGAGAACGATTATTAGGAAAAAATGAGGGCTGAAGCACCTAATTTTCCAGTTTCCAGTTCCAACCAAAGAACTGTTGCAACTATAGACAGATTCTACGGCAATAAGCCATTTGTACCATAAGCCATTTACCAAGTTTAACATTTGCCTCTGTTAACTCCATACTTATACTAGAGTCAGCCGATTTCCCCCAAAAACACACCCAATCAAACATTTTATTGCACCACTACAGTTTGTTATTTAAGGGACTGAATCACGTCCACATCAAAGTATTAGTCAAGACTGGGCTGTAATTTGTCCGCATGGCAGATGGATGGTTGACCGTCTGTAATTTGTAATAACAAAGCGAGTGCGGTGTGTTTTTCACGTGACCCTGATGCCACTGTGTGTGCAGTCCCCGAAGTGCATCTGATTGGACACGCGACACGCACTCACGCTTTTACTCAAAGCCTAGAGGGTGACCTCTTCTGAAATGTTCCCCTTTCGCTCCATCTCTCTTCATCACTGTTTCTGTCGACCTCTTTGACCCCTGTCTCTCTCTACAGATGTTTTTCTTTCTCTCCATCGTGTCAGTCTCTCAGCAAGTTGCCTCCACTTTCTTCAGTTGACGTCAACAACCCGCCTTCATTTCCTGATGGGTAAAAAGGAAGGCACTGTCTGAAGGTTAATTATTTTTCTTACAGACGCCCCCTCCTCCTCTCTGTGGTCGTTTAATGACCTGGAACAAGAGGGGTTTTCTAAGCTATTTGGTTAATACAAAATTCTACATTAATGGAAACGTGACTTTACTGTAACAGGTTTTCTTTAATATCCACAGCTAAGCGTTTCCATTGCACACTATCAATATTACTAATATTACTATTACTATGTACTATGTTTACCTGTATTTTAGGACGATGTCTGATGTTGATTCTGGGATTGCCAAAATGATCAACGCAATTTAAACTAATATGCAATGCAATGTACGCTTGATCTAAATGAAAATTATGAAGTTGATTAATATGTGAAAAAGTGAATGATTCATTTAACGCAAGAGGTTAAAAGTGTAAACCCTCCTGTGCCATTTGGACCATCTCATTTCATTTAACAGCAACAATATACTCATCACAAAATATAAATGTTTACAGTATATTATTACACAGCTTAATTAAGAGGAGTGAAAAGGCCTCTGGCCTGTGCTTTAACAGGTTTATGTTAATGGCCCTCCCATGGCAGGAGCAGTTGTGTGTGCAGGTACTAATGAACTCTTAATAGTGCTAAATCTAACAGCCTCTGAATGATTCCACTAACTGTTTTATGGCTGTGTGGGCAGAGCCCTAATTGGCGACTTGTGGCAAAGAGCTCTCTTCACAGCTTCCCCCGGGTTCAACTCCCTGCACGATGCCCCTGAATCTGCACATCGTTGTGCCAAAGAAGAGACAACACAATTATCCGTTTATCTTTGTTTCCCAGTCGTGTTTAAGAGTTGTGCTCGTTGCACAGATTATTCAGATATCTGGTAACACATGTGGACGCCCAAATTAAGACACAATTCTGTATATAAAGAAAGATTTTTCCTCTTCTGATACTATTATATCTTTGCATATGTTGGTTAAATGTGGGTCGGCAGCGTGAGGGATAACCTTGTGTGTGTGTTTGAAGAAATTGTAAAAACGTTTTATCTTGGTTTTATAATTATTCTCCCTAAATGCAATGAACTGCATATAATTGCGTGACTCAGAGGAGGTGGAGGGGGGGGGGGGGGGGTCATGGTGTATTTCCGGTTGAGGATTAACTGTAAAAAGGGAAGTCTTCCTCTTGCTGGGGGCAGAAGTCTCCCGCAGAGAAATGGCCGAGGTGTGACGGAGGGGATTCAACTTTGATTCGAATAGCAGTTTTAGTCAGCGACACACACACACACACACACACACACACACACACACACACACACACACACACACACACACACACACACACACAGAGAGTTCCTGATCCTCAGCAGTCCTGCCCTCAGGTCTCAGCCAGTTGAAAGACAGGGGAAACTCCAGATGCTTCCCAGCAGTTGTGTGCTGTGACTTTGAAAGAAGACGGGCAGCAGGAGGAGGAGGAGGATGAAGAGGAGGAGGAGGAGGAGGAGACCGATGGAGGATTGAAGCTATGTATGGAGCGGAAAAGAAGTTAACAGCAGCGGCAGAGGCATAAATTAATAGTAACTGTAGAGGCTTTGGCACTGAAGGCGCCTTTGAAATCAAGGCTGGGGGGGGGGGGGGGGGCAGCCAGCAGCGGGGGATGCCGGGTGGGGCAAAAGGAGGTTCCTCTCTGTATGATGGATGGACTGGTGAGGAAGAAAGGTGGGGGGAGAGGAGGAGGAGGAGGAGGAGGAGGAGGTTCAAAAGAAAAATGACCCAGACTGCTGCTGAGCTGCAATGGGAGGGAATGCGGGGCAGCAGAACATGTGGGGATCTCATAACCGAGGAGGGGGTTTGCAATACCACGACAGGGAGACTACCAGACTTTCAGTGAGGGGGGGGGGGGGGGGTGGAGAAAAACACCTAAATAATAATCAATACGTTTTACAAAGCGTTCTAAAGCCTCGACTCATTGCAGCGCTCCAGTCTGCACGCTGCAGTAATAGACGTCACTGGATGCAACGCGAGCTATCACACCTTTCAAGATGCCTCTGCAGCTTTAGTGGTTGGCATAAACCTTTTGACTGAGGTTAACTTTAGGGCTTTTAAAACATGATCCAGCCACCACCCCCCCCTCCTCCTCCTGTTACCCCCTTTACCACAGACAGCCAGAAATGAAAACCTCTCCTCACACACACCTACTTGCTCTCTTCCCTTCGGGGCCTGCTAAAGCCATTATGGCTCTGAAGGAGATCGTATCAGCTCCAGGCAGACAAGCAAATAGTTAGTTAAGCAGTTAGATATACAGACAACGACCCGCAAACTGAGAAGCCTCTGTGCTCGGGACGGGCCCGGCTAAATGTCTGGCTACTCTTCAGAGGCTCTCAGGTGTGACCGGCCGGGGTCTCCTGTGTACCGCGGCCAAGGCGGCAGACAGGCACGGGAGTGTTCTGCGAGCCGCCTGGAGGCCATGAATATCTGCTCTATCTCTCCCTGTCGCAGGCCGCATGCGCTCCGAGCCGCCGAAACACTAAGCAGATCTTCTTTCCTGCAGAACCATGCCAGCGTTCACGGAGTTAATGCATATTTTTAGGCTGAGCAAAGGTCGAGCATTTCGTACCAAAGTGCCGTCATTGCTACCAGCAACTGCGGTTTGTTGCATCTGATGGCTCTGCATTTGAACTTTGCATTTGAATGAAGCCAGACCACAAATGCACAGCGACAGGGTTTCCAGAGAGAGGAGGTATGAGGCTTTTTGGTCCTTAGCTCATACTCGTAACATGTCTTTCTCGCTGCACTAACACTGTTACACGGGTTGAGCCCCGACCCGACAGAAGGGACCCCTAATGTCTCCCGCCCTGCTCTGGCTTGCGCGCACACACACGCACACACACACACAAACTCTTACCTAGAATGGCTGATGGCTTGTTTTCATGAACATATATTATTTCCAGATGGGGGTCATGAATAAAACCCGACGGAAACATGTCGGGTGAAACTGGAAACTTAAAAAAAACAGAAGTGGAGGGGTATGGAGCTGGGTAAGAAAAACACACTCTCCTCCCCCGCTCAATCGCTGGACCCTAAGAAATAAAAGTGAGGACTGGGAGCGGGACAACATGACTGTTTCGAAAGTTTTACCAAAAATAAAAAAAAACCTCCACAAAAAAAAGGACTTTCATGAGAAAACTTTCAAACCTCGGCACATATTTTCAGCTAAATAAACAAAGTCAGAGGAAAGAAAGGGAATAACTTCAGTCTCAACTGAGAATACAAAAACCGTGCTGTGAATTCTTCCACTGAAACAACCACAGATTCTGATGCCTATGACTCACTAACCCCAGAAACATGAAGAAAGAAGTCATGTAAAACTGGGAATAGAAAATAGATTCAACACAATAACAAAGTAGTCGGTCCTCCAGCAATGAGCAGCAGCAGCACATTTTAATAAGCTATCATCCAGGATAACTTCTGCTTCAACTCTCGACTTACATCTGGATACAAAACTAAACAAACTAAACAGTTGGACATTTTGGGGAAAAAAACGTTGTTTGGCAAAAGGAAAACGTGTTCTGATCTTTGTCAAGCGAGATGAAACCAACGCATGCAGCCATTTTAGCTTAGTTTAGCATAACGGCTGTAAATTGTGCTAAACTAACAAAATGCCTATAGCAGTTTTTCTTTTACCATCTTTTTTCAGACTGACTACAGGTCATGAACTCTGCCGTTGTCCCTGGCATGCTAGGGTCAAAGACATTGCGTACCGCTAACTGCACGGGCATGAGAGGGATATCGGTGTTCCCATCTAACTCCCAGCAAGAATGTAAATAAGCATACCTCCCAAACTAGTCCTTCGCACGCCCAATGTGGACTTTAGTGGCCATCTGCAGTTCTTCCACTACTATTTACCAGAGATCAGATGAAGCAAACATTTAGTGGGGGATTATTTACTCGCCCTCCAACCGGTCGCTCTGGTTTGTCCTGCCGTGTCGGCGCAGTTAAAAACTGGGTGGTTTGTCCTCATCTAATCTGACTCAGACTTCTTATCTCCACCATCAGACTCTAATCAGCCAGCTTTGTCCAGACAACAAGGGGCCAACATGAGGTAGAGAGGAGCCGGAGGCCTACGCAGTGTCTCAGCCATAAAAGACGTGGCCTTTCAAGTGAGCAGTAACGGTACAGCTGAACGGCAAATTAGTCATTACATTCATAGATACGTTTCTTTCAAAATAACTGGGTGTATTCGTTTGGGATTTCTTCAATGTGGATTTCCAACCTAACATCCGCAGGAAATGTAATGTGGGGCGACCTTTAACGAAACGATCTGGCTCCTATCAGGACACTGGTATTTGGTCTGCTCATTCTCTCCCACCCGACCCGGCGCTGCTGCAAGCCTCGACTGCAAATCCTTCAGCCTGCCACCCCCCCGTCCGGCCCTTATCTCAGCCGGCTCGCAGGCACAGATGGAAAGCCCATTCGTGTGCAAACTGCAGATTGAGCTCTGATTGTCCTGATGGCCGCCTTTGTCTGAGTAATACCTCCTCTCTCACCATGATAAAGGGAAGGTAAGTAAGCTCATTTGCACGTATCAATTAAGGCTCATAATGAGCTCAGCATGACGTGGCATCTGAATGCATTCCTGGGGTATTGTGCAAACTATGAGGAGCACCGAAGGCTCCATTCAGATGGGCTGCAGATTGTAAATGTGGGGGGCAGATAAAGGATTTTAAAAAACACACACAAACAGGTCAGCATACACATGCATGTTCCACCTCCCCCGCTTTCCTCACACACACACACACACACAAAGGTGATAATGAGAATTCAAACAGGCCGTTAGTTAAAGCCAGGCTTAATACAATTAAATAATTAGACAATGAGAGCAAAAAGTAGAAACAACACTTTTATACAATTACAAAACTATAGAACTGTACAATTACAAGTGATGTATAAAAAATAAAAAAACACTGAAGTGAATAATTTTTCATTGAAAATAAAAGTTTCACCCACAAGGTGCACGTAAGCTAAAAATGCACTCAAGAACAATTACATTTCATCATATAAATATCTAATTGAACTTTAGTTTACACAAGTATGTAAAAACAGACTGTTTTGGAATGTTTTTTTAATCCTTTTTACTCATTGTTAATGTGGAAATGCTTTCATGGTTGTTGCCATCTAATACCACAGCGCAGCGAAGCCAGAGAACCATGAAAAACAGCCGCAACCTCAGCGCATTAACATCAAAGTGTATTTGTATAAGAGCTTGTTTTCTTTTCTCGTCCTCGGGCTTCAAATGCTGAGCTGCAGCCGCTGTTCTTATTACCTCTTTGGCTTAAAAATCATTCGAGGGGGACCCTGGCCTTTACAACGAAAGCCAACACACATGGCAAATAAAGACAAGGCAGAGAGGAAAAAAAAAAAAAAAAAAGAATCGTTGAAGGCACAAGGCTCTCCCTCCTTAATTGTACCTGAAGGGAAATCCCTTTAAATAGTAGCTGGCAGAGGCAGTGAGCTGGCAAGAAGATCAAACAGTCGCTGAGCAGAAGCCCTATAAATACATCACATTCACTTGCCTCACTTCCAACGCCTCTTCAGCCCGGCGCCTGTGCGCTCGGGCCACTGCAGCTCGGCCCTGCAAACCCGCAGGGCCGAGCGCCCTTTAAGCGCTTTGGCGAAGGAGGACGCGGCATCTCGTCTTAAGCGCCAACATTTTTTGCGTGTCGTGTTCCGCCTCAGGTCTCTCGCTCGCTCAGCCCGGCCGAGGCCGAGGGAGCTTTGGTTTTCTTCACGTACACCTCGGACGTCCCATCAGGCACCAGGTGACTGAAGCCGCTGCTGAAGGAGGCCAGGACCCGGCCTGCACACAACGGGCAAAAAAAAAGAGAGAGGAGGAGGGGGGGGCGTTACACATCTGCTTCTTCAATAATGTAGCACGTCTCGACTGTATACATTTCAACATTTAAAAGCTTCATCGAAGAGATTTAAAAGAGCAGCTGCTGACTGTGTTTACTCAGCAGTCTTACTGAGACATGATCTTGTGGGTAATTATGCACGTTTGTTATAGAGGGGTTTTCAGTGTCTGGCTGACTTCATTTGTGTAATGAGTTTAACAGATTAAAGTCAGCTGGAAAACGCTCCCAAGACCAGCAATTGGATTAAAAAAAAAAAACACAACATCGGCTAAACTTCCATGCAGTAGAAAGGAAAGGAGGCGTTCACTTACCGGTCCAGGTCTTCCGCCCGGTCAGAGTGAAGCTGCTGCACTGAGAATGGGAGTTGCAGATGAACGCTGCCTCTCGGGCGCCGTGGACCGACAGCACGCAGCCCTGCTGGCTGTAGGACGGCCAACAGCGGTACACCGCGTTCCCAGAGGTCCCCATTCCTCGCATCACGGCGTAATCTGACCACAGAGGACGAGAGGCCACTTCAATGCACTGGACGCTTTAAATTAAAGCATTAAATACGGAGAATACAGATGAGCAACAAAGAAAACAGCTGGAAGAGAAGAAAGCGGCATCTTTTTCATGAAACAGAGCTTTTCTGACTCAAAAAGGATTGACAGGTTTCAAAGTTTACTTGCGTTTATGGCAAAATTATTTTCTCAATCATTTGCTTTAAAAAAGTAAGATTGTGGGAAAGTTATTATAAAATAAACATTCCGTGATGGGTCCAAATACTTTTGACATCCATCCATCCATGACCCAGAGATATTAAATCTACTCTGAAAAAAAAGCATTGAATGTAGTGAAACTGAGAAAAGTGGGAGGAAAGACAGGAATAGTTGGCCACCATTTTGAACATATTTTCTCTAATGAGCCGTTCCACACTGAAAACAAAATCTGCTCACTCCACTTTCCTCCCGCCTGAACATTTGCGTTTCATTCATCATCATAACTCTTTCAGTCAGACTTCATGTGGATCTGGTCTTAAATCATCTGCTACACATTAGCAGGGGCCAGGGGCGCACGCACGCGCACACACACACGCGCACACACACACGCGCACACACACACGCGCACGCACACACGCACACACGCACACCAGCTCCTGCCATTTAGGAAGGTTAACAGTTTGTAACCATGTTCCTCCTCCTCCGTCCAGACTCACAGACCCGGCTTTTGTCCTGCTTGTGTGTGTGTGTGTGTGTGTGTGTGTGTGTGTGTGTGTGTGTGTGTGTGTGTGTGTGTGCGAGGAGTGGGGGATTATTAAGAGGAAAAGGACACGAGGATCTGCCCTCTGAGTTTGAGCAAAGGGAACAAGGAGAAGGAGTGTTACGAGGATCCTTCTACGGGGAGAAATAAAAATAAAATAAAAAAAGAGGCCTGTTGGGGAGCGAAAGGGTGGCCGACCTCAGCTGTTGAGAAGACGGACACGAATGAATATAAGCTCTTTGTGTTTGAAACGGGCGACGGGAAGACATCCTTCCTTTCTCATTTAAAGATTTATTTCCATCAGGCTACGAGTTCAGCCTTTTTTTGCCCACAACTCATCCTCCAACAAAGCTCAAATGCTCCCAGCTGTGAGAAAGTTACGTCAACATTACCAATGAATTTCCACCCGTCAGCGATTTCGAATTAAAAAACTTGATGAGCGCCGTTCCTCCCACACACACGTTGTTCATCTGTGAGCAGTGTTGCTTTTGGCTTCTCTGATCAAACTTTGTTGCGTCTTTGGCTGCAACTCTCTTCTTCTCCTCTCAGGGAGGGGACGTTAATGAGCCCGCGTGTCTGTTAGAAACTCCTCTCCGCTTGTTGATTCATCATTTACGGCAACGCTTGGACATTTCGGGTGACGTGGCTCATTTGCTTTCATTTGACGATGAATAGCACATGTCTGTGCACCAAGTATAAGGCTTACATCAGTTTAGCTTAGAACAAAGACTGCAAACATATGTCGAATGGTGCAAAGATCCATTCAAAACTACCATAAAAAGTTCACCAACTAACACATAATGTCCCGGTAGATTAATCCGTGTAATTGTCCAAATGAAAGACATTCAGCACTTTGTCAGAGGGTTATGTGATGCACTTTAAATTGATTGGTAGCTCCTTAAAGACTTATAGACAACCAGTAAAGACGTTGTAAAAACCAACGGGTGAGACATTAAAAAGGTTCTTCTTCACGGAGGCAGCTCGTGGTTCTGCTGGCGGTAGCTGCACATTTCCACACACATCTCATTTTACTCTGCGCATTAAAACCCGATTACATAACTCTTCTAGACTTTGCCCTAACCCTAACCTCCACACACAAAAAAAAAAAACCCTCTGTATGAACCAAAACCCAGGATGAAATAAGACTACTCTTATCTCGCACACACTAAGCAGCAGCAGGGCCGACTCTCGGCACCTCCTTGTTAAGCCACAGCATGGTGTCGACCTCAGCGCCCGGTCCTCTTTACCCACAATCTGTGATTAAATTCACAACGCGCTGCTATATAAACAGTCCAGCATCTGGGGGCGGGGCGGGGGGGGCAGGGCGGACGGAAAAAATCTCACCACAGGAACGCAGCCAGTCATTCCGTTATTAATATTTCATAGAGAGGAATGGGGGGGAGTGGACGGAGGGGGGTGGGCTGCAGCCGAGTGAGCGGAGGAGAAGAAAAGTGAAGGATTTTCCCTACATGACGATCATGAAAGGTGTCACAGAACAGCTCTGCATAATACCAGCACTGTTTTTTAAAATGAACGCCGACTGGGCTTTCCGAGCTAGAGACTTGCTGAATTAATCCCACTTTGTTGGTCTTGTCCGCTCATTCCAGCTGCCTAACAAACCTGTCAAAACAGCCTGAGTGGAAGAACCCCCAGCCTTCATTTTTTTAAAGGATAAAAAAAACAAAAAAAACAGGAGTAGACTGTGAAAAAAAAAGAAAAAAGTATTCTCCTCACTAAGAATAGTCTCCACTGCGCTTTATAAAAAGCAGCTTTCATTCCACTAGTGCTTACCTCCGATTATTGATGGAGGCAGGTTGTCCAGGTGCAGGCCAGACTTATAGAGGAGGAGGATGTGTTCAAAGGCCTCCAGCGTTTGATTGATGTCAGCTTTCAGCTCCCCTGCGCGCGCACACACACACACACACACACACACACACACACACACACACACACACACACACACACACACACACACACACACACACATACACATTAGATTAAAACGGAGTAAAAGACCCAACTAACCGCAGTCATAAAAGTGATACGATCCAATACGGATGATTTGTTCTCCCCTTGCTAGGCTTCTCCCGTCTAATCACAGTCGTGTCATCACAACAGATATTTTGTTCATTACCTTGTTACATGTCAAGAAGCATCTTGTCGAGCTCATTAAAGAAAGCGTATTGCGAGGCATGTCATCACCCGACTGCAATAATGGAGCGATTGGCCTTTCTGATCTCATATAGTGAAGGTTGCGTCGCGTCAAGACGCCTCTTGTCCTCACCTGTGGAGTTCATGATGTGGTCTACCAGGTGTGTGAAGCCAGGCGGGGCCTGGTGAGGCAGCAGGTAGGTGAAAAAATACCTGGGGCCAGACAAAGACGACTCAGTCAGTCAGTCAGACAGAAAGACAGACAAGCACATAGTTCCAACAGAACATGACTTGTCTCACTCTGGTGTTAAAACAAACACAATCCATAAAGCTGTCCATTTTTAAGCAGAAAAGTCTTCCCCCCCGACTGAAGCCGCCAATTAGTCATCACACTTCAATCGAACCGCGCATTTCCAGCTGCACGTCTTAACTATCGACGCATTAAAGCGAACATCGGGCGTGGCCGCTCCATCCATCCATCCGTCACGTAGTTTAAAACGCTGTAAAACTGTCACTTCTCTCACCTATAGGCGTTGTAAATGTTCCTCTTCTCGTTGAGGCCCCGGCACGTTCCGCGCGCCGAGCACGGCACGGTGAAGTTCCTGTGCGGGAACTGGAGGCTGCAGTCGGCGTCCGTCCGACAGGAGGTCTCGGCGGCGCTGGCGTCGTCCAGGTCCGTCAGCTTCAGCCGGCCGGAGACCGTGACAAACTGCCGGGGCTGGAAGTCCAACAGGGCCACGGAGCCCAGAGGGGAGTCGGACAGGAAGTGCAGGAGCCTGACCAGGTCCAGACACACCTGGGGAGGAGATCGGACGTGCCAAAAACCTGATCAACTGGATTGATGAGTGGTTTTTTACTGTACAGGATCGCAGGGGAAAAAGTTAAAGAGTAAATGACGCCGGCAAACAAATCCCAAACCCTTAAGTACCAAGTTTACTATATATAGATTAAAAACAGCAAGAAATAAAAAAAAAAAGATTTAATAAGTAATGAGAAAATGTCTTACTTGTGGGTTGAGAATAAGGGTCTAGTTTTTGGTGTTTTTAACAAATGATGCTTCCTGCAACCTAAAACGCTGGAATGACCAAAAGGGTTGGTGGTCAAGCCTGAAGACTCTAAATATCACTTCATCGCAAGAAAATCTTATTTTTAGAATATTAAAAAATGCCATATTTGCAAGCCATTTCCAGAGGCTGCTTTTATAGTACTCTGTAAATCCTACAATAAAACAGAGGAAATAAGTAGGCTGCTAAAGGCAGCACAAAAGCCCTCAGCCACGCACTGACAGAGCATGAAATGATTCTGTCACACTACAAACACAGCTCCAGGGTTGGGTAATGCTCAGAGTCTCTGGGACGTCACTCGCTGGGATCGAAGCACTGTAATAACAGGGCCGGGCGAAACCGAACACCCCCGGATTACTGTAGCTCGCGCAGATGCAACCAAGCTGAAAGAGGCCGAGCAGCTTCAGGGGGGTATTATGAACGGCTATTTGGGTGATGCAGCGAAACGAGGCCCAGAGTGGAGAGACGAGTGTGGCGGACTGTGACGTTACTTTTGCTAATCCAAAAGCATTTTCTTTTTGTACATTTTTTTTTCTCCCCAACCCATTCAAACGCATCCATGCGCTAACACACATACACACACAAACGCACACACACACACACACACACAATCCCTGGAGTGCAACTTCAGCCTCTGTTGACTCCAACTGTGAGCATACCTGTGATGGGGGTTGACTTAAACAGTGTGTGTGTGTGTGTGAGAGAGTGTGTGTGTGTGTGATGACTTGACATTCCTAGCCTGCAGCGGATTAACTCCAGGAACCGTCTTCATTCCAACCGCAGGCTGATCAAATACACCGGAGGGACAGATGTCGGACCTCCGGGAGTTTCTAATGTCCGCCTCTCCCTCATCTTACAAGCTCCTTCGCTCGCGCGCACATACACACACACACGCGCGGGACAGGCAAACACGGGCGAGCGGTGCAGCATGAAGAACAGACGGCACATCGGGACCAACGCGCTTACCCTAAATCGGTCCTCCCAGGGACTCTGGAGAAGCTGGATCATCTGGAGAGGATTCCCCTGCTCCAGAATGACCGTGACTCTTCCATCTCCTCCTCCTCCTCCTCCTCCTCCTCCTCCTCCTCCTCCTTCGCCTCCCCTTCCTTCTGCACAGTGACCTTTGAGCTGCCGAAATGTAGAATGCATGCAGATTAGTTAAAGTGAAGTAGAGCAACGACAAAAAAAAAAAAACCATCAAGTTCACGATGAAGGATTTTAGCATGTTTTACTCTGTAGAAAAGGGAGAAAGCAACATGTCAAAGTGTCTAAAGGTTGTGATCGTAAGGAGGTATTTGGAGGACATGACGTTTTCCCTGCAGATCAGGCTTGTGACAGTGAAATCAAATTAGCCTCAAGGATAATGTGCTCTTCATACTGGACCCACCGCTGCCAGAGAAACAAACTGGCCGGTTTAATTCAAAACTAGCTAAATGACACTGTAATGACTTGAGTGAATAAACTCTGTGGGGGTTTCAGATGTAACCGGGGATTGTGGAGGAGACAGAAGCACATTGTCTGCTCTCGCCAAACTGGACCCAAAAGGTCAGAAGAGGGTCAGTGAATTTAATTTAATTACATGGGAAGGTCCTGCAGAGCCAGTGAGGCCTTTCATCCAGTTCAGTGTGTTTGAGACAAAGGAAACTGCGGGAAGGCCTACATGTATCATGGAAAAATCTTAATAATAATAATAATAATAATAATAATAATAATATCAAATTATTAGCTCTTGTGTTTTGAAGTGAGCGGCCCGTACGAGGCTTTACTTTCCAAGAACTTTGCATTCAGATACATTTTCACTTGTTTTGTCATTTGGACAGTAGCCTAACCATTAATATGCAACACCATTTAAAAAGCCTTCAAATGAACGAACAAGGCAGGCAGAGGGAGCACCTTTACCTTAATGACGTTGGGATGCCGGAGCCTCTGCAACAGGACTATTTCTTTCTTCAGCTTGTAGGAAACGAGCTCTCGGCAGCCTCGAGGGTCTCTGAAGTCCTCCACACACTTCCCCATGTCTATCCCCTGCTCGTTGACGAGTTTCAACGCCACGGGCTGCCCTCCGGCTAGGTTCACTTTGACAACCAGTTTCGTGTATCCGGACCCGAGAACCTCCACAGCCCGCATGTCCACCAGCGAGTCGCAGTCCATTTCATCCATCCGCGCTCTCCTGGAGCCGCGCGCGATCTCATTCCACAGGCTGCGGTCCAAAGTCGAGTCTTGAGCCCGGAGGGAACGTGTGCTGCCCCCGGGTAGTCCGTTTTCATCGACATCATCATTATCATCACCACCATCGTCGCGATGAGCCGGTAAAAGCAGCGGAATGATTTCTTTCCGCCTCTCGTTGAGTTGGTAAATCAACGCCCCGCGGAGCGACGCGAACTCCTCCTCATCACCACCACCAGCACCACCAGCAGTTGCGTTGGAAAAGTAAGACACGGACCCTCCGAACTGCTGCACGCTGCTAATCAAGAGTGACACCAGAATGGAGAGAACCACGAAAGCCAGGAGGGCGGCCGCGCGCAGAGAGTCGCCCATCCCCGGCACTGTGTGCGCTCTTTCGTGGCACGGCGGCTGCTGACAAGACGCACGGCCTCCCGCTGAAAGGACGCCCTTTACTGCTCTGCTGCAGAAGTGATCGGCTCCTTGTTTCCACCTCCCCGGGAACTCCCTCTAGAGGTGTGTCCTGTCCGCTCGTAACTTTACACCCGCTCAACAGCCCCGGCGGAGAGCTCGACCTCATGTTGGCACATAACGCGCGTGTTTGAAAGAGCTTTGCGCAGCTGATTTTTACGACAGCAATCAGGAGAGCCGCTGCGGGAGAATTAGAAACTTTTTTTATTATTAAACAGACAGAGGAGAGAGCTTCGGCTTTGGTAACACATTTGAAATAATTGTGTTTCAATATGCGGACTGGTTAATTTATGAAAAATATAATAGGATCGTAGCCCCATGAAACCGATTTATTATTATCGTGGAGAGACAAAGTGGGACTGCAGTCAACTTCCGAAACTGTCCAGCAGATGGCAGCAAAAAAAACATTTTCGTCTTAAAAATGACCACTTAAGAGTGGATTTGTTAACACAAGCGTTATAGTAACACAGTACACTGCTCTTTGTGTCCGCACGGTGCATTCCCATTTCCTGTTGTATCTTTATTATTCATCCAACTGTGTTTTTTCCGTGGAACTGAAGCTGTACTGAAGCATTTGCCTCTGCATCACTGCTCACTGGTAGAAATCTGCCAGAGGAAATTACCATGGCTGTCACCTTAGTACCAGCCAGAAGCCAAACACCCTCTCCCCAGCCTCTCATTATATGTGTGTGTGTGTGTGTGTGTGTGTGTGTGTGTGTGTGCGTGTGATCCAGTTTGTTCCTCTCAGGCTTTGAATGCATGCATGTGTATTGTTTTTTTCTCCCTTTTCTTGTTAATGCATGTTTGTGTGTGGCTACTACACAGCGCAAGTTAATCAGTGTCTGAAGTCAACGAGGTATTGGCCACGTCAGCAGCAACACAGGCTCATGTGAAAACTCCACGGCAACCGTCAACGTGGCTTTCCTCTTGTTTTAATCTGCCCAAACGCACGCTAACAAAATCTTGGGGCACGAGGATCTTTAAGAAAGTTTAAGCTCATGGGCTTAAACCAGAGCAACTGTTGAATCCGTTTCCAGCATCATCACTCAACAAAGCACCAACAGATATAAATTACTGCGAATAAAAAAAAGATGCCTCTGCTTCTCATTTGAAACCATGAAACAGGACTTTCTGCTCTGCCCCCTCCTTACAACCTCCTCACACCCTCCCCCTCTCGATCTTTGCCTTTCCTGCAGTGAATCATTTCCCCTTTTCCCAACGTGGCCCCTGAAACATAAGGGCCCAGTGCCATGATTCATATTTAGAACCTGAGCCAGAACAGCAGCAGCCTCATTAGCAGAAAGTCACCGTCTCTGCTTCCTTTTTTGCTTTTCAGCTCTAGCTCTTGTTTCTCTTCTATTTTTGCTTTTCTTCTGTGTTCACTTTTCTGTTTACTTTTTGGTTACAACAAATCAAACGATTTGTTTGTCTTTGTATTTAACTATTTGAGAGGGACATCTTGTACCCTAAAGATGGCTTATTGATAATGAATCACAAAATATGGGCAACTATACTTTCTATAAAAGAGTTCTTAATGCATTCGATTCATGCATAATTCCTCATTTAATAACATGGATTTTTTTCCCTCACTCTCTAATAAGCCATCTAGTGTTCGTTCTGTTATCCAAAGTCTGAGGCTGGTGAAAAATGCATTTTTCTTTTGTAAAGATTAAACTACTTCATCTATTCACAGGGGATTTTCCCAACCTGGCAACCCAAACATTTTCTTTTTCTTAAGGCGTATTACTGATTAATGAATGAATATGAATATGATCTACTGCATTTGATGTAAGTCCTCTTGCCATGGATGGTAATAAGTGACGTGGGGCCAATACCCGGATTCACCTCGTGTTCAGTGCAATGGAGACGAGCAGCTGGAGGTCCCAATGAAGTGTTGCTTTTAATTGAACGCAGCATCCTTCTCTGTGCACCTCCTTAACGCACTCGCTTAAACGGCATCCGTAGCTGCAGTCTGAACCAATTAATCAGATCACTGTCCGTGATTCGGCGCTCCAGCACCGCGGCCGGTTGGACAGCGACGCGGCGCCGGCCTCAGCATCACCGCGCCTCCGCCAATCAGGGCGAGGCTCGGGGGCAGATTAACCCAGACAGCCCCGGTGCTGCTCCGTAGTATCCAGCCTCCGAAACAAGCTCCCGGTCCTCGTGGAGTCACCCTGCGCAGATGGAGACGGCTTGCTTAGCGCGCTTCTAAATGACATGGCACTCAAAAGGCCGCGTAAAGCCGCATACATTTTGTTTTAATTAGTTGTTAAAGCGCCGACGGGAGATGGAGGCTCGCTCGATGAGGGGAGAAAGCACGGACGCGATAGTGATGGATGATTCTCCTACGGATGAAAGGGGAATCGCGGAGCCTTTCCAGAGGTGGGTTGCCTTGTCTTGTCCGTGCGTTTATCAGGTGCTTCCCTTAGAAAAACGAATTTCCATTTGCATTTGCATTTGTGGATGTGTCTTAACCCTCCCGTGGCCGATGCGAGGATCGTTCATCCAGCTGTGTTTGTGCTGTCGACCATAGGAATATGATATAATTACTGCTATGGGGCATTTTATTAATTCGTACTATTTGGACTGCTGATGAAACCAAGGCTTGGCAATGCTGTTTGTTTGTGTTTGTCAATCTCACCATTTTATGGACAAATATCACTACTTATATATAAAGAGCTATTACTTTGAGTCATAGTTTATCATTATATATAAGAGCTATTACTTTGTCATAGTTTATCATCATATCATAAAAAATGCAATGGCCTTTGACATACATGCAGTCCCACCCGCAGATATACGTTAACTTGACAATAGTAAAATCTGTTCAACGTCATCCACCTCCTGTTGGATCCATTTAGGCCACATACATAAATATACATGACCAAATCTAAAAGCCAAGGGGCTCCGAACAGGAAAGTGTGGCAAGGAACAGCTGAGGCCTGCCAGCATCCACGTCACAAAACCCAACACAATCGTGTCTTCTCCGGTCAGAGCCTCGAGTCTTCGTCCTCCTCGATGACACAGAAGCTCTCTTTTTAGAAAGGTTGACCTCCTGAATGCCGCCTGGGCTTTTGTGCTTTCTCCGTTTGTGTGTCTATTTGATTGGCATTTTAGGAGATGTTTGAGGACATGACATTGACTGACATCCAGGGATGGATGTGCTGTTTGAAGGGAGCGCGACAGAGACCTAATGGCAAATGGCAGCAAGAGCTGGCAGTCTTTAGCCAGTTGTGGATATTTTTGTGTTCTCTTTGCTGGAGTCTTTTGAAGGCCTTAACGCTTTTCTCAACCCCCATTATTATACTGTATGTTAGCTTAATCCACATAAGAACTGAATCAGTCAAACTTTGTTTGGAAGGCACAACAATTATTCTTAAAAATAATTTACCGAGATATAAATGCACATATATGTGCACACATTTGTCTTACTTGTACTGTTTTTTTACAAATGAGATTACACATGATTTAGTGTTATCAGACTGACGAACTATAGCTGCAAAAGGCCACTTACACAATATAGTGATGTACTGTGATTGTGTAACCTATATGTGCAATTTTGTCTACATTGATCGTTTTACTTTTGAAACTTGTGATA
This sequence comes from Apeltes quadracus, assembly GCA_021346845.1. Lineage (NCBI taxonomy): Eukaryota > Metazoa > Chordata > Actinopteri > Perciformes > Gasterosteidae > Apeltes > Apeltes quadracus. The sequence continues at coordinate 6,044,635 of CM037931.1, forward strand.
ATATATTATCCTTTAAATAAATAAGATAGAATGTTACAGGGTACTTTTACAGTGCGGAACCACTCATTTTACATTAATATTTCCTCCACCACTGCAGTTATTTATCAGCTAAAACCAATGCAGTCATCCTGACATCAGTGAAAACGAGTCTTTTTTTTATTGCGGCTACACAGTGCAGCTCTGTGACACCACCCTGAATTTATTTTAGTATTAATTTATTGAAAAAATAAATATTAGCACACATTTCTCCCCTCATGGATATCCGTTACTATGTTGGCCATCTCCTTAAAGTACAATCAAAAGGGAATAATGGGATAAAAATCCAAAGCGGCTGTTGGTCACATGTCACCTGCCACTAATAATTTAACATCTATTTTACTTGCAGTTCTGGATCAATGGAAATTCATAATGCCAAAGGGTTACAATGTTGAATGGATTTCCATACGAGTGCATTTACTCACTCCAGCTACTAAATAGGTTAAAGCAGATTACAAACATTTGCTACGTGCCTAAGGCTGTTGAGAACAATGTGGCCTATTTATTATTTAAAACGTATGAAAAAATAAAAAGAACGAAGACAAAAACAGTGAGAATCAGGTCCTCGATGAGCTCCACTCCCTCTGCTACTGTACACCAACAAACCAAGAGAATACGCCGCATCCGTGCGCAGGATTATGGGATGCAAAAAAACAACTAGTGGGAGCTCTTTTAGGCTCTGTTGACTTACTCTGTCGCCATGGTGACAAGGCAGGAAGTGTGGCTGGATCCAGCATACTGTGGAAAATCAAGCATATGGTGGAAGACGCAGACTTCAGAGACACCGAAGCTTTGCTTAGTAATTCAGTCTGGTCGTTTTGTTTACATGTGCGTAATACAATGAGCATCCAGGGCTTCTTAAAATGTAAATTGTGGATGTATAAGGAATTCAAATAAATAATCCTTTTATTTTAAGAATGAGAAAGGGATACATTGACAATTTAAAACAAAATTCACTCCGGGGCTCTTCTTATCGTTGCCATTACCCATAGTTCCTCACTCACTCATGTTATCCATCTTTGGCAGGTGCTTCCCTCATTATGGGGTCTGCGACATGAAGTGAAAAGAGTCTATCACTCTGCCTTGTACTTTGCTCAAAGCCTCCTTTCTTTTTTAATTGGCTCTCCTTACCGCCTTGCCCAGAAATCCTTTTGCTTACCTCATTAACTCAGCTGGATGCGCTTAACTCTCCGTTGAACCTGAGATGTCAATCATTGAAATAGATGCATTGTGTTTTAAAAAACATCTTTTGCTCAGTTTCACCGACTTAAACCTTTGCATCTTCATTTTTTGTTGTTCCTTTCTTTCTTCCATCCAATCATTTTTCTTCTCCTGGAGCCACAGTTGACCTATACCTTCTCTTTTTCGCGCCCTCTCACCCGCCTTCTCCTCCTCCCGTCCGTCTTTTCCCGTCCTCAGCGAAATCCCGGCAGTGTGTCTGTGCCCTCCTGACAGCGAGTGTTCAGCGGAGGCCCAGTTGACAGTCGTCCAGTCTGCAGGGGAGCTGTGTGACAGCTGCAGCAGCCTCGACAGACCCTCTTCCTCCTGCCAACTTTATCACCAAGTATGCCTGGGCGCTGACTGTGCTGTGTGCGTGTTTAGGATAGAAATACAGGGAGTCTTTAACACAGAAAGGTTAGAAATAGATCCAGGATTTGGGCGGCAGTGGCGATAAAAGTCATTGTAACGCTCAAATGACTTGAATAATATGCATAATTTCATATGTATGTATATATATATTTGGCATCGGCGTTTTCTATCTTCCTTTCTTCATCAGGTCCCCAGGGGTCCTCAAGCCGGGGCCTGCAATTCGCCAAATCCCCCAAAATGTCCCAACCGCTGCCATTTCGGTCCAATCAAACCGCACAGCTGCCATGACTGGCATTCAAACACGACAACAGGTCCATGTGCGGAGCGAGGCAACGCGAAGGTGGAACGTGCTCGTAGTTCTGCCCGTCAGACGTCTCGTCACGGCGCCGTGAGATGCCATTGGCTGCGCGGGTCAAACGAGAGCAGGGGTCAGAAGCCGACGCAGCAGCACGTGGTGACAGTAAGGTGTGTTCTAGTGACAAAATACGCTGGTTTGGGTTCTGACAAAGAGTCAGATCGGATGATTATTGCCTTCGAGACGTTCGTTAGCTTCGCTTTGAGCCGTAGAGACTCGAACAAACGTGTGTGGAATCTTTTTCAAATAATTAGAGACAATGTTTCTCAACAGGGACAGAGGAGTCTACTGCATCCTGAGAAAGTAAGTACTCAAACCAATTTTCTCTTTAACAACCTCTTTTAAAGCGTGTTTAGATGTATTATTATCTACTGTCTTTTCTCCTGTGGTTTATTATTCGGCAGTTATTCCCAGGTGATAGTGGAGTACCCGTTAGCAGTGTTGGTGGGTTGTGCCGTGCTGCTGCTGGGATGTTCACTAGCTGGACTCCTCATTGGTCCACTGCCCGACTTCTCTGACCCGCTGCTGGTGACTATCAAAGACACACACACACACACACGCACACGCACACGCACACGCACATACTGACAAAAGCACAGTCCTGCAGTCCACATGGTGCAGCAAATGTACGCTACATCTACTCTCACACAATGTTCAGTAATATCTCAGATTCAAGGAACTGCTATAGTATTTAAATTAGATCAAATCAAAATAATCAAAACAATGAATTGTTGAAGTGGATCTAAAGAAAATGACATGAATGAGATGCGATGGATTCATAAGTGTGGGGCTTTTTTCAGATAACATCAAACACTCATTTACCAAACAAGCGAATTGAAATTATAGGGTGCTTATGATGCTGATTTATTCAGTAAGCTGCTCCAGTGTTTTTAGCTTTGATGTGCTTGTGTGTGTGTGTGTGTGCGCGCCTGTGTTCTTTTTTCAGGGCTTCAAGCCACGGGGAACACACATCGGAGTTCGTCAGTCAAGCTTGTCTGCGCTGCAGGACAACACTGGCCCGGGCAGGAAACTGTCTCGTTTACCTCAGCAGCTCAGTAGAAGGTCAGCAGAAGGATTCACGAGTGCATGCTTCCTACGCACGGCGACTGAACCAACGGCCGACGCACATAGGTGCTTTACAAACCTGTGTCGCCATGCTGTGTGCACACGGTCGCGTACCGGTAAAACGATTGTGAGACCGAACATAATGACTTTAACGGAGGTTGAAAAAAAAGGGGCCCATGTGTGTGCTTCTGCGGCAGTTTCGGGGGTGCTGTGAGCGGGGGAGGCAGTGGCACCCAGGAGGCCCCCGGGCTTCGCCTCAGGAGGATGCTGGTCAGAGACTCGTCTCCAGACACCTTCCTCTGTGATGCTCCTGGTGAGTCCGTCCTGATCGGCTCCTCGAGCTGTTCATTCACCGACGATGAACTAATCCATCAAATCTAAAGTGACGATAGGAAGACAGTCATAGACCTCTGCATAAGTCTACAGCAAAAAGCTAGGAACGCTACGTTGCACTGTTGGCTCCAGGATCCTCAACCATGCAAGAAAATGACATGAAAATATTAGTAAAACAATGGAAATTGGATGAGAGATTATTCAACATTTGAGCAACTCTGTATGCAAATCCTGTGCGCACTGAAGGCAAAGCCTTCCAGCTTGTTAGGGAATAATCAGCACTCACTAATGGAAACAGTACAACATAAAAACAACAGTTACAACTTATTGGTTAAATGCAAATTAACAGAAAAAGTGAGTTGCCAAGACTTGAATAATAGCTTTTAGGTTTAAAGAGAACAGTTTTGAATGCATTTCATTTCGTAGCTTATCCCAGATTTGTTTCGTTAAGCTCCATTTCGAAATAGTTTGGTGGCAGATCAAAGACCGTATTTTGGTCTCCCTAAATGGATTCATCCGCAGTTCCAAACATTGAGCCTCAGGCAAAAATGTGTTTCTCACCCAATTAGACAGTGGTTTAACCACTCCCTCCATTCAAACAAAGTGATGCCGTCCATCTCCTGTATCTTGAAACCATCTGTCTCCCTCTGAGCAGGCGAGCGCTTGGCTCAACTGGTGTTTCGATCGGAAAACTCAGCCAGCCTCTGGAGTCTGAAGGCCATTCACGCCATGTGTGAGATGGAGCAATCAAGGGTTCGCTCTCTTCTACTCAGTCCCTCACCTTTGCTCCCGACGTTTGCTTTGCTCATCATGTCTTCAAATCATCTCCCTTTAATCACTTTAAATGCTGACAATGAACTAATAGGAACTTCATGTGCGTCGCCTTGTTTGAAATTAATCATTTTCTTGCGACTTGGTTTTTTCGAACTTGGCGTGCGTTCAAAAGATCTTTCACTGGTCTCATACAGATTCGCTCGCAGGCTCAGTTCCAGGACTTGTGCCAGCAGCATGTGAGGGGGGGGGCCGCGGGACTGGTCAGAGGCGGCTGTTGTCCAAGCTGGTCTCTGGGGAATTACTTGGCCGTCCTCACCAACGCCTCCTGCTGCCTCAGTCTCACCTCGCACCAGGTTCCGTACAGCTTCCCTCCTCTCATTGCGAACGCACCAGACAAGAAGTTACAACATGTGGTTTAAATGTCCAGTGCTTGGTTGTTAAAGAACTGTTTCTGTTCTTTACCAATGAGTTAGATCAGAAGATTGGGTGTGAGGACTATCTTCTCATCCAACTTTCCTGCAGTAAATATCTACGTAAAATTGACCTAAAGTGGATGCTGCAGGTTAAGGGAAAGTGGATGAGGTCATTTACCACACTTAATAACCAACTCTGGGTTGTTTTGGTGTCTGACATGTTTTTTCCTTCTCATCCCCTCCCCCGCCCTCCCTTAGGTGTCCGAGTCTTTGAACCTTCTCCGGAAATGCGGCCCCTACTATCACAAGGGACATCTAGTGGAGGCCTGTGTTGAGCGACCCGAACACGGCGCCTGTTCCTCTGTGCCGTCCCGCTGTAAACAGTCTCGCGTGGTCTTCCAAATCCTGCACTTCCTGGTTGATAAAGACTTCCTCAGCCCGCAGACCGTTGAGTACCAGATCCCCACGCTGAAGTACAGCCTTCTGTTCCTGCCCGTCGACAAAGGCGAACACATGATGGCGATGTACATGAACAGTCTCGAGGGTCGGGAACTGAGGTACAACAACACCACCGTCACCGGCATGGACTTCGGCATCAAGCAGAGGCTCTTCAAGTATTACCTGGCAAAAGATGCGATCTACCCTGTGCTAGCGGTCACCTCTCTTCTTCTCACTATGGCTCTCTATCTGCACTCTCTTTTCATAGTAGCATTATCTCTGATAGCAATCACAGGCTCCCTCCTGACCTCCTATTTCTTCTATAAAGTAGCATTTGGCCTGACATTCTTTCCGCTGGTTAACCTTTCAGCAGCGCTTATTCTCTTGGGAAGTTGCTCTAATCAGGTCTTCATCTTCGCTGATTTCTGGAATCTGCAGCTATCGCAGAATCCGTCCGCCTCCCTCGAGAAGAGGGTGAACAGGGCTTTGGAGGAAGTTGGGTATTTAATTTTAGCGTCGGGGTTGACCTCCAGCGCAGCATTTTTCTCCGGTTATCTCAGCAGCATCACAGTAATCCGATGTTTCTCTGTTTATTTGGGAACGTCCTCGTTTATCAGCTCCATCGTGGCGTTAGTTTGGCTGCCGTGCTCTTTCATTCTGCGCGAGCGCTACGTGCAAGCGTCCTCCGCATCCGCAGCCGTGCAGGGATGGAAACCGTGCTGCTCAAAGAACGCCGGGGGCTTCTGGGACACGAGCGTCCGCAAGAGATGCCTCTTCGTTCTCGGGCAGAAGCTGAGAGAATTAAAAAGAGGTCTGAGTGAAACTTCCAATTTGTTATTTCTGAAGATCCTGCCCTGTGGAGTAGTGAAGTTTAGGTACATCTGGGTGTGCTGGTTTGCGGTGCTGGCTGTCGGGGGCACGTACATGTGCTGCATTGACCCAGGCATGAAGCTGCCCACCTTAAACAGCAGGGTGGCCCAGCTTTTCCGCTCCAATCACCCGTTTGAAAGGTATGACGCAGAGTATCGTCACATGTTTATGTTTGAGAGACAGAGGAATGGGGAAGATAAAGCCGTTGAGTTGAGCCTCGTCTGGGGTGTCAAACCAACTGATGACGGGGATCACTTTAACCCCAAGAGCAATGGCTCTTTGATTTTTGACCCGGACTTTAACATGAGCCGGCCAGACGCCCAGGTTTGGTTGAGGGATTTATGTGGCCGGGTTCAGAACCAAAGCTTTTACTCCCCTCCGCCACCTGAGGACAAAGACGTTACGGCGGACAATATCTGTCTCGTGGAGCAGCTAACACGGTGGGTGTCTGTCAGGCGCTGCTCAGAGAGTGACGATTCCCTCCATTTTTGCTGTAACGACATCCCTTTCCCCTACCCTCCTAGCGTTTTTGAGAAGTGCCTCAGTATGATGCTGGCGGAGAGGTATGCCGAGGGCCATCTGGCCCACAGCGGAGGCCTGTACTTCCAGCCAGATGGCAGGGTCGCTGCCCTGGTGTTGTCATTCAAAACCACATTCCTCTACAGCTTTAACTTTAGCCGAACCGGCCTGTTCTACGCAGAGATCCTGACGTGGTTTGACAGGGAGATGTCGGGCGCTGCCCGAGGGCTGGAGAGCGGCTGGTTCATCAGTCACCTGTCTCTCTTTGACCTGCAACAAGCTTTGAGCTCAGAGACTCTGGTGATAGCTGGCTTCTCAATAGCCCTCACGTTCGCTTTGCTTTTCTTAACCACGTGGAGTATTCTACTGAGCATATATGGGACTGTGGCTGTAGGAGGGAGTGTTTTCGTGACCATCAGCCTCCTTGTCCTTCTTGAATGGCAGCTGAGCGGCATCGAGGCTCTGTTCATATCGGCAGCAGCAGGACTGTCCGTTGACTTTGTTGCCAACTACTGCATTTCCTACAGCATGGCTCCTCATTCAGACAAAATTGGCAAAGTAGCACACTCAACTAAAAGAATGGGATGTCCTGTAGCCATAGTTTCTGGTGCATTTTTCTCAATGGGGATCATCATGTTGCCCGCCACGGTCTTGCCATTCCGAAAACTTGGGATTTTCCTCTTTTTGGTGAAATGTGTAGCATGTGGATTCGCGACCTTCTTTTTCCAGTCCCTTTGCTGCTTTTTCGGACCCCAAAAAAACTGCGGCAAGATCTTGCTGCCGTGTTTCTCGGATCGCGACGACGCCGCGCTGTCTTCTTGCACGGCAGCAGAGTCCGGCTCCTCGTCAGCCAACGGGGCCTTCGGCAGATCTAGAGCCAGGAGGAGTTACGACAAAGAAGCAGAGGGCTACCTCTACCCCGACCACCAATGTCAGCAGAGACAGAAACAGACTGGAGCAGGGGGAGACCAGGGCAGAGGGCCTGAGCAATACGAGCTGCAGCCGTTGGCCTATCGACTGAGCGACAGCTTTGAAAACAGCACATGCACGAGTAAGCTGTCCAACCGGCCGTCTGTGCTCTCCGACGAGATCGATTACTGTGGGAGGGAGGCGGGCAGGAATAGCATAGGTGGGGACAGTCGGGAGATGTGCAGCCGTCAGCACGGGAGCTGCCAACCGCCTCCAGCCTTTCAGACTTCCTCTCCGTACAGAGCGAACACCCTGCGGCCTGACGGCGTAGGCAAGGAGCAGCAGCTGTGTAGAACATGCAGAGGTCAGAGTGGTGGTGTAAAGCACTGGAGCAGCACTACGTTCTCCTCATCTTCCAGCATGGAGGACACCCTCATCAGCCACACACTGGAGACCATTGACCCGCCATCTCAAAGCAAAGACGACCAAACCACAGAGGAGAGCCTGTGTCAGCATCACCACTCTAACAAGGGCCCGGAGGACTCTAATGAAACATGCCTCAGTGACACGGAGCCAGGGCCTTCTGGCACGGGGCAGAAGGAAGGCAGGGAAGAGGTTCAGTTGAGACCAGGACATCTGAACGGGAAGAGAGAAACGCTTCGTCTCTCACTGAAAGAAACAGTTTATGAGACTTGCAATAAAGGCCGCACAAGTCAGAGTGAAGAAGTTGTGATCTTACCCAACAGCAAGCCAGACCTGCCGGACGTTTGGATAAAGAGGGACGGACAACGGGAGGACACATGTTGAAGATAAGAGGCAGCCATCTTTGCAAACAGTATACTGACATAGGCGTATACGCACTACAAAAGGAGCATGCTATGGCACTTTTGAGGAATACACAAAGGAAAGATAAGCCACCCAAATGTAACGCGTGACAGCATGTTTGTCTAATGTCGCTGCCAGGGTCGTTACAGGTAATGAGGGACTCCTCAGCAAAAGGTCTCATCAAAGTGTCACTTGCAGAAAAACATTTTCAGACACACGACAATGAGAGACAAAAAACGTCCTTAGCATACAATATCTATATACAATCAAAAAGCCTTTACCTGCAGAGTTTACTTTGTGCCTGCAACTTCTTTTTGGCAGAATCCAGTGTCTCCATGACGTCAAAGCGCGACATACATCCATGGACAGAACAGTATTCCGTGAATGTGGGATGAACAAGGGGAGAAAGAGCTGCAGTCAGTAGCAAAGGATCACTTAACTAAACTCAGTTGGTTTTGCACTTGTGGCGAACACGTGTGCAGTTTGTCCCCTGTGACCGTTGAGTAGAAAGCCAGAAAGCTCCAGTAAGTAATGTGTCATTTGCAGTGTTGGCTTGTTTGCATTTAGTGTTTCCTTGTCGAAGTAAGAGTTGTGCGGTTTGTTCAAGTGCCAGTGCCATATACATTTAACGTTTACTCACTGTACAGAGGCAAAGAGGGGTTTCTAATGCAGATATTACACCACATGTGGTCTAATCTAAGGAGATGTGTACAGACCACCGCACAGCGGAGGGGTCACGTTGGCTGTTTTTATGCGCAAATTACATTATGACTTCAACAGCACGCTTCAAATGTCGTTTCATATGCTCAATCTACTTTGTACAAAGGGTGTGTCCTTTCAAAAACATTTTTAAAAAGATGTAAGATCTATGTGACTTCCTTCATATGTATTTGAAAAGAGGTGTTAGAGGGGCAGTGACGGTGATTTGGCACAAACGCATTTTCCTTTGACATCTTGACTGTATAATCACAATTATACATCCAGCATTAATTTCAAATCACTTGGAAGAAAACCACCTGTCTCAAGAGACGGATGAAATTATTATCGCGTTTTCAATTAACAAAACTGGAGGTTGAGCGTGTAGAATTTGGTGGCATCTAGATGGCAACAAACTAAAACATCCGTTGTTTGCCAGTCTTTGAGGCACAACAGCAGCACATGAGAAAACACAAAACGCCACCTTCAACCACGAAGACAACGCGTTATGTAATTATAAACCGCTCCTTCAAAAAGGTAACACTTTATAACCAAAACAATGGATTATAGAAATTATAGGCACCTATGCAACACTTATATTAAATTCTTACCATTAGATGCCATTAAATGCTACACACTGGGGCTTTTAAAAAAGGTGGAGTCGTTGACTCTAATCCACTTTGTTTAAGTGAGCAATATAATGTGCGTAACTTTATTTCAACTATCAATCCGTCTTGCTGAATTGCTGACTCTGCGCCACTATCATTTACAGGTGTCAATGTTGTTTCACAGAGCTCCAATAAAAGTAATTTAAAACAAAGAGTAATTTATTGGACTGCAGAACGGCCTTTTATTTATTTTAAACATGTTTTAAGTACCGGGCAGTTTTTTAGGCTACAAGGATGCAAACAAACTAAAAATGATTTGCTTGACTTTAGATCGAAGTGAGAATGAACACAGATACATTTTCTATTCATTTGCATCAGGTCAGCGCTAACCGGTCTCGACCCAGTCCTCGTCGGCCCATTCGGGTAAAGGTGTGGAATATTCAAAATCAGGTCCCTTGAAGCGTAAAGCGTGGAGATACATGACGAGCTCTTTCTCTGTGGGATCTGGTCGGACCAGCTTACATTCACTGCACAGGTGGTCTCTAATCTCCGGGGGACTTTTCTGATTTGGCTCCGCTTGATTTGCATTGATTGGTTGAGTTGTGGGTAAGGATGTACCGTTACCGTTTGGGTCCACGCAGCCCTGACCCGCCTCATCCACTGTCCCGCCGCCACGTGTCTGCACCTGTGTGTCAATCGGAGGACTCTCTCCACTTCTGTTGACTTCAGAAGGGCCATCCAACACATGCACTTCCTCAGAGCCTTTGTTTTTCTCCGCCCCTCGCTCGATCCCATCGTCCGGAATGTCCAGCATGTGTAGACTTTCCTGTGAGCGATGTTCCTCCACGAGGGCCTGCACCAGCTCCTTGGTACTCTTCTCCGGCAGTCCTCCCTTCCCCCTGTTTGGGCCCCAGGCCGAGGACCCGTAGATGGGGTCATTGAGGATGGGGAAGCCCAGGTACTGGAGGTGGACCCGGATCTGGTGCGTGCGGCCCGTCAGTGGTAAACAGCGCACCACGCTGGTTTTTCCATTGAAGCTGATCTTCTGGAAGACGGTCCTGCACTCCTTTCCCTTTGGATCGACACGGCACAGACCAATTTTGAAGGAAACGACCAGGATGGGCAACTCGCAGGTCATCTCCCCTTCTGGAAAGTCCCCCTCTACTCTGCACACATACTCTTTTTCAACCTGTTGGAAAGAACAAAACGTTTGAGGACATTTATTTTTACCTGTGTGGTCAATTTTAACCGCTGATAAACACAACAGATAAGTATTACCATTATTGAAAAACCCACCAGCACAAGTATGCTCGCTTACGTTCTAAATGACATGTGAAGGCGTAGAGCCGCCCCGTCCTGTACGTACCTGTCTGTCTCTCACCAGCTTGTCCAGTTTCTGGGACGTCTCCAGCGTCCTGGCAAACAGCAGCACTCCCGAGGTGAGCCTGTCCAGTCTGTGGACCGTGTGCAGCTCAGAGACGCCTCGCTCTTTTCCCAAGATGAAAATCACCGTGTTGTGGCGGAAGCGGCCGCAAGGATGGACGGGGATGGAGGCGGGCTTGTTGACCACGAGCACTTCGCCGTCGTCCACCAGAACCTCCAGGGGCCTGCCGACCACGGGGGGCTCGTGGCGATGCACCGTGTTCTTCATGTGGTCATTGTTCTGTGGATGGTCACAATGGTGGTTGGTAACGTTTAAAAAGAGCAAGATTGTCAGATTGAGAAAGACACAATACAGCGGATACATCACGTGTACACAATAAGTAGGCGTCTCGGAGCAGTTCCTGCATCGCCTCCTGATAACACAGCCACCTCAGACATGAAGTCACACTTGGGGACACTGACCCTGAGCACCAAGGACAGGTCCTCCACAGGTTTCTCGTTCAGCCGGATGCGGCCCTCCTTGACAGCCATCTGGTAATACTCGATGGACTCGGTTCGGAACTCGCTCTTGAACACCTCCATGAGGCTCTTCCCAATCCACCGGCCCTTGCAGTACGTTTTGAAGTCAAAGTAGTACGGGTGCACTTTGCGTAGGCCACCTTCAAAGTAGTACGAGGTCTCGTCGAAATGTTCCTGGCAGAAGCTGACGCCCGGGTTCCGCTTCTGCGGAGGGGGGACGTACCTCTCGCCCGGACGGGGCTTCTTCCCTCCCGCGCCTCTGCGCCTCTTGCTATGGCCGCTTGTCTCCTCTTCGCCGCTCTTTCTTTTGCCACTCTCCGCGGCTTCTTTCGAAGTCGTCTTCTCATCGGGCACCGGGATGTTTACCTCGGCCGGTGTGGTGCTGTCGCATTCTGCCTGCGCCATCGTCGAGCTGCTGGTTTTAAACTGTGGAGAATACAAATGAAGATTCAAAGAACGATCAGTCTTGTCAAACGAAATTAAGTGACGTTCTATTTGATTGATTACCTGCCTGTTAACGACCATTAGCGCCGAAGAGGAGACGGAGAGGAAGTTACGATTGCTAAACCCTTTGACAGACGCACTCACGTGCATCGCTTAGCTAGAGGACCTCGTCGCTAAGCGCGCACAGTGATGACGTCAACGTGTAGTCAAGTCAGTCCAACGTGGAAAAAACATCATGATATGGCATGGTAATATTATGTTACTTGTATCTTGCTACAGATCAAGACTGTATTTTACTCAGTGGAGGATAAATGTTATTTTGTGTAACTATGTTGAAAAGATAATTTAGGTGTTCAAATAATTGGGTCTGCAGGCCCAATTTTTTAAAACTGTTACGTTTTATTTATATTGCGCTTTACATGTGAGAACACATCTCAAAGTGCTTACACAAGCAAAAACATTAAAAGTACATAAAAAACATTCAGAGGTAGCTAGAAACAGTTATACTGAGAGAAAGCAATAAAAGATAAATAGGACTTTAGTTTGTTTTTAAAAACCTCTATAGACTGTGGCCCCCTCAGGTGGTCGGGGAGGGCATTCCACAGTCGAGGCGCAGCCACCTGGAAGGCCCCATCTCCCATGGTGCAGAGTTTAGACCTGGGGACCTGGAGTTTGTGACTGTCAGAGAAGCGGAGATGACGGGTTGGGTTATGTGTAGTGAGTAGTTCTTTAAGGTACAATGGTGCGCTGCCGTGAACACATTGATAGGTCAGGAGACAGATCTTGTAGTCAACCCTGAACCTGACAGGAAGCCAGTGAAGTTTATGGAGGATGGGTGTGATGTGCTCAGATTTTCGCACCCTCATCAGGACCCTGGCAGCGCAGTTCTGAATATACTGCAAGGATCCCGATGAGGAGCAAATTTCAGTAGTCGAGCCTGGAGGAGACAAAGGCATGAACCAGCTTCTCTGCATCAGGAAGAGAGAGTGAGGGACGGAGTTTTGAGATATTCCGGAGATGAAAGAATGCGGTCTTACAGATATGTTGGGTGTGGGTGTTAAATGATAGGTGTGGGTCAAATCGAACCCCCAGGTTTGTTATAGAGGATGTCAGAGGAATGTCATGGCCAGCAAATGAATAAACAGTCAAGGGGGAAGATCGAAGTTGGTGTGGGGTCCCAATGAGGAGACCTTCGGTTTTGGAGTTGTTTAACTGGAGAAAGTTGTCAGTCATCCATGCCCTTGTCTCCTCCAGGCAGGCAGTTAGCGTGGAGAGTGATGATGCAGAGGATGTGGGGTCCAACCTGACGTAGAGCTGCGTATCATCAGCATATCAAAATATTGTTTCCTATTCTAAAATAATACTTTGTGTAGCTCATGACCCAGACAGAAGACATTTCTGTAGAAAAGTATACAAAATGATGTGAAGCCATTAAGAATAAGTTCTAACCACAAAATAGTTAATTTACTGAATTACTTTATTTCCTTGGGTTATACTTTGTGTTATTGCATTCATAGTCAACGTGTTCCAATTTGATCATACAAAGTCACAATTTTATCACTCATTTGAATATCCTATAAGCATCTAGAAGAACACAGTCTGTAGCTTCCTAAGTTGATATTGCACTTTTCTCAAGACTGAACTTTCCTGGCTTACCCACATGTAATCCTCTGAATCCCTTCAATCTCAGGTGACCTTTCTTTGTCATCCACAGTAACAAAATCACTCTCTGACGCTGACGATTCTGAGAGCGAGGTTCAGTGGTCATTCAGTCGCTCACAGTCTTATCCCCCTTTGAAGGCAATCTGGTCGGGCAAACGGAGAGGGCTCCTCGTTGCACGTCCCACAAGGGCTCAGTGAAACCAGGGGAGGCCTACCGAGCCCCGGAGACGCAGCACCAACGCCCCCTTCTGTGGGGGCAACCACACTGCAGTCAGAGCTCACCTCTGGGGAGAGAGGGAAGGATAGCAGCGATCTGATCAGTAACAATACCACAGGTCAGTCGATATCAGTCGATGTCAGTAGATATCGTGGTTTTCATTGATTGATTCATTTATTTTGAAGTGTTTTCTTGCAATACCCGGGCCACTGGCGCCTCCTGTCGGTCAGTGGGACGTAAACCACTCCCATCAAAGTTTTCTTGACAAAGGTCCCGTTGCTCTGCCGGTCGTACTGCTCTAACACCTGACTGCCCCCGTCGGGGCCCACGGGGAGAACCAAGCGCCCACCAGACTTCAGCTGCTCCAAGAGCTTTGACAAAACACACGGCAGAAATCACAAATTTTTAAATGAGTTGAACAAGGAAGTCGAGGCCGTCCTCTGCGTTTGAAGTTCCCTCCCATTTTACGGCAGATATTTTTATTTATTTTCTGTGCTATTTTGTTGTGAATTTTGGATGATGCTAAATGCTCATCATCATGCTACGTGTAGTTCTTATTCTAGTTTCACAGAAGTGAAAGCTATACGTGTCCTTACAGCCTTAGGAACAGTAGCTGCGGCTGCGCCAACATGGATGGCATCATACGGCGCCCCTTCTGGGTGGCCGAGCCTTCCATCTCCCACTGTGAACAGATCGGACCGTTAAAGTCTTTTGTCTCTGAGCAACATCAAAAACAAAAAAAAAACGCATTCCTTTATTATTTATGACTCACCCATAAGTTTGATGCGTCCAGACGTGAGCAGTTCTGGGTTGTCAGCTTGCACATTTCTTATTGACATTTGAACCAATTCATCAATGTGTTCAATGCCAACCACTTTACCACTAGGTCCTGTCTACAAACAAAAGAAAATGACAGCTGTTGCACTTCATGCCGGCTGGTAGAAACCAAGTTCACACTGCACTTACCATTCTTGCAAAACAGGCTGTGAGATATCCACTTCCCGAACCCACATCCAGCGCTGATGCACCTTCAGTTAGTTTGTCCCTTAACAGCTCCAAAGCATGAGCATGCTGGAAAACCACCAAATGGAAACGTTCAGCCCATCAACACCAGTGAAGCCCAGTAGGTCTGTGTTTGTTACTCACCATGTGTGGTGCACTGATGGTTGCTCTGTACCCTGTGATAAGAAAATATCGGAACACAGTCAAGGCCCACGTCTGTGCTAATGAAACATATTTAGAGGCAGATGTGTGTGTGTGTGTGTGTGTGTGTCTCTAAAGAGAACTCAAATGAATACCTATGGACTGAGGAGAGTCTGCATAAGGATAGTCTACAGTGTACAGCCCTCTGTCCGTAGCCAGCATGGCGTCAAACACCCGGTCGCTGCGGATCACCCCGTGATCTGGAGGAGAAAAGAGGAGGCAATGGCACTGAGCTGAACCGGAAACTGTGTACGGGTTGAACCCTGTGTGTTTCTCTTTCATGTGAATAAAAAAAAGATTAATACTAGCATTTTAAATCAAACAAATAAGAATAATAGCATGGTCAATATTTGAAGCTGGATGTATATGTATCCTATCATTATAACATAAGGATAAAGCACAAATGTATTTTCCTTGTATTAAAGGAGACATTACCAATAAGTATCTCTAGATTTCCCTTATTCTTAAATCATCCTCCTTATTACTAAAGAGAGGATAATCCCCATGTTTTTCCTGCACAAGAGCACAAGCTTCCCTCCTCAAAAACAGTTACATCGAGGACCTTTTACATTACATTACGTTACACTACATTGCATGTCCTTCAGCTGACGCTTTTATCCAAGGCGACTTACAATAAGTGCATTATTTCAACCATGGAGATACAAACTCAAAGAACAAGAGACAGGGAAGTCCTCTTTGCGTTGAGGTGATCAGTCAACGACCGTTAAGGTCAAAGTTTCCCTGACATCTGGCCTTTTACCCCTCAGCCGGCCGATGAGCTCCGGGTGCGTTTTTCCGCTGGATATCCACGCCATGGTGCGGGACAGCAGCACACCCATCGGGACGGCCACTGCCACCAACCGCAACGCTGCGTGCATCTCCTACGCGGTGACTTCCGGCTGTGACGTGGTGACCATCGCGTGCGAAACCTCAACAATCGAGACAAATAACTGTAAAATAAAACATGGTAGTCTGTGAAAATTACAAACCTGTAATATCGCTAAACAATTTGCTAATGTTAGTGTCAGTTATTTACCAATAAACATCCGAGAATAAAACAAATCAACAAAGCTCGGCAGTACTTGTTTACCTTGATAGCTCCTCACCGTATCGATTCCTTTAAAGATGAAACTAACCTCCTCACTCCTTTCTCTGCAAAACACGACATCTGGCCAATAGTAAACGAGCTTCTGCCGCAAAGACGCCGAAATCCAATCATATTTCAGAACACTGTTTGATGGACGGTTACAACGTCCAATCATATGACACTAAATACGGAAGTGGACTTCCTCCATTCAAGGCTAGATCATGGACGCAGTTAGCTAGTGAGCCCATTCTTTAATCTTCAAAAATTAAACGTTAGAAGAAATAACGGTTACTTCATCAAGAATTTCAGACAGGTAAGATCCGTTTGTAAATCAATATGACGAAAAAACGTTTAAAAGCACATTGAATGAAATTATACGCAATAAAATAGGGTTTAGACCTAGGTTTAGTTAGCTATGTTGACGCATTTTCGTCTGTTTTATTACTGCTGCAAGACTCGTGCTAATGCCAATTCATATCAACATTAACTTAGGCTTCTTCTTAGGCTTCAGTCAGTCAACCAGAATGATTGAAGACTTCGAAAACAAGGAGGACGTCCGGTCCAGCGGGGAGCTGTGGACTAAAATCTGCTCCAGTCTGTCTCCAGTAAGTCTAGCAACCCCGGAGATCCACACGGAGTTCATCGACTCGTTCCAGCCAGCCGCACAAATCGGACTGCAGGTCAATGGACACTCAAATGGGACAAACGGCATTTCCTCTAGCGTCAAATGGCAACCCATGGAGGATTCTGAGATCTACATAGCCAGTCTGGGTACAGCCCCCCGTTCTCTCTCTTCTTGCACATAGGCTATAATCTAGAAATGAGCTGTCCCTCCCTTTTTCTTTTAGAAGAAAAATCAAGTGTTGTCTTTTCTAAATTTTGTTGCAGAGAACCGGCTGAAGAAACTAAAGGGCCAATCAAGTGACGTGACATCCAGGGACATGTTGCGCTCCTTGTCTCAAGCTAAGAAAGAATGTTGGGACAGATTTCTGCATGACGCTCAGACCTCGGAGCTCTTTCAAGGCGGTGACATGGATGACAGGTAGGATGATGCGGTGGATTACTCTTTGATATTATGATACGCACACACCGGTACTTCTGCCAGGCTGATAACTAAATGGCAATCCTGCCGGAAGAGCACTCCTATTGTTGCAAGAATAATGTCAGAAAGTCCTCTTCTCATCTTAAGACCTGCTGTGTACTTCCCTTCCCTAGCGCTCTTGAACACTTCAAGAGATGGCTGATTCCTGAGAAGGTGGCCATCAGCGCAGAAGAGCTGGAGTATCTCCTGAGGCCGTCGCAGGATAACGAACCGGCTGAGCCAGACCCAACGCGGATCGAAGAGGACACCACGGCAGAGAGAGCCAACACCGACGACGACGCCACTCACACTCCAGAGAAATGAGTGTTAAACTACGGTAACGCTGAAAAAAGAACTAACTTTGCCTGAATTCAGTACCGCTGACTTGTTAGCCCCACGCTCAGTTTGAGCTGTGTTATGTCATAGTACTATTTTGGACAAAGCTTTTGTTAACGGTGGCTCAAGAAGCAATTACAGCCTGTCATCATCATCTGTATCCCCAGCAACTAAGTGTTAAGTACCTTTTCAGTCCTCGTTATTCCTCCCCTGAAGGATTATTATCTAGTCTGTGTTCTGATTTCCATTCTACATGTTAAAAAATGGCTCTACATGAGGATATATGCAAAGGTTAATGAAGGAGCAGATTAGGTACCGCGTTGTGACTCCTGTAACATCTTGCAAACATTATACAATAGTGACATATAGAACTGACTGTGACTCTGATATATTCCTGAAAATATTGTACCATATTGTGTAACATCTTTATTTTTTTCCATAATGTTTTTACCAATGAAGTTTTACCCATGTTTAAATAAAAACATCACGACAGTACCACTCGATTTGGTCCATTTGTCTGCACATGAGCTCCAGCGAGAGGGGAGGCAGCGTAAAGTCCAGCAGGTTTCTCCTGTGGTCTGCCTTATCTCACTGCAATAGCTCTAAATCGCGGGAAAGATTATTTATGTTCTTTCCTTGTTACAGAGGAGTCAGTCAGCAAATGTGCAAAAAGAGAGAGGAATTACATAAAGGGTAGGGTTCCCGTTGAAATAGACTATTATTATTGGCTAGATTTATCTAATAAATTGGAAACTGACTGTTATTCTCAATAAAGACGCAGGCACTTAATGAGAGGAAACCCAACCACATGGGGCTTTGACTCCGCAGTGTCCCTGCTGAAGCCCGGGAACCGGATATCATGCATTTGTTGGCCACTTCTGCACAAGCCCAAGACTTTCTTTACCATGAACACAGGGCCTTGTCAAACGTAAAAACATGAGGAAGGACTGCCTACACTTAGCATACGAGGAAGAGCTTGTGTACGTGTAAAAACGTGGAAGCATTTGGGGATCCAAAGTAACAGTAACGGCTTCCGTTGGAGATATGAGAAAAGAATTTTTGCAACCTTTTAATAAATTACTTGCATGAATCCTCCTCTTAAACAGGTAATGTCAGATGATGGCTGCACCTATAAGTCTACGCTTTTCACTAAGTACGAGCAAACTGCTGCAAAACAGTGTAAACGTAGGCTTCACGTAAAGTTGATTAGAATAGACACATGCAATCTTACTTCTAATAACAATTGAATGATACAGTAATACACTGTACATTTGCTTTATAAATCCTTGAACATTAAGTCCTCTTTATATTGTCTTTAACACAATAAGCCCTTTCTTCCCAACACGTCGCAGTGCCACGTTAATGGATTCCGGCCCCGTTTACAGACACCCGCCTGCTGACTCATTCAGACACACAAGTTCCTTTTTAGTTACTTTGGACGAAGACTCACAATCTCTAAATTAGTTCTGGCATAATACATATTTAAGTATTGCAGGAGGAAGATCATGGTTTGTCTTATAATTGTTCAATTTCAGTTCTGCTCCCTAATGTTGGTTTCTGGGGATCTTTGTCTAGGAAGTGAAAAACCTCACAGCTGAATATTTAACATCATAAAGTGGATTCAGAGAATGAGTAATAACCCGTTTCAGCTCTTCCAATCTATTGAGATTTATATTGGGCAAATTTTGGATGAAATGAGCTATGGGTTGAATTATTATGTCTCCTGCATAAACACCATTTTACAGTCACTTATAGAGTATATAGTATTTGTTTTTAAGATTTTAAACGGCACCGTCCTCGTCTGTCTGACCTGCTGCAGCCATATAACCCGTCATATATCCAAACATGTATCTCGCTACGAGTCATGTCCCTCTATGCACAACTTATTCTGTATTTTAAAATGTACTATACAAATACATTTTATTGATTGTAAAATGTAAAACCAAACGCACGATTAATCCCAATAGGAAGATCAAAGGGATTCTAATGATTGAAATGCCATCAAAAAGGGTACGGTCATAAACAATTCACTATGTATTAGAATATGTTTGACAGGAGGAATATAATAGGTTGTAATGGATGTTCATTGAAGGCTATCTGACTGGAGGTGACTAATTCACAGGAACACTCAGTGCTAAAAGGAGAGAGAGAGAGAGAGAGAGAGAGAGAGAGAGAGAGAGAGAGAGAGAGAGAAAGAAAGAAAGAAATAACTCACCCCTATTCACAGTGATGAGGTGAGCCGGCACAATACGTAGACATCCATCGCACAGAGGACACAAATTCATTCTGGATTGTCCAATTCTTTAAAAAATGTCCTGACTGACTTCTCTCAGAGGTAATTTTTCTTTTAATTTCTACATCTTGAAAATGCATGTAGGTCAATGATGCATGGAGCTGATTTAGCATGAAAAGTGTGACAGGTGATGCTAAAAAATAACTTGGCAGAGAGAACAGTGATTGTGACAAATTGTCAGCTTAAACTTCAGTCACGTTTGATTTACAGAAATCACTTTCACATTCGTTTTAAAAATATGTGGAATACTTTGTAAATACATTGATTGATATTTGTGTAGTATTATGATTCATTGCAAGACAGATCATTTTCTAGGCGTGCAAATTTAAATGTTTTCATTTTCTCCATCAGTGTCATGTGCTTTTTGGTAATGAACCAAGTCACAGCCATTCAAAACAGTTTTCTAAGCGTCTGTGATAAAAAAAATAAAATAAAATAAAATTCATCATTCAATCATGACATCTGGTTGCATGGTGGCAGATTAGTATCTGTTATTGCTCAGTAATAACTGGGTTGCTGTCAGTGTGGATTCAGTAGATGTTCAGGACTGACTCCGTCTCTGAGTAGATAGGAGCTAGGAGACACAGGAGCTAGGAGACACAGGAGCTAGGAGACACAGCAGAGCCGTGGTTTGCACAGATTACTGGTAATGAAAACCAAAATGTCTTCAAGTGTGATAGAAAATATTTAAAAAGTGAAAAGGAAAGTAGGAAATGACGTGCAGAAGAGGTGGATGAAAGTAAACAAATGTTTTGCCGTTGAGGGGGATCTGCAAGCCGTGCAGCTTCTGATAATATTAATAAATATATTTATAATACTTTTTCATCTTGTTTTCATATGTCTCTTGTTTGCACTAAACTGCTGTAAAGCCTGTGTATTTCCCTGCTGGGGGACTAACACAAGATTATTTTATAATCTTATTTAACTTGGAGTTAAATACATTTGTTTTGAAGGAAATTAAGATGTAAAATCGTGTGTACAATAATTTACAACAGACTCTAAAACAGTTTGTTATTCGCTGTAGACCTGGCAGCCATGGATTGGGAGAAGTCCTTGAACCGATCCAGGGTGAACTCCTCTACTGCAGCCTCTCCCTCATCTCCAACCACATCTGACTCTTCTTCCACCTTCACCACCACCTCCTCCTCCTCCTCCTCTTGCTGCAACTCCTCCCACCTCCTCCTCTCCACCTCCCCGTTCCTGGTCCCGGCCTTTTCGGGCCTGGACCGCCTGTTCGACCTGAAGCCCGTCTTCATCCCCCTCTACTCTGCGGTGGCGTTGGTCGCCTTCTCCGGCAACCTCCTCCTGCTCCTCCTCATCTGGCACAACAAGAAGAGACACAACACCACCAACTTCCTCGTTGGCAACCTGGCCCTGGTCGACCTGCTCATGTGCGTCTTCTGCGTCCCTCTGACCGCGTCCTACGCCTTTGACCGGCGCGGGTGGGTGTTCGGCGCCGGCCTGTGCCGCCTCGTCGCCGTGATGCAGTCCGCCGCCGTCTACGCGGCGTGCCTCTCCCTCATGGCCATCGCGGTGGATCGCTACGTGGTGGTGGCGTATCCCATCCGCCGGAGAGCCGGGGCCCGGTTCTGCTGGGGCCTGGTGGTCGCCATCTGGCTCTGCTCCCTGGCGTTGTCCGCCCCCACGGCGCTGCACACCGTCCACCTGGACCTGCGGGCCGCGGGGCTGCAGATGGCCGTTTGCGAGGAGTTCTGGGACGGCCAGGAGCGAGGCCGACTCGTCTACTCCTGCTTCATACTCCTCTTCTCCTACTTCGTGCCGCTGGCGTCCGTCTCCGTTTCCTACTGCGCCATATCCCGCCAGCTGAGGCGGAGGACCACGTCAGGGTTGACGGCGTGTCAGCAGTGGAGTTCTGCGGCGGCTGCGCGGAGCGGACGGAGGAGGAGGACTTTCCATCTGCTGTTGGTCTCCGTCCTGTGTTTCGCCTTCTCGTGGCTTCCCTTACAGGTACGGACGAGTGGGGGAGACAGACTGAGGAATTGATCGATACATCAAAACACGAGGAAACTGAAAAAATGTGCACACAGTAGAGTTGAGATTTATTGGATTATTGAATAAATATGCTTGTAAGGTTTTTTTTTTTAATTTTTGATTGTTTAAGCCCTTTATTCATATTCATAAAAACCAAAGTTCAACACGTCTTGGAGTTAAAGAGAGACTCTTGGTAAACTTGGTAAACTCCTCTCCACCGGCCCCTTTTTAGTCAGATTGTTTGTCAAAAGTGTGTCAAAATTTCAATCTTACTCTTTGCAAGAAAGTCCACGATCACTTTCAATAACTGAATGAGCTGAATTGCCTTTTAACTCTGAAGATTAGCTCACAAAAAGCAAACAAACTAAGTAATCAGTGGGAACCTTTGAACTGGAAATGTTCAAATATAATAGAGTCGATTTCCATACGTGATCGCTGCGTGCTAAACACCGCTTGACTTCACAGGTGGTGAATCTGATCCGCGACCTGGACACAGATTTCTCCATCCTGGGGAAGGATTACATCAACATCATCCAGGTGTCCACTCACCTGCTCGCCATGAGCTCCGCCTGCTACAACCCTTTCATTTACGCCTCGTTTCACCAAAAAGTCCTCGCCTACCTGTGCGGCCACTTGACTTTCCGCAAAAGAAAAGCGGGAAAGGACGGGGGTGGACGCCGGTCGGACACCCTGACGATGACGCACAGGCGGCAGCGCCGTCACACCTCCACCATGGCAGCGGATGTAGCTGCTGTAAATGGCGCCATTCCTCGAGACATTTACGCATGAAAGCTATTCTGCGTGAATTTGTTCTTTTTCCCAGGAACGACACTTGGCATCTTCTCCACTTCATATAAAACCTGCATCTCTAATCCAACCAGTGTTCTTGTAGACGCAACCTTGTTTTAATCAAACACAGATTTTTACATATTTGTATCTGCATGCTTTTAATTCTATTTATAGCGTTTATTTGAATTGTTTGCATGCTTTGAATATAAAAATCTTTAAAAATGTGTTGCAGGACAGGACCATTTTGGAGTATTGAGCGGTTGTTTTAAGAGTTTTATAAATCTGTCCGCCATTTAGCTTTTAAATGGTTAAGCGCCTTGTCCTCTTGGCGGCAACACGTCTCGCACGTGGTTTCCCAATATATTGTCCTTTTTTAAACTCTTTTGTCGGGTTTTACGTGAGATCTCTGCGGCGACTTTTAGATTCAGTCATTTTAGTGTTTTATATTGAGGTTGATTGTTTTTTACTGTAGTTCAATAAAAACAAAGCTTTCATTAAACCATTAAATATTTGTTTAATGATTGTGTAATGTTATGTTTAAAATGTTTATTTAGCAGTGAAACACATTAGACTGTGATTCAAAATGTATACATAGGCAGGTTTTTTTTCTCTTGTCTTTGCAATAATACAGCAACATTACATATTTTCAGTGCAATTGTTGTAAATATTCACATTATTGAGTGTGTATCCTTGATGCTTTGTTTATGCACATGTTTTTTTTTTATCTAAATGTTTTAGGCAATTCCTGTCAACAAATTGTATCTGTGTTTGAAATCTACAATATTTTTGGCTTTCATTCAATAAACAAGTTGATTTAAATCATTGTTCACTCTCCATTGAACATCTGACGTTTGTGTATGTGTCACGAGACGCTTTTAACACTGAAATATCCAGATGAACAATGTAGATCATGATAAAAAATCATCATCGGAGTTGTTCATTTTGAATTTTTTTAACGCTAAAGAGTAAAAGAATTTACTTATTTCATAAATGGGGAAATTTAATTGAAAATGTTGTTGACTTTACGTTCCATGTTACATGAAGGATAGCGGTGTCTTTTTTCTTTCTTTGAACAAATGCAAGAAAGGAGTTTTTTAAAACAACAACACTAAAACACTTGTATCACTAATGAGCAACAGCGGCTCCGGTAGACAGGTCACTTTTACCCGTGTTGGGCTCCCACCACAGCAAAAAAAAACAAGGCAGAGTTTCGGGAATGCATTGCTTCCCACACGGAATTGGTCTTCACAGCTAGGTGTGATTTCTCCTGGTGAAACACCCCTGGGATCTCTCCACCCCTCTAAAAACCTCCTTTCCGAACCGACTTGACAATTTCAAACGGGTTTGATGTCTTTGTAGCCCAGACTCTGACGTTTACAGTGATATGCAGCATTCAGCATATCCGTTTTGTTTTTATACAGCAATATCTGTAGTGAACAGTTGCGAGTGTCAGCGCTCGAAAGTCCCCGTGTGGGGCCCTTTGGAGTCCAACGGGTTAACTATGTTCTTTTGTGCAAATGTCAGAGATCTTGATGCAGTGAAGTACCACTAGTTGGGTAAAGTGGGTGTAAATTCAGGAGAGATGATGGTGCTTTGGCTCGTTGGTCTGAACTCCGTCTAAAAGAACCGAGAGCCGTGAAACGACACAAGCAGCAAAACAATTACACAAAACACACTGTTGCTGTTGTGATGTCTTGTAACCCTTTCTGTCTACTTACTTACGTTTACGTTACTTCAACTAGAAATCCATTGAATTAAAAGAAGAAAGTCTACACTTAAACCCAATATTGACTGCTTTAGTTCAAAATGTTGTAGTTGCGAAAAGGCAAAGTTTAGACAAATCTGTCACAGTCCAGAGACTCATGTGCCTGACGGTAAGAGCAACAAATGAAGAGAAAAAGACGTTTGAATGCAGTTGGAATAGTACAAATAAATTCAGCAATTACGGCATCAAGATAAAATGATGAGGTGATTAAACATCCATTGAACATTTTGCATCACTCGGGCCACGAAACCGCATGAAACAGACGTGTGGATTCTCGCTGTCAGCAAAGACAACGGGACCGGGACGTTTGGAAGCGATGGCATCAATGTCTTGAGCACACACTCACCGCACAACTCGTTGAGAAAGCACACGCAAACACATTACTGCTAAATCATGAGTGAATTGGCGCAGCTGGCACTTCTTTCTGACTCTTTCCCCGCTCACGCTGGCTGTCACAGATGCAAATGATTTACCTGCATATATAAAACTTCACAACCTGATTGAGTAGTGCTGGAGGCCTCGTACATATTCATCAGAGGCTGATTGTTGAATTGAAATGATGTCGCCCCGTGTCTGCATCCGAGGTGCTCGCACTCTTTGTTTTTCCCGTCACGATCCACAGGGCCATAATAAAAAGAAAATGGGATCCTTATCGTTTCAGCAGGACGGAGATTAATTAATTGAAACAAACGGGAAAGTCGTGAGTTAATCAAAAGATAGCTGGGATTTTGAATTAAATCAAATATTATTTTTTATAGTATTTTACGATTGTTTACACACTAAAATAAAAGTTTACACACAATGTGCAAAATTCTACTCCAATGAGCAAAACACCTTCTCAGATTTGCACAACATTACACACAATGTCTGCTTCACGCTTTTTGCGAAACATTACACACAGTGATTTCTCACCTTAGACTCAGATAAGGATTGTGAGGTTACTTCCTTGTCATTACAAAGCCCCGGATTGCCAATGATTACGCTAATGAACGAACTGGATAAACACATCCACCAGCTGTGGAAGCGCAGATGTGCTAATTTGAAAACGCAGCACTCAGGTTTGCGTTAAAAGGCAGCAGGTGAGTTCACCTGTCTTCAACAAAAATGGAAGGAGCTAGAAGAAGAAGAAGAGTAAGAAGGAGAGGGGGAGCTCAGAGAGGAGATGATGAATACTGAATGAATATTTGTGTACATTCTCCCTATATCTCAAACTAATCATGAAGAATGCGGTGGGTTTGTCACAATTTTTTTTTTAATCTAAATTATCCCTTACATAACATCTGGCCAAAAATCTAGCACATGCTATTTACTAAAAGTTTTTTTTACAAATGTGTTTTCTATTTATCACAGCAGTGTGAAACTGGCTGCAATAGTGTCGGATCATTGAGGACTGTGTTGGATAAATGAAAACTAATAGCATTTTCACAAATATGTGTATATGTTTTGACTAAAGTGTGTCATTTTGCGAACTATCTAGGAATTTTGCAAATTGAGTGTGGTGTTTGGAAATTTGTGATTATATTTTGACAAAAAAAACTGGTGTTCAAAATTGCGTGTAAACAATAAAAAAAAACCTGTAATATATTGCATGTGGTTTTTTTTGTCCTTTTCATTTAAATTAAAGATGATTTAAAGATGTACTTTTCACATGGCACAAATGTTTAAGTCTCCTTTCGTTCTCCTAACAGGTGGCTGACTGGAGGAGAGTTGAGAGCCAGTTGTTGTGAGAATAGAATCAGTGAAGTAAGAGTTTAACAACACATTTGATTAGATTTGTAATGTTGATCATTTATACCTTAAATATGTATTTTCAGCCCTGCATGAACCTTTGTACAACATGTTATATGCAATATTTGACACACAAAAATGAAATAAAAATGTTTTAATGACTAATTTCTTCTCACTCTTTGTTCTGAATGCATTTGATAAAACCAATCACATATTGTCTGATTGAGCCCCCATGTGGGAAACAACTATTACTGCAGCTGTCCTTTCTTTTCCAATAAAACTAGCTTTACGCCATGAAAACACCCCAAACCCATGTTCAAACTCATATATTATTTATTACAATTAAATATTTTCTTATATTACAGAGGTCCATTTGAAACCATACAAATAATCTGTGCTGTGGTTAATATTTCCAAGATATTTCCAAAAACGCCATGCAAATAATATGAACATAAATTCACATCAGAAGAATCAGAAGTATAGCCTTTTTTTGTACACTTGGGAATGAAATTAAAATTCACGTTTCGATACCTTGCCCTCGTCCCCTTTTTGGTGCAAAAACCTCTTTGTGGTAATTCAAGATCAGACCCGATCTGGAAACAATGAAAGGCATTTGGAAGGTGGGTAAAAACAGCTCGTCAGCTTCTCATTGTGGAAAACGTTGGGAGTAAATATGGGTTAATGGGAACAGGCACAGAGGACCAATTAAGACATAAGTATCACACATCTTGATTAGACATAATTAGTTTGAAGAGTGATTCCTAAGGCCATAACATGTACTGCGTGTGATTTTTAACTCTCCAGGGGATTGAAAATGAAAGATCCGCATCGAACCAAACAAACCCAACCCTGCTTTGTTTGATCGAACTGTTTGGGCTTCAAACCTGTAAAATCCACCAACCATCAGTGGTTCAGTTCAAAGCTCCAGTCAGTTTGAAGCGTTGGCTTTAGTTTTGATGGAGACGGATAAACTCTGGCCCGATCAAAATGGCAGTGTCTTCACCTTCCAGTTCAGCATGGACGACAGCTCCAAAGTAATCTACCCAAGTCTCTATACGACAGCAGGGCAGCAGTAGGCAGGATGTGGGCATTTTCTTCTTCTCATCTTTTTTAACTACCCACTATGGTTTTAAGGTGGTTTTAAGGAGGCGGCTGTGTTCAATGCCCATTAAAGGATTTAAAACACTCCTGCAATCTATTTCCTCACTGGTTGAACCTTCGCCCGGGAGTTGTGTCTTTCGTTTGGAACATAATGCCCGTACAGACGGACAGCTGAGAGGTGGATGTGACGAAGAAGTAGATTAGAAAAAAGTCTCTAAGGACGTTTTTTGTCCACCATGAACATTACTGTAGTTCATCCCGCCCGACGGATTTCGAGCCGACTGCAGCCGCTGTTCCTTTCGAAGCACAAAACTACAAACTCAAAAGTTTGGGAAGTGACACCACTTTCTTGTTGAGAACTTGGGACTGCATGTGTTTTGCAATACAGAATATCGACCCAGTGGCCTTTTTCGACCGAGAAAGCCTGGCTGCTGTACCTGCAGTCTAAGGTATGACCTCTAGGTATGCTAAGCTAGGCTTCAGCTTCCACTGGTATCCATCATGTCATTTAACTCTCCACAAGAAAGCACATGCGTTTCCCTAAATGTTGAACTATTCCTTTAACAGCCACAGCTCTTTAACAGATCACTTTGAATTCGAGTCAAAACTCGAGCAGACTTTTAACGAAACAAAAGAGTTTGCTCATTGATCAGTTTTATGTTTTTTTTGATTGCACAAAAGATCCCACGAATGTGATGGACCTGAGATGCTTCTCAAGCATCTGGGAATCAAGATCAGAACACTAAAGGTATCGGTATAGCACACGTCTCGTAACGAAAGGCTGGGAATGTTCTATAAGGCAGCAAGATCAAGGGCACAGGCTAATGGCAAGGTAGGTTCAACTCATGGTGGCATTCGGCATTTAAAGGTGAAAAGGCAAAGCTTTATCATCTTGGGACGAGGGACGGGAAGCAGGGACAGGCCAAGGTATGTTGTGCTCCTGCAGGTTGAGCATCTCTCGTCACATGTTAGCAGGTGTCCTTCAAACCGTATCTCAGGTCCTTCTAAATGTCTCCTCTGCGCAGAGGACTTCATCGCATTTTGAACACAACATTTAATATCCTTGCATTGGACAAGCAAGCTCAATCAGTCACAGAAATACTATTGCGAATGACTCACACGTTTCATCGTAGACAGTGCAGCTAAGGAGAGACCTCCTTTATAATCAGGAATAAAAGCCACTCATCTAAAACTCTATTCTTTAAAATTATCTTTTGAAAATAAATTATATTTTCTCAATACAGAAATAAATACATATCTTCTCTCAAACATAGGAATGGATCATTATCATCATCTTCATCACAGATCTAAATGCTACACTGAATACATTACTCACCGTTTCATCGGTGAAGAAACAAGGATATAGGTGACTGCCATCTGCCACGAACAGAACAGACACTCATCCAGATATATAAATGCAAATATACAGTTAGCTGACACCCGAGTGTTATTACACCTCTGACAATCCGCTTTGAGAACCAAAGAATATTCCTCCGCATTACAAGAAACCCCGTCAATACCCGGCTCATTGGGACATCTTTCACACCGCAGGATCAAATCTAACACAAGTGTGCTTTCTTTCTAAAGTGTAGGTCTTTTACCACGTTAAGAAATCACCATCCAGGTGAATTGAAGAGTTGCATGAAATCCATAATTCTCTCCGAAAAAACCCCAAAGAGGTGGAGCCAATAAAAGGTCCACTTTTTGCCTTTTGCTGTTCCTGAACGTCATCTTTGTTAACAAGGTTGAAATTGATTTAATCAAACCTTCTAATCAAGAACTGAATTTAGGAAATTGGGACATTTGCATTTCGACTTTGATGAGAATCTCGATACATCTCTTCTGTTGGGCTGGTAAATAGACAGCTGTAGACAGCAGCCAGCACAACACAGGATTTACACCGATTACCTCGTCTTACTTTTGTCGAGAAATAAAAAAAAAATATCCCTTAAACGCCATGAACCCAAATGTTCACTGGAGCTTCTCGCAAAATACACGTAATATCCAACATAGTTAAATCACCGGCGTCTCACCGATCTCTCCTCTTAAGGACCAACGCGGGACGATATGCCTCAGACTTTGTTCAGCTAAGGCGACTCATTGACACGGAGCGGGTGTCTGATATCTGTCAGGCAAACAGCAACATAAATCACACCTCCCTTCACACCTAATGAAATGTCACAGTTCTACGAGCTACAGTAGCCTGTTCTACAGCAGGGTAAGTTCCAGGTTCTCCAAACAGCTGCTACGACACCACAGAGCCTTGTACGGCAAAGACTGTTTCACTGCCAGGTTAACTTGTATAATATATGTCACGCTTACTAAATAAAAAAAGGTGGGGCATGATATTAAAAAAAAAAAAAAAAAAAAACTCCTCCGTCGATCCTTCATCCTCCTAAGTTTCCAGTTTGCGGTCCCGCCGGCAGCAGCAGGTCAGCGCCTAGCCAATCAAAGCTGAGGAGAATGTGTAACATAACGTCTCACTTCGGATAGCGCGTCGCGTGTCGCGCCGCGTCGGATGCTACTGCAGGTTCTTGAGGAGGCGTCCGTAGCGGAAGTCGTAGACGTGTCGACAGAAAAACACCAGGTCTGGGTCGACGTCGTCGGGCACACAGTGGTGGGTGGGCATGGCGTCGCCGACAACGGGTGGCACCACGAAGGAGGCGGCGCGGTCGCGTACGCCCTCCCTATGGCGTTTGACCAAGGCACAAAATCTGGACAAAAAGCACACAAATGCAGTGACGTCAGAGTCGCTCGTCTGAGAGGAACATTTCAGAAAAACACAGGTTTCATGCGAGCGAACCGTCTGATGGCAGAAAAAAAAAGCAAAAAATCAGCCTGCTTTTCATGATAAAAACGGTGCGATTTTCTCAGCAGGCGCATGAAGTCTTTCCAACAGAAAACATTGAGGCACAAATTACACTTCAACACAAAGCCACCACCACATGTTGCCTCTTACCGACAATACTGGGCCAGTGTTAGAACATAGCATTTGTCTTCAATACAGGCCACACTGTTCACATCCTGGTGTCGAGATGCGAAGATCTCGTTCTGGAGAGAAAAGAGAAAGAAAAAAAAAACGGATCCTTTGAAAAAGGTGCAGAGTGCATTCAGCCGACAAAGCAGAGGTGGCCAAAAAAAAAAAAACGTATCTGGAGCCAGTGTTTGGTTTGTCCGATCTGGGCTGCTGTAGAAACACGGCGGGCTCTTTTGTCTCCGCTCCTCATGAAGATATAATCAGCTCATTATAACGTCACAAAAACACAACCGTTCAACACTAAAGAGAAAACACAATCATTGACATCGTGGTCCGTTTCTGCTCACGGATCCCCCTCGATGCGCTACGCTCTTCCCTCAGGCCTTCACATTCCGCACCCAGCAGACACAACAGACAAACATCTGTCGGCTTCATCGTACACGAGGAGCAGACAGATTCCCGGGAGCAGGATGTTTCTTCTGCTACTGTGCTCACACCGCTGCTCCGATCGGGTTGGTTCCTTTGTAAATGGCAGGCGAAAAAATGTCGGACCTTGCTACTTATTTAGTCCAAAATGAATGAGGAGAGACTGAAGATGAATTGCTTTAAACATTATGCACCTTAAATCCCACCGGGAAAATGTTTTATTGGAATCATCAAATCTTGTGAAATTCAAAAACTAACAACTAACTTCATCTGTTTCTCGGTGCTGTCAGAACTCCCCGTTTGTCTGTGGTTCTCCGCTGGAAACCCAATGAAGTGGATCTTTCAAAAGCTTTAAGAGACTTGGCTAATCACAAGCAAATCATCACATTGTATTATTACAACCCAGGGCTCCACAAAGGCGCAAAACCTCACCTCGCAATGCATGCTGGGATTGCGTCCCCCTTGCGTGTGTTCTGGACGGTAGTACCAAAACAAACTCATCATCAGCTCTCCTGAAAGAGGGACAAAACAAAAACGCACACAGTTCACTACGGCGTCGCCGTGGCTTCAGCACGCCGCGTGCGGTCGCGTGTTCCCACCTGACTCCGGCTCCTCCCACAGAGCTGAGATCTTGGCCACGTAAGGCAGAGACTTCTTCCTGGGTCCGGATTTGAGCAGCACCGTGTCTCTGACCCGAATCAGCTCCCCGTCCCTCTGGACGCCCTCGAAGCACTTCCTCAGCACCGGCGCCGCCTCTCCCTGGGAACACGGGCGGAAAAACACTAGCTGTGACAGGACGTGGGAGGCCGCGCGCGAAAAGAAAAGCTCCAGGGTGGGATTTGTATTGAGTGACTTTTGTATCTTAAAAGAAAACGTGGGCAGTCGGGAGAGAAAGAGAAAAAGAAAGAGAAAGAAATTTGTTCGGTGCCGCTCTAATGCGACCATCACGCGGGCGCGATGAATCACGCCGCGGCCTCTTTATAGAGGCGCGTTCAACGACACCACAGGTGGTTACATGTGGCACCGCCACGGCGCCCTCATAAACGCTCTCTCTACGTACCACGGAGAAGACCTCCCTCTGGAAGGGCGGGCCGACCGGCTGCCAGCCATTGGTCGATTTCTGGCGTCCGTTCTTCGGCTGCTTGGCGACCGCTCGCCCTCCGACGCTGGAAGCGGCGGGCCGCTGCTTCTTGCTCCTGTCGAGAGGGCGGGCCTGCCGAGCCCACGCTTCCGCCGCCGCCGGACCTCGACCCGCCCGGCGGCTTGGCGCTCTGCGGACGCTCCCTCGCCACCTGCAGCGGGCTCTGCGGTTGGCCGGTGTCGGACGGCGGGGTCTGAACGCGGGCCACTGATTGGCCGGCTGGGGGCGCGTCGGGGGAGGGGCATCCTGTGCAGGCTCTGGGGCCGTGGGATGCGGGGATGGAGGAAGAACTGTGGCGGTCGTCGAGGGCTGACGGGTAGTCGTCTGACGGAGGAACGAAACAGGCAAACGAATAGAGCAGAGGGCGTTTAGAGGAGCAGCTAAGGTGACATATATTTGACAACTTATTAATGGTGACTGCAAATTAAGATTTTATGTGCGAAACCTTTTCTCACCTCATAAATTCTGATGTATTCTGTAAAGTTATATGTCTTAAAAAATGTCCTAAATGTCTTATGTCCTAAAAAAGCTTAAAAAATCTATAACACCAAACACCAAAATGCTCCTCAAACAGCAGGGGAAACCCAGTGGTTAGTTTTACTACTAATGCTTTCAGTACATTTTTCTTCTCATACTTGTCTACTTTTACTACAGAGGACCAAGTGAGGCTGTAACAGCAAAGCAACATGGTTGCATAGAATGAACCATTCTCACTAACCAACATGACATGTATGAGAAAGTATGAGATTGAAATCAGGAGACCAAGTGGACCGACAGGGTCTAAGTTGTTAAGCCTGAGCAGCTGCAGCAGCATGAACAGGAGGTGGGGGGGTCGGGGGGGAGGATATGTCAATCAAACCTGATCCAAACATTCCCTGGCGTAATCAGGCAGAAAAGTGGAAAAGCAACCCACCTGCGTGGGTGTACGAGGTCCTTGTGTATATGACAGGAAACCCACAGGTGTTACAAATAACACGAACCAGAGCTCTGTTCTATTCACGAGCGCCAGCGAGCCTCGAGATCCGGACGGCGAGCCAACGACACCAGGAGACGAGCAGCCATCATTGACTGTAACGTTTACACCCGTGCTTGTGCTACTGGGACGAATGTCCAGTACGGAATCTAGTAGTAAAAAACCCAAAGACGCTGATGGCGTCTTCAGGTTTTTACTACTAGATTCCGTACTGGAGCCCCTCAGAGCCCGACCTGCTCCTCGGCTGCCGGATGGAGGGGGAGGGAGGTGCAGCCGTGTGTGTGTGTGTTCGCATGTCGGCACATAATTGGTGTTGTTTCGAGGTCGCGCTCAGGTGTCTCTAACCACGCGGGCACGCATTCGGGAAGACACATGGTGTTTATGTGTTAAACCGCAGGCAGTTTTTTTTTCTTTTTTTTTCCTGTTATGGTTTACGACTCTGACTCTGTAACTAACGGCTGACATTTGCGCTCACGGAATCAGCTCATTGAGTCTCAGCTGCAAAAGGCCTCGCAATTCGCCGTCCGGCTGCTTGTATTCAAACGAAGGACAGAGGAGGTCTCGCCCTTTATCTGATATTTTCTTTTGCTCTAGTGACATTCCAAAACGCGAGATTAAATAGGGAACATAACAGCTATTCTCGGCACATTGTGCCGTGTGGCAGCCGGATAGAGGAGAGGAGGCGGGAGGAGGAGGAGGAGGGGGGTCTCATGAACGTTTAATACTAAAGAGGGAAATCCTCCTGCCTTACTTAAAGGAGTCGGGGATTTTAAAACATTTCGTTCGGTTTCCCCGTCACGGGGAGCTCGGCCTGTGGAGTGGCGTCGCTGATACCGGCGCATTTAGCGGATCACGTTGACTCAACGCCGGCCCTCCGCTTACCTCTCTTGGCGCCGCGGCTGCACTTGGCGCAGTCCGCCGGGCTGAAGGAGCAGCCTCCTCGGCCGATGGCTGGAACCACGCTGGTGTAGGAGGCGTAGCTCTTGATCCTGCAGGGCTCCCCGTAGCACGCCTCCACCGAGGTGCAGCAGTACACCGGGTGGCCGATCCCCCCCGGGGCCTGCGGACCGCCGCCGGGGAGCAGCTTGGCCCTCTTGCCGCTCTTTGGGCACAAAGCGAGGGGGGTGATGGGGGAGGGCGGGGCCTCCGGGTGGCTGAAGTGGACGTAGTAGCCGGGGAAACAGGTGTAGCTGTGCGGGCTGATGGTGATGGCAGCCGGGTGGGACCCGGGGTGCTGGGCCTGCAGGTGGTGGTGGTGGTGGTGGTGGTGATGGTGGTGGTGGTGGAACACCTCGGACAGCTTGCCATCCTCCGGCTCCTTGAAGGTCTTGTCCTCCAGGAAGAGGGCCAGTCTGTGGCAGTACTCCACGCACCTGTCCTGGGAGCAGCAGTAGCAGGAGGACACGTCCGTCTCTGCCGGCTCCTTTTTTATCGTCTTCAAGGAGAATCCCAGCGAAGAGCCGCGGTGGAGCTCCGGCCGGAGACGTGTCCCCCGCCTCCCCGCGGTGCCGTCCCACTCGGGATCCGGAGCCTCGCTTTTGCACAAACCGCAGCAACCCTGGACGGGTGTTTCCGGCTGGGAAGCCGCCGGATCACCCGGACCCTGTTTCATGTGCTTTAGTTGGTCTGCATGCTTGGGATGTGCGTTTTCTTTGGTCGGCGTGGTTTCCGGCTTGCCGCCGGTCTCGCCCTGAGTCGTGGCCGCCGCCGCCACCACCTTGCTCGCCGCCGCCAGCTTGGGCTCTGACTTCCTCTGGCGTTTGGTTCCGTACTGGGCGCTGGTGAGTCTGAGCAGCGTGGCGGCAGTAAGGCCCGCTTGGCGGCGAGGCGTCGGGGCGAGCAGAGCCAGCCAGTCGATGTCCTGAGCCTCCGCCGCCAACCGCCTCGGTTTCTTAGCTCTTTCCTTCGGGTCTGCTTTCCCTCCCGCAGGAACCGTTTTGGTTTTGTGGCCTCCGTGTTCAGGCTTGGCGAGAACATCTTTAGCTTTGCCTTCGGCGGAAGGCTGCCGTTTCTTTGCGAGATTCGACGCCAGCGAATCGTCTCTGTAGAGCAGCAAGCTGTTGACGGCCTCGGCGTTGAGCGAGGCCATTCTCCGCCGGCGGGGCTCAAAGACGGGCGCGGGAGACGCGCGCAGGGCGTCCGATTGTTTGATTTTTGGTTCCAGTGCTTGCCGATTGGCCGCGGACGTTTTCTTGAATCCGGATTTGGTCCTTCGTTGAGTGGCGCCGGTGTGCTTCTTCTTGACTTTGACCCTCTTTTGTCTCCCCGATTTTTGTGCGTCCTTTTCTTTGCCCACGACGCGTTTCTCCTCCAGGCGGGTGAGCAGGACGCAACAGTCCAGCGCGTCTCCATCTCCCCCTGCCACTCTCTTCTTTCCGCGTCCATGCGACTCTTTTTTATCCTTCTTCTTCCTCCCTCTCAACTGTTTTTTTTTTCTCTCTTTCCCTTTTTTCACTCCACCTCCTTTCTCCTTGCTTCCCTTCTCCTTCCGGAGCTGCCCGCATTTCACAGGCTGGCTCCGCTGAGCTTTCACCATTGTCACAGCGCCCGGAGGGCAGAGCCACCTCCTCCTCCTCCTCCTCCTCCTCTCGGGTTTCAGCTCACAGAGAACCTTCAGCGAGCATCATCACGGGTCGTCGCCAGGGTCCATGCAAACTCTGCGGAGACACACAGATTGGTTTAATGTTTAATGTTGAATTGTGAAGATGAGGCTGCACAATGACAGAGAATCTGGAAGTGAGTTAATGTAACAGACAGGATCTTTTGCTGCACTATTCAGCAGTGGGTTTTACTTATAGTTTTTTTGTCCAGGTCCCCAGAGAGCGAGACCACTTAGACGGCCTTTCTCCTTCACATGCAAACACACAAGAGGAAAGGTGAACTGTGATAAAGAGCACGTGTTACGCCGGACGCCTTGCTCTCCGACCTCTGTCCCATTTGTCTACTCTGTCTGAATTAATACAGCCGTATCTGCTGTGTCTCAAATAAAAAAAAAAAAACAATCGTCTTTTCACTTTGTCAATAAAGCTCCCGGAGCTCACTCAGTGACGAAACACAGAAACCCGGCCCAGAAAATGTTTAGGCAATGCCTTTAATGTTTGATATAACAGATGCTTTTAGGAGCAATTTGGATCCGTAATTCACTATTCACTGATTTATTAGTGTGCACTGCGACAGGAGAGTAAATAATTAGATTAAACATGAAAAGACTGGTTCAACTTAAAGGAGTGTGTCTTTCAGCGTCTATAAGGAAAAAAATGGGGTCGGAAAACAAACAATACGATGAAATGACTCACGACTTGATCCTTATTTCACCAGCACTTGGGGCGGAAACACAACGTCGTACAACGGCCTCCTCGGTTTCCATGTCAACGGGGCTCCAGCCGAGTACATCAAAGCACCTGCAGCTATTTCGCGTGAGAAGACGCGGACGCTTTACGACCCGCTTTCTGCTCACTGGACCTCGCAGGAGAACAACTTTAAAGCTTCAGATTCAACTGCAAGTGACCTTCATGCGATGACTCTCCTGTGCCGCGGCACGAAGAGCTGGATCATCCCTCAGCCCTGAAACGCAATTATGCCACTTGACCTCCGACGACTAAGTCAGCGTTGGGCTTTTCTTTTCTTTTTTTTTTTATATTAAGTGACCATTCAGCCGGAATCCAATTCAGCTTACACAAGTATTTACTCTCTGTCAGCTTATGTTTATACCCGACACAAGCGAAGGTAACAAGTAGCTCGTTAGCTGTCTGGTATGTGGATCACTGTTGAGCTCGTACTTCAAATAATTGTCAAATGTTTCTAAACCTTTAAAATGCACCTCACAGTTTCTACAAACCCAAGTCGAGAAATTTACTTCGTCGATTGTTCAACTAATCAGTCATTCTGCTCTGTCAATGTTCTACTTATTACTTATTTAAAAAACAGCTTATTTTGTAAAATCTGGCTTTAAAGCGTTTCTTTTTTTAAATTCATTATGGAGGAACCCCGTTTTAACTTATAACTTATTTTGATTTGGACGTCCTACACAAGAGGACGTCCAAATCAAAATGCCTCCACTCACAGATAAAATCCCAATTTGTGTCAAAAAAGGTGTTTATTTACGATCCTGTGTCTCTATAGTGACGATAACGGAACACGGTCAACTTTGCAGTGTGAAACTGTAAATCATGTCGGTGCATCGGATCGTGTTTAAATGTAATGTCGTGCCCCATTTGACATTGAAGGGCTCTTGCGGGGGAGGGGAAGATGGGGGGGTCGGGGGGGGGGGGGCAAGGCGTGCCTCCTTGGGTGGAGCTGTATGGAATACATCCCACACGGCTCATTTCTGCTGCCGTTGCGTCAGCGCACACCCATTTGCCCTCATGCCAGTTCCTCTTCCTACCCCTCCTCATGCTGGTCGCCGTCATTGAAATGTTTTCTTTAACCATTTGCAGTCGACTAACGAGCGAAAAATGCAGTTTTCCTGCGCTGCATAACATCAACAGCTGCTTATTGACGCGATTAACACAACTTCACCCCACCACCCGAGAGTGCAGCAAACCTGCTGTTCTTTTTACAACTCATAACACCCAAGGGAGATTCGAGGAAACGGTTCGGTTCGCTCCGTCCCTAAACAGGCCTTGTGATCATTTTTTGCTTCGTCTCAACGTCACTCGGAGGCACAAACGCAGAACCCACTGTGACTTCAGAGTGGACACAACTCTCTGGCCGGACGTTTTCAAAACAATCCCGTGGCTCCGTCTGCCCCTTATTGCCGAATGACCGGGTGAACCGTGAAATGCAGTGCGGAGAGAGAAATTTAATTTCCAGATAACAAGAGGACGGAGGGAGCCTCACATCGAGTTTCTGTCTGCGGGTATCAAATCAAGTTGCTTGATTTAAATAAGACTCGAATGCACAATGGGAGGAACGTGAGCGAACATTCTTGTTCACCACACAGGAAAATATAACAAAAGGTTAAGATGAATACCGGGGGTCTGATATTTGCTTGTTTTTCCATGTCATTAGGAAAACAACAAAACGGCAGCTGCACGCACAGGATCCCGAAAACCTCAACATTTTGAGGGCCCCGAAGTTGGAGAAGACATAATCCAAAACTTATTTCTCCTATAAATGTATTTAGCCTTTTTTGAAATAATCCCCCTTCTATGTGAAATACTGGAGAGTCTCAGTTTTCCAGGCAACACAAGTGGAAAAGGTAGGAAACCAGTGTTGGGTCGTGGTTTTCCCAAATAGTTGTCTTGTATGGGGTAGTGAGCGTGTCATGTTTTTATTTGAAGTGTTCTATATAGGCCTGAAAAGGCAGAAGAATTGAACTTAATATGTTTTCTTTTTTTAATATGTGTCAGATTCACCAATGTCAGGATATTCCAAGAAAAAAACATCTAAAATCCTGAATAATCCCTAATCACTTCCAATTAGCCTTTATTTTTAAGAAGCAATTATTTAGAAGCCGAAATGGAAAGACAGATATATTTTTGAGAGTTACAGATGAACATCCTATGCCTTTCAAAATAAATGGGACATAATCGACACATTAAAAAAAAACTGTGCGCGTCAACGTCCTGTACAGCACTATCTGGAGATAGAGGAGGAGGAGGAGGAGGAGGAGGAGGAGGAGGAGGAGGAGGAGGAAGAGGAGGAGGCTGTCACACACGCTCACAGGACGGACATGCTGAAGCGCTGTCATCATCATCATCATCATCATCATCATCATCACCATCACCATCTTCTTCATCATCACCACCACAGAGAAGAAGCCCCCCGGGGCAGCAGCTCCAAGCCGCGCGTGCTGCTTCTGATATGCACCATCAACACGAGTCCACTTTCCTGGAGCAAATCGGCAGTTTAACAATCCTCCAACCACCACCTCCTCCACCAACACCACCCCCCACCACCTCCATGCAGGTTCCGTCACTGGCAGTCACAAACACACCCGTGGAACGTGGACTATAACGAGCCAGAGAAGAAGTCAAACGCAATTAAGAGCCGCGTTGTGGCCCGTATAATATATATATATATATATATATATATATGTGTGTGTATATGTGTGTGTGTGCGTGTGTGTGTGTGTGTGTGTGTGTGTGTGTGTGTGTGTGTGTGTGTGTGTGTGTGTGTGTGTGTGTGTGTGTGTGTAAAAGAAGCAGCTCGTAGTTGGCCATGGTGGCGGACGCCGCTAATCTGACAGCGAGCGCAGGCTGCGATGCGAGAAGTGAAGAAAAAAAAGCTCCTCGGCGGAGAAGCGAGTGTGAAAGCGGCCGATCCGCCGTCGGCCGCTGCGGGGTTAAAGGCGCCGCGCTGCTCGGTGCCGTTACAGCCGAGGTACCCGACCGATCCGATCATCTCAAACTGTGACGGTAATAACAGTCGCGGCGAAGCGTTACCTTTGCGTGTCCCGTCGGGTAAAAAAAAAATGAAAATGGTAAAAAAAAAAAAAAAAAAAAAGAGCAAAAAGATGCAGTCCGTCGTGTTTCTACCCGGTCGGGCTGCGGACCGGAGGGGCGAGCGATCCGCCGAGCAAACGGCGCACGGTAGCCGGAGACATGGTGAGCAAATCGGTGAGCGGTGACCTACTTCCGAAGTGGCTCGCTGGAGATGATATTCATGCGCTGCCTGCGTTCACGTGCACCGGGACATCCCTCCAACGCGCGCGCTGCTGGAATATTCCTGCAGGGACTCAACGGGCTCCGCAATCAGCGCTGGGGAATTGGGTTTACTTCTTCGAGGTGTACATTCTTCCAAGGCTGTGCGGGAAATATGCCCCCCCCCCTCCTCCCCCAATGGGTCGTATCGTTCTACCGCTGTATTTTGGTGTTTTTTGAAGACAAAGAACCAAATGACCCAACTTGCCCCAAAATGTTAACCTCTTTTCTAAAAGCCGGGGGGGAAGGGGAGTCTAAGAGATAGTTACGTGAGTACTAAGTAGGCTATTGGTAAAACAATACAAAATATATAATAATAAAAATAGTAATAATACAAAGCTGACTAAAGACTAGAATAAAATAGGTCCCAACGGGCTGTTAAATAGAGCCAAACATAATAATGAATAAATGTTTTTAAAAAGTCAAACATCATGAAGATCATCATTATTTCTAAATAAAGTAGCTAAGAACGTAGTAAAAATCAGTAATCTACAATATTACACACTACTGTGACGTGCAAGACATGTGAAGTGCAGTGATTGGACACAACTAAAGCATACTTTTAAACTATACTGAAGAAATACAGAAGAAACTGACAACTGACTGATATATTAGATCCAGAATATAAAAAGGAGTGTTCACCTCACTTTAAACTCACTATATTATAGTGCATATGCTGTAGAAATCAAAACCTAATGTGCAGGAAGCAATAAAAAATAAACTGTACCAGCAGAATGATGTGTGTAGAATATGTGTAGAATATGTGTGTAGAGTATCAGCAGCAATATGAATAATCAATATCATCACTTTCATCATCACACTATTTTTACTGGCTTTAGCATTTCACTGTTATCGTCATGCAAACTGAACATTGTTGTCTCAGATGTTATGGAGACTAGCACATTAATCAATAATAGATATAGTAATATCATATGATATAGATATATTTCATTGTAAAGTCATTGTTGAAAGAGCAGAACATGTCCTTCTTCATCAACACAAACACAAGTAGGTGAGTACTGCACTCAGAAGCATGTATGTCTCTTAATTGGCCCCATTCACTGCATCCTCTGCTCTTAATGATACATCGGATCCAATAATGAAGAGTGATGGCTCGTGGCTAATCATTTATTACCTCCTTCTTGAGGAGACACAGATAACATTGGCGTATTACACAACACACACACACACACACACACACACACACACACACACTGTTGATGATGATAGCTCTGATGCTGCTCTCACTCGGTTCAATTACAGAAAGACGGCACCAAACGCCCGAGTCGGTCTCTTTCCAAACCAACCGATTGGAAAGCCACTCTGCTATCAAATTAGCATCTAGTCGGAATCGAGCTCGATTGAGATAAATGCTGATCGTCCTCGTCAATATCAGCTTTCCAGTGTGTAATTAAGAAGCGTAAACAAGCTGGGTGTGCTGAGTTAATGAGCCGTGAGCACCGGGGGGAAGCTGAGGCAAGGAGGGAGACTGCTGAGAGCTGACCTGTTCTGCAATAAACTGCAACTCGCTGCAGAAAGATGCACGACACCGACCGGGACCATTAGAGGCTTCCTGTGTGCAGGAAGCACTCACTCACTCACTCACTCACTCACTACTGTGATGAGGATACAGACATGGAGCAGCAATCAGTCACATACCTAACATATTACTAAAAATAAATGACAAAATATGTATTTTTATTTCCAATTGGGGTCCTTATAAATGAGCTGTAAGATGCTCACATGTTTGAGGATATCAGAGTAGGTCTGTCATGGCAATCCAGAGTCCAGATACTGAGCATCGCATATCCAATTTTAACATGCCAACAAAAATGAAGCACATGCAAACTAGGGTCATGTACAGAGGGGATTTCAAT
The DNA here is from genome assembly GCA_021346845.1 of Apeltes quadracus. Taxonomy (NCBI): domain Eukaryota; kingdom Metazoa; phylum Chordata; class Actinopteri; order Perciformes; family Gasterosteidae; genus Apeltes; species Apeltes quadracus. The sequence goes on from CM037931.1 coordinate 6,085,704, forward strand.
CTATCCATTACTAGTAAAGAAAGGTGTACAACATTAAAAGAAACCATGAAAAACGAACTTCAATGTGGGTAGAAACCACTTGAAATGAAAAAACGTGTCGTCAGAACCGTTGCCGCAACTTGCATAGACAGCAAAGACAGGCTCCTAAAATAAGGTCAAAAGACGCGTTGGTTCCTAGACAGAGAATATTGAAGGGTGTCTCAGACACAAGAGTTCAAATCTCGCCCCAGAAATTCATCTCAGTCGATATTTATTTGTCCCGCCTGAAAAGTCAGAGCTCAGATTCTGAGCCGCCCCCCTGCAGCTGCCACAGCCGGTCCGCTCTCAACAAAAAGTTTAAAAAAATACACATTTAATTACTTCTTGGACCTAAGGTTCCTTTCACCTGCGGACTCTTCAATTTAAGCCTTCAAAGCAAGAGCAAGCAGCCGTACCTGAGCAAATAGCGTCATGCAAGGAAGGACCCGGCTTCATGCTTGGACTGCTAACGTTAGCTAATGTTAGCGAGCCAGGTTTCAGTTCAGCTGTTGGGTTTGTAACGTTTCTGTTTTCTTTTCAAACAACTAGAAAGGTTAGCAACTAGCAACTAGCTAGCGAACACAGTGCGAAAAGAGTCATCATTTGTGCAATTGCTCTGGAATTGTTGCATTTGTGACAAGATGTTGTGCTAACGTTGTGTTTACAATTTGGGGCCCAAAACATCCTGCATTGCATTGAAATACCTCTCTTTGAAAGAGCTCAAAAACAGTCTTTCTCCATCTCACATAATAAACTTAAGTGGCCAATGCACAGACGCCATCATGGTCGCTAAAAGCGCCAATCAATTGGTATCAATCAGCGTCTCTAGCTTGATTCATTTTAGCTAAAAACCCAAAATGTAATCAACATCCACATCCCAAAACCACTTCATGTTTTAATCAATTTACGTGTGAAAAGCGGCACAAATATGCAACCACACCTGTTGAAAATATCCTGACGAAGATTAAACTAAATGTTTCAAGTCAACTTTACGGCAGAGGAGGAAGGGAGGCAGAGAGGTTCTGTGGGGAAGTGAACTATTTCCGTGACCTCAATTGGGAACTTACTTACTAAGATGATAACGCAACTAAGAGACAATAATAGTTTGGGGACTGTGTTTGAATTGTGCCCCAAATGACACAATTAACGATAGTCAATTAAAGAAATCATCAAGTCGCAGGTTTTCCCAGCATACTGTTTGTGGTGTGAAACAGCTCGGATCTTCTTCTTGTTTAATGTTCCTCACACTACAGACCGTTTGTTCCAGCCACAAATTAAACCTCATTTGATTCATGCATATTGTCAGCGAGTCACTGATGCAAAACTTTCTGGTGTGTTGTCTTTCAAATGACGTATTTTTTTACAGTGTTACACCTCACCAATTTTACGACAAGATGTGAGTTTCTTAGCTTGGAAACTTATCTTTCTAATTAGGGTTAGGTTAGCCAACGTGTGTGTTGGCTGGATTCCGACAGTGTCAACAAACTCTTTGACCACACCACTGTCACGTGGTGGTTCACTGAAAGGGGCGGGACTTCCCCTCTCTATTTCACCAGTGAAATAAAAATATTTAAGCAGCATTCTATTGCAGATATCAAATCAAATCCGTTGCATTTTGATTGGACGATAGATAGAACGGAGCTACAGAGGACTGGCTCCACGCAGACCTCTTTTATAAATGAATCATAAACTGCTGATTGATAAATCAGTTAATTTCGTCATATTATTGGTAAATGTACAACTAATGTAGTGAGCACACGTCATATTTTATTGATCGTTTGTTTCCAGCATGAATTGTTAAATAAGTATACAACATAACAACAGTAAAATTGAGCGAGAGGCTTAAAATTGTGTTTTTCATTTCACCTTTAACCAAAGAAAAACACTGTTTTCAATGTACTGATTCAAGTAGAATACACGTAAACAAAAGAGTGAAGTTATGCATGAGCCACTGCAGCAACACGTCATCGTCGAACCAGTGGCTGAATTATTCTGCGCGTGTTGACCAAGGTCATGTAAAGAATGCGTTGGTGAACACGAGGCATTTGTTCCACGGCCCGAAAGCAACAACACCGGCTGCTCGTTTGTTTGTTTGTTTGTTTGTTTGTTTGCGTGGTAACGACTGTTAAACTACACTTGCACATTATGGAACATAAGTACGACACTCGGAAACAGCTGACGATCGCTGACTTTTCACTTAGCCTGTGTGAAAACAGTGTGTTTGCCGTAAAACTGAACAGGTAAGTGAGCTGTTATTTCTCAGCCGCGGCTCGTGAGCCTACAGATGTAGAGATGACAAGTACAGCACCAACGAGCAGATCCAGGACAGGAAGTGTAATTATCCGCTGCTGCCGCTCCTCTTTAAAGACACAGGGGAAGATGCCAGACAGTCCGACTGGCAAAGAGGGGAAAAAAGAGGGGTGGCAGAGAGAGAGATAGTGTTGAAGAACCAAATTCACAAAATTGTAAATGTGCGTGCGGTGAGGAAAGTGGGGAGGGAGGATCGCACCTCGCATCCCGGTCGAGAAGGAGGGGAAAGTCAACCCGAGTCAAAATCAGAGGGACGGTTGTTCACATTCACCCTGCTTTTCTTTTGCCCGACAGCTCTTCTGGGAGTTTGACATGCACTTTGTGATCAGCGATAACAAGAGCAAAGAAAAATGAGGAGAAGGTGTGTGAGACGCCGAGGGGGACGGGGGGACGGGGACGGGGGAGGGAAGGGAGGCCCGGGACAAGAGAGCGATGGGCTGAGATAGTACCGGCAAAGTAGGCGCAGAGCGATTGTCATCATCATCAGGAACAATGACTCTCTGATGGAGCGCGGGCCTGACGTGGGATTTTTCAACCGAGCAGAGAGGAGGAGGAGAAGGGGGAGGCGCCCCCCCCCACCCGCCTGCCCACCTGCCGGGGCCTCCCTCGTGCTTCCAGCATCTGCCGGACCGAAGGACGTTTGGTGCCATGTGCTTTTGAGTGAGGGAGCCTGACGTTTGTCGGCCACAGTGAGGGCTTCTGTTCTGTTCGGCCGAGGCCAAACAGGGTTTAACCCCCCCTCCTCCGCCCCACTCACCCCCCTCTCTTCCCCCCTTCCCCTTCCCCCTCCCCCGCACACACCCGGCCTCCCCTTGTAAACAATCCCTGTGTGTGTGTGTGAGAAGCGAGCTCCACATCCACTGCAGCTGTGGGCCGGCCGACAGCTGACGCCGGGCTGTGGGTCTCCCTTCCTCCCTCCCTCCCCCCCCCGCCCCCCCACCCGGCCCCCTCTTCTTCTGTGATTCCGTGAAGCAGACCTGTAATTTTCACAGCTGTGTCTCTGGCGTGGTGCCAGAGCGAGACGGGGAAGGGAAGGGAAGGGAAGGGAAGGGAGAGAGGCTGGGAGGGAGGGAGGGGCCGGCTAACAGCTTTCGGAGGAGCACGAGCTGCAGCAGAGCTTTGCAATTCTCAAGATCAGAACCAGGGGAAGTACTCCGAACTCGGTAGCTTTAAAACAAATATAGTGCAATGTTTTGTCAATTATGTGGTAGCCGCAATGGTTTACAATTTAGGTCTTGTTTTCACTGTTTTTCCCATCACTCCATCTATTTGTTAGGATAACATTGACTGTATTAATGCCGTCTGGGGACACTTTAATGACAGTCAGACAGGTGGTACTGAGGTCAACAGTTTAGTTGGCTTAGTTTGACTGTGTTATTTAGAGGTAAAACACAAAGAGAGCGCGCCCTAAATTACGGTAATAATCCCAAATTGCAGGAAGCTTCTGGCGCGCTCAATTTAGTAAATACAGTGTGTTGATGTCGAGCCTTCGAGTCAGTCTGTTCAGACTCCTGGTCCAGACAGAACAAACCATTAAATAAAATCAAGAAGATTCATTAGGCTGCGTGTTAAATAGTTTGACGCTTTCTTGTTTGGCGTTTCTCGTCCCTGTTGGACTGTTTTATTTAATCCCAGAACGTCTTTGTCTCAAAGCCCAGCGGCCACATAAGAAAATTCAGAGGAAGTAAAGTAAGAGCTCCTGACAGAAGTAGATTAAAGAGAAGATAGAAGTAGCTTCCGCTGAACGGAATCCAAGAGGAATGAGGAACAACGAGCCGAGGTTCTGTTAGATAATATTTAACACCCCCAGCGTGACTACGACATACGTTCAGGAAAAAGGGGAACTTGCCGCGGTACCTTTTCCAGTAACTTCGTGAGCTACAAAGAAGAGCGAGATGTTGTTCTCACGGCCTAGAATAGATTTGTATGCATTTGATACGCGAGCCGCACCACAGAACGATATGAACAATAATAACACGTTGACAGGAACAGGAACACTGCTGCTGAATTCTCTTCTCCGCTGTGTTTTGCTTCTAAACACACGTGGCCTTTATCTGAGCAGGAAGTATTTGTCTCCCTCGGGACGGCAGAGACGACAGCGTGTTTTGGTGACAGGAGGCATGTTCCCCTCCTCCTCTTCCTCCTCCTCCTCCTCCTTTCTCTATCTCTCTATCTCTGTGGCAACAACAGCACACCTCTTCATAAATAATAGGATTATGTCCAGCTTTATGCACCTCTCTATCCAACAAGCTGCTACGACGGGCCGGTCAAACTGCAGAGAACTGACTGCAAATGCATCTTCTTTGAAAAGGAATATATTCATCGTGGCAACAAACTCTACAACCTCGGTAATACAGCAGAACTGACTGATGGTTTGATCGATTCTGCCGCTGCCTGTATTTCACTACGACAACATCAAACGTGTGTAACTTTGCAAAAAGACAAAATAGCGCGGTCGAGATTAGAATGTTACATGCACACTTAGTAAGTATTAACAGCACAATGGGCCACGAGTCAAACGCGGCTGAAACAAAAGGGTGTTTCCATCATCCATCGCCTCGGCCCATCAGAGGGGTCCACTTCCTCCTAACACTCCTTTTAAGCATTAGAATTTTCCCAAATGAGCTCAATCGCTATATAATACCACCTCGTCCCCCTTCCCTCAATCCGAGGGACATTCTGACACTACAAAGAGAATTTATGACACATCTCAACACGAAAATACCATTTCATGAATCGCTGTAGTGGTAAAAAGGCATCATCAGAGCCGCCATAAACTGCAGCACAAAGCCTTTGATTCCTTCATTACACATGATTAAAGCAGCATTGAACTTTTTATAAAACATATCCGTCTTTTGTTAGCGACTTCTACGCAGCACTTGGATCCAATTATTCAAATGATTATTCTTCACTTGTTCCTGGTTGACCAGCCTTTTGTCTTTGCCCATTTGGACTTTTAACGCCTCTAAATCAATCAACGTCTCCAGTCTTCCTTCTGCACCTTGGAAGACCACAAGGATCATCTTCAAATGCTACTTAAAGTTTCCCCCAGCAGAATGGCAAATGACATTTTCATATTATCAAACGCTGTAATACAAAATAACATGTAACTATGCTTTTTTTTGTGTACTGTGGCACATATAATGGGCAATACGTCCCTCAGAGAAGCAGTGAAGTGTTGAGTACTATGAAATGTACACACTGCAGTAGAGCACCAGCACCTCAAAGTTCTTGGTAAAGAAATTCAGCTTATTACGATTAGAAAAGCAGCACATCTTCCCGGTGGAGAAGCAGAAAGCGACAGAGACTTATGGTGAACTAGTTACTCAATCCGCTCATCACTCAGCTGCGGATCCAAAAGAGTCCAACAAAGAAACAAAACCCTGCGGCGCCTCCAACGTCTCCATGAGGCATCCGCAGCCTCAGAAGCGCCTCGAACCCACAGCGAAACACGCAGAAACAGAAACAGCAGCAGCAGCAGCAGCGGAGCCTCGAACTTGACTCCAACAGAAGCTGCTCGGGGGACATTTTTTTCTGCGATCCCGAGCTGGGTGGGTGGGGGGGGGGGGGGGGGGGGGGTGTCTGAACCGATCGGCTCTACTCACCGCTCAGCCGAGGAGGAAACGCAACAGAAAGCCTTTAAAAGTTTCCTTTCGGGGCGAGAGAAGGGAACGATCCGTTAATCCGTCCGTAGTCCTCACATTACTCCCCCCCCCCCCAAAAAAAAGCGAAAGAAAGAAAGAGAGAAGCCTCGCGCCTGTGCCGTCCTGCAGCGCGTATCATCCGGCGACAAGAGTTGGAGGCTGTTTGCGACTCGGGGAAGGCGGATCGCTTCCACGGGCCGACGGGGGGACGCGTCAGGTGTGCGCGTCCCGCGAGTGAAGAAGGAGGAAAACACTCATGTTGCCCCCCCCCCCCCCTCTCTCTCTCTCTCTCTCTCTCTGTGTGTCTCTCTGCCCTTCCTTCGCTCCGTGCGCTTTTCGCGTAAAAAAGAAACTAAAAAAAAAAACGTGACACTTTCACCTGCGATGTCCGGTTTTTAGAAGATGGGATCTGAACATTTCGCAGAGCTGCACGCAAACTACGGCTCACTTCAGCGTGGTTTTACATAACAGCATCATCCGCTTTCTTTTCCTTTTTTTTGTGTTGACGCATCATGTAGCGAAAACATGGAGTTTCTTAAAGGGCCACGGACGCGCAGGCTCGCGCACATGTCCCCGTGACAGATGGGCTTTCACCCACTTAATGACTTTAAGCCGTCTTCTTTTGACACTTGTGTGAACCCTTTGGCAGCGGTGGAGACTTTGGGGGGGGTGAGGGTGAGGGAAGAGGAGGGGGGATATTTGGTTCACACATTTTGGTTGTCGGGGTTAAACTTTTTGTTTTGTTTTGTCTCGCTGTCCCCGTTTTTCACTGCAGTTTATTCAACCAAACTGGGGCGGGGGAAATAATATAAAATATGCATTTGTGCACATATTAACATTTGCCCTCCTGCTGGATGGGTATACAATGAAGAGCTATCAACAGATCCATTATCCTGGGGCCACTCTGATGATTCATATATATAACTAATCATTTATTGATGAATCCTTTCATAATGAGCTGTCGGTATAGGAACAACTTTAGGGTTGCCAGGTTGTGGTTTACTCCAATTTGGTAATATATGTTTCTAATCCATTCTCATCGAAGCTAAAAGCGTAAATAGCTTATAAGTGAACCATAGTTTTACCAGTAGTATAGTAGGTCAGCAGTGGGATATTGTCCTTTATAAAGGGACTGCCACAGAAGAAACCATGCCTCTGATGTAAACCATCCCCCTCCGGCTCATTAACGGGAGAACGGGCCACCGGTCAGTCTCACAACAAGTCCACTTGATTGATCGTCTTTGAGAACACGCCGGTCTACAGAAGTGAATAATGTTAAAAAAAATAAGACCATTGAAAATCATTCATTTTTTCATATTATTGTTGAGCAGCCCTTTCATCAGAACTATTGTATTTCAATGCACTTCAAGGCCTCAGTAACGACACAATCGGTGCTTTCCCTTTTGATACCGTTGACACTTTTTATTATAAACAACTTCTTGAAAACACTGATCACGTCTCCCTAAATAACCGTCCATTTCTCCATCAATTCCAGGAAGCGTTTGTGGTTACATCAAAGCTAAAAGAAAAATGAGTCATTAATGTCAGTTCGAGAGGTTATTGAAGCAAATCTATTCACACAAAAATTAAACTTTTCCAGTTCAGCGTGTCAGAGGAAATGCTGTCTTGTTTCCTGTGAAGGTCAAATCCTCCGGGACAAGACTATTATTTAAGTGCAGCGGGATCCATTATGAACTTCTTCTCTTTGGCTTTCCCAGAAACGAGGAGCGCCACAGAGACACGTTTTCTTTACAAGGAAAGAAGAAACTGACACAAAATAAAGACCAGAAATAAAAGGTTGGTTTATTTATGCCAAACAAAACTATATTATTTCACACATTTTTAAACTGTATCTACATTTAGACGACGGGACAAAAGTGGGGAGTTTCTCCAGCTGGGCGGTAGAGCCAGAAGACAAGAGCGGAAAACGTTTGCTCCGAAAAACAGACAAACTATTGCTAATTCTCTACAACAGAATACTCTACAGAATATTATACACTTTTTCCAAAACTCATTGCCCAAAATCAGCTCTTGGTGAAACCATGAAAGTGAAGTAATAAAGCTCATGAGACTTTTGTTTAATTTAACAAGTGATATTCACCTGTAAGGCTAGTCATTAATGGATGAATAAAGATTGCACAGCATTCACAATTCAAACACCACCATCGTCTCCTGAAGGAGAAACTTTAAAAACAACCACCACACAACATGATTATACGGTTGAGTTCTTAATAATAATGGTGTTGCTCAACTGGCTTTCTGGCGGTTACCAGGTCGACGTCACCAGCCCGAAGTTAAATTACTCCACATGGTCATTTGCTGGAAGCTTGTTACCTTCATCTCTGCGTGATTTCATGTGCGATACATCCGGGTTCATGAATGAAAATGCTGTGCGACGATTATTCAGAAACGCGTGACAATCCACCGACAGCGGCGACGGATGGTTCCCCGTTTAAGGCCCCGGGTGTGAGGTTCCTTCGCTCGCATCACTTGTACATGGCGTTGAAGGCTCGTCCGATGATGAGCCGGCGTACTTCGCTTGTGCCGGCGCCGATTTCGTACAGCTTGGCGTCGCGCAAGAACCGCCCCATGGGGTAGTCGTTGATGTAGCCGTTCCCACCTGTCGGGGGAGTGATGCATTTAAAAAAGGAAGCGCAGTTGCTTCAGAGCCCACATACTGCAGGCATTCAATGCACACTAAAGCTCTTTTTGCATGAACAATCACATTTGTACACTGAATAATACTTTACATTTATGTAATTTAATGGGAAAAAGACAATAATGTGTCATAAGCTCCGTTAGATCCAGATGGGGTAATTTAACGTGGACATAACGAGGCTCCTTCCTTATGCAATTAAAAGAAACGCTGCATGTAACGAGGCCCCGAAGCAGTCAAATCAGGACGACTACTCCCTCATTCATCACTTCCACGTACTTACCCAAACACTGAATGCCATCCAAAGCAACCTGGGTGGCGTTCTCTGCACAGTAGAGGATGACTCCGGCACAGTCCTGCAATGACAAAACGGATGAACCCGCCATCTGACACAACATCACTGCTGAGGATTTTACAGGCCCCCCGAGCTCTTCTGAGATTACGGTCAATAGTACTTGAAATGTGATATGTTGGCAAGATGCACGGTTAGGTCAACTGGAATTAAGGCCGTTCTCACAGCCCCATCTTCATAACTTCAAAATATATATATATATATACATATATATATATACATACATACATACATACATACATACATACATACATACATACATACATACACATACACACACACACACACACACACTTTTGTAAATATAACCATACCATTTTTTCCCAATAATCTTTTAACAGTAACTACTGTGGGGGTAGATCATGAAATCCTCTTACCATTGAGCTGAAGTGTCCTTTGTCACAAGCGCGGGCGACGTTGTACAAATACTGCCTACAGGAGCTCAGCCTGGTGTACATGTCGGCCATCTTGCCCTGCATCAGCTGCAAACAGGTTACCGTAAAGCATAATGGTCATTTTTCACAATTCAAATTATAATTTTTACTTCTATAGCCGGCAGCGTCACACTAGAGGCGCTGAATTTAACGAGGGAATATTTACAGCGGCGTTTCAAAACTGCTTTAAAGTAAAATATTGAAGATCGCACCTGAAAGTGTCCGATTTTCTGTCCGAAAGCTTCTCTGATGTGCAGGTAGGGAACCGCGTTGTCCAAAACTGACTGCATGATGCTGAAAAGTAATGAAGTTGTTCAAGATTGCTGAACAATTTAAACTAAGTTCCGATCATATCACAGCAGGACACCAAGTGCAGGGAGTTATTCGTTTTATAAAAAGGATCTTGAGGCACGAAAACAAATGAAATATCAATAAATAATGACATTATGAATAAAACAGGCCCTCCTGCGCCGCCTGCCTGCACCCACCACACTGGTTGCTATGAAACGACAGACTCGTACACCTGCAGCTAGCATATTTATTTTTTCATCTCAGCCCAACGTTATATTGGCTTAATTGTCTGGTGATCTATTTAAATGATTTGCATTTCGTGGAAGCTTTGGAAAGCTGTACGGCTCGCCTCCTTGACCGTGTTGCTAAGCAACTGTGACAACTTACTACTCTGAATGTCGTCTTCTCAGATGCGAACCGATACAAAAAAAGTGCAAAAAAAAAAAAATTGTCAAGATAATTCTTGTCAAGTAATTCACTACAGAGAAAAAAGTTTATTTGTCCCACAAGCGATCTTTTAACTGATGATGCACACGTAAGCTTTGTTTTTACTTGCGCTTGGCGAGCTACAATTGCTAAAATGCTAAATATGTAGCAAATGTAGTAGTAACACCTAAATCCTACTACATTTGATTCAGCTTGTTCCTGCACGTTACACATATCTAAGCAACTTCCCTAGTTTTTAAATCAGTTTAATCGCAGCTCATCTCTGACATGAACTCACCCTATCGGTCCGGCTGCGAGCACCAGCCTCTCCAGGTCCAAGCCGCTCATCATCACATAAACGCCCTTGTTCAACGGGCCGAGGATGTTCTTCTCTATAACAGAAAATTCCAAAACTAAATAAATGAAAAGCCTGCATGAAACAAAACACCTTTGAAGGATGACGCACAAAAAGATAAAAGCCAATAAAATAAATATGCCTCTAGCGATGGTCCGGTGTTACACAAGGGAACAAACGGCCGAGTCTGCACTTAACACACCTGGGATTTTGCAGTCTTCAAAGATCAGCTCGCAGGTGTTTGAACCCCTCATGCCAAGTTTATCGAGCTTCTGTGCCGTAGAGAATCCAGGCATTCCCTACAAAATACGCATGTTAACAAGCTTTGTTTCATTTCTGTGATTCATGTCCGTGTACATAATCTTTCATAATATTCAGTCGACAGAATGCGAGGCTTCTTCCCCAAAACACACCGACCAAAAGTAGGACAGAAGAGTACGTCTTTGCTCGCACGCATTTACCTTTTCAACAATGAAAGCTGTGATGCCTTTTTGATGGGCCTCAGGGTTTGTCTTTGCGTAAACAATAAGGACGTCGGCGTCCGGCCCATTTGTGATCCAGAACTTGTTGCCATTCAGAACATAGTAGTCGCCTGTAGAAAATTTACAAATAACAAAATCAAGTTAAACCAAAACATATTTTTAATACAGAATTAAGATTTTAACAAGTATAATATGCATGAATGTAGAACCTAACTGTTCCCCGTTACGGCAGTGTTTTAAAATATGTTTGTTTTTAGTATGGCTGTGATTTGTGTGAGAGTGAGTGCTCTCTCTTTTGAAGATCTTTGTTTTAGCTTCCTTTCTGAGGACCGTCTCCCATTGTTTATGTTTTAACTTGAGAGTCCAAGTAATGAATCATTTTCTTAAACTGCCATTTGCCATTACTTCGGCTTGGGCGCCACAAATTTGACAGATGTTTAAATCCACCTTTTAAGATGACTGTCACTGTATACAGACACCACACTTTATGATGTTTATACGCCTATGAAGTGAGGGCTTCAAAAATAGACAACAAGCAAGTATCCAGCAAGATTGGGTAGAGATGCATTGTTAGGGCGATGGTAGCGCGTCCTACCTTGCTTCCTGGCTTTGAGTTTCATGGAAACGACATCGGAGCCGGCATTGGGTTCACTCATGGCCAGGGCTCCTACGTGCTCTCCCGTCATCAACTGGAACACAGAGGAACCCGTGACGAGAGGGAACCATTGAAACCGCCTCAGTTTGCGGCGTTTTATAACGTTAAAACGTGAGCCCCGTTGGTCCCGACCTTGGGCATGTACTTCTCTTTCTGCTTCTCGTTGCCGTGGCGAACCATCTGGTTGACACAGAGGTTGGAGTGGGCGCCGTAACTTAGAGCAACGGCCGCAGACACTCTTGACATTTCCTCCATAACGATAACATGATCGAGGTAGCCCAACCCTGTGCCCCCATACTCCTCTAAAAAAAAATAAAAAAACGACAATTTTTGAGCAGTTTCCTGGATGTTGTTGTAAGGATACTACTTCTAAAACACAAGTGTTTTTCATCCGGACAGCTTACCTGGAGCAGTGATCCCGAGGAGTCCCATATCACCCATGTCTCTCCAGAACTCCTGTTGGAGAAGCAACGGAAAAACATTTTACAGAGGCAGGAATCTCGCTCAGTTCACACACGACTGTGCGAGATGCAGTGCGGCAGGCTTGAAGCTCGTTCACGTGACGGCGACACCAATTCTCTCAGCAATCGAGCGCCATCAGGAAACTTCGGGTTCCACTTACCCGCATTCCTGGGAATTCATTGGTCTTGTCGATCTCGTCGGCACACGGTGCAAGCTTTTCTGCACAGAATTTACGAACCGACTGCCTGAGCTGTTCAGAAATAAAATACAAAACGAACATCAGATTTGAAACCACTCATTATTCACAAATTCACCCTCCTTCAGGTGGCTTAGATGACAGACTGAGAGATTGATTTACTATTTAGCAAGTGTGTCGTTTAAGGCACAGGGGGAACGTGCCAAGATTCTTCACCGAGAGGCTTAAACCTGGTCAATTATTGCAAAGTAAAACTTAATAATACAAAAGATATGGACGGGAAGGCCGCCACGTTCAACCAATCAAATGCCTTACAGGCACACCACCCCCTTTGCCCCTCCTCTTAGCCATCCATCGTCGCGCCCTTGGGTGCGCAGTGACATTACGTTGAGGGGTTTGATCTCCACTGGAGAACCCGTTTCAATATCCTTTAAACCTGCGAATTTTCCACTAAGATGACTTCACGTCAGCTGGTTGCGTCACAGCTAGCGGGGCTAAACTGTGGCAAATCTAACTGGCGGGGCATTAACATGAGATGTGTTAGGTGCCACTTGCTTTAGTTAATAAAATAAGAGCAAAGTAAATGAATGTTACACTAACATTAGGTAGCAGTCAAGTGCTAACTCTGTTAGCCGACCCGGGGCTAAGCTAACCACACAGCTAACACTCAAGGTCTCCTTACCCCGTTAGCTAACGTGACGTTTTGACGTCACGTCCACGCCGTGCTTCAGTAACCTTTTGTCCGTCATAACTTCTTAAACCACAACGTATCCTAAATCACACCGAGTGTCACTTTGTTTGCGTAACACTATATTTTGTATCCGGGAAGACGCTGCTCGTTAGCTAACCTGTATCTGGTCTTCGGTGAGTCCGTTCACGACATCGTCCACCGGGATGGAAGCACCGGCGCATCCTCTCCTCGACGCCGCCTGGACGGACAACCTGCAGCCGAGGCGGAGAGCGATTCTGCCGGCAAACATGTTCCTTATGGCCGGGCCGTTTTTATAAGAAAACAAAATAAACAAGAGTTGACACTAAAGTCACTCGGACCCACAAGCGATCTGGCTCTTAGCGCAGGCGAAGTTAGACGTCTCACTCTGGTACTTTTTACGTGTATCAAACATTTCTTTTTCTTTGCTTTTATTTCCGCGCTCAAACCAGTTTCTTGACTCATTAACACCCCCTAGTGGACGGAGGTGTTACACGTTCGTATTACTTAAAGCAAATGGTTATTAGGTTTAGTTGCTAAGCCTTTGCTGCTAACAACAATTAGTAAATATATTTAAAACTTATTGTTAAAGACAACGATAGCCATATTGAAGGTACAATAATAGGGATATTGATAGTAGATATTGACAGGGATATAGATAGTATTTTCCAAACTGTGATAGGTGTAATCAATGTATGCATTGTAATGAATGAGGGGAAAAATAAGTAATCGATAACGAATGCCGCTATTTGCCAATAAAGTTACCTTCCTGTTGTGCCATTCACCTACAACAATTTTAGCAATAGGCAATGCCATGCTGGAGGCCTCAAAACCCCTGGGCCCTAAAATTTACCAGTGCTAATTTCATCAGAATTTTTTTTTTTGAAAAATCTAGTTTTAGGCCCTTGGTTGTTTTCTTAAACTTAATTTTGTTCTTCATGTATTTATATCTGGGGGCAGGAAGTATTAAAGCATAAAAAAGCATTGGAGCAAATGCTGAGGAAACTACAGAGCTGCTTAATGCAGTTAGGGATACACAGGAAGTAACAGAGTTATTAAAACACATTTGTAAAAATAAAATCCAATGGGAAGGCAGCTGGGACAGTTTACTTACTCATTATTCAATTTAATGAAATTAAATCATAGGTGTCCAAGTCAATGGCGCTGAACCCCCTCACAACTCCTCAGAATCTTACATAAAGTTAACAAGCTATTGTTATTTGTGTAGGTATTATTTATTTAATACAAGTAGAAACAAATGCAGTAAAGCAGATAAAAGAAAAAACTATGAATCAAAGTCAGGCAACAACAGTGTTTGTTGAGTTTTGAATCTTTAACGTTGAGTTTCTGGCACAGCCCGCCCTCTAGTGGTTCATTATGGACCAGCAGGGCTTAGATTGTTATTATCAGTTAACGTAAAAGTAACTCATCCTCAGCCAAACTCTCAAAGCTCATTTAACATTTTTAAAAATGATTACACCCGATTTGATTAAGGAAGAGCCTTTAAAACATGCAAATATGATGTTGTATGTTCAATGTGTGCAGATCAGCAGTGAGTTAATAAGAGACAACCGGATTCTAAAACCTGTCACCTCCCCATAACACCATTACTGTTTAAATTAACCGCAGTTTGAAGGTTTGTTTATGCGCTTCTTTTTGCTAGAAACATGCTGATGCATTTACTAAAACCAAATATTTATCTCGGGAAGTAGATTTTTATTCGAATCTGAAAAGTCCCTATATTCCCTCTGATTTCAGGTTACACAGAACACAGGTTACACAGAAGAAAGTCTGAACCCGTCAGCTGGTTTGATTAGTCAGGAAGCGAATAGGCACTGCGGAAGAACGCGCTTGCACATTAGTGTGGGTGCGCCGTGGAGAGGGGTTCCCCTTTCGAGCTCACAGCCTAACGCAGCTTTTTGTTGCGCCAGAAGTCAAACAAAAAGACGACGGAGTCCTACCGAGGATCATTTCAACGCGTAAACTTTCGGACAAGGAAATGACCAGATTTGAAGCTGAAGCGTTTTTGCCGATTTAAGTCTCCAGTGCGCAAACAGTGCACGAGGACGCGCTCCTTAAGGACTCTCCCGGGACTGGAACCGATGATCTCACACCGGCGATGAACTCGTTCCAAAAGCCGCTCAAATCGTCCCGTCGTCCGCAACCGGAGCGCCGGCTGTGATGGATGCGCCCCAGGTACCGCAGGTCACCATCACCCCGGAGGGTGGCGGATCCCCCCGGGAGATGCGGCAAGAGGACTGGGACGACTCGGCGGAGGCGGGCACCCTGCGCAGGAAACTGTCCAACTCCTCCATGTCCTCCACGGGGTCCTCCGCCGTGGAGTCCGAGGACGATGTGCTCAGCGACAACGAGAGCAAGAGCCAAGGCATCATCACCCTGGAGCACCTGGTGGACACCGGAGAGGTGAGGAGACGATCGAGACGCGTCCGCGCGCCACCGGCGCTGACTGTGACACAGTGCGTAAAACGGGTCAACTGTCTGCGTGTCTTCCTGTGTAACTCACCGTTACGACTCAACCGTGGCGCGTCTCAATCCGCATAAGATGAAAACAAGAAAAAATCACACATTTCAAAGGAGAATCCGAGATATGGAGTGACGCAGAGGCAAAACAATGGACTCAATATAATGTGCATGTGCATTTAGACCGATGCGCATTGTTGGCATGTGAAGAACTGATGTAAACAAGTTGTAAATGTAGTAAATGTTCATGATGAGAATCAGTCCTCTGGAACACGACTGGACGTTTGATAACGATAGATTCATTTAAAATCTCCATCTTTGTCTGCACATGCCTCTTCTTCCTTTATCTGCATCCCCAATAACGAGATACGCAGAAAAGAAAAGAAACAGCAGTGAAGCGCAGCAGCAAATAAACAGCAGTCAGCAAACTTCTTCCTCGCAGACGGTTAGTGTCTCCAAGATCAGATTACAGTTATTATTGCCTCAGAGTTGTCTTTTAAGCCCCTTGATCGAATAAGGGAACTCTCAAAACCAAAACCTTTTCTGTGGGAAATGAGTCACATCTACATTTTTTTGCATGAGATCTGGAAAATGTCAGTTGTGTGATGAATCGTTCCCACTGCCTTCCTCTTGTCGCTGAAGACGACGGGTAAAATAAGATTAAACATCCTCGAGATCTCTGCCGGAGAGCCCAGAATAATGTTTTTTTTTTTTTTTTTAAATTGAAAGACCTCATTGAGATCCCATTATCCTTCCTCCTGTTTGATGGCTCGCCGGAGCGCTGCAGAGGGAAAGCTCCGTGACCTTTGCTGAGTAAAGGCCGTCCGGTACAATTCAATTCCTGATAAGAAACAAAGCACTTGTCACATCGACGATATTAACACCATTGTTTGCGGGCCATTGAGTTGATAGCGTTTTGCACATTTTGCACTAATCTGCGGCCCTCCCTCGGCACACGGACGAGTGTTGACGGGCTTCACCCTTTTCTTCATCCGACGCTGAGGGTGGAAAATCTCTTTTTGACATTCTTGGCACGTGAAGCTTTTACCTTTCGGCCAACAAGTCTCAGTCTGACTGAACCTGCTTGCGTGTGCAGCCTCCACTTGATAGTCATCTCAACGACATTCTCTTTTGTCTCCGCCGTCGCCACATTAGGCTCCGGCTCAGAATGCATTGTGTGTGCGTTTGGGTGTGTGTGTGTGTGTGTGTGTGTGCATTTTTATGATGCCATCGCTTCTCTTTGCC
The DNA here is from genome assembly GCA_021346845.1 of Apeltes quadracus. NCBI lineage: Eukaryota > Metazoa > Chordata > Actinopteri > Perciformes > Gasterosteidae > Apeltes > Apeltes quadracus. The sequence goes on from CM037931.1 coordinate 6,102,420, forward strand.
TTGTCCATACAAGGCCTGTAGCTGACATTTCATTTGAAACAGACTAATGCTGAATGCACGTCGTCTGGGAAGCCTCAGTGTCTGTGACCATGTGCGAGAAGTAGAGAGCGAGCGATCGATCAGGTGAGGCCCAGCGTGAAGGCTTTCCAAAATAAAAGCCACCTCCAGCTCTTTATTCTCTCCCTCAGTTGTCATAACAAGTGAAAAATGTGTCAATTCTAATGTGTCAAAATAGCCACTCTTATGTTTCTGCCCTTTCGGGGCCCACACATCAGCCCACACATCAGCCCACACGTTGTGCACACACACACACACACACACACACACACACACACACACACACACACACACACACACACAGTGCAGCAGACGCTAACATGTTATTGGGTAGTAAGGATTTCCGTGGTCAACAGCCTGTTTGAGCCTTGACATTTAACAAAGAACCACTTCAGGAAGTCAAAAACACGTGTGTAGCAGTACTGCTGCAGGTTCCTGCTTGTTTAAAAGGGCTCTTTAATGGGCCGTGCAGCAGAGCGGAGACGTGGACAAAGGCTCATCTCTGCCACAGGCATCATTAGATCATCACAATGACAACACAGCGTGGAACGTGGAAGAGTCAGTCACGTCGCCTCAGCACTCGTTCTCCTCGCTGCTCCAATGGGAATTCTTGGAAAAATCCACATCGTGTTGCTCTCAGTTCTGTGTCACACACACACACACACACACACACACACACACACACACACAGCAGGCCGGCGTCACAGAGAAAAGGAGCATCCATCCGACGGAGCCGTGTCGAGGAAACCCTTCAACCACCGCGGTAACGGAAGAGCATTCGTGTAGTATCCAACGTCTGGTTAGCATTTTACATTGAAAAAAAAGAATCCCATAATAATCTTATATAATGAGGTGAAACCCATTGTGACGCGTGATTCCAGAGGTCCAATGATCCAATCATCTGCTCTGCCTGAAATCCTTTGATTCTCTCGGCTTTTAAACAGTTATTTCAAGTTGTAGCTTGAGTGTGAAAACAGTAACCATGTTATGAGTGCAAAGTCCTGTGGTTTCCACCATCAAGGCTGGCTGGGGCCGCTCAGTGCGAATAACATGAAGTTTCAATGTCAGACAAATCTAAATATTTGCGGTGGAGCTGCAGGGTCGTGATGGTAAGAAGAAGTTTCTGTCCACCACACGTTGTGCTGAGTGTGAAAAGTAAATAAGATCCTGTTTGAGAATTTAAGTAAGTAGGTGACTGTGCAAGAGTCCGATAAAACAAAAGCCTGCAGTGTGGAAGCCTCGACACCTTCGCATCGCGACATTATCAGTGAACAAGTGGCATTCGAGCAAGCGGAGCGGATCACCTGACATTTAACAGAGACTTGGCTGCTGCGCGGCTTCGTGTTTCACCAACACGAGTCTCAGTTTCACGAACAAAAATGACCTCGAAACACATCTTCTTATTTCCCTCTGCGGGGGCTGGCAGTTGGTTCACTGGGTGCATTTTTCCCCCTGTTGTTATATTTGAGGCGATTGAAAGATTCTAGAAGCACGATCCTCGGTGTTAAAGCAAATGTTCTTTGAGATATGGTCCGTTTTCTGGGAGGGAATAAAACAGACTCTCTGCAAGTGTGAAGAGCTGCGGCGTCTCTGTGAAACATGCAAGCTGTTGCTGTGTTTTTCTCTGTGTGTGTGTGTGTGTGTGCGTTCTGAGAGAGAGAAGGATGGAGAAAGCAAAGGTGTTATGCGAAGAGTCCTTCAATAAATTATGGAAAACTGAACCCCTCTGGCGAGACATCAGAATCCTCTTGTCAGTCATCTTTTCTTTCCGTTATTGATTCAGTGTCCACTTTGGTTAGCGCGCTCAGCTGTCACATGACACCAAAGAAATTCTGCCATGGCTAATAACGGAGTGGGAGTTAAGAGGCCAGCAGCGAGGGCCGTGTCACCCTTCAGCATTTGCTGTCAGTCCTTCACATTTACTTTCCCTTCATATGTGGTAATTTGACAAATTACGGCTGGTTTGTTCAGTGTGACATTCTGAATCCCGCCTGAATGTGTGAGCAGTGCCACCAGGAAATGCCTTCAGCCATGAACTGATTTGTCAATCAAAACCTTTCACCACACGGGATGCTGAATTGGCTTGTTTGAGTGCAGATAAGCGTTTCCACAGAAATGGCATTTAAAGGACACAGAACCGAGGTTTTTCACACTGGAAATGCTTGTTTTTTCAGATTCCTTTTCAGATAGCAGTTGCACTGCGGGCTGCACGACAACACACGGATATACCCCCCCCGCCAAAAAAAATGCTTTACGTGAACTGACGCACCCGTGTTGGTTTTCCCGTCTTGTGCAGAGCAAGCCGTGGTGGAAGCTGAAGGCGATCGTCCGCTGGCCCTTCAGCGTCACGCAGAGGAGGAAACTGAGCTGGGTCCAGCTGGCCGGCCACAAAGGTACCGTCCGCTCTGCCGAAGGGCCACTATCGCTCTGCAACAGACACAAACAATGCATTTAAACGCGTGATGGTGAGTCAGGAGTCGTAGGCCAGCGAGCGTGCCCATCGCTGGAGAATCACTGGTCACCTGTCTTCTTCGTCCCGTCTCAGGTAACTTCAAGGCGGCGGACGAGGGAAACATCCTGAAGAGGTTTTCGGAAAACGAAATGCAGTGTTTTGAGAGGCTGAGGGACGACGCTCTGCTCCCGTTCGTGCCCGGTTACCATGGCACCGTGGAGAAAGATGGAGAGTCTTTCCTTCACATGACCGACCTGCTCGTCAACTTTGACCGTCCCAACGTCATGGACTGCAAGATGGGAGTGAGGTAAGGAAGTGAGCTTAGCAAACACTAATCACGTATAATAGAGATTTAGGCATTCATTTAAAATGATAACATATTTCCCCCCCTGCATGTTTGTGTTAAACAGGCTGTCATGGCCGCCATGTTGTGGCTACATTCATTAAAAATGATGATTTCTCATAAATGTATTTATGCATTTAATATTTGGCTTTGACACACGCACACAGACACACACACACAGACACACACACACACACACACAAACACACAATTGACATGAATTCAATATTTATGTAAATGTTCAGTTGTTGTGTTTTGTTGACGTGCCTGCTCACAGTCCGTGAGTGTGATTCTCGCTTTACAAGGGAACACCTGTTGTAACTACAAGCCGTAGGCTTGGCTTCCTGCCACAGCGGGCGGGGTGCCTCGCACACCCACACACACGCACACACACACACACACAAACACACACATGCCGGGGCCAGAAGGAATGCATGTGAATTGCACACACAGGTAAGCAGCTTTCCGATCTTACAGACTCACACATTACGACATAAACTCTTATTGTCTAGTAATGTGTGTCTGTATTTCTGAGGCTACACACACACACACACACACACACACACACACACACACGCACACACACACACGCACACAGATGCAGGGTGTCCCTGGAGACTCCCCTTCATCAAAAACACTCAAAACCACAAAGTTGCAAACCACTAAGTTGCAGAAACACACAGTGAGGCTTTCACGAAGCTGAGTCTGCTCTCAGCTTCCCTCTTCAGCACAGAGGAAGTGCAGCTCGCGAACTGAAACCGATATTTGTTTGCACATCATTCTCTAGTATGAATACAACTGTGCATGTGTTGTTGTACTTTTCACCTGGAAGTCTGTCGCTCTTAACTGAGCATTTCCGTAATGGCGCGATTAGAAAGGGGCTGATGTCTCCAGCTGCTGGCATCTTAATAAACACGGGTGTGAATTCAAGTTTACTATCTCCTTACATGCAGTTAACCTTTTACCCAGGAGTCTGCAGCAAATATGCAGCTCCTGCTTGAAGGCATTCCTCCTCCTGCTGTTGCAGAACGTACCTGGAGGAGGAGCTTGTCCGGGCGAGGGAGCGACCCAAGCCGAGGGAGGACCTGTACGCGAAGATGGTGGAGGTGGACCGCGACGGCCCGACGGCCCAGGAGCATTCCCAACGGGGCGTCACCAAGCCCCGCTACATGCAGTGGAGGGAGAGCATGAGCTCCACCAACACCCTGGGCTTCAGGATAGAGGGAATCAAGGTAGAGGAAGTGATGAAGGACGCTGTTAATGATCCGATGCACATGTGGACACCCAAAATGCATCGATATGCAGCTGTTTGCCAACACGTTCACGATCTCGTCTTGATCAGGTGATGTTTTGCCAGGAGTTTGTCCCTCTGCCCCGAAGTGGCCGTACATAACTGGGTGGAAGTAGATTATGGGAGGTCAAAAAGAATGCGGTCCCATTTCAAAATGTTACGTGCTAAAGTCCTTTTCACGGTGTGACATTTCCTCCCTTTCTTCAGAAATGCGACGGCACGTGTCGGACCGACTTCAAAAGAACCAGGTCGAGACAGGATGTCGTCCAGGTGTTCAAGAGCTTCGTCGGAGGGAACGTCGACATTGTGGTACGTGGATGTCCGATTGCTTGTGCACACATTCACAAATCGTACTTTATTCTCTGTATTTGCTTTGGGAAAAAGGTCAGGGGACTGTACACCCTATTATCAAACAACTGTAGCTTCTATTCGACAGATTTTAGGCTTAAAGTGACGTTTTGACGATTCACAGAAGTCTTACGTGAGCAGACTGACGGAGATCCAACAGGCCATGAGGACGTCGCAGTTCTTCAGGACACACGAGGTAAAAAAAACAAAAAAAAACACATCACTTGTTGCAGCAGGAATCTCTACGTCAGGCCTCTTAAACACCATTGAAAAAAAACACGCCTCAGGCTTTTTGATGCTTACGTTATGGAGAGCACTGTCTCAACACGTTAACCAACCATTTCTTCATGCTTCATTTCTGCTCGCTAACCAGCTCAACACTCCAATACACGCGCTGTCATCATCGCCATCAAATCGCAATGCGTCCGTGGAAAGGAAAAGCTCAAGCTAAAATGCAACCGTCTGTCGTTCTCCCCGGCAGGTCATCGGCAGCTCTCTCCTCTTCATCCACGACCACACCGGCAATGCTCAGGTGTGGATCATTGACTTTGGGAAAACCACGGCGTTGCCACAGGGCCAGACGTTGAAACATGACATTCCCTGGCGGGAGGGCAACCGGGAGGACGGCTACCTGTGGGGGCTGGAAAACCTCACGCGCACCCTGCAGTCTGTAGGCAGTCAGGGGACAGGCGCTAAAGAAAAAAGCCAAACTACGGGAACAGAAGGTCAGTGACCTTTCATCTGAAACTGTGTTTTAATGGACACCAGAGAAATACCTTTTAATAAACAGGAGATGGGCTCTGGGTGCTCGATGATGAATGTTAAACGTGCTACAGAAGGCCAGAGAGCAGCTCTAACGAAGCCACTGACAGGAAAGACTCTGAACACTGAGTGTTTTTCAGCCATCGAGCAAATTGACACTAATTCAACTTTTTGTTCAAATGAACAGAAGGGAAAGTGTTTTCACGGACGGGCCGTCATATGGGAGAAATGCTCCTGAAATATGATTAAAAGCAAGGGGAGAGTACTCCGTCCTCTTTATTACGATCTCTGAGCTGTGACAATACATCTGTAGGTGTAATAATACGGAAGTAAATCAGTGCAGCATGAGGCTCACAGTCGTATAACTACAACCCATAACATTGTAAATATAGCACTGCGTACTGATTATTATGAGAGTTTCTTATCTTTGTCCCTGTTCTGACAATCTCTTTTATTGTATATCAATTTATATCTCTTTTCAGTGATTTGATTAATGTAATCAACTTGTTATATAGCACTATTTGGGGTCTTTTCAAGAGAAATAAAACCTATGGAAACATCCTTTGATTTAAAATGGGAAAGCTTCATTATTTTTATTTTCAATAGCAAAACACATTTGTGGTAGTATTATATGTTTTTTAGAATTCCCTCCGCACAACTGATGAAACTCATACAAAATCAATATATATTGATTTATTCCGGGCACAGTTAGGTTAGAGGAAAAGGACGGTATATATTGCATAGACTGTCTTGGCATTTTGGGTTGACACCAATCACCAAACACCATCATCAACAACATTAAAGAATACATAAAAAAAGTTAAGTTAGTGGGACATACAACGTACCAGACTGTAAAAGATTGTATACTATAAGCAGGACCTTCTTCGTGAAAAAAAAATTCCAGTTATCAATATTTCTGAATGGCACAAATCTCCCACTAAAAAATGAGTCTCTGGAAAATAATGTGAGCTTTTCACAGCACTCACTAATAATATGAGACAAACTGTAGAACACTTATATGTGTGACAAAATACAAAATAAACTATCAACATGTTTTGGCTCAAAAGACATGTATAGTATACGACTACCAAAATCGATTAAATAAGAAATAATCATATCGAATAGAGGTTTTGATCGTGGAATCTTTGATTAATTGAATGAAGTGAGAGACCTGCAGCAGCATGTTTGGTAGATCCAAGGCTCAATACCTCCCCCTGCTGAGTAAACATCAGCACTACGCGCGCAGCACCACGTGATGCAGTGCAGCGGTGTTCAATGGCAGTGATCAACTACAAATACACGTTAACGTAAAGTAATAATAAATGAAAAGACAGCTACAAATGTAGCAGGTTAGTGCAGCGTACAGAAGAGAATACAAAAAGAGCAAATACCTTCACACCTGCGAGGTCAACTAATACCACACGCTCATACTGTTAGGAGACATCCTTCAGGACAAGGACATGTTTTAAAAAAATAATTTAAAAAATGCAATGCCAACTCAAAATAGGTGTAGTTCGGCAAAGATAATCTCAGAAGTGATTTTCATAGGGATTAAAGGTTTACCAGAAAGTAGTTAAGCACCCTTAAGGGGACTGTTTTGTTGGGAAATATAAGCTAGTAAAAATCATTACCACTTATGTTTGCACTGTTAGTCTGAATCTATAGCCAGGAGACGGTTCAGATTAGATCAGCACAAAGAATGTTAACGGCTAGTCTGGCTTGGTCAAGAGGAAAATATATCTGCATCCTTGCAACTCTTAAATTCCAGCATGCAAACACATTACATGTCCTTTATTTTAACCCGCACACAAACAGAATGAAAAGTGTGTGAAAAGGGAGAAATATCTCGTGACTCTTCTGACTCTGTGTGAACAATATACCCAAACCAGCCAGAGAAAGGTTCACATTGGACAACCTAATAAAATAAAGTCCTTGTGTGTACAACTACTGCTGACATACACACATCTAGCCAGTGTGTGTTACTGAGCGACACGCTGGGAACAGGAAGTAGACCTTGTGTTGCAGGAGAGGATCAGACGTCATTGCTGTGTTATTGCTGTGGAGCTGACGTCACTGAATCTCCATCATTTGAAATCAAAACGAATAAATAAAAGAAAGCGGATTCTCTTCTCCACGGCTCAATGTTTTCATCTGTTCATATTCCTGCAAATTACAACTAAACGTTTGCTATAATGCAACATGTACTACTTTTAAAGCCTTCATGAAAATAAACAACAACAAATAGGTAGAAAAGGAGTCAAGCTACAGCAGAACTTTATGTTGACGCGGACGTGACCCTTCGCAGGGCTGCGTGTGCACCGGCTGTGACCGACGCAGCGAGTCCAGCTGCCTCTCTGAAGCCCAGATGGCTCTCAACACCAGAACGGAATACGCGTTTTGTTCCTGGAGTCCAGTCGCCAGGTTGTGACATTTCATCCACGCGTCCTTCGGAACCCCCCTGCCGCAGTGCGCCGCTCCTCAGACGGGGTTCACGCTGAGGTCTTCGGACAGAGAAAAGCCGGAGTCTCGGTCCCGCGCCGGTTTCTCGGCCTTGGCGTGTCGCCTCACGTCCTCGTGTCCGTAGCTGGCGTGGCGCTTCAGCAGCAGCTTGGGCACGCAAGAGGAGGCGGCGTGGAAGGCCGAACGCCAGGCCCAGGCCCGTCCCACCCGCGGAGCCCACGGGGGCGAAGCCGGTGTTTTTGACGGCCTCCAGGTGTTTTGGGGAGGACCAAGGGGAGGCTCTCGGCCTCGTAGCTCTGCTCGTCATAGGCGTAGTTGACGTTGCCGCAGGGGAAACTCTGGAGCTTAGCCAGGTCCACGCCGCCTTTGACGGGGCCACTCGTCGGGGTCTTATGGGAGGACGTGCTCGGGGGCGTTTTAGTCAGGCCAGATGGGGACGAGGTGACGGAAGGGAAGAGGCCGGAGGGGCCGAGCTGGGTGCTGTTGCACTCGGCCTCGTTGCTTTCTACGCTTGGGTTGCAGGCGTGAGGGGCCTGCGTGCTGGAGGCGGAGCTTGAGAGTGGCATGGACTGAGTGTGAGCGAGTGTTTTCTTTCCCCGGAAGCTTTCCAGGACCCAGGAGCCGTATGTGGGGTTCCACAGGTTCTTTGTCTTGTTCTTCAGCCTCTGGCTGCCCGAGGAGGAGCCGCTTCCGGAGCCCGGCTGGTGACCGGCAGGCTCAGGGTGGAGCCAGTGGCCCCCCGCTGGCAAACCGGGGGCCGGGACAGGCTCCGCCCAGCACGGCTGCAGAGCCTCGCGGCACGATGTCACTTCTTGGTGGACGGGTTGGGTCCTCTGGAGGAGCAGGCGGGGTTTGGTGGGCTGTGGGGGAAGCGGTGTGAGACCTAGCTGGGAGGGGAAAGCCTGGGAAACGGGGCGGGACACCAGGAGGGGGGCGAGGCCGGTGAGGTCAGAGGGGAGGATTGTTGGGCCACCTTTGTCGTCTGCAGCGGGGGCATATTCAACAGGGCAGAGGTGTGTTGATCACATCCGGGTCCTGAAGCAGAGCAATGAAGAGGAAAGAGGAGTAGTTTAATTTTTATTGAATTCAACACTAATTGCAATGTTTCGTATGTACAGACTGGTGTGATGAAGATCACACCTGAGAGCAGTAGTCAATCCTCTCCAGGATAGTAGAGAAGTCGGGCCGGTGCTCGGGACAGTGTTGCCAACACTGGGTCATGATCCGATAGCTAGAGGCACAGTAACAGACACACATTTCAGATGTATCCTGTAAGCTTGTTGTTATACGAGCCATCATATTCCCACTGCAAAGAAAACCTCCACAGAATTCAAATTCAATTAAATATTCAAAAGATGCATCCAAAGCCTAATCTGCCATTTTCTTCGGTTATTCCTGAAATCAGTCCATCCCGGCTCATTTACTCACACGGGCCCCGGACAGCTCTTGGGAGGATCCATTCTGCCTCCGCTGGCGACAAACTCCAGCACCTCTTGGTTGGTTTTGCAAGGATACGGCATGAACCCCAGAGAGAGGATCTCCCACAGCAGCACTCCAAATGACCTGCAGGGGGAGAGGCAGATCAACAGATGGTTTCTCAGGCTGAGCGTACTAGAATGCATCTGAAAGCACTGCCTCGGTTGACCACATTTACTTAAAGAAGCTAATTATCAGTTAAATTATCACAGTTTATCACAGAGTTAAACTATTGTTCTCTGTGGTGTTGTAATTGTATTCTCTACATATTTCCCACCACTGGTCCGCCTCGCACTTTTACAGACAATCTTGCCATAAAAGACGAGCGCATTTATTACGGTCAGATGTTCCTCAGCTTCAGCAACAAACAGTTCTTCAAAAGTTCAATTTTGACATTATTTGGCTCACGCTAAACGCTGGACTTCTTTTGTCCTTGTAAAGTGGTTTGATTCTCGCTGTGAGATATTTTTTTAAACAAATACATCATGGTCTTAGTTGTTGATTAAGACTTGATGTTTAGCATGTTTGACAGCCTCAAATGTCAGTGGAACTCTTTAATAAAAGGTCTCAAATGGGGTTAAAAGAAAGGAGTGATTTAAAAACCTCCTTGTGGACATTACATTCATACCATGTATCGGTCTTGCATGTGAACACTCCCTCCATGAAGGCCTCCGGTGGCATCCATTTGACGGGCAGCATGGCGCGGCCACCTTTCCTGTAATAGCTGGCTCTGAGAAACAAAAAAAAAATCACATTGTGGAACGTGCCTTCATCATCATTTTAGAAGGGAGGCTAAATGACTCTGAAATCTGTTCAGTATGTTTCTTATTTGGCTCCGTGGACCGTTGTGCTTTTCAACTGGTCAACCGAGTGATGCGCAGACTCATCCTGTGTGCTTTGCTACGTGTGCTGCCGTGCAGTGCGCTATTGATGTCGGGTTCAACATACAGACCTGTAAATGTCTCGTGCCATCCCAAAATCGCCAATTTTGGCCACTCTGTCTGGTCCAGGGCAGGTCAGCAGGCAATTTCTAGCTGCAATGTCTCTGAAAAATCCCAGGATCCATTAGCTTAACGTGTCTTCATGATGGCACTTAACTGTCTCACCCAATATACTGCAGGATTATACATTTTTTTATTTGAAAAAAATCTGAATATATAGATGGGTATAAACTGTAGTAATGTAGTTTACAGTGAACAAGGTCCACTTGTGACAAACAGCTCACACAATCTGTCTAATGTACCTGTGGCTGATCAGGCAATAGTCCGGGCAGCTTAGCACTCAGTGTACCTTACAGAAGGGTCTTATAGCCCAAAAGCCTATTTTGGGGAGCACTAATAACTGGTTGCCGATCTGAACCTGTGTATAAAGTGGTTCTCCTCCAGGTAGCGACAGCCGAAGGCGATGTCCCGGGCCATCTGCAGCAGCTCCCGCATGGCGAGAGAAGACGTCTGGCCCTGGACGAAGCATAGGCTCCATTTAGTGTGCCGCCAAAACCCACGTGCACATGTAGTACACGCACACACACACACACACACACACACACACACAGACAGGTGGAGTCCAGACTTACAGCCCGTGGCCTGTTCTGTCTCAGAAAGCTCTTCATGTCTCCTCCTGTCATGAGCTCCAGCAGGATGAAACGAGGCAGGATGTTGAGGCTGACGCCGATGCACCGCACGATGTTGTCATGGCTGAACTTGCTGGACGGACAAACAGATCAGCAGGCGTATGTGAATTGTGTGAGTTAAATATATTTACCAAATGAATGCTGGAGAAGCTAAAATGAAGAGAGAGCTGTTTCCCTAACCGGCCTCGGTACCTCTGTGGATACCGTGTAGGGTTTCTCCGGACCGTTCCAATTTACGTTGTTTTTTTTCTTCTCATCATTACTCATTACTCATTACTCATTACTCATTACTCAATCATTACTTTCTCAATAATTGAGCCGTGACAATCGTTCCGCCACTTCATAGGAGTGCTTTTTTTTCCATTCTGACGAGTGACGGTTCACATCTGGCTCGTGGTATTTATCTCTAGTCCCAGAAAGCCGGTGGATGGCTGTTAATGCCTGAACACTGCTGCCTCGCACGCGCAGATGTTCTGTAAGAAAGGATGTATCGAGTGAAGGGATGTGCAGACTGCGGTATGGCGCACCTCATAATCAGGGCCTCCATCAGGAAATCCATTTCATCCTGTTCGGAGCAGATTTCTGGAAGAGTCTGCGGAGCAGAAAGAATTAGAGAAGCCGTTGCGAGTGTCTGCTAGATCACTCACATGTTTCTGTTTTTTAACCTCGGGCAGTTCATTGATCTGAGGCTATTGACTGTTTTTCTTCTTCCACTAAACCTGTGCAGACACGCACACGTTACTCTCTGTAATTTCCCTATTTTTGCATCATATTGATGTTTTACAGAACAAATCACCCTACTGCATGTTCATCTTATGTCGTGAGTAATGCCAATAACCCATCTCTAGAGAATCGCCTGACAAAGACCTTATCCTCCCTTCATGCGCGAGCGACCTTTGGAACCAGCAGGTGGGAGGCGCAGCCTGAATGTTGTCGAGTTCCTTACAGTAGCTACACATGACCAACACAACCCCCTGCTGAGATGCTATCACATGACGCACGGGTGCAAATTCAGTCATCATACACCTCGCAAAGTGCAAGCTGACCTTTATGGCCACCAGCAGCGGGCTCTTGTCGCTGCTCATGCCCAGCACTTGTCCTTCGTAGACTTCGCCGAACGCACCGTGGCCGAGAGCCCTGACAGAAAAAGCAAAGGCGGAAAAGATTAGAGGGAAACAATTTGTGGGGATTACGATGTACAGCCATCAGACGGCGCGTGAACGGACGCGTTGACCTCGTGTCCAGGCGTGTGGTACCTGAGAAGAGTGATGTTCTTGCGCGGCACTTCCTTCAGTTCGTTGAGGCAGGCGGCCTTCCCCGCAAAGCAGTAGTTGGGGTTGTAGTCCGTCATGATGGTGGAGGAGCGGATCTTGCTCAGCTTGTACTCTGGACTCCACAGATGCCCCCTAACTGCGTCTGGGTTGCTCTTCCTGTGGTACCACACTGAAGACAGAGACAAAACAACGCCAGCTTCTTTTAATTCAAAGCCTAAGAAGCTTTTCTTTTTTTTTTTTTAAATCACCATGCTAACTGGCCCCCATTCTGACATTCAAGTTGTAGAAGCAACTCCCTTTACTATCTGCTGACGGTAGAAGCAGTAACACAAGGAGCGGCCAAGCCACATCTCAGTGCTGATGACAACAACATCCTTTTACGGCCAGTGGGGAGAAAAGTGAGTGTGTTCGTGTAGAAGACAAATCCTACGTCACACAAACACATTTTCTGACTTGACTTTCTTACCCATCATTTGTAGGGTGGCCTCAAAACGTTTTAAAGAGCAAAGCAAACATGATGGATAACACCTGTGTAAATGAGCGTGACTTTGTGGGAAATTGGTATAAATAACGTCACAATAAAATCATGTAAACCTGCATGTGAAGCTGAATGTAAAGAACCATCCGACCGTACCATATACAGAGACAAACTGACTTCCAATAAGTTCATAATGTAAGTTGTTTTCGCAGCTTGAGATATTTATATTGAAGTGATAAATAGCATAAATTTGAATTATAATATAATCAAATGTCAGTTGGGCAAGATAATGGCTATACGTTTTTTTTAATGCAAAACAGGTTTGGATAACAGCAGATTAATTACACAATCCTTCAACAAGACGGGACGACTTGTAAATTGGTTTAACACACTGCAGGAAAAAAGAAGAAAATAAACTACGATAAAATTGGGGAATGCGGCAAGTTCTCCTGAATCCTTCGTACAAGCCACTTGGGAACCAATCTGTCCTTACTGGTGGTCCTTGCGTGAGGCCGATCTTTAGCAGGATGCGTGTGGGGTTTCCCCTCCTTGGTTACTGCTCCTACGCTGTCTGTGCCAGTGAGTTTGGACTCACCCGCCATGGAGGCAGCCCACATCCCCGATGCAGGTTGGTAGTCTGCCAGGGAGGGGGGGGGCGTTGCGTGCAGGTAAGAGGTGCCGAAGAGCCATCGCCCGGTGCAGATGCTAGGGGGTCTCAGGGGTTTTGGGATGAGGGTTGTGTTGAGGAGGCGGAGGAGGAGGAGGAGGAGGAGGAGAAGGAGGGGAAGGAGGAGGAGGAGGAGGAGAAGGAGGGGGAGGAGGAGGAGGAGGAGGAGGAGGAGGAGATGGGGCGCCAAGGGAACAGACTACCTCCCTGCATGGGGGAGAGCTCAGGTGGAGAGAGACTGTTAACCTGGAGCCTGTGTGGAGGTGGGCTTTTTGTAACAGAAAGCAACACGCACGTACAAATGTCATGTTTTCTTTTAGTGTTTGATTTATTCACGTGCAAATTCACACAAACACACTTGGTGCAGTTAGTGAGGAAGCACAGCGTCTCCATTTTTAATTGAAAAATGTTGGGCACAGTGGGCTTAGTTGGGCTTTTGTCTGGTCCTTATAGAAGTTGTACAAGTCACCCCACTTTGGATTAGCAAAACAACCATGTCATCCGTGATGAATATCCGTCGAGATGCTTTGTTTACTCAGATTGCATCGATGTGTGTCTAACCTTGCAGAGCTCTTCCTTTATTGTCTTTTGTGCTGAAACACCATTTATCCAATGGCTAATATTTTTTTTGCCTTTTCCACTTCACTGTATTTCCCATTATTATCAAATATAAAAAACATACAAGGATAGTTGACCATTTCCTCAAACCGGTTCAATCAATTCATCGCATTTACTAGTTTGATTGTATTCTACTTTCCTTCCAATTTGTATTTCACACATTTACATATACATCTAATACCAGTACATAGGTTGTGCAACTAGAAGATATTACACCTGGTCCCGTGGAGCAAATACCCCCCGATCTCTTTGAGAGTCTCCCTCGAATCGTCATATGTTCCTCTAAGGAAAACAATAATACAACATGTCTTGTTTTGCACTTTTGCACTAAATATGTCAAGCTACTTTGTACTAAAGCTGGAAAACATTACAGTGATCTGTTCTTAATGCGAATGGGGAGAAGGAAATGAACATGTAGCTCCTTCAAATCTGCTTTTTATTAATCGCTTCCCTTAAACGGTGTTTATTGTATTTAATGTGGACAAAACCCCAATTTGCTCTTGCTGTGGAGTCTGGTTGTTTTGTCGGAGAAGCCCAGAGAGCAGCGAATGCGCTTTATTTCTTACAGGAAGTCCGTGCTGTGCAGATTTCTCCAGAGTCCCACACACAATTCCACAAAACCAAGAGAGAGAGAAAGAGAGAGAGAAAGTCTGAGAGTCCTCCGCTGTCTGAGTTTTACTTATCGACCGGACGAGAGAGAGAATCTTCGGCTTAACGCCGTAAAACAGCAACAAAAAGTTTGACTAGCTTTTCATTGTCCCAATTTGTTGCAGATGGCCTGCTTTATTTATTCTTGCACTGCATTTTCTTTTAGGTGTCTGCAGTCAGTAAAGCAACAACAGACCATAGTCTTCTCTTCTCTAAAAGGAAAAGGCCATTGAGTAGTTAAAAAGAAAGTGATAAAACGGTTTCAATGCTTTTTCCCTAATTATTCCTTTTTTTTTAAAGCTGTTTTTTTTGTGCAAGAATCACCAGCAAAGCGTTTCACTCAGATTGTCTCAGATTACAGAAATAAAAAAAAATCTATTAATCTCTTCATTGAAAACCAACCACTATTGAAAGGCTGTTCTCTTTGTCAGAGAACAAAAATAGACAAAAATATATATCTATGTATTTTACCCGGGTTGTCTTTTTTTCTCCGGTTTTTTTATGTATTCTTATGCTTCGTTAATCATGATTCCGGGGTTGTTGTGTCGTAACACTTGACATTTCCTGCCGTCTCATCGAACTCATCATTAGACATCTCCAGCTGGGAAACTTCCTTGTTTAATGTCAAACCTTTCTGCTTGTCCTTTTTATCAGAGTCGATGTGATTTGGTGTCTCCACCGTATCGGCCCTCCATGAAAGCAATCGTAGTGCAGCGAATAAATACATAATCTTCTCTCAATTCTCATCCGCATAATAATCTTGTTTTACACACAACAGAAAGCAAAAAGGTGAGTCACCCGGCCTAAGGCTTGCAATAAAAAGTGTCCATAAGTGTAATGAGGAGCCCCATCCTTCCCCCAGCAGAGCATCTAACGCAGCACTTCAAAAAAAAAAAACAGCGTATTCTCAGGCAACATCTGCAAGCGTCTGTATTCTGCGGCGGCGGCGGCTCACAGCCGGTGGAAGGTGGTGGGTTCGGACTGCACACACAACTGGGAGAGTCTCTTACTCAGAATGACGGCGGTGCCGATCAGCGCGACGCCGCTCGCAACGGCGGAGACCACGACTGCCAGGATCAAAGAGGACGACATCTTGCCCTGCGGCGCCGGGCCCTCGGGGTCTGCTCGCAGAGAAGGGGGAGAAGACGACGGATTTAAGAAAAAAAAAAAAAAAAATTCAAAAGCTGCTTCGGTTTGGATTTTGACGGGTGTGTTATTTGAAGTTAAAAAGAGCTGTTGACACATTGTGGCTTTCATACAAGGACAAAAAAAAAAAACGGCAACCGCGTACCCAGGGTGCTGACACACGTGACGTTGTCACTGGCCAGGACTTTGTTGTCGTCTTCGCAGAGACAGAGGACGAGCTGGGTGTCCTTTTCGCGTTTGCAGCTCTGCGTCTCACAGTGGCTGCAGTTCAGCTGCACCTTGATCTCACATTCGCCATGGCTCTCCATGGCTGCAGGGAACAATGGGCGGGTTAACGACAGACATTGCAAAACATTTCACACCAATCTGGGAGAAAAATGGATCGTTTTTTTGGATCGTAGAGGACGGGGCTCAAAAGAGTGAACATTTTTCCAGGGACATGAAAATTCCCAACTAGTCACATGATTATTTAAATAAAGTCTGTATGTGTGCAATCCAAATGTCACACGATCACCATTAAATCCATTATTATAAAATGCAAAGAATATGTCACCACGACAGAGAACTGACGGCAGCTAAAGGGCGACATTAATCAGAGGAGAGACCGGAGACGACCCCGAAGGAGCTGGAAAGCGTCCGTTCACTGTGCAACTTTAAGACGTACGCTCCACACAGCTGATCTGCAGGCCGGAAAAAAATTAAATACAGGAAATAAGGGCATTCTTTCCCACATAACCTTTGTTCTCTTATTTTTAGTCTCTTTTTTGCTCCTCTGATTAATGTCCCCCTTTGCCTTCCATGAGGAATGCTCCTCTAATGGCAGCTCTGTTGTACATGTTATTTCAGTAATACTGGATGTGGTGCAGATCTGTGGATCATGTGATTGCAAATAGGTGGACTTTAGTTGAATAATCGAGTGATTTTTGAAGGTAATTGATTGCACCACATCTTAAATGTGTGCCTTTAGAAATACATATTCCACTATTCTTTTCATTTAAAAAATAGTGCCTTTTTTGGGAAACGAAAAAATAGATCTTAATTTGAATTCCAGGTTATAATGCAACTAAAAAGTGAGTTAACCTTATTATGACAATCCATATACTTATCTTTTTGTCAGTAAATGTAATGAAAACATCAAACCCAAAAATGATTCAAGTAGCATATATATACATATATATATATATACATATACATATACATATACATATATATATACATACATATATATATATATATATATATATATATATATACATATATACATATACATATATATATACATATACATATACATATATATATATATATATATACATATATATATATATATACATGAACACTGCTGAGAGAGCCGCTGTGTTTGAAAACAACAACAAGGGCGTCCTTCACATGAGATCGGAGGATCGTCTGTTGCCGCCAAAAGCAACAAGCTGCACGCGGCTGTGAATTAACCGACTGCCTTCCGCTGAATAATGAGAAACAGATGGCCTCACAAACAAAACACAGTTCAGACGGATAGGCGCGGGTGCGCACACACACACACACACGCGCACACAAGCAAATTGTCCTTGCAGAAACCCAGGAGCTCCGAATTTAATCCGTTTCAATCTGTTTCCACCGTGTTCAATGTTGTCTGTTCCTTCAGTGAGTCCAACCAACGATGCAGCTATGACTTTATTCCAAATACGTCCTTGAGTTTTCATATCAGTATACGGCAAAAACAAGACGCATGGTGATAATCAACTGGACCGTGTTTCACTGTGTAAAGGTGTGAGTGGAACAGAAAATCTTATCTTGGATTCATGTCAAAGTAATTTATTCACCATCAGTCTTTTTTTTATTATCTTTGATTTTGGTTTTTGATAGATAGTATGTTCAGAACTTTCACAGTTTTACTTACGAACGCATAGTGGCATTATTACTTTAATACATTAAATAAACCTTTTTTTGAATTTTATTTATTTGAATTAAAAATGTATCTAAAGGTCAATTGACTTGCTCTTCTAGAGGCTGTCTCATAGATTGCTTTAGCAGATTGAGTTATTTTTCTTAATGTAATACTTTCCCTTCCTATGTTGTAGTTTGTCAAAACACTTTAATCATATCGTCTTTATCTGTTAACAAAGTTTTTTGTTCATGAAGTCTATTTTATTACTCGTCTCATGGTCTTCATTAGCTCTGCACGGCACTTTATAAAATGATGTTCAGCTCTGATCAAATCTGCTTGATTGATTAACTAATCTTAACTAAATTAACTAAAATCTTTATTCAAATATCTCTTCAATCGGCATTAATTTGCTTTCAACTGCATCTCACACGTGCTCTCTTTTCTCCGCTCTATTTTCACTAATCTACTCCGGCTGAGTTATGGAATTTATCAGCAACACTGTCGGGATAAAATGTCTCAATGTCTCAGTCTCACCTGCCAGAGGCTGAAGGAAAATCTCTCCCATCGGATGAACGAATGAGATTCCGTTCTGACCGTCCGACGTCATCTCGTCTCTCAGTGCAGCGTCGCCTCCTGCCAGGAAATGTGTATTCTTTACTCGCCTATCAGTCAGTGTCACAGCTAATGTCCAAAAAAGTTCACCCAAGTACGAAAGTTCAAGCTTGTCAAGTTTGTCGCCGCTCTTTGTTTCTTGTTTTTTTTTTTTTAGGGAAGGGCTCAGAATGCATGTAAAGGGTGATGTTACCTCTGTAACCTCCTCCACCGCCTCCAGCTGTGCATGCCCCACCTCCACCTCCAAATCCCCCAAAGGTCGACCAGCTGAGCTTGGACAGGGCGAGGGAACACGAGGACCCCCCCTCGGCCCCTTCCAACAGAGACTTTCCCGCTTCCCGCTGGGAACTTTGACTGTCTTTCCAGCCTCCACCTCCACCTTCACGGACGCAAAACATCACAATCTTTTCCTTATGTTTTATATATTAAACATAATATGTGTCTGTCACACACTTTTTGATAATTATTCTACATATAAAGTTGTATTTGGCCTGAACAAATTCCGGACGCCAGGACGAACAGATCGACACAAACCAACAGCACACGCGAAGTAAGAGCTGCATATTTCTCCCGACACTTGGTTCTTTATCTAAACAAACCCACAACATAAGATGAGCCGGTGGACGGTGCGTGTTGAGCCTGTCGGTCAGAGAGGATTTACTGAGAACATTCCAGCAGACGTTCCCAGGGAGAAAAGACCATATACGTCTCTGCTCCAGCCTGTCAATGAACCTTTTTAAAAAAAAAAAATCCGGATGGATCCCATTATCCGCAGGCCAAACACATTCTCGATGCGGGAGAATGTGCGAGATCACATGCGGTCAAATGTGCGCCGCCTCAAGTGTGTGTGTGTAGGGAGCAAAGAAACCCTCTCGTGCTGGTTTGTAACGCTACCGTTGTTAGAAATGAATCTTCATTTGAGGCTCTCAGATCAGAAGAAAAGTTAATCATCTCATTTGTTTCAGTCTTTTCATGCTTGGATGACTCGGCCTTCTGGGAAAAGTTACTCCAAATTACTTCTCGGTCAAAGCTTTTCATTGGAGCTCCGTGGACTATCCACTGTAACATTAACTCTTCATTCTTAAAATAAAAAGATAAATTATATTCAGCCTCATTGTATTAAGGCGGCCGGAGGAAGGGTTAGGGTTAGGGTTAAAAGCCCATCAGATCCAACAGAAAATGTCTCCAAACCGCATGGCGATCAGTAGGACGCCTCGTGATGAAGTACCTGCGGCCCCGGTTTGACCGTTGGTGCCGGGAGCCACGGTGCTGTTTTCATACTGTTCCAGTTGTATCTCATCCAGACTGAACTCTGGGTCCTCCAGGTAGGCGTTTCCTCCTCCGCCAGCCGCAACCATCAAGGGAACCAGATCGGCTCCCTCCGTCTGATGAGAAACCATCACCACAAATCTCACACATGGGAGGCCCTTTTAACTACATGCATGATCGAACAGTTACAGCTAAACACACTCACCCGCCAATTGAAAAGTGAGTTTTGTAAGTATAAAGTCTCAGCAGTGAAGCAAATCCCACATGACCCGGAAACACGTATTGGGACACATGGGAGATCATCATAGAAGTGAACATGTTTGTTTTTATTTTAAAAACAGCTCTCAGTGGATTACTGAGGGACGCAGCTGTTTTGTTTTAATGTGTAGAAGGAGATTTTTTGCTTAGTGAACCTGATGCTCGCAAAGTCTCAAACAAGCCCCCAGGCGAGGACACACAATACCGAGACAGCATCTCGTCTCACCTTAAAGATGTAGGTGGCCCCGCCTCCTCCGCCTCCTCCTCCGGCCCACTCCGCGCCGGTCTCCCCCCTCAGCTTGTCTTCAATCACTGACGACTCTCCCAAGCAGATCCTCTGCGTGTGGGGATTCCTCTACGCCCGGTGGGAAGAAAAACACTTTACAAAAAACGTATCATTCCAGCAGGGGAAAATCGATGTCCCAGAGCTGCGGTTTCCCCTGCTGACCCCGGGGCACGCGTCCTCCCCCTGGTGGCCCACCAGGATGTACAGAACGTCTCCTTTCTCCAGAGGAAATATGGCAGATATGAAGACCCCGTGGTTGCGCTTGTTGTGGTTTTTGGCTCCTTTCCCTCCTGCGGCCCCGTAAGCCGAGATCCTGAGGGACATCGTCACAGCACAAGGGGGTCAAATACGGCGACTGGAAGAACTAGACACTCAACGATGGACTCCATTACAGCACACCAACTAGAAGAGACAGTCACCTGTTGTTTTATCAAGATCACCTGTGTCGGTATTGACAGGGAGTAAACACTGTGTCATCTGACTGAAGTAATTCAATTAAAGTAATTCATGCTGCCTCTTTGCTCTTCAGTCGTTTTGTGTTGTGAGTGGGAACACAAGGTGGTTTAAGAAGTTCTAATCTGAAACCAGATTAGGTTTCAGATTAGAACCAGTTGCAGTGACCATGGACAGACAGAGCAATTTGTACGCGGCCACAGACAGCATTACATTGTCGCAGAGCCTTGCTTGTCTCCTCAGTAACTAAGCTCCTAGTAATTAACTTAGACACTTCCAATGTTACAAGGGAAACCTGGACTGCTCCTATAAGACGCATCTGGTTAAAAGTAGTTACTGTCGGCTTTGGTCTTTTAATGGGATTTGTTGACCGAAAGGAAAACGAACGATTACCTTGAGATTAGCTCAGGCAGAAGAGCAATAAACCATCCCCTGTATGACTTACAGGTATCTGTTTGTAGCAGGGACCCTCCACATCTGGACTCCTTTCAGCGGATCTTCCTTCCCCACGGTGACGCTGATGTTTTGGTTCCTGTAGGTGCTGTCACACTGGGCCTGGGTCGGGCCGAGGGGACCACTGGCACCACACGAGTTGAAAAACCACGTCATCAAAGAAACATCTGGGGAAAAAAGGGGAGGCAAAGGGAAGAAACGCTGTCACGTGTGGCGGAAGGTGGATCTGAGGTCCGTTGAGTGCGTTGGTTTAATCAAGGATTCGTTTGGAAAGAAATGAAAAAAAAAACACAAGAAAAATTGGAAAGAAACATTTGAGATTAAGATCAATAGAACATTGAAGACACACTAGTGTGTTACCAGTGACAACATCTGCTCAGTTGAAATGGCAAACACCTCAAGCATCAAGAGAAATCGGTGTCTGAATTCTGTACGCCGCATTAGGAATCGCGTGGTAGACGAGGGAGGCTTTGGAAATCCAAAAGGTATCAGTACCTGAGGCTGAAGGCTCTGGAAGAGGACTCAAGAAATCCCCCGAGTGAGCCAAGGGCAAGAGCAAGTTCAGATCTGAGAAGAGGCAGGACGACAGAGGGGAGGAAGGTGGGGAGAAAGAAAGACCGTGAGTTAGTCAAACATGTGCAGGTCACTGAAGCATAACTCACATTCAGACAGGAGGTAGTTTGGATCAAAGGATGTGAAAACAATTCAACGATGGGTATTTTGGATGAACCCACTTCCTGACATTCATTTGCGAGCAAAAAACCTCATGAAAAACATTTCTCCATTAGTCGTCATGTGCCACTGTCTTGCATCCAGATGGACGATTTTGTCCATTTCCTGATTTCTAGAGGGCAGCACTGCGCGAAAGACCCGTTGTCCTCGGTCCACCGCAGTGTCCTTTGCCAATGCCGTGTTTCCGTTTCTTCTTCTGGGTCTTGAATCTGTGGGGAATCTGTGTGTGCTGTTTTCTGTCTCTCCCCCTCCCCTCCTGTTTTCCCCTCCTGTTTTCCCTTTCTCAATTATCGTCACTGCCACTATTTAGGGCTGGTCCGCGCGGCAGGCCAGCGCCGGATTATGGTCCCTGGGATCTCAACCCTCTGGTGCACGGTACTCGTCTGGCTTCCTCGCCTCTCCGCGGAACCTCCAGCCCGCCTGCACTCGGCCGCCACTACGCACCGTCTACTATATAGCCAATAAAAGGACTTTTGTTCAACTACCGCTTCTCCGTGTCCGCTTTGGGGTCCCTAACACCACCACTGGCCATAACAGAATCAACACTATAAAAAGCAAACACGTCTCCCCCCCGGCGCCGCGAGATCCCACGAAGCAGTCAAGAATGAAATTGGGCGAAACATTGTGCTACGCTGCGGCTTACTGAAGCTTCTCCCTGGGATCCTAAACTGATGACGGCCAGGAAAGCGTCCAATCTTGTCCAGCTGGACAGGAGCAACATCCAGAACATTGTACCGTAGCCTGTACGGACGTATCCAATGCACTAAAGTCAAGTTTCACATCTGTGTTTAAACTTTAGTACCATGCACAGTGATAAACTGCACGCCTGGAACACGTGAAGACAGCAGTCCAAGTTGTTTAAACGTCCTTTCACGTACATCGTCAGAAAAGAAAAAAAAAACTCAATTAGTATTGTGCCGTTTTTCTTGCTGTATTGCAATTTGCAACAAGGCATTACATGTTGACCGCCCTTATGTCACAAACAATCAAGCACCAAACTGCACGCCGAACGTCACCTAGTCTTGCAAACAGTCTCAACAGTTGCAGGAGGTTTTATACATTTAGATCTACAACGAGAGAAAGTCCATCACACAAATGACCCAGCAATAACAATTGGAAAGGAAAGTCAAGAAAAAGATAAACTGAAATTGAAATAACTGAAACCAGGAGGTAAAATATAGGACTCAAAGTGTATTTTTGGCGCTTCAGAGAAAAACAGTGATATTTCTTAATGAAAGAGAACTGAATGTTTATGACGACACTAAACTATATGGAACAAGTTTGCGTTTTACACAGTCATTGCCACACGTGCTGAACCACAATGAAATGTACCATGTCACCTTAAAGCCTGTAACACCTTAGAATGGCGTGTTAGCGACAACTCACCCGTCTCGAAGCAGGCAGCACCAATTGCAATATCATCCAGAGCAACATCAGCATTAGAGCCTTTTTCCCACACAGCTGTCACCTTGACGTGGAACCTGAATGATAGAGGGTAACCGTCGTAAACAAGAAAGCATGCCTGGATCTCTCGCTCCAGCACGCAACACTGTTACGTAATCCTCTGCGACTCCGCCCCGTTCCTCGCCTTTACACACCCGTGCTGAAGGCCGGTCAGCTGCAGGGCCACATCTTCCCAGTCGTCCGTCCACTGATCATTTCTCTCCCAGACCAGCGGAGCCGTTCCGGTGCCCTGCTCCTCTATGGCCACCAGCAAAGTGCCATTAAAGTTCCCATGAAGGTACAGAGAGAAACGTAACTGTACGGGGAAAAAAAACAAAAAAAAAAACAACACAATTTCAGGCAACGGGCAGCAATCATTTTGCCGGAGCGGTGTCACAGGCAGGTGGGTGTAAATAACTGACCTGACATGCAGCAGTGGAGACTGGAGGATGAAAAGAGGAGCTCTGAATGGACGCCTCGCGCGGGGAATTACCCTCTCTGACCTGCAGAAACAGGAAGTGCCCTGGGGGCGCACAATGTACGTGACACAGCAGAACACTGACCACTTCGGAAAATAAACATATCTGAAAATTCCGCATCGGATTTGAGTCAGTAAGTCAGTTTAACATGATTAAATATCAAACCATTTTCTGCCCTGTTTGCTGCAGCTGGATTTTAAAATCACACACACCTGGTGTTCTCTGCAGAGTGGCACCCTGCATGTCTTCTCTTTGCAGGAGTTGGTGTCCAGCTACTCTTCTCCAGGCAGTGTGCTCGCTGGAACCGGACCAACCGCATTCATCCTCCTCAAAGGAGCAGTAGGCTCCGAATGGAAGAGCGCCTGAGGAGGAGGAAGAGTGCTACATTATTTCACGTGGAAAAAGATCACAGCTGCTAAAATAATCCATATTTCCCCTTGTGCCTTGTTTTGCCAACATAAGCAATTAATTGCAGAGCCTCTAATGGGAAATGTGTTTATTTAAAAGATAAAAGTAAAATTTGCATGACATAAATGCCAAATATAACATGAAGAAAGCAAAATGGCGTTTCCTTAAATACTTAAATGCTTTAGTCACACGATGTACATCAGATATATCAGACAGTTAGGGGCCTGTTCGTGGAGGCGTCTTCTCATCTTTTCATTCAGCCATTTATAAAACGCCACTGGAGGGGGGCCGTTGCAAAAATGTCTGCACCACTGTGACCAACCTCCTCTCCACCACAATGTGACCACTGCAAAACGTTTCTTTGTGCTGAATTATGGGAGACAAAGAAAGTGTGATGTTCTGGGGGGAAATTACAGGTATCAATCAACCCGTTTCAAGATAAAATCTTGGATTTCACAAATCCATAACAGGTGTTTGATATTAAAACAATATGGATGTTTTATGGTTAGATGTTTTTATGACAGGATTTGTGATAACAAGCAAAGCATAACAAAAAGCTAATGCAAAAAAAAAAGCACACCCTCAGAATAGAGTAATCTGGTTCCTCTGGTCAAAAGATTACAAATGTTTGCTGGATTTAAACTTCAATAAAAGTAATGGTATGATGCTCTAAAGCCAACTGGTTATTTTTTGGGTTGTTACTAATAGAAATTGAAGGCCATGCATGCTGTGAACGAACAAAATCTCACCACAGATGAAGCCCTCGTCCTCCCCTAAAGGACAGTCGGTGTGGAAGTTGCACACTTGGCTCTGGTCGATGCAGACGCCTACATTTTCACAGTGGAAAGATTCCCCGCAAGCCGCTTCGTCGCCGACAAACTGGTGCTCTGCAACCCAGCGAACCACACAGCGAGATGAGACGATGACCACAGGAACCACAGCAGCGCAGGTCAAACGATACGTAAGCCCGTTTCCCAACGTCTCCCTGCGCTGACGGATGAACATCCACGCAGTGATGAACTCACCCGATTTACAGTCCACGAGCTCCAGAGAGTCCAGGGCCAAGGTGCCTTCATCTCTCCTCAAACAGGAAGTGTAGCGCAGGATCACCTGGAAGGGCTCGTCCACCTGACCGACAGAATTCTGCAGAACCTCCCAGTCGGGCCTGGATCAAGCAATAATGCAGACATTTATTTCGAAGTCAAGTCCGGGCTTTAACAATTTCCTTCATTTATCATTTGCCTCTTTAGAAACCTTTAAGGATTCTGCATTAAAAATTCATGTCCCGCAAATATATAAACTTAAAGAATCAACAACAAATTTAATTAGTTAGTAAATTAGTTTGCGACCTTCATTATTTGACCTTTATTTCTATGACAACGGCAACTATCACAGACTGCAGTCCCACTAAAGACTCTTTTCCTTTTTGTATCTTCACTTCACTGAGCTTTACTTAACACAAATTAATCTCTCTGTGTCCGTCTCTAAAAAATAGACCCAAGGTTTCACAGCGTAATCCAACTCGTACATGTAGTTGAGTGGGTGATGTTTCAATGTTGGGAACATAAATGAGAACAAATATAATGCTTATAAACTTCTTATAGACTTAAAGGTCCATTTCCAACCGGGGGAATTATGCCTTTGTTCAATTATTAAAACAATCAGAACAGATCCAGTTCCCACGGTAACACAGTTTTATGTAATGAAGAGTGGGCTGAATAAATGAAACCCCTGTCTGTGTTCCTAATACTGGAATGGCTCAGTCCCTCGTGGAACAGCCAACGCAAAGCAATGCTCATCCATTTCTCTTCTGTCCAAACCAATTACATATAAATTAATTTCCAGAGTCGGCATCCTGACACATGAATGCTTTTAGCTTCTCTAAAGAGCGCTGCCCTTCACCATTAGATCAATAGGAAATACCTGCCCCCATTTCGCAAACAATACACAGAGCCGCTGCCCCTGCATGCTCACGATTCTACCCGTGACAGGAACATTTTCTTTATTTAACTTTATCTCTAAGAAAAATAAAAATAAACAGGCTGCGGTGTTCTTGCTCCGTCAGAAGGCCTGTGTCACATTTCATTGCAGTGAATCTACGCTGCTTTGCATTCATTTTATAACTTGACTTCATCAACTTGACGAGCACTTCAATCAGCAAAGATGCAGGGTTTTTTTTATTTATTTTTTTAAACTAATTAAATGGGCTTGCCGTGCTGCATAACAAACACACATCTATTCTGCACAAATGGTATTGAAGAGGCGCGGAGGGCTTGTTGACCTGCGGTTATCCAGCCTCCTGCGGTCGAGACCCACAGCGTGAGCCGCTGAGCCCGAGTCGACTGGCTGGATCAGGAGCGTGAGGTTCCCCACCGCCGGGCCGGACTCGTACACGGCCACCTGCAAGGCGCAGTGCCTGCCGCTTCCCGGCAGGACCGGGCTGGTCAAGCGGTGCTCGCAGCTCCCGGGGGCCTCGGCAGGAGCCCAGGAGCTCAGCAGGAGGAAGTGCCCTGGAAGTGTGATGAAACGGAGTAGACATTTCATGCCGAGAGAGTTTTACAGCCGTCGGCGATGAATCAATCAACCAATACTTTAAAACAAATCTCACAGGCGAAATGTTGGCGTATCCAGCACAAAATAAAAAGGGGGATGTAAAGATTCAAAAGAGCTCCGAGTGGGTCTGAACAAAAGGACACGTGCGGTGTGACGAGGCGTTCGTCTTCGCCGTTGTTCATTAATGTGCCTCCTGTGCACTCTTACCGTCGGAGCTTCCCACTGAGTGATCAGTCACCGGCATCATCGCCGCCTGAGTGCTTTCTGGTTGCCGTGGCGACCCCACTGACCAGTCTCTCCGGTCGCCGTGATTTGATAAAGCCCAGTGGCACACCATCTCGAAATCGCACGAGGTACCTGGAAAACAGAAACGATAAGAGAGTAGCTTGTAACTTAATGGTTTTTTTGGGGGTAAATATTCAAAGATGAACACTGAAAGCAATCTGCAGTGATTTATGGTTCAAATAGATTTTGGTTGTAACCGTAAAAAAAGGCGGACATTTGCCATCTACAGCTGCCAAATTATTTATTATATAATATTCTTCCATTACAGTAGATTCTTTAAAAAGTCATTGAAACTCTATTTGCCAATGTTGAATGACGGTGTCCTGGAGTCACACCTGCATCGTGACCTCCATCCCGGACTGATCCCATTCTGGGCTCATGGGACAAAAGTCCTCTAAGCCTTTTCAAGATCTGCCTAAAAGTCAAACAGACAGGCCCTTTGTGCATTTTTTGTGCATCTGTCTGTTGTGTCGGGCGAGGGGGGGGACGTTCAAGACATCATGTGACGCTTCAAGAAAAAACTGCCACTTGCGACTTGTATTCTAAAGTCTTCATATCTATTTGGGGCTAAAGGGAGGAAATACGAGTCACATTATACATTATTAAATTGTTATTTAATTGGAAACCACTTTCATTTATTTCTTTCACAAATGATCAGAATGTACACTTCACACGCGTTTTCCTGTCGTCATCATGCTGCTTGCGAGCTGCTTTGTAATAGAACAGCGTCACCTCAACATCATGGCAAGCGCTCCTCGGCCCCTCGTGCGACAGATTAATGACTGCTCGCATCACATTAACACAGGTTTTTATTGCGAGTAATGATGTTTCTCTGTTTGTGTGTCACACATCAGGACAAAACTCTTACTTGGGATGTCATCTTCTGACTCCAGATGATGGGGGAACATCGGATCTGAGTAGTTCTCCTCAAGAAATCTGTCCAGAAGAGCATGGCAGGTGCCGCCAACTGGAGAGACGGACGGACAATTTTTACATAGCTTGTTTTGAGTATGAAGGCCGATCTTAAGTACTACAGTACTACAAAAAAAACAAACAATACATTTGACTTATTACAATCAATTGGAAATCTGTTGAGGAAACATGGAGTGGCCTTGGTGGAGCTCCACAGGGACGTTGTTCCAATGCTTTAAAACATCTGAGGAACACATCCCTGTTCAAAACGAGGAAGTTATTAGCGCGGCCTGCGGGGGATTGATCTCTAAGAGTTCTTACGCGCTGGCGTTCTGCCCGGAGTGCGTTGAAATGGGCTCCAGAAGATTAAAAGAAAAATCCAACCAAGACAGCGAAAAACAACACAATTTGTAATGGTGGCAACACACTGGCTCAATGCAGCCTCAGAGCAGCGTGATTAAACACAGGTGGAACGACTCGGAGTGAGTCAAACAGTCAATAAAGTGAAAAAACACACTGCAGGGCAAGAAGCAAAGCCAGACACGACACCATAAGGTACCAGGCAAAGTGTCCGTGGAAAAGCTTAAACATGATTAAATGATGAACAGTGAACGTAGCAGACAACTTGAACTGAAACGAGTCTCTACGGACGTCCTTTAGCACCTGGTTTCACCTTTTTGGACACCGGCCGTGCTGGAAGGGCAACTCATGTTGATGTGATATTTTAAAAACACACCGGCCTCGGCCCAGTGCATGCTGGGAATGACTCAAGTCCCGGTAACTCCTGGACGTGACGAGCCGAGAGTGGAGCAATGGATGCTTGAACCCCAGAGTTTATCCAGAAATAGTGCCACTCATAACACCCACAGACACGGTCTTGTTCTGGGGGGAGGGGGGGGGGGGGGGGGGGGGGGGGGGCTTTACATGTGACATGGCATTGAACATACTAGCTGGCATGACCGATAGACAGTGGGGGAGATGGTCATGTCCACGTGGGTCATTATAATTTAACCCCCGAATTGGCCTCTGAACAGGGACGTTACTGTTCTCTGCAGGCTGAAAGGGGAAGGTCACATGGGTCAAGCGGGACCAATTGAGACACTGGGAGGACAGTTTATAAAAAGCAGTTATTGATGATGAAGATGAAGGGTGAGGGGGATTGTGTATTTAAATGGCAGACTAGCTTTTCGTCTGCAATTATGGAATCAAAGCAGCTATGCATAGATTTCTCAATACAGATACCGAAAAATTGTTATACTTTTTAAAGAGGACGATTCAGTCAAATAACAAGTGTTGACATTTTATTATTGACATGAAATAGCAAACGGTTATTTGGGAATTTCCAACAACATACATTTATAATTATTGCCTCTTGTTCATTCCATTTTCCCCAGATTATTTTCTTTTTTAATCTCACAAGAAAATCGTATCGAAAAAATGATGGCCTTCACTTTGATCAAAAAGGGAAGTGAAATATAAGTCGGGCTGAGTATCGAAGTACGGAGCGCGACTCATAGTATCCAGAACCAATCCAGATATAATGCTGATGTTTTTTAAATGGCAGTCAGCTTGAGTGAGTTAGCAGCCTCATGTCCAGGCAGCAGGAACGGCCAGTTACTCTGAAGACATCTTGGATGCCGACGACTGTTTTCACATTTAAATAGTGTGTAATTTGTGATGTCTGGCGCACAGTATTCAAATAAATCCTAAACACCCTCACAGGACAAAGGCCGTATCTTCGTCAGATCAGCTTTCTTGAGCTGAGTTTGCTGCTACGTGCAGTTTATTTGTTTAGTTTGGTTTGTGGCCAAATAAAAGGCCAACGGATCGCTTCTAGCTTCTTGCTCCTAACAAGAAAGCTTCTAACGATGTGATTGTGAAGCCGCGACCGACTCAATAACGAGCTCCGAAAAGAAAAAAAAAGTTGAATCCTCGAACTGAAACATCCTTTGAGTTTGACTTTGCTGCATCAAGTGTGAAGACAGATACGTTAGTTGTGCATCTGTGAGCTCATTTAGGAGTTCATAAGAACGTTACAAACAGCGGTTTCAAGGCAAAGCCCAGAAGCGTAACAAAAAAGCCCCATAAAGGACGACACACGTGTTCAGCCTGGCATATTAAAAGTACACATACTTTAAATTCAAGAACTAGGACGGGACATAAAAACACAGGAAAGCAGAGGAACGCGAGCATAGTCCGTATTATGAACCTGCTTCATCCAAACAATTACTAATCAAATCTTGGATGGCAAAAAGCTCTCAAGATCGTAAAATCAGGGCCTTTGAAGCCCTTGCAGCCTCACACACTGACCCCTTGACCGGCTGAGAGTAAAAGCCCCTGAGGGTTCGGGGCTTTTGCACCATAAGGGGCAATGGGCCTTTATGTTGTGTCACTACGATAAATCCTGAGCAGAAGTCTGCAAACATTGTCAATGTTCAAAGCTTCAAACTGAAGGGAAAAAGTGTCTCCCCTAAAAATCCAGGGGGAGGGCAGCTGTCTGTCTTCACACGACTGAGAGACAGACTCTTGTTTTTAAGAGGAGACATTTTTCATCAAGTTTTTTAGTTTGAAGGTCTTGAAAGTCTCCACGAACTTCCAAATGAGGTTATTTCTCTCCTTTCCTCTCTCTCGCTTCAGTTAATATTTAGACCTAAGATCTAAGATCTTAGATCTAACTGGATACTGTAAAATAAATAGTCAATAACTTCATTGATTTTGTTATATTTAAACTCCATATAAATATCAAAGAAATAAATGCTTGTGGATCATTTCCGACAGTCCAAAACCCAGAAATATTCAATCGACTATCACAGTTGCATAAGATGGAAAAATATATAATTATCTTGATTGAAGAGGCGGTAATCTGAGGGAACGTGAGATATTTCCTAAAAAATGATTAGCTGAATGCTGATTTATCTTTTGTCTGTTGACTAATTAATTGACTGATGGATAGTTTCCAACCAAATATGTGTCCTGCGAAATTTGAAGTTACTATAGAGACCATATTTTATTTATGACCTATATTTCTAGACAT
Organism: Apeltes quadracus; assembly: GCA_021346845.1. NCBI lineage: Eukaryota > Metazoa > Chordata > Actinopteri > Perciformes > Gasterosteidae > Apeltes > Apeltes quadracus. The sequence goes on from CM037931.1 coordinate 6,133,135, forward strand.
TAAACAAATGAGATTTCATCTGTGATTCTGTTCTATTTAACCTCTGTCATGAAAGTCAGTTCAGCAACATCCGGATTACATTGCTGATATGAAAACCAAATAGGGTTAAAATATTTTTCTCCACTTACAGTAGTTATTAAACTTTCTTTTCAAAAAGTGTTGCAAATCACATTAACAAATACTTCAGGAGGAATAAAAAGAATTCCAGGTACACATTTTTTTTTCACATTTGCTTCATGCAAGCTCCGTTCTATGCCGCTGCACATTTTGACCCACACGTGCTCTTTATGGTGGAATAATGTTTGAATCGAATTTCCTCTCTGGGATCAATTATGTTCAATATGATCAGATTAAAGCAAGCTATTTGTTTTTAGCGAGATTAAATTGGAGAAAAAACAGGTCAAAATAATGAAGGATTAGTCAAGTATAGCATTTAAAAAATAATTTAGTCAATTGAAGTCTGTTTTATTTAGAAAAAAAATCTAACTATTCCCTAGATAATGTTTAGAAATTCATAGATTCTGATCATTTCGATTGATTTGCCCGATTCACCAGGAATATGAACAATGAATTAGTTCATTAAGCCCTACATGTTTCCGTGGAGGTTGTTGGAGGGGATGATGAGCTCAGAAACAACAGAACATTTCTTCGTGTGTTTACACTTTAATTACTCAATCTTGGGGTCGGGACTACACGTGCGTCACATCAACAGATTCTGTAAGATCACCACTACGGTCAGAGAATATTACATGTATTCATTATTTTACGTGTAAAGCAACGCCAGGCTTGACTGAAACATTGCTTTAAAAAATACTGAATTGTTATTAATCAAAAAAATGGTTTGTGTATACTGGAGATTGATAATTTACCAGTAAGAAACTATAACAATATGGAGCTTATAAAAACATAATTTAATTCAGTACAGGGGTTTCTTTTTTTCAAAGGAAATGTTTAACCACTTAAAGCTTTAACATTACCTCCGGCCTTTGCTTTAAACGTCGTTTTGCTTAATGGTTCACATCTCTCGACCTGTCTGCACTAAGACGCCCGTCCAAAGGAAGCAAACTCTCATATTCGGTAACGTGGAGCCTCTGGAACAATAGCTGGAAGGCGTCTAGTGAAAATCGAAATACGAATACGACTCTTTAATGTGCGGTTATTTGATCATCTCGCTATTTATTGAAACTTTGTCCTACTGCTAAAACCTCTCTGTAGCGTGTACAATGTTTAATGTCTTAATTCGCTGACTTTGCAATGCAGTTTAGCAAAGCCCATGACGTTATAATTCCCTAACTGGTAAAAAACAAACCACTACGCCCTGTATGCTAAGCTCATACCACAGAAGTCCTTAATGAATCAGTAAAACGGAAAACTTTAACAGCTTATGGTCTTATTATCTTCCAAAATGTGACATATGACCGAACATTTGTGACGGAGGAGAAAACTGTTGGTAACAATTGGTGGTTCTATTATATCTAATTGTAATATCATAGCATAGATTTACTCAATACTAAGATATAGTGTTGCATTCAAAACATTGGTCGAGAAGTAGTAACAACATTAGCTTACAGCAAGTAAAAATACTCCTTATATTCCTAAACACACATTATGATTAATCATATTCTTTTAAGTTTTGAAAGTCTGTAACAATATCTCAAAGCCTGCGACGGCTGTAACCCGTTTTTGAACAAATATGGAAAAAGGCCACAGAGTGATGCCGATGATTGGACCAGCTAAAGAAACACAGGGGAAAGGAAAATCTAAGGAAAATAAAAATATGTCATCTCGATGACATTTCCAAACACCGTTCGCAAGCTGCCTTCTATAACTTAAAGTAGATCTTCAGATATCGATCATCTTTGCGTGGTCTTTAGTGAGAATTTCTGTTGTCGGGCCCGGCCGATGAGCAGAGTGGAAGTCCTTCAGTGAATGAGGCAAAGACAATAAAGTCCTGTCTTCACGTGCACCGAGCCCTTCAGCTGCGTATCGAGGTGATCCGATCGTCATTTCCTTCCCAAGAAGAAGCTCCATAATATCAAACTATAGACATTTCCATTAAGTAGCATCTCGGTCCGCATCCAGACACACTTCTAAAAAGCCATTCATGTGCAACGAGTCAGGCTTTCGGTATTTCCAAAAGAATTAAGTGCCATAACTCAATTTATAATTTAATTGGGTGCAGCCTGGCTTGAATTAGTTGATATATGGTGCCGGTATTCATTTGTTTCTCAGAGGATTCCTTATCAGCAAAGATACCCAGACACACCACGTGTGTTTTCTCAGAAGAAACTGTTAATAATATATATATATATAATATGAAATGCAGCATTCACAAAAGCCAATAAGCATTTTAATTCAAGGTGACTTGGGACGAGGCAGCTCGCGTGGAAACAGAACATGTGACTTTAATGAGACTAAAAGCTGAATGTTTCGCGGCGAAAAAGCTTCCATTCCATTAATGTCACGTGTTTTTGCAATGCATTTTTCATGGTACAGTCTCACAGGTAGTAACAGCAGTGTCTTTTGCAAAGCTGTGGAGAGTCAAACCTTTACTGCTTCAAGTTACAAAAAAACTGTCACAGTCCGTACATGTACGTACAGTACCGTCCCACTCTGAGACCGATGCGGAGTCTGAAACAGCACATTTGCGATCGTCTCCTTGCTGCAGCCCCACGATGACTGTGCTCCCTCCGAAAACCTGCTTGTTTCATTTCAAAAGAAAATGTTTTCCTCTCGGGAACTTACGAAACAAAGAATGGCTTTGAGTGATGTCTGACTGGAGCCTTAATGGAAGCAGCAGCATCCGGTAAAGCGAGATGCAAACTAGAACCATACCTCAAGGGACGAGTTAAACATTTCGAAACATAGGCTCAATCACTTTCTTGCCAAGAGTTAAATCACTCGCATGTCTGTGTGATATATATGTCGAGCTCAACCCGAGGGGTGCTGACTAAGTTCAGCACTGAGACTGGAAACGGCTTTTCTGGATCTCATATCAGTTTGTCCGCCTTCTTTTTTAATTCTCAGCCTCTGAATGTAGCCTCACCGTTACGGCATTTAGTTAAACGCGTAGAAGTGCATCATGCAAAGCTTCTATAACGTACTAACGAGCCCTGTGCTCACAGCACGAGCACCTGATTAACATTCTAGCCGTGTCTGTGCTGTGACATCTCTCTTCACTTGTAATCTTTCTTCTGGTTCAGCATCCAGGCGTTTTAAAGCTCTGGCCAGATCTTTCTCTTTCTCTTTCTATCTCTGCTGGTTCCGAATGAAGATTAAAGGGGAGAAAAACGATTCACCGGTTGTCTTTGAACCAGACTGAATTTGTGCTGAACATGATCCGGGAGTTCCAGATCGGATCCGGCACCACATATCTCACATACCACTGCGAAACTGTTGAAAATTCTTTTTTTTTCAATTAAATTTGTCTTGAATCAGTATTTTTCCTTTCTCTGGAGGCCTTTTAACCTGCAGCACACTCTCTTTTTTTTGTGTCAACACAATGTGTCGTAACTACGGAGGTTTTTTACGAGTGTTGACGTGCCTGAGAGTGCCTGGATTTTGCGGCACGCAAACCTCCTGCCTTCCCCCGAAACGTGGCCTTTTTGAGTCCGATCTCTTGGTTTGATTAAACGCATTTCGGTTCCAGGAGTCAGTATGGTCAGGATAGACCTCCATGACCACTGTAGGCCCAACAACTAGTCAGTGTTTGTCCTGCTTAGTAAAATGAGAATGTTCTATTCTAATTTGGCTCTATTCTTTCAGCACATCAGCAGCCTAATGTCTGAACGCCGGCACGGTGGTTTTAAAGCTGCCGGATCAGCAGTCTCTCTGCGTTGCAGCGCGCCTTGATTTACTGACTGAAGCACTGCCCCTCTGAACGTGAGAGACGAGAGAGAGAGATCTAATTGCTTCATCTGTGATAGTCAGGCAACAGACCGGGGGGGGGGTCCCCTGCAGCACAGACATGAGCCTGTCGTCCAGCAACTTCGTGATAAGAAGGAAACACTCTGGTTAGTGAGTTACGGGCCGCTGCTGGCTCAGGAGTAGAAAACAATCAAAGGGGGGTTTGAAGAAGAAAAGGATTGAGTGCATTTGAAAAGCACACGGCGAAAAAAAATAAATACAAATGCAAAAGTTGGCACCCGCGGAAAAGGCGGAACTGAAGGATCCTATTCAAAGCCAGTAAGACGCCGCCCAGTGAATAAGCATTCAGATGCATATGCAGTATATTTAGTATACTAACCGCTCTCCTTGAACATTTAACGTTTTGTTTGAGAGAAAAAGCGGGTACATTTACCTAAATTAAACAAACAGGATTAATCTGACTTAAGGCAATGCTGGAGGTGAGTGGTGTTTTCTACCAAAGCGTGAAGTCTACAACGGATCACTCAAGTGATATGCAGACTGTGACTGACTCCACTATTCAGATTCCTACCGAACGCTGTTTGAGGGTTACTGATGTTCAAACAATAATCAAATTCAGTGTGATATTTATTTCTGAATAACCTGCAGGGTAGAAAAGTGAAAATAAATATGTCCCAAACAATTATTACACATTGAACAAAAAGACTATATATGCACACAAAGATATTTCTACCACACTGTGTATGATAACAGCATTCATCCTTCCAATGTACTCATTACTCTCAAAGCAGCATTTCTTTGCCAATCGCATTAAGAATATGCATTTAAATCAGGATATTTAATTCAGTTCGGGTGCACGAGGCCACCCGCCTGTTTACGGCAAGTATAATAAAAAAAAAAACACTGGGCAGCAGTTGAAACATGGCAGAGATCCGCGCACAAAACAAAAGCCCTCTACTCAAACTCACCTACTGCAAATTTTGCAACACCAACATTTTCAAGAAAGTGATTTTGAGAATTAAAGCCAGAGGCTGTTTTGCACAGAAAGACCAAGTGTGCCAACGGTGACATTAATTACTGGAATGTCCATCGCCATTAGCCATAAAAGCAGCTGAGGAGGAATATTGCATCTACTGAGTGAGGGTGTAAATGCATTCAGTTTGAAAAGAGCACTTGTCCTAATAATAACTGCGGGCATGGTTGCAATTTAGCTTTGTCACTTCTGTACAATTTAGAAAAATAGTCCCCTGGCATTTGGCGAAGCTGTAAGAGGGGGGGTGGGGGGGGGGACAGGACAGTGAACACAGTCTTGAACAGCAGCGAGGTGTTTCCAGTGTTTCCAGTGCACAGCTTCAGGCTGCACAATATCGACATGCATTAATGTGCGAATGTTGCAGCTGAAGTACACACAGTTTATAATGGGGGTCTTAATTATTGATTGATTTATTATTTTAAGCCAAATCTTGCAGGCCTATTTTTCTATCACTTGACACCCCTGATGCCCAGAAGGTGGGTTAGCAACAACACACAAACAGTGTAACATTAGCTTCACGGCTAACATTCCCTGCTGGCGACCGTAGTGATTTTCGCTTATGACGACTCGAGAAAACCCAAATGCAAACCTGCCCCTTGCAAAGATAACATATCGAGAAGGGACACACAAGTTTCCTCCCTGAAAGCTGCCAGTGAGGGAAGCGTCCAGCAGCAGCGAGCGCCCTTGTTGGACTTTAAAGAAAAGGAGAGCCATGGTTTGCATGACAGTCTCCCAACATATTCCTGGTTCTAAACCAGAACAATTTCAGCTGGTTTTCAACGATTGGATTCGTAAAGTGTCGAGCCCGTTTGTAGGGCCTCAAACCGGACCGTGACAGTCATCCACTCCGTGTTTCTGAGATATTGCTCCTGAACGCGAGAGCTTTCGCAAGCATGTACGCTCCCAATGTGAGGCGCTCGGCTCATGCTCCTCAGAGGGCCGGGGTTACGCAAGTGACCTGCAGTGATTTACCGCAGTGAGAGCGACTTAGCCGGTGCAGCCTGTGGCAGCGGATGCCAAGGAGAGGAGAAGCCAAGAGGCGCACTCCTCCCCCCCGGCCTCTGCAAAAGGAAAGGTGCCGTTTGCTGAAGGTATTTAAAACAAGGAAAGGAATTCACTGCGAAGATGAGGCCTCAGGCGTGAAGTGGAAATTCCGCCGATGGAAGATCACATTTGCAATTTATAAGCATGTGATCCAAAGCAGGCCTTGGCATGAGGTGAACCTGTGGTCTCCATGGGAACATTTAAAGCAAGATGAAGTCACAGTGAGGAGAATGAGCCGACTGAAAAAAGTGAGCTCATAAGAACTTGACATGGCCGTGAACACTGTCTTCATTCATGCGACATAAAGCAGTAAGATCTGCTCAGCAAGCAGCACAAATAAATGTTTACTTTTGCTCTTTTGGATTGCATTCAAGCATTTTTTTTAAGAGATAGAATGATGCGCTTTTTTTTTTTTTTCAAGTGCAAACCAAAACCCTCAATTGTGGCTCAAGAGAACATGATTGCGCGCGTACAGACTGCAATATGGGAGAGGCAACCGTACAAATGAAAAATTCCCCAAATAATAAAAAAAAATATATATTTTCTATTTTCTATTTTCTACCGTTCTTTTTCGTCATCTTGTTATCTTCTGGTTCCAGATTTGCACGCGGAGAATTAGCGCCACTTGGCGCACCTTTAAGATCCCACTCGTATTAAAAAACCCGAGTGGAAAAAAGTACCACTTAAAATTATTAGAAATTATTATTATTATAAACCTGCATATTGTTGTGAAACTTCAACATCCAATCATGAAACAAAGACGTTCAAAATAAAAGGAACGTTTTTTTACTGTGGTTACATTTCGTCTCAGTTCAGAAAAAAACACACGACTTTATTTTGGTTAAAGTGAACCGCAGTATCCAGCTTACTCACCTATCAAAATAAAGATGGAGAGATACGTGTTGCCGTTTTTAATATAATCCATGGCTCCCGTTTTTTTTTCGGCAGGGTCGACAGTCGAGAGTCCGAGTCCCGAATAGTTAGTAGCACTTTTAGCTCCTCATTCATTCGTTCACAAACAGCCTCCTGAAACACGCAAGTCGGCGCCCTGACGCGCTCCTCCGGACACTGTAGTGGTTTCTCCAAGTTGCGCACAGTTATTCATTGTGGTGATGCTGATGCTGCTGCAGCTCCCGGTGACGACAGCACCCTCCCCCCCTCACACACACACACACACAAACACACACACACACCCTCCTCCCCCCTGGGTGAGCCAGCAATAAGTCACGTTTTAATCGTTATAGTTCAAAGAGAATTTCCGTGCTGGATGAATGAATAGGACCATTTAGCCCAATCAATTAAAAGTATTAGATCAGAAATACAGACAGTTTTATAACAAAAATTCAGTGGCAGAACTGGATTTCTGCGATTTGTATCCAATCTCAGTTTAGACAAAGCAGATGTTGATGCAGATGTTTTTGTGTTATTTGTGTAGATGTTATTTTTAAACAATACATTTCTGCAGTGTTTGTACTATTGTTAAGCAAATTAGGGAATCAAGCAAAAAAAAAATAATTTGAGATGTTTTCTCATGACTTTTTTATCTCTAAACTCATCTCTAAACATGATGTTACTTCTCTTTATGCCAACAGAACCTTTTAAGTTATTGTCTTTTTATTTGATTTTATAGAATTCCTGCTTTCAATACGTTTTTGTGGTTCTTCGTTTATCCACGACTTCTTAAGCATACTGAAGCGGGGTCAACGGGGTAACATGGTTGCACTCACCACCCAGACGGCTTTTCACTGCAGATTTGCAGAGGAACAATAGATGTGAGGGTGTCCGAGAAGAATATAAATTTCTTCTTCCAAGGTCTATGTCCATGTGCTTATGAAAGCACCGCCTCATTTTCACAGTGATTGAGGGTCTCCCTCTTAAGAGCAATGGAGAAGCTATGAGCAATGGAGAATAATAGAAGAAGGGCCTCCAGGCTCCTTCAAAAGCCAGGCATGATATTATTAGAGAACCACAGACTGTTAGAAGCACAGCAAATGACTGTCGTGTACGCTTCCTTGAATGATAATATTGATGGTACTGGGTTTAAACCCTTTTACTCAATTGCTCCAGAGTTGTGGGTTGTACATCCATAACGCACAACTTGTGTTGCAGAAGCAACTAAAAGAAGCTCCAAAGGGTTTAGACCTGGTGAGTGACGAGGCCACATGAGTACAGTGAATGTCGAAGAAGCCAGATTAAGCTTCGTCAGATGCCACAAAGACAGGGTACAGCGTGGTCACAACGGGATGAGCATAAACCGGCTGCCAAAACCTCAGCCCAAATCGGACCAACAAACCAACCCAAATCACCACTTTGTCCATTGTGATGGAGAATTTCCCAAGTTCGCATTACAGTTGTACTGGAAAAAATCATCTTGTTATGAACATGAAAACTTCCCAAAACTAAAAAGTCCAGCCAAACATCAATCACAAGATTTCTACACTAGAGAATTGTCTCCAAACAAATCAGTGTGTGCATTCTGTTAATTCTTGTGGTTCTGTTCTCCACTTATGCCAAATAATAAAACTTATTTTGGAGAGGGGAAAGACAAACTGCACCCACGCTGTGTAAACCATTGCTGAGTTACAATTAAACAGACGTGGATGAAAACTTTTTCAAGGAGAAAAAGAAAACGCCATGCAGTTTAAAACAATATCCACCACTAGTTTTTTTAATGCTTCCTAGACCAGAAAGCAAAGCCGCCACAGGGCTTTACACCAGAGGGCTTTATGAGGGCGCAGCAGAGGGAGGCAGCCACTACAGTCATTACAATACATTACTGATACGCCACCAAGTGTCAGAGAGCTGCTATCTGTGCTGCTTCTTTCGGACTCAAACATTTAAAGCAGCTGTATGAGCGATGCTTTTCATCGCCAATAATGGATCTGCAACTGTGACTGACATCAAACGAGGAGCGAGTCCAAAATATTTAACCGTGAAAGAGGCTGAGATTAAAAAAAAAACAGGAAGGGGCGAGGAATCAGAGAGGTCGGGCGGGTCTTCGGGCTGCAGGATAACCTATGAAGCATGCGTGACAAAGTGTTGACTACCGTGGTGTTCGGGGGAAATGGAAAGCATGTGGGCAGGTCAGGTGAGGCTGTGGGAAAGCGGCCATTGGAGAACCAGACACGAGTGAGTGAGTGAGGGAGGGAGTGACTTCTGCACTCTGACGCCATCATGAACTCGTGAGTGTCGGGAACTAATGAGCGAACTAATTGTTATATTTAGCTTTCATTATTGGCGTGTAATGGTTTCATTGGAACACGCAGTCCGTCAAGGCTTATACACAGCTGGAGTCCGTAAGAATTATGATACCTGCTGTTGTCTTCTCACCACGTTCCCCTCACTACTACGTACAGGCTACCATCTCTCGGGGTGGTCTCAAAATCCAATCATGTGATTCAACTTAAAGAACCTTAATACCGTGAATCACCTGCAAAGGTAAAGCTTTGTCTTGGGTCTCAAGAACGTGACAGTTCTTCTCGTGTGAACAGTCTGCTTTGTTGGGAGATCAAGTCCATACATATTTTTGTTCCAAATATTCTGTATTTTTATGACTGAAAATACAGAATTTATTAAGACGCCTTTTGTTGTGTTATGTTTCATGATACTTTGTGAAAGGTCCGTTTACTTGTTATTTGTTTTTTTTGTGTGTTTGCTTTAAACAAGGCTAACTGATTAGCTGACAGATTGTTTGCATGTATGGAAACACAACCTGTTTTTTTTTAAAGTTTGAAAAGTTTCTGATTATTTAAAAGAAAAAAACATTTCTCTAGAAAAGGAAACTGATTGAAACGGGCATTATTTGTCCAACACATTGTCTGCTTTTGTTTAAATGTTATAAAGTTATTATCCACATATGGATGCTTGCGAATGGATACTTTGATTGGAAGGCTGCACCCAAATAAAATCAATTGCATGTGACTTTGAGATAATAACTTGAGTCATTCAGAAATACCTTTGACTCCAGTTACTGATGAAGCAAGTTGCTTTAACGTCCAATATCCATCCCGCTATTTACCATTAAACGTTTGTGAAGCTGATCACATGGGCTCAACAGAGTTGCTTAGAATGGAGTTCATTGCTGCCTAACTGCTCAAAACGACACTGACAAAAATAAATGTATTACCTGGGGGCATATTTAGAACATATTTATACATCATTTCTGAATAATTTCATTGCATATTTCCTTCTGCTCTGCTGCATATCGAAACATGTGATGAAAAGTAATGGAGGGTAAATTAAAAGGTCACAATCTAATGAGGATAACCTTTAGAGCCGCAGTCATCTCACTGATGCATGTGTTTCCTATTTAAAATGTTTGAACGTTTACAAAATGCTCAGCTTCTTCTGTGACTTCATCAGGTCCATCAGTTGGCAGTAAACTTGATTGCTAGTTTAATACATGTCAAATCCAGTGTTACACAGAACTGTCGGGTCACGTTTCCTACATCTCCTGGAAGTAGTCTTTTCCATTTGTTGTGTTTCAGCAAAGGCAAACGAGTAAACGGTCGAATGAGATCAGAATCATTTCTTACATCTCTCTTCTCCACTCGTACTGCGTTTCTCTGGCGGCCTCACAGGCACAGCCTTTGGGAGCAGAGAGCAGTTTAAAGGAGAATATCAGGTTCCTTTTCTGAACCAGGAACCGAATCCAAGGCAATAGATCACATTGTCCTGATTGTCATCTCAAGGGCAGTTCATTTAAACTCCTATGTGGACATGAACGTTGGTTGAACTCTGTGTGAGAGGGTGTGTCTGGAAAGACACATATTATTTTTATTGTATTTTCAGTAATATTGAACATTATCCTAAAAAAAAGTTTTGGTTTACTTATCTTGGCACAAAAGAAAAATCTTTGACTGAGAATATTTTATCCGAAGCAGATTTTTGAAAACTGTTCGGACTCGCTGTCAACGACCTTGGTGAAGCGAAAACAATGGGAGGGTGTAATGTGGCTAAAAGAACATAAACAAAAAAAAGTCATTATTATTATTAGATCAAGTTAACAAATAAGGACAGAAAGGGAAATCTAATGCTACACTGATTACAAGGTGTCTCTACTTCAAAGATTGTCCCGGATCGTCTTCTCTTCATTTAAGTGACTTGATCATTCTCCTGCAAAGGCTCCACGTTTCAGACCCACAGGTTTCAACATGCAACATTCTAAAAAATACGTTTTGTCTTCAGCATTTCTATTTCCTGCTGCAGCCAGTTGGTTGTGTGTAAGAGGACGGAAAATTAACTCTAATTTCCAGACAGGACATTAAGCCGATGCTCGGATGGAGTTGGCGAGGGGGCGAAAAGAACTGCAGCGACGACCCAAACCGGCGGCTTTATTGACCTCAAACCAGGCTCTGCCACGAGCCTCAAAGTGGCCTGCTTAACACGGCGAGCCTCAAATCAAGGACACTGCGGCACATAATGGAGGAGCTGGAGAATAATGAGAGAGGGAGACAGAGGGACGCAGATTCGATGGCGATTAGTCTGTTACTCGCATGTTTTTGCTGATTCTCACCACGGTGCCTGTCTGGGATTTTAAGAGTAGTCCCGACTCTGGTCTTGGATTTGGTCGGCTCTTTATCTGCTGCTGTGGTCTTCCTGCAGACCTGAAACTACCATCTCCTGTTTACCAGGTAACAAACTGAAGAAAAAAAAGGTTACTTGGTGTTCAAATTGAAACTCACTGCTTGGACGTATTGGCTTAAAAGCAAGTTGGATACGCTTCCTGACCTATTATTAGAACAAACAGCTGCATTAAAACATCGATAGAGCTCCATGTGGTCGCTGAGCTGCTCCATTTAAGCTTTTTACAAACACACCAGAATGGCTTTGGCTGCACGATTTGGGGCACAATACTTAAAAATGTTGGTTTAAAAAGCCCAACTTTAAATTTAAATAAAGTAAAACGACAATTGATGATGAACACATGTAGAATTGTTTTTTTGAGTAATGATAAACCTAGAAAAATTGTAGCAATTAAAAAATGCAGCAATTACTCAAACCCACTAAAGGCATTGCTATAACAGGTTTAACAAGGTTTTCCTTGAATTAACCAAGCAGATTTGTTGCCTTATTCTAGCCCCCCCTTCTAACATTTCTTTGTATCCCGTCTAGCAACAGCAGAGCCGAAAGACTGCAGAGAAACCACTTCAGGAATGCTGACGCTCTGTGTTCTGTCCCTTAAAGGAGGTGACGAGGTAATTGGGATGATTAAGAAAGCTTTGACTAAAGGGAAGTGTTGGTCCTTCACCTCGCCGACCTCTCGCCAATCTCCAGGATTTGGCTTTTGAACAGAGCGGAGTCAGCTAAAAATCCAAGATGCAGCTGATGATTTACCGGAGTCGACACAAACTTTAATGTGAGAGAGAGAGTGTGTGTGTGCGTGTGAGCTTTAGTAGTAAGGCTTCAAACCCTAAGCCTGCAAGGTGCTGTGGCCTATTTAGCATTATATGCTATGTCACACCTTTGCTAAATTCCCTGTGTGGTGCAACAAACTACAGACATGATACTTTGCACCATAACAATGTATCAAAGCTTCGAAAAAAAGATATGATCCCAATAAAAGGCCCTTCCATTGACTTCAATATGTTAAGTCTTGATATCGGCAAAGACAAGTAGTATTTAGCTGTAGTTCTAACTTATATGAGGACACAATACACTGTCCCTTCCTGGCAAACTATCAAATGGACAATCAGCTTTCGCTATCCTACTTCAAATTTACAAGATCTTTCCAACGGTTGCTCCTCGATTTCTGGACCACCAACTTTCTTATCATCCATCGATTTAATACAATAGCTCTGCCATGCTGCTGCACCTGGGCGGATTTATTAAAGTAATTTATTTGGACACATTATTTACGTGAGCCGGACAGTAAAACTACAGCTGGTGTTATTTAAGTCAATGTAAATCTTTTCTATTGACTTGTCACTGTCTAGCGTGTCGTGTGAGGATGATGGATGAGTACAGGGATAAATAAGCCCAGCGATGTTCTTCTTCAGGCCCGTCGCGCCACTTAGTCTGGAGATTTCATGCTCTGCAATTATTTATGATCTCTTCACTTTTTGGCAAAATGATCAGCAAAGACATTCCTGCTGATGAGGAACTCAAGCCAGAAAACGTTGGACTCTATCGATATCTCCTCTTGTCCTTCCACGGCCCGGTGTTTTAAATCTGATCAAGTGAATGAAATGTCTTTGTGGGCCGTGGATGCCATCGACAAGCTCATCATGCTTTCACTTTTCTCTATATTGATATTGCCGCGGCTGGTTCGAGCTGCACAGGCAACACGTGGCTTAAAAAAGCCTAATCACATGACAAGAACCCCCCCCACCGCCCCCGCCCCCCAAGGAAACCGGCAGCAGAGCTGCAGGGAAAAGAGGACAACAGGTGTGCAGGTGGGAGCGTGTCGTCAGGTGAATAGAGAGGGGACGCTTTGCGGACAGCTGGTGGACGGATGGAAAACAGATTCTACGTTGTGGACCAAACAGGAGACATTCAACAGAAAGTGGAGATGGAAAAAATCAACAAACCAGCATAAGTCCAGAGGAATAAATGAATGAAGTTAAGATTTTAAGTATTGCAACCTGAAGAAAAACTGAGCGTTTAGACCGCAAGGAGCTCTGTGTTTGGGGGGGGGGGGGACGTGTCTATTACAGGCCTGAGCATATAAAAACAGAAGCGTCTTCCGGACTTATCTTACACTCAAGTTGTATTACAATCAAGCCCATTCACATGTGTGAATGTGAGAGGAAGCAGAGCAACAGCAGGTAAATGCCTAATGATCCCCCCCGCAGCCACGGGCCTGTTGGCATTCCCCGCATATTCACTAGCAACAGTTGTCTTTTTCCAAACACACACAGGCACCAGGAAAGAAAACAGGTGGCTAAAAATCACATTAGAAGCATTCATTGTTTAATGTGCCTGAGATGAAGAGCTAAAAAAAAACTTTGAAGATTATGTGGAAATAATGGAAACAATCTGACAGCCACACAGCCAAAAATGTGTCGGACCTCGGCTGCACCTGCGGAATGACGACAAAGCGTCACACACACACTACACTCACACAAAACTCCAATAACGAGGCTCGACCTGCGAAGTGCACGTGGACGTGTGAACGGGATTCACACGTCCGGAGCATTAAACATCAATCTGAGCTTCAGGGTTAATTGGAACCACATTTTGGCCTCACGAGGAATCACATCAAACCTGCGTGAGAGTCAAACAGCTGGAACCTCTGTTCCAGATTGCTCTGCCGGTAGCAACTGAGCTGGAGAGCTGTGCGCCTTGTGTGCAGCCAAACATGGACTTGATGTCTCTGTTTGTGTTTTGCCATGTGTCCATGTGCCAAAGAGTCAGATGAGGAAAAAACTCTAAATAATGATTATTGAAAGTAACACCATATCTACCACTTCCACATCAATGAATCGCATTCACCTTAAATCATGTGCATCTTTTAAATCGTACACTCTCATGCTTTTGTATGTGCGTGACACCTCTGCGGCTCTACAAAGATTCCAAACACATTCCAAACTGGAGGTGTGCGCATTAAACCGTTTTCATGAGGGATTCTTTTAAATGTAACTTTCCAATGCAAAAAAAAGTATAAAACCTCACTCAGTCAACTGTGTCCTTTGGATGTTTCCAAAAGTCTGCCTCGACGACCACTCTCTCACACACACACACACACACACACACAAACACACACAGACACACACAGTTAAAGTAGGACATTAACTGTTTAACTTAATCCTAAAACTCTGATCACGCTGCACTTCCTGCTCACTCACAGACACACACACACACACACACACACACACACACCCCCAATCAACATGTTTCTGTGTTTGAAAGTGTGTGTGTGTGTGTGTGTGTGTGTGTGTGTGTCACATCACACTGGGGGTGGTTAAGAGAAAATAATTAACACAAAGCTGCTCTTTAAAGCTGCTCTTTAAGTATTGGCGCTTTTAATGGGTTTAAAAGCGCACACAAACACTCAGCGCTGTAATTAATTAGTGTGCACTGACTTTCACACTTTGAACTGCCATTTTGTTGCGTCATTGCTGTCCTCATTCTAGGTTAATGGCTGTAATGGAAACGCTTGACTCCATTTAGATGAATGTTAACATGCTTTTAACGTAAAATGTTGTTTACTATCGATGTTAAATCCACTGGCTCCAAATCCTTCTTCTGCTGATTTCATGATATATTTAATCATGTATATTCAGGCGTGGTGAATCAGAATTAAAGCAATATGAATCAATGTTTTCGAAACTTTATTTTTGCCATCTGAACATTTTTAAAGCTACAAGTCAAGACTTTTCATGTTTAAATATAAAGTAAGTGAAATCTCCCCTCACATCTCAGGCCCTGATCGAGATGCACGGTCCCTCGTTAGCTGGCCGTTAAATATTTAACATTCCTCCAACTAAGGAGAAAGATGAGACAGCGGACGAGAAGGAAAGGCGGCGAGCAGCGAACCTGACGTGAACGCAGAGCGGCAGCTTTCAATGGCGTGAACTCACACTTCAGTCATCTTTATGGGAAAAACAAAGCATTGTTTGTGTAAATGCACACTTTCAGGCACGCGTTATGTTTTCTTTTGGTCTGCTTTATACTTTTTTTAATGAATGGTCCAGGGAGAACATCTTATTGAAGTTTGAGCCGCACTCACAGTGATGAACCAGCTCCTTCAAATTAGGATTAATGAATTCAGTGTGTTCTCTTTCTTTTTTTCAAGCGTTAGGGACGCTTGGTGGTAGGCCTTAATCTACACTCATAAATACATCTTTTGTTTAATGTACTTCATCGAATGTAGTTGATTCACGTGCTTCACACGCATAACCACACATCGGCTCAATCAAATTCAAGCCTGCTGAGTTTTTTTTAATCAACACACACGATACATTTGGAAAAGTTTTGCACCAGCTGCTTTGTAAACTTCTCTCTCTTCTTGTTGTTCAATCTGCTATCTGAGTATCCGGGGGCCTGAAGGCAGGCTTTGTTTAGCGGGACATCATGAGAGCATCATGACCCCCCCTCCCCACTCTAATATAATCAGTATCAGTGAATTACAAAAGAGCCTAATGGAATCAGGACCTGGTGACACTCATTTAGTCCACTTATGTTCCTGCATGTCTGCGACTTTAGACAGTTGGAACCCGAGAGTGGAAACTGTCGTAACAGCATCTCTTCCTGGCGAGACGGGAGAAATACAGCGAGGGCCTTTATTCTGAAAGGATGTTCTGAGCAAAAGAAAAAACGCTCAGGATCTCTTCCCTTTACTCAAGGCTCTGTGTTAAAGTATCTGTCTGCAGGGGCAACTTTCAAGAAGTCCGAGTGAGTTCAGCTCAATTTTGTCGTTTTAAATAGTCAACTCATTTATCCAGAAAGCAAATCAAAACCTCGGAGAAAGAGGAATGTCCGTCAAAACCCGAATCCAAAGAACAAAAAGAGATTCTCAAGAGGGACGGTTGCTTTGCCCCGCATGGGATCCTCTGACTGATGAGGCCGAGCTGCACGCAGCGTCACTCGTTTATCACCGTGAAAGCCCACTTTGATGTGGAAAAGCAAAAAGAATAGTTATGGCTTTTTTTTTTTTACTTACACACACAGACGCAGACGTATTATTGGAACGTGCAGTGAGCCGTGGATAAAAGGCACACAGCCTGAGCCTCTTATTATCACATAGAACTTTTTAGCCTCTGTATTAGACATTGATGTTTTTTTGCATTGCAGTCGTATAAAACCATGTCTACTAACACTTTGAGATCTGGGTTCAATATTGGATGTGTTCAAAGAGAGAGCGGGACGTTTTCTTTGAATCAGCTCGTTCGTGGTCAAACTCATCTGGGAGCAGCTCTGCGGTATTCATGTTTAATTCCTTTACTTTACAACCGAAATGAAAGCAGATTGAGGCAATAAAAGACAATCCTTGAACAGTTTTTTAATCTTCTCTCTTCTGTTTGTATTATATTCGTACATAAGTGCCGAATTCCATGTTCTGGGCATATTGATGATTGAGAGCTAGCAGCTAACAGAGCTAACAGCACCAAAAAAAGTGCCACCACCAGCGATATGGCTGACAGAGCAAGCAGGATTAAAGGGGATACAGGACGCTTCTTAATGTCACATGACTGTTTGTATCGGGATTATTATATCGGCAATGTTAACAACTGGACTGTCCAGATTCCTGAGAATAATCGAAAGAGACTTTTATTATCGGAATAATTACACAGGTGGTGAAACAGTTCCACTACGAGCCGATATAAATACAAAACACCCACTTATTCACATATTAGTCAACCTGAAGGTTCACTCTCTGAGGTATTTTATGAATTGCCTCCAGGTTGAACCGAATAGATCTGTTTTTCTCAATAATTGACAGCAAATGGCGCATCTGCCAAATTATAGAATTAAGAAAACAAACATGATAAATATATTCACAAGAGTGTTTCCAGAGGTCACCGATGGAAGAAGCTGTAATCCGTGTCTGTGCTGATCAGGCATCACAATCCTTGTTAACCCGTCTTCCAAACAGAGCAAAGGAACACTAGAGCACCAAAAACGTGTGTATTTCATTGGGGCTTCTAAAGTATTTAATGGTACGCATTGTATTGACAAAAGTACAATCTTATTTTAGTAGAATAGTTTGTATTTAGAATCCCATTGGGAAATTTTACAAATAAGTTTGAAAGGACTTTTTCCAGATTCTTCTATTCTAGCGTAATAAACTGCACATTTTCCCACGAATGAGACCACATGTAGGGCAGAGGTTGAGACAACGGTGACCAGATATCCCTCAGATATCCCATTGTCTTCCACAGGCCAATTACATGCCATGGAATTTCCCTGGGGAACGGTTTAGCCAATAAATAGAAAGCCTTTTTGTCTTAAACATGTTTTAAGTCAGGTTTGGCCATTTAATCCGAGACATCCAAACAAAGAGGTGAATAAATAACAGCTGTCCTCAGGCGGTCTGTCCGTGTCTGTGCCGTGTGATGTTGTCAGATACCTTAGAGGGGCAGAGGTTTGGAATTTAACCAGAAAACCTTCTGCTCATTTGGACAAAGTAGGACTCTTTAGACCGGTGGAGATTCTACAGCAGCAGAAAAAAAACACCATAAGAAGATTATGCATTCGAAGAGGAATATTTGAACAAGTGATGGTAGCCCAAAAGGGAAATCTTAGAATCTTAGGGTATCTTAGAAGCAGCTTAATTCATTTTGCCCAGCAGCACCATGTGATTCTGCACTTTCAGTCCCTGTTGCATTTTGTTTTACAATATAACAAATGTTTTCAACTGCAATTGGTCCCTATAAGACTAAGTACTGCAACCCATCATGAGCACATGATTTACCCCACAGAGGAACTCCTTAAACCGAAAATGTATGCAGCCAACAAAACCCTGATTCACAAGATATTATGATAAACATAATATTTTATTAATCAGAGCAGTAATGTGTAAGTCAACAGCGTCAGTATGTGAAGTTCTCAGTGTTATGTAGCTGAACATGTTACCCAACTAATTCAACAAATAGAAAAGCTACAAAAAGCCTGATGCTGTTTCCCTTTAGTTAGTTTAAACTCAATGAAATTGTATTCAAATTGTGTGGATCAGCAGCTAAAAACTCATTTATATTTTATGGACTATAATTGTAAACGAAACACTGAAAATTAAATTGAAAAAAAATTATTTATTCAAGAAACCGTTTCCAGTGCCAAAGTTGATCATCCCGGAGCAGAGGCCAGGCCAGATCCACCTTCGCTTGGGCGTCTTTTAAGAAACAAAGGCAACCGATAATGCTCCTGGAACCTCGATGAGGAACTTTTACAAGTCTCACTTGGTGTCCTTTTCTTTGATCCGAGTCCCATATTGTTGCTCCTCCACGACCACTTTTGTTTTTGCCCACTTGCTGCTGCTGCTCTCAATCTCCCTTGGGATCGCCGCGGTCCGGTTGTCTCAGGACGCTCGCCAGACGTTTGGCTCGAACTGGAGGCAGTTGCTCGTACAAATCAAAGCCAAGCTCTGCCTGCTGTTGTGGCAGACGGAAGAGCAGCAAGTGCTTCCTCAACACCTGGAAATGAGAAAGAGGAAAAAGTGAGAAGAGCAGCGGGGGGGGGGGGGGGGGGGGGGGCTTGTGGTTGCCAGCCGGCCGTGATAGTTGTTGTCCCTGAAATAACACCTGCGCGAGTGTATAAAACAGAACGAGTGTTTAAAACAGAACACAAGAAAGCAATACATTAATCTGCTCTGTTCTCTGATCCCCCAACCAGGGCCGTCTGCATGCGGCTGTGTTTTCTTTTAAGAAAGCATATTCAAACGTCATCACTGGCCAATTTTGACAGTTTACTGCAATATCTACCCTGTGACACAAAAATAAATTATGGATGATTTCAAACGAGTCCAAAAATGGTAATAAAACCAGATAACAAACAGATGGATTTGTTGTAGAATGTAGAGAGAAAATCCCCTCAGAAAACTACGCATGAGGCGAGGGGTGGAGTATGGCAGAGTATGAAGATCAGAGATATTAAAAGAGCCGATTGCAAAAAGTACCTCATCGCTCAGGTAGTGAATTTTCCTCAGCATACTGTGTCGAGCAGCTTCAACCTCCTGGAAAAAAGACGAGAAAATTGAAAATCAAAGGTCTCATTGATGCAGTGAACTGACGCACTTTTAATAAACCATCCACCTACGTGCGTGATGCCTTTCAGCAACACTGCAGTAAAAAAAAAAAACAGATCTTCAGTCTTCATGAATGGAGTAAATAACTTGCTGAATGTGTTTTTTTATTGAAGGGCGTTAACTTCTAAACCGTCAAGTCACATTCCATGACATACATCAACATTTAGGATCACAAAAGAGCCAAGTGGATTGGCTCGTTTGACCGTTAACCAATAAAATGTGAGTTTTGCAGATGCAAAAATGTTGAAGGATTGTGGGTCCAATGAGCTCATATTTGTTGCAGAAAAAGTGCATAAATCTATTTGAAAACACTTTATTGCCGCTGTGGAAGCTCCTTCCTTTGCTAAAGAACGACATACCTTTTACTGTACGATATTAACACTTATAAATGATCAACAGACTTCCTAAACAATCGCGTGGATGCCATTATGTTCTGTACCGACGCTGCAGCATCCTGAGAGAAGATGAAGGCGTTGACGTGAGACAAGGTGACTACATATAAGACAGGACACCAGCAGGGCTTCAGGTTCCCTGTCACCAACGAGCGGAAGTAGAGATGGAGGAGAGGGAGGGAGTCCTCCGGGGGCGAAGTGAACCGCTCGATAGGAATGGAGAGCTTCAAACAGAGTGGCAGAAAGACAAACACGAATTGATCCCAATGGGTTATAATTTAAATCATAGAAGAAACTTAATTTACTCTAAATAATAACAGGCAAAGGCAACTAATAAGAATAAAAGTGGGGACATCCTCATTACCTGAGCCAGAGTGACTCCCAGTGACCTCAGCATTCCCACATGTTCTCCAAACACAGACAGCCTCATGGTGGCGCTGTACCTCCTCTGCAAGGGTAAGAGCAGCCAGCAGCCAAACAGCCGGTCTCCGAAGGACACCGCTTCGAACTGGCTTAAAAGGGCAGAGTAGAGGTCCTGGAAGGAGGCGAGACCAGGAGGAGGGACATTCAGGTCCAAAGAGTCCAGCCTTGATTGTCTGAAAATGGAAAGCGATTTAGTTTGACCCAAATCTCTGTGTTCAAGTGCGCTTATGTCAAACATTTCCAGACCTGGTTAGCAGTCTGAACAGACCCCAGGTCAGTTTCTGAACAGGTCTCTCCAGGAACAAGTCGCTGGAGCACAGGAACACACAGGACAGACGGGCGAGTTTGGCTAGAGGAAGGATCACCTACAATATGACAAAATGTTCTGAAGGGTTAGTGACAATAATCCATGAATAAACAAATCGACCAAGAAGTCAAGTTCAGGTTTACGACGCGCGCTTAAACCGCGGACATGTTGGTGACAATTGGTGATCGTCATAAAAGGGCAACAATAAAATAATATTGTCACAAAATAAAAATGAAATAGACTCGACTTGCGCCTGTACCTTTAATGCCTCTTCCCTCCAGACCTCCAGCAGCAGCAGCCACTGCAGACAGTGGGTCACCGCCTGCAGAGCGCCCTGCGGGAGCTCCTCCACCTCCAACCCTCCCCCGTCGGACAGACCTGTCCGCTCATACAGGCTGACGAGTGGGAGGAAAGGCCAATCGGACGGCACGGTGGGACCGGTGAGCTCCGGGAGGAGATGGGAGCTGATCCAGGGGTTGCGGCCGAGGAGAGCGTCTCGCGACGTCAGCACCGACGGCTCCAGATGGGCCAGGTGGGTGAGGAAGCAGCCTCGTATGGACGGCAGCTGGACGCAGGCTTCTCTCAGGAGGCCTCCGACTGTCTGCAGAGAGGGAGAGGTGCGCTGGCGCGTCTCCTCTTGGAGTTTCAGCTCTCCCAGCTCGACGGCCTCGGGTCCTCCGCTGTGGCCCTCTCTGCCAAGCAAACAAAACGAGCGACGCCGTCACTTAGAGGAAGCCAGGAAGGAGAAGTATGACTTTTTCGGTGGATCAGTTTAGACAGCTACATTGATCACATTCCAAAGAAATGTTTCTCTGAATAGGATAAAAACCTGTGAAAAAATATTATATCCCAGTGTTGAGTGTGTGCTCAACACAATTCAAAATTAAAATGAGTGAAGTAGAGTCGGCTTACGATATAAAGTCCTTGTTGAAGATGATGGTGGAAAGGAGTTGATGTCCCAGGTATTCACTGCCTGGTAACAACCACGGTAGCAGAACCAGCGCCACCTGGTGGTAAAGAGAAGCCTGCTTGGCTACTTCGGGTTCAATGGACAGCTGAGAAGAAATAAAAATGGTTGGAACGGGGAAAAAATAGGATGTGTCAGTAAACATTACTAATGAAAGGTGCACTTGGTTTGTAATAGAAAGCTACCACAACCAGAAGGAGCAAGGATACCTTTGCTGAAACAAAGCTTTAACTTCATGCTTGAGGTCAACTTTTATCAAAAGTTTGAGCCTACCAGTCTGTGCGCCAGCCGCAGCAGCAGGTAGAGGAGGTGATGTTCATGACAGACAAGCCAGGCTGTGCTGTGACAGAGGGGGGGCACAGCCTGACTGCAACGTCTCAGGTAACCAGTCACAGGCTCCGACAGGAGGAGGCTGGTGAACTAGAGAGGGAGGGAGGGAGAGAGAGAGAGGGGCGGGATTGAGATAAACAAAGATGCCACGACAAAAGATTCCACCGGATCCTTTTACTGACTAGTCCTCTCCCTGGAATTGTACCTTGTTGCTGAGGCCTTTGTGGATTCCTGTGATTGTTTCCAGGAGAAGAAGAAGGGCTGTGAGCAGAGGGAAGGGGGAGTTGGGAGCAACCAGCCCCGGGCGGTCCCTCCATCCTGGGCAGGCCAGACCAGGGAGGCAGGGAGCCGTTTCTGGGCCCAGGCGATCAGACTGGACATTACACACCACGGAGGAAGACCTGGTGAAAAAATAATAATAGAAAATGTTCTTTCCAAAAAAACAATCTCAGTTTTTATTATCTGCCCATTGCTGTTTGGCGATATGACAACTGAAAACGAGAAATAACAAGACTGCACTTGGTTCACAGTGAGTCAGACCTACTGTAGGTTCTCAATCAGGCCTTGGAAAGCATGGTGGGACATCAGGGGGACGAGCACCTCGGACGCCAGCCGCTCTATTTCCTGCAGGGTCTCTACCGGCTTGAAACAGTTCTGAGAAACAGAGTTGTAACAGTCGTCTGGTCAAGCAGTCAGAGTTCAGCTATGTGAGACAACGAGACACACGTCATAGAAAGTATAAGTGGATTTGTTTTAGCGCAGCAAGGAGCAGTACCTGTCGGGAGAGCTGGTGGTAGTAAGCGTCGAGGTAAGTTAAGTAAGCCGGTATGACGACCAGGCTGACGTCTTTGTGAGCTGGATTATCGAGGTTCTTCACAAAGCCCCTCAAATGCCCCAACAGGGAGGCCTGCAACCCTGCGACATGACCCCAAGACACTGGAGGAGGAGGGGGGCTTTCCTCTCCCTGGCAGCTGTGATAAAACAGAGTGACCCGTGTGTATTGGACAGCAGCAAAGGGCATTTTAAAAGGTTGATTATCTGTCAGTTATGTTCTTTATTAAAGTGATTAATAAGTTTGGTCTTTAAAATGTTCGAAAAATAGTGAGCGATGACAGTGTTTTCCAAAGTTGAGCTTGACGTCCTCAAATGTCGTTTTGTCCACAAGATATGAAATGTTACTGTTACAGAGGAGTAAAGACGCATGTGAATGTTTAAGAAGCTTCTATGATAGAATTAAACCTTTTTTTCAACATTACTTTAATCATTATCCAAGTTTTTGTTTCTGATAAATTGTTAGCTATAAACAGCTATAAGTGTGTGATGATTTTGATTGTAATAGATGTATTAAAGGATGTGTACCTGACCATGCCGCTCTGTAGCTCCTGGTGGCATCCGGCTGTGTGTGTGACCTGCGTGAGCAGAGAAAGCAGAGCGAGGACCCGCTGGAGCTGCAGAGGCAACAGAGGATCTGCGAGGGAGAGGACGGTGTGAACCGACTGTAGGGTCTTCGCTAGGCCTGGATACAGGTCTCTGTGGAAGACACAAAGACAACAACTGTGAGACGAACCCGCTGGCCTGCTCACGCTAAGTACTAAGGACTATGAAAGGCTTCAACAGACCGACGCCCCTCCCGCCCTTCTAATCAGGTCCATGTTCTCTCTGCCCCTGGTGGTCCGATCGAATGGGTTCACTTGCATGTATAGTTGGCAGGCCTGTCCGTAGGCGGCTGCCACCGCCCACAGCCTGTAGGCCTCGGTGACGATTCTCAGGGCCTCGGTTGGTTCCACTAGCAGCTCAGCGGGCTCGACGCTCAGCAGACAAGGCAGACGCTCCCTCACTCCAAGAGAGTTGAACTGGGGGAGAGGAGAGGCAAACAATAACGGGATCGTATATTAAATCAGGAAAAGTGTTGTAGTTTTATCAGTGCCATGCTCAATAAAGAAAGTTATCAAAAGGACACCCTTCACAGACCACTTCACAGACACTTTCCCACAGGCTGCATCGGTAACCCGAAACACAGAAAGTCACTCAAATACATTGTGAAGCCATTCGACACGGTTCCCTGCAGCGGCGCTTACCAGCCTGGCGCAGGCGTGTCTGCCGGAGGTGGCCAACACTCTCAACAGCTTCACAGCGCGGGCCAGCGGGAGACCGTACACAGACTGAGGAACGGGAGAAGATGGCGCCGTCCAGGAAGCGGGGAGGAACTCTGACAACACCGTCTCCATCAAGCGGGGACATTCCAGCACCTGCGAGTCAAATGCAATGTCACTACATTTGATACGGTGTAAATGGACACTAGTTAATTGAACCGCGAGCGAGTTTGACAAGTCGCTGCTAAGTGACTATTGTTGTTGCTTTTGCTTTTGTTACCTGGGTGGCAGATGTGGACGAGTGCCTAGCAATGCGAGTGAGGATCTGCAGGACGTCCTGGACCACTGGAGGAGAAGGTCGGAACACCTCGAGGATGTAACGCAGCCTGGGGAGAAGTTTTATCTTTAACAGACCCTGAAACACAAAAATGAAGCATTCTGTATTTATTTACGGAATTTAATAATCCCTGTTCATTTACATTACAAAACAAACATGGAAGAAGTGTTTATATGGTCTCTGACTTTTTTGAAAATCACATCAACTTCCCACTTGGCGGTTGTATTGCTGAGGGCAAAAGGAGGTGCAGCTTTGAGTGAAATCCCCTGAGGAGTACTGGATATATTTAGTAGTAGTGAGTAATTAGCATACCGTAATGTATTTAAGCGGTCCTCTGTTAAACCTCTGAAAAGCACACAGGGTTCAGCTCGCTCTCCCTTACTCAGTTGTACTATAAGCATACAGTTTGGAAGCCGTCTGTCACACTGCCGAAGCCCAGCTCGCTCTCCCATCGGTGTCTGTGTGCGCCGTTGCACCCAAATGACACGGATAGATGAGGACAGGCACCGCAGCCTGAAATTAAAAAAAGTACCTTGACAACATCCTGCCTGGCCACATCGTGATCAGTCTTCCTCTCCTCTTTCTCCTCAGCCGTCTCCTTCATACTTTCGGGCAGCCCTTCCTCCTCCTCTTCTTCCTCCTCCTCCTGAGCAGACGGCAGGAGGGGAAAGGAGGCCAAGCCGCGAAACCAAGAGAAGGTGGAGTCCAAACAATCCTGAGATGACCAACAATTTACATTTGAACATTGGGGACCAGACGCTGTTGTTACTAAGCAGTCTTTGTAAACATAATTACACAATCCCACGAGGAAGACGCCGTGTTTTAATGGATTGTCCTACTTCATCGTCTTCACACACGAGAAGTGCTTTGAGTGCTCGCACGGCTGCAGACATCACTCCCTCCACACCGTCGTCCAGCGCAAAGCGCAGCAGGAAGATCAGGCCCGCGTCCAGCACAGTGGACACCACGCTGCCCTTCAGGACTGACCGGTACTCCCCAGCTCGGGCCTACGGCGCAAAGAAAGTCCACCGCTTGTGTGACTACTTAACAAAGACATGTGCTTCTGCGTGCGTGTTAGTTTGTTTGTTTGTTTCTTTATGTACCTTTGAGAGGATGTGGGCCAGAGTGCTGAGGGCCAGACTCCTCTGCCTGATGAGCTGACTCCGCGACAGCAAGAACAGCTCCTGCAGGGAGTAACCTGCCCGCTGCGGAGAAATCCTCAATTCTCATATTTCCGGGAAATTAAAAACACTGTTCTGAGCCACAATAATTCAGGACTAATAAGAGTTTAACTTTGCAGTGAGGTGGTACTGCTATTGTGAGTCAAACCCAGAAGAAAAACATGACGAATGGATCCGATCGTATTGCAAACAAAAAAACAAGAGTATAAATTGAAATGAAAAATTGTCCACTGACCTCGGGCTCCTCCCCGTGATGATGCAGGCCTAAATGGGTGGGCAAATCCTCAGTGGGAGGAATCAAGGTCCCCGCAAAGTCAAACCGAGCCTGCATGGCCTATCGGGGTATACAACCACAACATTTGTTTACCAAACGCAATCAACAGGTTTTCTCTCATTTGCCATAAGAAATATTGCTTTACCTTGTTGGTTCCTTTCTTTCTTGGAGCAGGCAAGTCTCTCATCCACTCCAGCTTCTCTGGCTCCAGCTTATCCATGTTGACCCATTCCTTCCTGGGCATCAGCAGGTCCTTTTCTAAATTCCCACGTGAAAAGATTTTAAAAACAGTGTTAACGGTGTATGCTTTTGTGTAGCACGGACAAAGTGACACAAACACAAACTACTCGTGCTAACTAATCCTTCCCACAGCTGGGATTAAAAATACACTCTCTGGTTATCTATTCCCAAACCAAAAACAAAGGCCATAAATCATCTTTGAGCGTTAAAGGTCCTTGAGGACCAAACTAAAGACTCTTTCTAAATAAATCTACATTTTTGGAAATGTGATGGTACACACGATGTGCAAGATCTGTCTTCATACGATCACTTGGCAACACTTTCATCAGGACTGGGAGTATTGTTTGAGTGATCTGCAGTAACTTCATCGCACAGAGTGGCTACTTCTGGCTCAGTCCGGCCTTTCTGCTGATTAATCAAAGTGAAGTCAATGATCAGCATTATGTCAGGATTTCAGCAGCAGAAGCATCGCACATCAGTTAAATAATCAAGAGAATGGATCCTTGAGCGAAAGGGAAGCTTAGAGACAGGAGAGATGGTTTTTAGTGGACAACAACTGGGGTAAATTATAATCTCAAGAGCAACTAAAGCGGTCAGATGAAGGTTGGTCCATAAGTAAAATATTTATCACGAGATGTAGAAGTATAAATATATATAAAATATTAATTATTTAAAGTACAGTACGTAACATTTTTAATCATGCACCTTACTTGTTCCATTACACTACTGCATGATAAACAAGTCTTCGGAGGCAAGACGCAGTGTGAGATAAGCAGCATTTTCCTCCCGATCAATTTGTGGCTATTGCCTTTTTTTTATAACTCTAGCAGCTGTAGAGACCTGGAACAACTCACAAGGTCGACCTGAGAAAAAAAAATAGGTTGCTTTTAAATCCATCTTACCCGTCACGGCAGGTGGTGGCAGAGCCTCCTCCTCGTCCTCCTGCTCCATCTCTACTTCTCGGGGGTTTTCAAGAAGCAGAGCAGCACTGGAGGAGACTGGCTGTCTGTTCCTATTTTCAAGAGGAAGATTGTCCTTGCTGTTTTCGCCCTGGGGTTGTTTGGACGAGGAGGCGGAGGACGGAACACTCTGGGCTTTGCGAAATCTAACAAAGTCCACTAGTTTGGGATCTGGGAAACGGAAATAATCGTCTTATACGCAATAGAACCAACAACATGTACTTTAATACAAATCATGAGGAGGACATAATTGCCTACCGAGCTGAGACAAGAGCTTCTTCTGCTCCAGGAGGATCTCGGACTGAGACATGGCCTGCAGCTTAGCCTGGTTCTCCCTGTGGATCCGCGTGCTTTCCGCTAAGCCATCTGGGCCCCCGAGGCCCTGACCGGACAGCACGCCGGCACCTGTGACCGCAGTTGGCTCTGGTGGGTGGAGAGAAGAGGGCAGATGAGGACAAAGGCAGACCAGAATGCAAGTGCTGGGTCATGTGGAGCAAGATACGGGGAACCAATTCCCAAACATCCGCCAGCGTGTGAACCATTAACTCACGCTCGCCTGCTGCACCGCACTGATCCGTTTCCATGCTGGTGTAGGGCAGCAGGTTCTGCTCCCTGCGTTCAGGTGCGCGAGCGGCTTCTGGGGCGCAGCGTAAAGGGGTCTTTCCCTCCTTCAGCCTCTGAGCTGCTAACTCGCGCGCAAAGAGGCTCTTCTTTCCAGCAGTGGACGACAGCGGCACCTGTTCGCAACAATGGACGAACTTCCTAAGTTTAAAAGGTTCTTAAGTGTCCAGTCGGTTGCCATTTTTTAAATTATTTTCAGAAAGAACTGGCATTAGCGTTTACTTACCTGACTGCTGGTTTCTGAACGGTGCATTACTTTAGGGAAAGCTATGCCTGTGTGTGCTGGGAGAGATATTGGCGTAGAGCTGGTATCTCTTTCCTTACACAAAGACAGATGTTACCGATCCATTAATGAAATAATAAATAAAAACATTGCAACCATTAGATAGGACTTAGCTATAAACCCACCAGATGTGTGTGTACTTAGGAGAAACTGCAGTCACAGACTCGTATGATTCATACTCGGCATTTGCAGAAAACAACAGGTACTTACAACTATTCTTGAGAGAATAGCACTGACGTGAATGTCATGTCGGTCCAGCCTCTCGCCAGCATCCTCATCGTCGAAGGTGACACGACCGGCTTTGAACCGTGACTTCTTAGGAGGGGCTGGAGTGAGTGACGGGAGTTGGTCCGGTAGATCTGGGGAAAACACCAAATACATTTATTGATCTTACATACCAACACATTGGCTCCATTGTTTGACTTGTGTGTAACTCTTGACTGACACCTACCACCCGAGGCGTATGTGGAGCATGGGAAAACCCACAAAAGGAAAACTGTCAGGGAAGTTTTAATCTCAATGATAAAAAAAGGGGGAAAAACAAGACACGTCACTTACCTTCTATGGTGACAACATCCCTCTGTCTCCCTTCATTATCCACGTTATCCGGCCCTCCTCCTCCAGCCTGGCCTCTCCTCTTGTCAGGTCTGCGGACCACATTGGCAGCAGAAGGTGCCCCGGAGGTCAGAAACTTCTCCTGCTCTCTTAGGAGATCCGCCTCAGAGTCTGATGGCTTTGGACGTCGCAACATCCCTGTGAAAGACACATTAAATCGTATTGGATATAAAGCCAGTGTAGATTCTGATCTCCATCCATTCGTGCCGAATCTACTTGATGGAGCCACTTTGGACACAGGACTGTTCAACTGAAAGGATGCGAGGATTCAAGGAACCCAAAGCTTCGCTTTTTGTTTTACTCTGAACTCTGTTCTGAAGGATACGAGGTCGTCGTAATGTAATTCAAGACTAAGGTTGCATATTTTCAATTCAGCATTAACGTTAACTCTCGAGTCAATTAACGGCAGACGCGAAACTTCGGGTAACTTCAAGGCAGACTAAGGTAATATAGGAGTGTAAAACAGAAAAAAAGCAACATACGTTAACTACTAAACCAAATAAATAACAAAGCGCGGCACGTTGAGTTTACATTCGACACGCGCGGGTTAGGAGTTTAACTCAGTTAGCTATCATTAGCTTGACGTTAGCTTGAAACGTCAAACGGTACTTGGTAAAGGGTAAAAACTATCCAACACAGCCCCAAATTATGTCATAACTATATAGCAGTCTCAGTTTTTTTTTTAAATATGTGAAGACTGTGATTGCTAACCTTGAGTGAAAGCTAAGTGTTGGGTCCGTGTTGACGGCGTGATGCACAGCTCTGTAGACCAGACGGAAGGTTTATAATGTAACACCAGACTCTACTTTCAAAATAAAAGGTCTGCACAGCATCAAGAAAGGAATGCCCACCGACTTGTTTTTTCATCTACATCCTCCTTATTCTGTCAGAAATCCCCAGATATTTAGAGGCTTGGACGACACACGCAATGTATACGACCTGTTAGCAAATGTTTTAATGCATCCTCGCAGATTTTTCCCGTGTAACATCGAAGGCTTTCCCGAATACCCCGGACATATCTCGCGCTATACCTCCGCCCCCTTCCCCCAGGACACTGCACAGCGACATCGGGATCAATATTGGGTAGCGATCGTCTTTTTGTTTGTTTGTTTGTTTTGTAGGGTTTTTATTAGATCGTTTAAACCTGGCCATTGACAACAAGCCTTGCTTACTGCATAATGGTCAACCTCTGCTGCCTTTGCTGCGGTGAAATCCCTCAGCCCCGCCCCCCTGCGTCCGGGCAGGCGGGACCACCGCGGGATCCCCGCTCCGTGCAGCAGCAGCAGCCCGCTGGCTCCGGCCCAGACGGTGCGGGGCTGAAGGGGAGTCAAAAAGGGGGGGCGACCCGTGGGGAACGCAGCAAGTGCAGTAAAAAGGAATGAGTTTTTAAACCTCTCTCTTGACATGCGAAAAGTGCAGCATGCTCTCCTCCGATCCGGACTCTGCGGAGGACGCGCCGGCCAGCGGTCCCGATGATGCTGAGGGAGAGGAGGAGGAGGAGGTAGAGGAGGAGGTGGAGGAGGAGGATTCGTCAGCTGAGAGTGAGATCCCGGAGGAGGTAGGTGTAATAATTAATTAGCTTATGTGTAAAAACCTTTAAAAAAGAAGTTCCTATAAATTAATAAAGTTTAAGCTGACAAACCCCCAAACTATTGTTTTGTATAGAAATGTAAAATATAGACAGCAGAGCACAAATGCTTTCACCAGTCTCATTCGTTGATGTATGTAATCTTAACTATAATTCCCTTCAAGAAGCCTTGATGAATAACTTCTGTAAATGCTAAAATTCTGTTCACCCGCAACTATTATTAATAAATGTCTAATTTAATGATTTTACACCTATGTCGAGTAAAGATTTTCTAATATAATTGTACGATTTTTCTAACCACTGTTTGCAAAATCAGATTTAAAGTTTTGATGCCAGTGTACATGCATGGGTCTGTGTTTGCTCCATTATGTCCTCCTCCGCCTTTACTGTCATGGCATAATTACTATGATTCCATCTGGGGATTGGCTGTGTGCAGCCAGCCGTGCACGCATAGTAAGAGAGCACGATTTGTGTTACCTCACAGCCATTGTCCATGTACTGCCAGTAACTAGTGCGGAGTACAAGTTACTTGCTTACAAGCGTCCTTATTTTTTTCTAGCTTTTTAAGGGATGATACAGGTTTTGTTTTTTTTAATCACTCAATTTAAAGTGGGATTCCTGTAAATCTAAACCATCTAGTCTGCAATGTCAGTCACCCAGAGGCTTTGACTGAATGGTTTCTTTTGCACAAGAATTGCATCTCTGTTTGTATCATAAATAATTGAGGTGGAACCCGCAATATGACAACTCCACCCCTATGTCAGAGAAGTAATGGATGGGTTGTATGTCAGCATAGATTGTTTTACCATAAAACACCAGAACACCAAAAAAGAAATCCCCATAAAGTCGTGTATCGAGATTATGATAAATGTGACTAACGAGACGGGATCAAATGACTTTCGTTGTAAAACTAAGACGTCAGTCCTGGTTTGCTCTCTTTGTGCACAAACGGTTACATTCAAGCCTCTTTCATACTGTTACTGATGATATAGCCGCAGGCTGTTGTGTCTTTGCTGAATGTGCACACTTTCTGTTTCTGTTTGTCTGCCCAGAGCTAACCATTTAATACTCAGCAGATACATGTAGAGGGCTGTGTGTTTGTTTGTGTGTGTGTGTCTAAGCAGTGCTGAGAGAAGTATTCAGATTAGATTTATTGATTAATGTGGCATATATATTTCTTCCATTTAAAAAGACGTCAAATATATAAGTTCAAATGCAACAGAATGACCCTTGATTATATAATATTATTTCATTATATTCAGTAATGGGATTTTCCGTTCAAAATTCAAAATGACAACCCTCGAGTGCTATTGGATGGCTTTATAATATTGTTTTACTGTTTAAATACGCTGTACATTTAAAAATAAAAAATATGTGTACAGGTAGAAAACCAACATCAACAGTCAATCCAAGAAGTGTATATATATATATATATATATATATATATATATATATATATATATATATATATATATATATATATCTATAATATTAAATATTTCATACATTATAACATCAGTTCTAGAAGATCAAAAGTTGTATGCGCAGGTGGACCTTGCAGACCCTGCAAACCCCATTCAATCTTATTATGTCGCCTTTGCGGCTACTTGCAGGTCTGGCGTCTGGCAGAGACATTGTCATTTGCAAACAGTTGCATGTTCCACCTCTTGGACTTCATTGGTCATGCTTAATGCGTTTGCATTAAGTAACACCCAAAAAATATGCGTTTTGGGATTTCTTTTGTGTTAATGTGTGATATTAAAGCGACAACATTACCACCTATGACATTAGCATTAGCTGGTTCTGAAACCAGATCAGTTAATATTTACACATGCCATCTGCTTTGACTCACGGCCTACCAGGCCTACATCTCCTCTCTCCTTAGGTTGATTTACTTTGTGCTTAGGTATGGTAAAGATTGACAGTCCATATTGAAGCCACATTTTATTTGCATTTCTACTGCCTCTCCCTGCCAGGTTGCAGAGCCTCATCTCTTTAAGTACTGTTTTGTCATTACTCTCTCTCTCTCCCCCCCCTCTCTCTCCCTTTGCAGCAGCGTCCAGTGAAGCAGTCCCTGGGCGCTTGCATCTGCCGGGAGTCCCATTGGCGCTGTCTGCTGCTCTCTCTGCTGATGTACAGCTGCCTGGGCGTGGTGGCCTGGTGTCAGCTGACCCGGGTCACCAAAATCAGCTTTAACCCCGCCCTCACCGCCTCCTTTACCGCCTCCTTCCCTTCCTACCTGCGGGGGGCCCCCGGGATGGGCGTCGGAGGCCACTCGATGATCTACCACGACAGCCCCTGCTCTGACGGCTACATCTACATCCCACTGGCCTTCCTGCTTGTACTCTACGTCCTCTACATGGTGGAGTGCTGGCACTGCAGAGCCAGGACCGAGCTGCAGAGCAAAGCGGACGTGGACAGCGTGTATGAGCGCGTGGTGCGGATGAGACGGGCCCAGCCGTGCATATGGTGGAAGGCCATCAGCTACCACTTTGTGCGACGGACTCGGCAAGTCACTCGATACCGCAACGGGGACGCGTACACCACCACGCAGGTGTACCACGAGAGAGTGAACACCCACGTGGCCGAGGGTGAGTTTGACTACGGCCACTGCGGGATGAAGGACGTGTCGCGGGACCTCAGGGGCTTGGAGGGACACCCGGCGACGCGCCTTCGCTTCGCTAAATGTTTCAGCTTCTTGGAGGCCGGTTCGGAGAACGATTACCTCAACCAGAGAGCCAGGTTCTTCTCTGAAATCGAGGGTTTGGATGATTACATGGAGGCCAGGGAGGGGATGCAGCTGAAGAATGTGGACTTCCGAGAAAACCTGATAGTCTACGCAGACCCAGATAGGATGCCTTGGTACACTTCCCAGGTTGCCTTCTGGCTGGCGGCTCTGCTGATGTTGTCGTGGCCCCTGAGAGTGCTGATAGAGTACTACACTGCGTATGTGCACTACCGCATAGAGAAACTGTTTGGGTTAGAGTACAGGCCCCCTCCTCTGGATGAGGACGGGCCTCCGGGGAATAACACTGGATGCATTATCCCGAGAGTAGACACACTGGACAGCACTGAGATGGAGTGGCACATCCGCTGTAACCGGCAGGTGATTCCCAGCTACTCGGAGGCCGTGCTGATAAACATGAGCACGGCGGACTCCAGCTCGTTGCACGACACCGAATGCACCTCGTCCTCAAACTGCTTCCTTCTGGACGGCGGTCAGACGGCTCAGAGTTACGGCGCCCTGCAGAGCCAGGGAGAGCGCCAGATAAGCGGCGGCGAGCCAAACGGACCGGGCGACGGAGCGGGCAGGAGGAGGACCATCACCAGCTCAAGCTGCTCCTCCATCTTCTCTCTGCCGGGGAGCCCTGCTGCACTCGCACCTCTCCTCGGACACGTCTCGATTCTCTCTGTGCCGCATGCACGGCTCCCACCGCACCGTGTCCCTGTGGAGGAGCCACAGCAGCAGCCTGACGGACCCCTGCTGCGGGGACGAGCAGCGCTGGCGGTCCGACTCCAGCCGGCTGGCGCTCAGCGACAGCCCGCCGACTTACGGGGACGCCCGCTTCTTCCCGGTTCTCATCATGCACCGATCCGAGGGCCGCGGCGGCGAGGACGGGAGGGATGTGAGGCGATATTACATACGCAGAGGCTCGTCCTGTGTGGAGACGGATCTGTGAAGGACACAGAGGACACTTATTTATCAGATTTATTTAAGATAGATTCAAATCAGTAGTGATGGATGGTGTTGGTTTGCTACATAGACAGCATCACAATAATAATGGTGTTTGGTACCATATGGTAATGGTAAAGTAATAGTCACTTCTATTTTTTAACACAGGGACTAAAAGGTCCGAGAGTCCTCGTATTGATGTGCAGATGTCTATATTATTACGGTTAAATTGTCTCGATGAAAACTGCACCACATCTTTAGTGTCGTACCCTCTTTGTGGCACCAACAGTCTGTCAGCTGCCGTGTTATATTATGATTGTATTAGAATTGTGCATGCATGCAAGTTGAAAGCTGCACAATATTAGCATCCTACTGTTTTCAGCACTCACGCTTCTCAAAAATTTACAGGATGCGTTGTTATACGTGTGAGGACTTAAAGGAGAGAATAATACAAGTGAAACAGGAGAGTTTTTTTGTTTGTTTCCACACCACAAGGCTTATTGGGACCTGATGAATAACAACATTAACTAAATGTCAAAATATAAGCAATAAAAGTAGTCCTGATAAATGACAGTATTATGACGAGAATAACATGATGTTTTATTCACTTAAATTAGTTGATTAATTCATACATTGGATCATCACTGTAGCAAATTTCTATATTTTATTGTACGGTCAGAAACAAATGTTAACAAGTATGTTGTGTGTGATGGTGAATTAAAATAAAAGTTAGAGGAAAAATGTGTTTCTCCTGTGATTGTGTTCATCTCAGATGACAGACACAACAGTACAACATCAAGGAAGAGAAACTGGAATGACTGTTGACAACCAATAACAGTTATTTGTGGTCATGTGGTTGGTTTAAATAAAGCATCTTTTGGGATTATTGTCACCAATGTATGAATGAGTATGTAGCATTGTCATGCTGTTGTTGTAGGAGGGTAATCTCTAACAATACATCATCCTGTTTATAAGATGGTCATGTATTTTTACTGATATTCTGAATCTATACAGTAACAAGTGTAAAGCACATGCAGCGACATATCTCTTTCTTTCTGTTGACCACTAGCTACCGCTATTGCTGAGGAATATATTAACTGTAGTACATTCACATGTTATACTGTTTCATTCATACAAAAAAATAAAAGGACAAAAAAGTATTCTTAGCAAATGGCTTTTTGGCTCAGCTGTA
Source organism: Apeltes quadracus (assembly GCA_021346845.1). Lineage (NCBI taxonomy): Eukaryota > Metazoa > Chordata > Actinopteri > Perciformes > Gasterosteidae > Apeltes > Apeltes quadracus. Next base: position 6,168,238 of record CM037931.1, read on the forward strand.
GAATCAGCTAATAATGTTGACCAATTAAGGAGTGTCTGTTTTTTAATATTTTTTAATATATATATTTTATTGCAAACGAACTACCACATAAAAAGTAGCCTGATCTCACAATTAGTCTTCAGAATTTGATTTAGGATAATCGTATATATCAAAATATAGCTGATACTACCAAAATAAAAGTTGTCCATTGCAGAATAGTGTAATACACACTATCGGATTAAAATTGATTTAATTTATTGTTCTCCTTACATACTAACACTGCATTTGTTGATTGTGTTTCGTATTATTAATCGGAATGTAAAAAGTTTAGGTAGCAAATGAATGTCTGTAAAAAGCAGCCCACAATATTTGTAGTATGGAAAAGCTGAAAGTGGAAGTAATAAAGTAAAGCCACTTACACGTTATTCAGAACGTCACGGTGCTTCAGTCGATTCATTTTCCAGCTTCGGTGTCACGTTTTATTCGCTGTTTACTAAAAAAAAAAAAAAAAAGTAACGTTAACTGACACGCCCTGGAAGTCACGTCCCTCTCCGGAGAAACGCGCCTTCGTGACGTCACTTCCCACCTGCGCGAGGTCGCGCTAACTCAGCTAACCGACGGAAGAGACGAGAGAACCAACGTCACCCCGCGAGGCGTCTCGCAACGGTCGCCGAGGTCGGTCGAGCTCACCGCGGTGGCGACCCGAAGCCTCGCCGTGCCCGCGGTGTGCGTGCGGGTCCTTTTTGGATGCAGGTCGGTCCGCTTGTTGACGTCCATGACGAGGACGGATGTGTCCGCGCCTCCAGGACGTCACCAGCTAGCTGGACTTTTTTCTTTCTTTTTTTCTTCCCTCTCTGGTATGCTTATAAACCATTAAGGTTCCTCTGACTGGGCCCTCACGCCGGACTTATTCTTAGACTTCGTTGCAGTCCCTCGGTTGGGATGAAGCTGCAGTGTGACGTCGAGGTGGTGAATCGGATGCTCCCCTCGTTTGGGATGAAAAGTCGAGGGAAGGGGACCAGAGCGGTGCTGTCCATCGGGAAGCATTTGGACAAGACGAGCCAACGCAGCAACATCTACATGATGATATGCACCGCTAAAGACAGAGCGGGCTCCAAGTACAAGGTCTGCTGCTGCTGCTGCTGCTGTTGTTGTTGTTGTTTGTACTTTTCTTCTGCTAACTCTCTTTTTTTTAAAATTTAAAATCACTCAAAGAAAATTTCAAAGCCAGCTAACCTCATCAAACACAGATGCAAAATCAGGCCATTTTATTAAGAATGGATGCATTTGACTATAGGTATAGGACAAGTTTTAGGAACATTTATTGTTCACGTTTTGTAAACATTGGTCCTTTTGGTGGATCTGATTTTATACTTAAATCTTTCCATCCAAGTTTTTCCATTATGCATCTGCAAGATGAAAGTGCCTGAATCAGCCCTGCAGTTGACTTGAGATTCTATGGGATGAGAAAAGAAAGGGACAATTAATTCATGAATGCGTTCCATATTCTCACCGGCCTCAATAGAATGACAAATATCCCCATCCTCTCTTTTATTTGTCTGGTGTGTTTGAGTGAAAAATAGAGTTGTATCTGGATGCGAAAGAGCGAAATAAACATTTGTTGAGTGTAATTTAACATTTCAATACGCAAGGCGGTACATCCTGCGTATAAGTGACACATACAAAAGGATTTAAATGCTTTTTGTCGTGTTCACACATGCCGCCTTCAGAACCACCCTGTTGTTACACCATGTATTCTTCCGTCTTTAACCATTGCCAAATTTCTCTTTCAGCTTAAAGACAACATAGAGAAGTTCTTCACTTGGTTTGTGGAGGAAGGCAAGGCCACTGTGAGATTAAAGGAACCCGCCGTTGACATTTGTCTGAGCAAGGTACGACGTCCGACTGGTCCTTTTTTGTTAGTCAACTCGACAAACGCATGCAGTTGTTTTGGCTGCAGCTGATGGTCGCCATGGCAGCCTCATTGTTTCCAGCTGCTGTAAAGGCCTCCTGGTTTGAGGGCCAGTGGGACCTTTCACTTATATTCAAACAACATACCGGTAACGGCAATCTGTCGGGTTTAAACAGACACATACACACACACATATTGCAGATAAACCGGGGGAACTGAATTTCTTACTTTGTTGTAAATGTGGAACAAACTTCAAGCGACCTACAGGTCCACCATTTTTTAAAATCATAAATAAATTGTAATATAAATATGTCTTTGCGATTTCTTTTGGTTTACAGTCCAATTTCTTGGACTTCATTGGATTGTACAGGTATTCAACAAATTGTTATACCAGCTATCCTGCATCACTGACAATCTTTTCCCAACAGCAAAAACATCATTTTACATTCAAACAAGGTGTGTCAGGAATCTAGTCTGAGAAGATACTGTGAAACTGCTTTTCCTTCTTACCCAGGAATCCACCTGTACCTTCATTTATTTATTCATTTCTTTGTAGGCCGACGCAAATAGCTTAAAGAACTTCCTCTCGGCAGCCCGTTTGGCCGACAGAGGAAGCGTCATGAGTAGCCTTCCTCTCTCCACGCTCACTCCTGTTCGCGCCAGAGACGTTGAGCAACCCAAGAAGAAGCTCACCATCGTCTCCAAGAAGGACTACCCCCTCACCTCCAACTTCCCCTACTCCCTGGAGCAGCTGCAGGTGTCCTACTGCAAACTGTCCCGCATGGACATGCGTATGCTGTCTCTCAAAGGTAGAATGAGCCCCCTTTGAACTACTACTTTTACACATACATGAATGTGTGTATACACACACACATCCATTCCTGCACTTCAGTTTTTTTTGGATTACCCCTCCCTAAGTTGTGGTATTTTTTATTTTTCATTGTTTGTGCAGCTCTCCGCAAGCTGGACCTCAGCAACAACCACATCAAGAAGCTCCCCGCCACCATCGGTGACCTCGGCTGCCTCTCCGAGCTCGTCCTCCACAACAACCACCTGGAGGCCTTCAGCGAGGCGCTGTGCCTGTCCACCCTGCAGCGGACCCTCCAGCTCCTGGACCTCAGCCAGAACCGACTGCGGCGGCTCCCGCCTCAGTTCTGCCAGCTCAAAGAGCTGGTGAACCTCAAGCTGGACGACAACGAGCTGGCCTGTCTGCCGTTCCGCGTGGGCCGCCTCTTCAAGTTGCGGTTCCTGTCGGCGGCGCACAACCAGCTGGCCGCGTTGCCCTCCGACTTCCGTAAGCTCAGCCTGGAGAACCTGGACCTTTTCGGTAATCCGTTCGTCCAGCCCAACCCTCTCGACCACGCGATGAAGCTCACGTTCCCGCTTCCCCTTCAAGAAATGGCTTCCAGAGCCGTGGCCGACCTCAGGTGAGAGTCGAACAAGCCCGGCGGGAGCGACCGAGCCCCCCTCTGTTGTTCTCCCTAATTGTGTCCTCGTATCTGATTCCCTTCACAGGCTGCCTTACGGACCTCACCTCATCCCCGCCCACCTGTGTCGGGACCTGGAAGCCGCCGAGGTGTGCGACTGCGGCCGCGTCTGCGTCAATTTCTACATCAAGACGGCGGTCAGCATGAACCTGCACCAAGTCTCCCACACAGTGGTCCTGGTGGACGACATGGGGGGCACAGACGCCCCCGTGCAGCAGCACTTCTGCTCCCTCTCTTGCTACTCCCAGTTTTTAGACAACTCGCTTCAGAGAGGAATCAGATAAGGAACAAACACTTTTGCTTGACAGGACACGCAGCGACTGCTGAAGATTGCCGTGGATTTTGCAAAAGCTTCCGGATGGAAGGAGAATATTGACCCTATCAAGGTTTTTTTAAAAGGGGCTTGAAGCAGCCTGTTTTAAATTGTCATTCACCTTATGTTGCACTTCCTTTCTTTCAAGCTCCATCTGTAACCTCAAAGCACTGGCTTCATGTAACGATGGCGGGCAGACACACTGACACATGACAGTTCTCGTAGGCCGCTGGTAAATGTCACAGCCTCTGCCGACCTACTTCTACCAGGCAAGGGAATAAAGACATTAGATTTTGAGGTTTTCTTCCTCAACACAGTGCCTCAGGGTTTGTGAGCATTGCCCAAAGGGAGTTGGTTTCTTACTGCGCTAATGGCCCACTATTTTTATATTCATTTGAAAAATGCAATAAAAAGTATTCAGAATCAGAAAACATTTGTTGCCATAGTAAGTCAAATTCCTTGTATGTCTGACATAACGGTTGGTGCATAACAGACGACAATGGACAACATAGTGCAAAGACTAAAATTAATATAACACTATGGGTTAGTAGACTAAAGCTGTAGGTTAGTTAAAAAATAAAGGAAGAAGAGAACTGTTGATGAGCCAAACTGCCGACGGGAAGAAAGGTCTTGGTCCTCATGGAGCCCAGGAAACAGAAGGAGTCCACAGCAGTGATGGAGTCACACACAGGGTGATGGGGGAAGGTGGCACTGCGTTCTTCCTAAAATCCACAACCTTCTCCACTGTCTATTCACATTGTTGTTCCAAGTAGTTCATTCTGAGACATTGAAATTATTTAAATCATACGTATTTGTATTACGGGAATAAAGAGAAAGGTCAAATTGAGAAATTTCAACATTTAATTAACTTATTAAACAATAAAACGTGAGCATTCAAAACCTTCTGCATTAGAAAACCAAACTTCCCAGCCTCCCCTGAGCCCTCAGTCCAGCTCATACATCAGGGAGTTCTGGAAGATGAACCCAGCAGATGTGGAATGGTCACTGATGATGTTCTCGTTTCCACAGTCATCAATTTCCCTCAGTAACACAGGCGGTGGCTGGTTGCCGTGCTCTGCTTCGTGGAGGATTCTCACCACTGGCAGGTCATCGTGGTCTGTATTCTTCCCCTCATCCTGCTCTACTGAACCCGAGGGCGGTTCCTCTGTGACGCTGCTGGCCGGCACGCAGCCGTCTATGACGTTCCGGCTTTGAGGTTCAGCCCGCGTGGGAGTTTGGGCTTCCTCGCTTGATCTGTGGTTTAAAAATGCAGCCTCTGTCTCCACCTACAACAGGAAAATAACACAACGGCTTAGTTGGGGCTTCATACGTTTACCTTCTGGTCTGCAGGATGTACGATTTGTCGGGGCATGTCTCGCCTCCTTTTTGATGTCTGAGGTCCTTTTGGGCGATGGCTCCGAGCGAGAGGTCGGCCGGACTTCTCCCTCTTTTTCTACTCTGCTTGAACGTTCAGCAGTGATCAAAACAAGCTGGTCCTCTTTGCCAAGTGTGGCCACAAGCTTTTCATGACCAAGCGATGAGTTTTCTTGTTCAGCAGAAACATCAACCGTGTCCCGCTGAAAACTTGGATCAGAGTCCTCGGTATCTTCAAGTTGCTGCGTTTTGTAGTTTTCATTTAGCTGTTTCTGCTCTTTCAATATCTTCTCCACAGCATCTTGGCCCGAACCGGTTTTCTCTTTTTGGTCACCATTTTGTCCATCCCTCTTTACTTCCTGTTTTTCTTTCTCACCCGCTGCACATTCCTCTTCCTCCATGATCTGCTTGTCTCCCCTCTCATGACCTCTTTCACCCTCTTTTTCAACTTTCTCTTCCCCTGTCTGCTGCCTAAAACCCCCCTCACCAGCTCTTACCTCCTCCTCCTCCTCCTCCTTCCACTTCCCCTCTTCGTCCACCTCTCTATTCTCTTCCTGACTGTCATCGTCACTTGTCCGAGCGAACGCCGCGGCTGGATCAAAGGTGTCATCGGAAGGCAGAACCGACAGTGTGACAGTAAGCTGTCTTCTCTGTTTGTTGAACTTGGCCTCTCCTTTATCTTCATCCACAGGGTAGGATAGGGGCAGCTCCAGGCTGTAGGACGGTTTCTCGGACACCAGCAGCAGCTGCCTCTCTTTCACCTCGAGGCTGGCGCCCGAGACCTCCTTCAGAAGAGGCAGGTCGATGGTTACCACTATCTCTTTGGGCCGGGGGCTTTGGGCAGAGTCTCTAGAATATCTGAAGTCCTGCAGATCCAAAAAAGATCGATATTTGACCGTGTAGTTTGGCCTGGTGGGCTGCTTGTCGTTGCCGGCCTGAATGGAGCCGCAGCTTTTGGGTTCAGCATCGCTGCTGTTTTTGGTTACATGTGATTCTTTGGGCTTCATTTGAGGAGTTTTTTCATCTGGGTACGGAAACGCCAGAGGGTCCGCCTCCTCCGAGGGCTCCTTGGATTTGTATCCAGGAATGGGTTTTCGGATGACACAGGGCCGAGGGGCCCCCTTGTATTTAGCACTCATCTCCCTCACGTTGCTTTCGTCCAGGGTCACTTTGAAAGCATCCCGGATCCCCTGAATGGCCGTGCTGTCCACCATGTCCATGAAGGCTTTGTTCTTGCTTGCAAAGTGGAGGGTGTCAGGGTGGAAGATGACATCGTAGATGGTGATTGTGTTCCCTTTTGTGTCTCGGTCTTGTCTCCCTGGATGCAGACTGTGGGGCAGGGACCAGCATTGTCCCACGCGGCCGTCCTCCGACGTCCCGCCTTCACACGCAGGCTTTCCAACTTTATCATTGGCGCAGATGTTGATGAAACACTTGCGCGTGCCGTCCACACTGGTCCTGAGACAGCGGAACGCTTCCGGGTGGATGAACTCAATGTTGTTTCCTCTCTCCTGCTCCAAAAGTTCGATCTCCTCCTCGTACCTCTTCTTATTCTCGGGGTCCGATATTTCATCGGCGTAATCGCACAGCATTTCCCCAAATTTCTTGTCCTTGAGAGCTTGAGTCAGTCGGTCCACTTCCTCCGCTGTCATGTTTAGGTCTTTCAGTTTGTCTCCGAGCTCCATGGCGACGACCACGATCAGAAATGACGGTGGATGGATTTAGCGGAGACACGAAAAAAAGTCCAGAGGCGAGTTGACCTACTTACCCAGGTAGTTCGAAAATACCGTGTGCGTCCGTGTGTTTAACTAGTCATGGACCTCCATCAAATGGCCCTGCCTGTGTGGATGTAACCATAGCAACACAAAAGTAGTTGGTGCAACAAGGAAACACGTCCCTGTGAAACTTGTTTTGCCTTCGCTTAGATCCGTCAGAATCTTAAGGAATGGAAACAAAACCAACGAATGAATATGAAAACGTTCAACAAATATATTTCATTTAGTTAAGTTTAAGTTAAATGGGTTCTCAACGAGGAAACGCCTGGATAGCAGTAGGCTACATCGTGTTTCTTAAGTTTCTGTCCGAGTTAGTTAGTTCTGGAAACAAAACGACGAATATTTTTTCCAATCCAACAGAAATAAATGTACAAAATCCAGTAAAAACAGTTTTGCCAAGATCACTAAAAGTGAACAATGCATAATTATCACATGTAACATTAAACGTCAACCATAACGATGTCGAGGCATATTTAGTGAAATGACATGAATTCGCCGCCAGCTTTCGCTGTGGATCCTCGCTCGAGTGGCACGTAGCCAATAGGAAAGTCGGTCAGTAAGGCAAAGGGGCGGAAATGCAGGAACGAGACGTGATTGGTCGCACCCTCAACGGTTCATATTTCCCACTGTCTGATTGGTAGGTGTGCGCCGTTACCGGCTTGGAGACCAATGATTATGAATGTATAGATGAGAGGGAGGGAGAGAACGAGCGGGTGGAGGCGGCAAACGAAACAACTATGGTCCATCAGCATCTCTTAAGCTTTAAGCATGTTATAATATATTCTCATATCCTAACCGATGCACTATTTTAAAACTGAGTGGTTTATTACGAAAGAGTCGCAGAGACCCACAATCTCCTTGTTTCCGTTTGTAGGTGCTGGATAAGATCATTTAATGAACTCTAAAACTAGGAAAACAAATCTTAAGTCCTGTCTGCGGACTCGTAAACAATCTGCTTCTGAGCTAACGAAGGGACACGATGTCCTCGGATGTTCGTACCAAAGATCTTTTTAACATTGAATTTCATTCAGTCGGTAGAGCAAGAGAGGGTTGTGTGGGGGAGTCGCAGTGTGACGCACACAGGATGTGGGCAGGCACTGCTCTGGGAAAGATTGCTGACTGTACCAAGATCCCACACTTTATTTTTCCGAATAAGACATCAGAAAGATCCCATAATGCACAAACAATTTCTCACTTCTCCTCCTTTTTTAATTTTTTATTAGAAATATGTATTAAATAATATGAAAAGTTAGACACAGAGGTATAATCATAGTACTGATGGTTAATATTCATATAATTTTGCATGTTTTTTCCAAAAACGACTAATAATTTCATAGTACAACAAACAATACATTCCTAGACTCATAATATATCTCAGTATCAACACAAACAAAGAGGAAGTGTTGTAGCAGAGGTGGAAGGTGAAATGTATAAGACAAACTTCATACAAAGGCTTTGGCAAGAGTGCATTGATATTATCAAATATATCAAAGTAAACAAAAAGAATCCTTTAAAAGAAAAAATACATGTACAAATGAGCAGTAGAGAGGAATAAAAGAGTCCAGTGCATGTTTTTCTGTCATTCCCATGAGTAGAATAGCAGCAGCCGTGCGTGCTTGGCTGCTCCGTGTCCCTGTGGTATCTTGGGAGCGGGTGGCAGGGCAGTGCTCATTGTCTACTTTGAGCCTGCAGGTACCAGCATGCTTAGTGTGGCGAGGCCGGGTTTCGAGGGAGCCGTTTTGACGGCGGCCATTTTGTTCAGGCTTCGGACGTCGGCCTGCCAGGAGGGCATTTTCTTCGTGGTCATGTGGCGCCGGGCGTGTTTGGTGAGGTGGTCGCTCCGCATGAATCGCCGGTCGCACACGGGACACACAAACTTCTTCTCGCCCGTGTGTGTCCGCCGGTGACGGGAGAGCTCGTCGGAGCGGGCGAACCTCTTCTCGCAGCCGTCCCAGCTGCAGCTGAAAGGCTTCTCGCCTAGAGGGAGGGAAACGGGGAGAGCGGCGAGTCAGCGAGTGAGTCAATCCGCGGTCATAAAAACATTGCCTTGTCACGCACGAGACACAACAATGAGCTCACTTTAATTCTCGTTAAGAAAAACAAGGCCCCAGAAAGGAAGATCTTACAAACACCCCCCCCCTCCCACATCCACACGGGTCCAAACCAAACCAGCATGTACTCAGTTACCACTCACCCGTGTGCGTTCTCAGGTGAGCCTTGAGGTGTGAGCTCTTGAAGTAAGTCTTCCTGCAGCCCGGGAAGGTGCAGACGTAGTTCCTCCTGCGGGAAAAGTCCATCTTTGTCGCCGCTATACCGCAGCTGGGCCCCGCCGGCACGTACACCGGGGCTGGGGCCAGAGGTAGCAGCTTGGTGTTGCCCAGAGTCATGACAGTCTGAGGGCAGTGGGGGGCCTGAGAGATCGAGGACTGAGGGAGGACCAGCATGACCGTGCCCTGCGGCATGGCTGAGCCCACGATGAGGGACTGCTGGACAGAGGCGGAGTTACCCGAGGCGGGCTGGGGGAGGATGGGCGTGGCGGCGGTCCGGATCCCGTTATTGGACGTCTGAACCGCGCCGGGGATGAAGGCAGAGATTATACCTGATTGGCTGCTGACGGGAAACATCTGACAGATGATTTGAGGGTTGGGGGCCGCGGGCGGGGACAGAGCTGCGCGAGCAGGGGGAGCGGGAGGGCTGCTTTGCAGTTGCATATTGACAGGAGCGGGGGCGGGGACACTGTTCCAAAAGGGCTCCGGGGACCAGGCGTGCAGCTCTCCTTTTGAGGTGAATAAAGGGGGCGTGAGAGGAGCAGTGGTGGATGGAGGTGTGGTCGTCTGTTCAGTCTTTGTAACACGCTGCTGCTGCTGCTGTTGGCAGACGGTTGCAGCTGTTACTGTGTCCCTGGTTGTCTTTGGACTGGGGGCCACTGGAATGCGGTGTTGGCAGGGGACGCTGTCTGCGGTGTGGCGGATGACGCTGGTCGCCATGGCTCTGCAGGGCCGGGGCGTATTTTCAGCAACGGGTGCCAGGACAGGTTGATGAAGGCCGGAGCCACAGTGTTGTGAGGACGCAGCCGGGGCCGAGCTTGACTGGAGCGCCGTGCTGGAAGCCTCGACAAAGATGGGGCTGTGAGGGGGAGTCATGCACTGGAGAAAAAAAAACAGAAGGGAGGGAGGAATTTAATTAAACTAGTGTACCCCGATGTTGAAGTAGTAAGGAGGCTGTCTCTCGATGTTCGTTGTAAATGTTGTAAATACAAAACTAAGGATCACTTTGAGGTATAAAAAGCTATAAACCGGAATTTTTATGATTCTTTTTATGACACTGTGTGAAAGTCAGAGCACCTTACAGTATCATGTCTGCCGAACCCGCTCACATGTCCACACCTTATGTATTAAACCATGATCCCGGACTTAGCTTTCAACATTCGACACAATGAAAAGGCCAAAAGGAAAACATTGACAATGTTTCCTGGCCCAAAGGCAGTGATCTAAACGGTTTCACAGCGGTGGGAGTAGAAGGGGAGGCGCAACTTGCTGACACATACAGATCATTCAACGGTTGAGGCCCGTACAGCGTGATAGGTCACTTACAAGGGAGGAGAGGGACACAAAGTCCTTCGGGGGCTCCGGGAGTTCTGACGGCATGAGTGAGTCACAGGAATCCGAAGCTGGGGTGAGGGGCCTGGGCTTGCAGGGGGCCGGCCTGCTGCCCCCGACGAAGTGGCCCCGGCCCCAGGAGCTCATGCACACCAGCGCCTCGGCGGCCTCCAGGTCGGTGTACTCCAAGCCACAGGTTCCACTGGGGACAGACTGTTCGCTGTCACGCCGTCTTCTCTTTGCGTGGGATCCGCAGCGATCCATATGCTCAGCCTGACGGAAGCAAAAAAAACTTCAGACAGTGGAAGCGAAAGGAAATCACTTTTAGCGAATGGCTTGCTTTGTTTGTGAATCAACTTTGCACAAATGCAAACGGTGAGCTTTCTATATACTATTAACCACAGTGGAGGATAATCTATTTTCAGTCATCCTCCGCTCTGTACCTAAATCTAAAGTTCCCCATCCTACACTACACAATGCTGCCATTGAGGGAGGGGCCAAGGTCGTGACTACAACCAGGCCCAGCATGCACTGCCTTTGGCTCAGAGCCAGGTCGCCTCCCATTGCCAAATATAGACCAAACAGTGACGTGCTGCCCAGATGAGCAATGTGAAATCCCTATAAAGCGGGTTTGCATCAGGAAGTAATTTGGGCATTGTAACTTTAATACACATTTCTTTTTACAGTAAGCAACGCATATTAGTGATTTCCCACAAGCACGCAACCAAATGTTATCGTTCGTCAACAATGACAGGCTACTTGATTTAAAATACATTCGAGATGAACGCAGATAACGTTAGGTACAGATAAATAACGTTACTTAATTACTTGTGCATATTATCAAAAACAAAAGTTTAGAATTAACGTGGAATGTAATATGGTTTATTTGGCAAAGTAGGGACGTTAACGTGACTATTATTAATGCAATAAATATGTAATGTATTTAAGTATAAGGATTAAATTAACTATACGCACGTTAAAATAGCTTGTGACTTAGCTTTAGTGGTGAAATATCAAATACACATACAGTAAAATCTACCTATTTGGCAAATTAATGTCGCGCTCAATTTGAAGTAACGTTAATAGTTTCAAAATAAAATCTTACCCCGTTTGAGTCCATTTCTGTAAACGTTCGCGTTGCCATTGAGGAACACGTATGTGTCTAAATACCACTTTGTGGTTGTCAAAGCCCGTAAAGAACAAAGAGACGCCAGTCGCCAGAGCCGCTGCCTGTACCGGTGTAGCGTTGAAGTCGCTTTTCTTCTCTGACTGACTCCCTTTTCTCTCAGCTGTGTGTGTAAAACACGGGGAGGAGGAAAAAAAAAAGGAAAACAAAACTCACAACACGCACCGGCAGGTGGCAACACTCAGCCAATCACAATTGAGTGTGTGGGGAGCTTCACCAATGGGAGAGCAGAGAACGCGTGAACAGTGCGTGCTCGCTAACCGGTTGGCGGAAACGGGGTGCGTGGCCGTTGGTGGGCGTGTCCTTAAGAGTCAGCAGTGTCAGTGTAAACCCGATGAACTGCCGCCCGTTAACTAGGCGAAAGGTCGATCGAGTCTATGCTGCATTCGCGGAGTGTAGGAAATAACACCCTGGAAATAATCCAGGGCGGTAAATTGTTTTGTCAACAGATTTTACGCTTGAGCATAGTTGTTATTGATAGAGAAATGGTAAATGTAGGGTGCCCAGACTACAAAACAGTTAAGTGACACATGATTTGCACCAACTCTTTCTTTCATTATGTTCACCCACAAGCACATCAATAAGCACATCAATGGCCTACTGAATTGTCATGTGCATTTTAGAGATTATATGTCTCACACAATTCCATCAATGTAGTTGCTAAAATTTCACAACTGTATCTGAAACAAGATTGTGCCTATTAGTTTTATCCTGGCTGTTATGTGGCTGCTCAAGGTGGGGCTCACATTATACTGCATTGCCTTTCTTATTGAGCAAAATAATTTGATTTGATTTGACTGTATTTAGGGTATTATAAATTGACGTATTCTGCTTGACTCTATCGCAAGGTCTGTCGTCTACTTGAAAGCAAAGGACTATTTCAACCACGTTTTCCACCGTACCTGAATGCAGCACTCGTGCCTCCATGAAGCACGGGTTTCTATCTGGTTTTCCGGAGCTGTTTGTGCAGCTTTTTCACAGGCAAAAAAAACAGATAAATAAGAGCTTGAATAAACAAATTGCTCAAACACATAGTAACAAGGATTTATATGAATGATTTCCTTTGTCCATGCTATTACTGTAGCTGATACCCACATGAACAGTGTAATAATGTGTCAGGATTACTTAAAATGTACATGTTTAATGTGATTTTGCAGCAAATCGGGTCACCTTGAGAGGTTTAACAATTCAAACTCTATAAATGTCAACTTTGGCGAAATTTAACTTATATAACATATTCTTGCCAGGATTTCCCCACTTGTTGTGTCTGTGGGAGTAGACACTCTTTAAGGATTTCTGGGGTGGAGCCAACCTCACTGCACCAGTAAATAAATGTGGATCATATAAGGATGTTTGATCTATATTAACATTGTTACATTTGTAGTCAAATCCATTTTCATGGGAATTCACTAGCCTGTTATCCCTGGTGATGAAAAAAAGGATCTTGTGCTTTGTTCTCCTGTTACTAAAAATATTCTTGAAACTTTATGTGAAGGTTATGCACGTTGGCTGGTTTTTCCTGTTGCCTCGTGTCTGACAATCTTTATCAGATCTTTGCCACAAGTGCATTGGGTTTGGCCTACATATGCTGTTTTATCACCCACAGCAATTAGACAAAGATAAAATGTGTCATAAGTCCCAATGAAGTACTTGAACCCTGATGTAAAAAAAGCAAGATTTTGTGAATTGGTAAAAACAATAGAATTTACCTTTGGAGAAACAACAGCAGAACCAGAGTCATTTTCATGAGAATCATCAGAATCAAGATATTTAACATTCGGCTTCTGATATTCCTTGCTTGAATAGAAATGCAAAACTCATGTGACCTCACTTGCACAAAAACAGGGAATTTGGTGTTTGTCTGCAAATTGCCCTCCGCTGAAGTGTACCCCAGCAGGTGGGTTAGCCCGGCCCCGGCGGTGTCTGGCAGGCTAACGGAGGCCGCGCCTCAGTGTGACTCACATAAGCATGACCTCAGGGAGCAACGAGGGCTTGGAACTTTGGCAGCATATAGTCGCACTGCCAGCAGTTAGCGGGAAGAGAGGGGAAGAGGGAGGAGTTACGAGGAAAACGTGTTAGCATGTCGGCATGACAGGCAGCTCCGGCCCCGAGCACAGCAGCCTGTTTGTGATATAAGTAGGGCAGGCCGCTTCAGCTCGGGTTATGGAATCTGGAGGAAAGGTTACGCTGGCCCTATCTGGGCCTCCACATGCTCACCTCCCCTGTCCGGCCAACTCCCCCCAACTCAGGAACTCAAGAGCGAACTCAAAAAGGGGAAAGTTTCCCCAGCAGGGTTAAATATATCACCCGAGGGCTATATTTCACTAAAAGCCACTGAGCTATGACAGCTCATGTTGACTAGAAAAACAAAAAGTGCATTGACTTTACATGTAAAAGGTGCCAGGAAACCAAACTTCTTAACATTATAAATTGCCATTCATTTTGAAAATATCCTGAGCTCTTGAATTCAGATATACATTGTTTACCATTCAAAAAAAGAACAACGTTATTGTGTTGTGAAATCCCCCATTTTTTTTTTATCAATAAGTAACTTATTTTTGTATTGGAATGCGGAGCCAAACTGGGTTTTTCAACTGAGTATTAAAGATAATCTCGTGGCACTGAAATGGATCTCTTTTTTATTTTAACTTTACAAGGTATAGCGAGGATATTGAGTAGACAGACGCTAATGCCATAGTTATACACAGAGATCCAGAATGCCAGCTCTTCCAAGCCACCAGTACAAGCTGCCATCTGGGGCAAAGGTACCAGCCAACAAAGAGTCCCTAGGCACAGGAGAAAATCTCTGATGAGAGATCCTTCATCCTTCCTTGCTTCCCCTTTTCTGTAGCCTTACATTATTGATTTTTTACTCCTCAGATCAATGCCAAGACTGCACACATGGGCAGAAAGCACTCCGACTAATCTTGCTTGCTCTGTGTATAAAAATGTGAGAGAGAATAACGTGCTGTTTACTTTGCTGATTTCTGTGTGTCAATTATCCATGCACAGGGAAAGAGTTGGACATGGAGAATCTTTGGTGTGTTTTTTTTGTGAGGGACTGAAAGTACCATGTTAAGGTGAATTTAAACCAAATTCTATCTCACTTCTTTGAAAGTGCAGAGGACAACCCTTTGAAAACCAACAAATCAATGTTCCCGTGTCAATGTCTAAAATGCTATCCAGGGTACAAAACCTCCACCACTCTGTCTCGCAGGGGGGGAAATATTTAATTTCCTGACGAGATCATGTTTTAAATCGATTACCAAACACGTTGCAATCAGTTATTGCTGTAACGGAACCAACGCAGACATTTTTGTGTTTATGTGTTTGTATGTTTATCTGTGTGTCTTATGGAGCATAAATATTGCCTTACAGCAAACCACAGATGGCCTGTTGTTGTGGCCGTCTCTCGTAGTCAACGCTACACTGACGGATGCTTTGTGT
Organism: Apeltes quadracus; assembly: GCA_021346845.1. Lineage (NCBI taxonomy): Eukaryota > Metazoa > Chordata > Actinopteri > Perciformes > Gasterosteidae > Apeltes > Apeltes quadracus. The sequence goes on from CM037931.1 coordinate 6,183,310, forward strand.
ACTACAAACAACACGCGTGGCCCCACCCTCTCTCCTCCTACACATTAGGATGGAGGCACTACTGGGATTCCTCCGCAATCACCGGGCTCCTGATTGGTCGAAATGGGATTTAATCTGTTGCTATGGAACCCTGACTTGCCAGCTTGCTTTCTGTTGCCCCGGCAACATGAGGATCAGGAGGAAGAGTTGAGGGCTCCCTGGAGGATCTCCCTTGCAGACGGTCTGAGCACGTGTGGCGCTTAATGATGAAGGCCTGGCAATCTGGAATACTATTAAATAATGCAATTCATCTGGTCGCCTATTCTGCAATTATCTTCTGCAACTCCTGCCGTTCGATGGACTGCACTATGTAAGCATACACCGCCCGCCCCCCAGATACACACATACGCATACAGGTTTGCTGCTGTGCACACACAGGGAGCACTTTAACACTTCACTCATGGGAACAATGTGCTGCTGCAAATGTACTATAAGTACAATTGCCATTGTGTCTGTCAGTGTACGTGTGTGTGTTTTATTGAGCGATGACGCTTTTTTTCTGAACCTCATTAGATCCGTTTCTGTTTTCCGCTTCCTATTTAATTCTTTACCAGCTCACCTGAGCCTTTAGATAGCGCCGTGTGCCGGGTGGGTGGTCGGGATCATGTTTGTTGCTGTTGTTTTTTGTACCGCACGTCAATGAGGCCAGCATCCTTTTGCTACTAGTCTAGTCCGGTCCCGTTTATTCCAGTCTGGTGGAGTCTGGTTGCTTAGTTTGTTGACAAGTATGCATCCTTAAGTTTTGGCCTCATGACCCCTTGTTCTTCCGCCTCTACGATTTTCTGTCTATCAAACCTCTACTGTCTTCAACCACTAAAACTTTGACCTCCATTCCCCGGATCCACCCTCTTTATCCCTGCCGGCCCTGTCATGCCTGTTTCCTGAGCCCAGACTGAGGGTGGATGGACAAAACACAGAAAAAACATCATCATCTCAGCATGGAGACAGATCAACTGTAACCGATTTCCAACTGTTTCCTATTTATAGATTACAGGCATGTTGTAAACACTGTGAATTTCACAAAGGCTGTGTGTTGAAAAGGAATGAAAAATGTCAAACAGCGAGTGAGGCTACAAGAAAAGAAAGGTCTCAGATAAGCAAAACAGAAGCTGCTGGAGAGCTTTTATTCATTTCCTTTACAAAGAAATACACACAAATAACTTTTTCCCCTTGACATGTAAGGTTAGAACAACTTCATATAAAAAGATTATATTAATAGTAATGATAGACATTTTGATATATATATAGTAAAATAATAAAAGAAAACAATGACCCAAATCCATCTGTTAATAAATATACACACAATAAGTACTGAAATACAAATGGAGGTATCAGATAGATCCATTTTTTTCAGTGGGTATATACAGACATATTTAAATTGTCAGATAATATGATTTCTATGCCGTAGTTATGGCAACAGAGGAGCCATTTTTCCAAACGTGTTTGAACCTAAATTTCATATTGCCCTTCCGGATCAGCCGCACTGTACTAGACATTTATTAACTCTATTTCTTCTATAAAGTACTCTTCAGGGAAACGGTAGCTGTGTTTTAGTATCCATATATATAGATATATATATATAAAAACATACATACATAAATAACAATGCTAAAACACAGTACTACTGTATATATATTTAGTGACTATTTAATACTTAAAATAGGTCATTTTTATATTGATCTAACAAAAACATATTTTAGGTCACTTCGTTTACAAAAATGTATTTTATACTAATAAGGCACAACAAATATTTACATTATTTTAACCCAATTGTACGTCGGTTGAAGAGGTTTGCACGCTAAATACTGCCATGTTGTTTAGTATTAATACACTGAACCACTGGGGCTCCATCAACAATTTTCCCTCTTTATGTTGGGCACAGATTCCCCATTTTTACAGCTTGTAATCATCAGTGCTATGGCTTTAGGAATCAAAATAAGTTCACCCTCATAAGAAAACACTGCTGCTTGCATAGCATGAGGTATAGCAGCACCGCAAATGCTCTGCACACAAATTTACAAAAGTAGGTATTATCTGAGATGCAAGTTCCTGAATACAAAATAAAGAGGTCATAACAATGCAACCCTCACTTGTGGATTTGCATGGATGTCATGGAATCAAAATGTATAACTTGCATATCTAATCAGAATTGCAATCTTTTAAGAGCGATGGCTTTTTACAATACCTCTTGTGGGATATTTGACTTTTTTTAAAGTTAACACAGCACAATGACAACCGGGTTTTTATACAAAGTTCATCATCACTGCATAGCTGGATGTGTAAACCGCTACTCCGGACGGCTACATTGTCCGTCTTCCACTTCACTGGTCCGTGGGATGTCACCTCTTCCCGTCCAATCAGATCTCAGTGAGGGTGAGCTTGTACATGCCGCCCATCTCCTCCATGGTGATCTGGAAGGTGTCTTCGTTGGAGTAGTGTTTGATGATGTTGTCGTCCATGTGCACTAGAATCCTATTATGAGTCATGAGGATTAGTGACCAGGTGAAATCACCCTCACCCCCCCCAAAAGGGGACGAATGTTAACATTAAACGACTGTATGCATGTTTTAATGAAATATCGGGTCCTTCACAAAGTTGAACATTGTGTATTAATCAAACTCACCCTTTCTTGCACTTCTTGTAGACTTTTTCAACCTTCTCCAAAGGTAATTCATACTTCTCTGAAATCTGATTGAAAAAAAATGTACAAATCAATGTCAATCCTTGACTGGCACCTGATTCACCTGTTATTGCTCATCAATTCCACTCTTGGTTCTCCATAAATCCTGATTGAAGTGGCCTCACCCTGCCTCTTTTCCTGCTTCTCTTTCTTATTTTTTTTTTCACAGCCTCGTCCCATATTCTCCTCTCAGGATGCCTCCACGCTCTTTTCCAAAACTTTTTTCCCCACCGGTTCCCTGCATTACTGCTATTATTGCCGCTCCCACCGGCGTGCCTTTAACTCTCTCTCTCTAATCCCCCCTCCCTCCTCCAATCCTATCCTTGTATTCTGCCCTTGTACCTGCCGATGTTTTCCGGGCCTGTAAAACGATCTGAAGTCAACTTACAGCTTCCACCAGGCCTTTCAGTGTGGGATTCTTAAGCATGAGGGCATCGAACACCTCCTCCTTCTCCTTGCGCACGTACAGCAGGACTGTGTGGTGAAAAAGAGAAGGAATAGACATGAATTCATCCGAGCAAAGCATGTGTTTTCACGGGATGGAAAAAACAACCCCCTAAATCAGGCCGTGAATTATGCATTTTCGTCAGACCGAGAAGCTCGACTGCTGGTTTGGTTCATTCGTGTGGGTTTGAGGGTTTGCGGCTTCACTCCATCCCCCTCTCCATTTTGAAGCAAAAAAAACCCCTTGAACACATTTGTTTGAAGCCATTAGTAACTTTGCAGATGTACTCTTTGCAGACTGCCAGACTTTGCAGGCACTCGTCCAGGCTCAAATGAGTGGCTCTGGGCCCAGACCGACCTAGAAAGCACACTCCTCACACACGGAGGGTCCAACCTCTCATTCACAATCCTGCGTCTTCTCGAAATAGATCAACTCTAAATAGATTTTCTCATCTTGTCTTCCAACCTGTTGTGGCCTCCGAACACAATCAAATATTAAAAAAAAAAAATCACTAGTTTGAGCTCCAGGATAGAGCAAAACTAAATGAGAAAGCAGTGGAAGAGTTTGGTGAGAGACCATATGGGCGTGTTTCATAATGCTTAAGCATATATAGGCCACAGTGCATTGAGCTGCCGGGGTTAACTTTCTTTGAGCCAGACACCCGTTTGTGGAAGCTGCTCAGCACGTTGCATCTTCTCTCTTCCACTCGAACACCAACATGACCGCCGCAGAACGGACAATTTGCTGTCGTAGAAAGATTTAACAAGAAATATCACCTAAATATTTACCTGAATTTAGTTTCGACTTCAGGCAAGAAATTGTCAGTGCTTTTTGTTGAATCACGATTGATTTACAATGTATTTAATGCTCTTGTAGTAATACATGAGTTGCGATTAGTATTTGCAGTTTGACGGACCGGAAAGAAGCTCACTGTGGTTCTCTGATCGGTTTAATATACATCGGACACACCTTCGCTGTAAATGACTTCCAGATTATCTTGAAAGACTTCATCTGACTTTTGAAGCTATTGATTGTGCCTATGCAGGTGTATTTATGGAATCTGTGTAAAATAAATAAGCCCATGACCTTCCTCTTCTAGATATATCACATCTTAAAATATGTATTTCCACATTCTAGTATCAAGCTTGCTGCTTGCCTATGAATAGTTTATAGGGTAAAGGGCATAGACCTGTTTGCATGAGTGAGGGCACGTAGCACGTAGCTATTAGTGGTATTTTGTTAGGGTCAGTAAAGACTTTGGACACGTGTATGTGTTTTGAAAGACCTGGAATACTCACGTGGCTTAGAGAGACAGAGAGACAGAGAGAGCGAGAGTGTGTGAGAGAGAAAGTGAGCGATTGAGTTTGGCCGACCACAGCGAACACACACACTTTAACACACCTCACCTGATCAGCATGTAAACAATGAAAGCATTGCACGTACACACACACACACACACACACACACACACACACACACACACACACACACGTAGTACCTTTCTTGGGTTCCCCTCCTCTCGCCATCTTGTTTGGGGGTGAACCAAACTCTTCATCACTGAAGGGTAGTCTCTTCATGCCCGAGCTGCAGTGAACACACAGATAAATTACCACCAAAATTCCCGTAGCAAGCAGCTAACAGGCTGTAAAACCGACATGAATGCGCACAATGCACCACAGACATTTCCTAAAACCAATGTATCCCTGAAGTGGTCTAACTGGGAAGGAGCCAAAGGTTGTCTCCTTTCAAAACGACTTTAAAAGCAAATTTAAAATCAATGCCTCAGCGAACTCACCTTTCCTCAACGTCTTCTGTCGGGAATGGCTGCACAGGGAACAGAAGAGAGTAAAATCAGCTGTACATATCTGAGGGTTGGGTACCCGATACAACTCAAATACATCCTGAAATGTATGTTTAAACATGTACTACTTTGTCACCGCTGTGTTACTAACCCTGCATACCAGCAGAAAGGTCAAAGTTATAGCGCGGCAAGTATGTGCGTTTGCTGTGTTGAATTACACAGTCAATTATAGAGTGCATGAAGCCCCTTCAACCAATTCATTATCTTAAATAATGTGAAAGTCAATAAAGATTGTTCTTAGAAAACTGCATTTTTTTCTCTGCAACTGCAATGATTGCGGTCTGCAAACATAAGTCTATTCTGAGAGGGAACCCTGTAGACCCAGAGGTTATCGGAAACTGATAGCAGCTCAGTCAGGTTCAATATCATCAGTAACACCAAAATAACTTTGAGTCCCTCTCTCGGCCTCGCTTGTGCAATGTACACTTAGTTGGAACAGCTCGTGATGTTTCCAGATGGGGGCACTCAAATGTCAAACGTAGTCGAATATATTTATCCTGTAAAGTCATTTCCAACAATTAAAGCAGCTCATCTAACTTGCCAAAGAAAACATGAAAAGGGCCTGAAATGATGTGTACAGTGTACAGGCCCGGGGCCAAGCCTACGAACAGACACACCTGCACACACACAGACGCACACTCTGAAAGTGTGACCTCCTGACTGGAAGAAGCAGAGCTCAAAGTCCAGTAAGAGGAAGACAAAAACCTGACGAACCGTGCCGGTAAAACAGCATCTACGCATCATTAGAATTCATTCTCGGTATGTAAATCTACCTCTTTTTTTTTCTCCCTCTGAGCACACAAACACATCCACTTGGGTGCACTACCGCTAGTATCTTCCGAAAACCAACGTGTTTCCTTTTGAGTCACCGGTAACTTATTCATCCTGTGAGTTGGTACGTAGGACGCAGAGCTACAGATCAGAACTCAGTGTTCCTGCCAACTAGTAAGCAAGCATGTCACCTCGACCCAGCTGGCGGATGAGTGGGCGGAGGGAGAAATAAAACTGTTTATGGACCATCTCAGATGCTGCCCCACGTTGCGTAAGGGTGAGCGATGCAAAATGCTCACGGTCATAAACGACACGGGCAGGACTGGTTAACCCGTTGCCGGGGGGGGGGGGGGGGGGGGGGAGGCTCACCTGTCGCTGGAAGGTAGAGAAGTGGATGTCAGGGATGAAAAGGACGGGCTGGGTCTCGTGGTCGCTCATCCTCTTGAAGATGGTGACATCGTTGCGTTTTTGGAGGAGGGGAGCTTTGGCGTCCGCAACTGTGAGGAAAAGAACCCAGAACAAGGGGGCAGCTTATTAGGTGTCTTTGCACGGGATTAGCCCAATAAGGCTTTGACATAGAATCACCTTCTAACGGTGTTAAAGCCAACGTGTTTTTGTTAATTCACACATCTGTGCATTTTAGCTGTGTTTTGACGTCAGACCTTTTTTTTTTTTAGTGCCAAATATCAACAACAACCTTCTCACAACTCACAGGCTAATCTGTGGGGAGAGAGGAACCAGGCGTTGCATTGTAACCGACACTCACACACATCCACATTACCCGGCATTAGTTGGGAAAACAATCCAAAAACAAATCCTTTAAAAGTTTCGGATGCACGGCAAACAAGGTGAAGTGCTCTCGAGGGACTCACAGGCCAGGACTTGGTGGAGCTCGGCGGGCTTCCCTTTTCGGCGGGACTGCTTCCTCTCCTCGTCTCGGATCTTCCTCTCGGCCCCCTTGTCGCAGAAGACCTTGATGTGGCTGTAGGCGCGGTGGATGGGCTTGTTGCTGCGGTTGTTGTAGCTGTAGGTGTCAATCTGCAGGTTCAGAGGTAGACCCTTCACGCCCTTCTGGGAGGAGAAGTCGGTGCTCAGACAGTTGACGGAGATGAAGATCTGCGGTGGGAGGAACAGCTGTGTTTAGAGCTCAGAGGGAAAAAGTCCATAAACGATTAAAAAAAGAAACCGTTTTTTTCAAATAAAGTAAACACCAATTTGCATTTATTCAGAATCTGCCTCTAAATCATTCAGGTTGCATCACAGTGAAACAACGGAGGCCTTTCTGCATCTCAGTGCTCAGACCACATTCAGTGTTCTGTGTCGCCCTCCATTGGTCAATTACAGTAATTACAAGCTCATATCTTTTCGTGGAGAGGCTGCCTTGTCATTCTGGTGCTTGTATTGACAACAGGTTACCATTGTGTCAACAAAATACACAACCAAAACATTCTGACCTAACGGCACCTTACAGAGAGAAACCAAAGGGCGACCAGCAGACATCACAGACAAAACAGATATTATTGAAAAGCCGAAAGAAGAAGTTTTCTTATGTATTTATGCATTGCACAAATTGTATTAATTTAATTAATGAATAGTGAGCATTTAATACATCATCTAGACAAGCTGAGAAATCCAGACACAAGCGCTGGTGTCAAAAGTTTAAATTCTATTAAACTTGAAAATACATTTTTTTTCTGCTTTGTTGGCGCATGCCACATTTTCTTGAATTGTTGACCTATGTTAATATTGTGTAGATGAGTGTTAGTGTTTTTTTCTTGTATATGGGCTTGGCTTTATACTTTATTAAAAGCCGTAAGAAACGATTCTCCAAACTTTTGATAACATCAACTATCTGCCCCCGAGCCGGTAAACACAAGGCAGGGGCTGCCTTTTGCAAATAAGCCACAATGCACACACACGCTGCGGAGCAAATCACCCCCGAGGGAAAGCCACACACCTGCTCACACTGACAAATGAGAGATGGACATAGGTAAATACACACAGACATACACACACACACTTTTTTTCATCAGTCATCCAACATCTCTGTCTAGTTGATGAGACGCTCAAACAACACGGCAGGGTGGTGCTGAGAAGAACACGCACAAGGATGAACATCCTATGGACACAGGCCTCGGGTCGTGAGGCAGTTAGACCCACATCCTGGTGCGCGCGCAGTGTGTCTGTGTGCAAAACAATGCTTTTTTTTTGCACCTGACCGTTGTTGAGTTGAGGCCTGTTCGGTCGTCCTCCATCTCGTGAGGGTCAACAACGGATGAGAGATGGAAGCGGAGGAGAAGGACGGGAGCGCTTGTTTTAAGGTCCTCTCCCGTTACCCGTTAAACAGGATTTTATTTGTCAGCCGTTGGGTTTCCTCATTCCTGCCTCACCTGTTTTGTGTGCAGAAATACCTTAACACACAGCATCACAATAGGAGTGGACAGGCGGGTTGGACGAGTCGAGAAGACGCACACAGAACACCTCTGTGTCTCCGCGCAACAAAACTAAACATACAAGAGGAGGGGGGGAGACGACGACGAGACAGCGTCCCCACGGTTTGGTCCCTAATTTTCTTTAACAACTGTTTTCTGAGGATAGCAATGAACAGATGATGATCACCATCAAAGGGGTGTTAATTTCCGGAACCTGATTTCTGGTCTCGGGCCAAACACACACAAGAAAAGGAGGAGTTGTCTACCCTTGGCTGTTGTGTTTGGTTGTGAAGAGTTCAAGGCTTGTGTTAAGAGTTGCCGTTTTGCCGTTTTGTCGGGTATGTGACGGACCCTGAGGACTCAACAATGTTCTAGTTCTCACTTGAGATACAGAGGCAGCCTTGCGATTTGGAACTTGCCGTTAATCAGCTGACCACGAGTGTGTGAGTGTCTCTTTTATTCTCTTACTTTGGCCTCCTCGTTGGTGTCCCAGGTGAAAGAAATGGCATTGTAAGAGATCTCCTCGATGTTACCGATGGTGTTGAAGCTCTCCTTGTAGTCAGCTGTCATAATAAAACAACAGTTTAGGGAATTTGATAAAACGGTATGAAGCTGTATCTTTATTTATGAAAGGCAGCAGGATGAATCCTTAGCGACGTTCTTTTTCCTGAAAGCGATACTGATTCAACGCTTTAATGCAGATAGTAAAAAACGTTTATGTGCTTGACAGCTTAAACAAAACCAGCGGTTTCTTACCAATGTCCAGACACCTCTGTTTGGCAGTGTGCTGTCTGGAGTGCCAGTACTTCCAGTGCTTCAGCTGGTCATCTCTGCACTTCTCCTCTCCAAACACCACCATGACTACACTCTGGCAACGGACGCACACACACACACACACACACACACACACAACGACGTCGTCATCGGTTGAAATGATAATCCAGCGTTTGATTAAAGCGATTAATCCTGCGTTTGTTGTTTTGTTTTGGGGTTTTATTTCATACTCTTACCCTGACTTTGGTGATGGGTTGCTGCATTCCTTTGTGGTCAGCCTCCCTGAGGTTGATCGGGTAGAACTGGCCCTTGTTGAGGTACGTCATCGTCCCGTCACCTGACTTCTGACGCAGGGACTTGGACGCCTCAAGGGTGTATTCAAAGTTATTCCTAAAACGAGGTGAAATAAATAAATATAAATAAATAAATAAATAAAAAATGCTGCACATTTCATTTATCAATTGCAGCTTAAAGTGTGCCTGGGTGTCCAGCGATCGCCTGTGTGTGCAGACACTTTTTTAAGGAGGCTCCTCCGGTGTCTCCCTTGTGGCAGCCATGAATGAGGCCGTTCTGGGGTGTTTTGTCAGAGAGCTGACTGGCGGTGAGGGCAGACGGCAGGGCAACTTACCCCGGCACGGTGTTAAACGGCGTGTAGTCCTCAGGCGACATGGCCATACGTAACTGGAGATCCGCAGGGAAGGAATACACCTGCAACGTGAAAAAAACAGATGATGAGTGGCATGAGGCCCGGCAGTGAGAGGAGATGATACAGCTGTTGCTTTGATTTTAAATCAGTGTTTCAAATGAACGTATAGATTAAATGAATATCGCCTTCCACTTCATCAGCGATTCTTTTGATTCAAACGGCTTTCCCCTCACATCGCTAAGCCCACCTTCAGTTTTTCCTCTACATGCGTTTAGTTGGGTTCCTCCATTCTGAGGTAATTTCCCTCCAGGTAAAACAGGAAAAAAAAGGAGAGCGAAAGGTCTTTGGCTATTGTAGGGGAAGAGTACAGCACTTTATTGTGCTCGTGAGACAATGGCATAATAACACACTGGCTGCTATTTTGGCATGTTCAAATAAAACCAGGCAAGGCTGAGCCCACTGCTGGCTCCGTGGGATCAGGTGAATGTCCTATTGTGTGATGCGAGAGATCTGAGAGCACAGTGGAGGAGAGAGGGGGGGGGGGGGCGTTTGCAAGGAGAGCATTAGCAGGGGTTTAGAAAGAGGGGGGAATCAAAAACACACACACCTCCTGGGAACCATCCTTGTAACCCTCGGAGAAGGTGGAGTCGGGTGGTGTGCGGGAGTGGGCGCCGGGGCTGAACTGCACCACGTTGTGGGCGAGGTGGCGGTCGTAGACGCCCGCGTGGCCGTCGGCCTCGGCGCAGTCGTTTGGCACCGTCACGGAGAAGCCGTGGGAGGGCCCCTCGGTCTTGACGGTGGGGTAGTTTGGCACGGCGGCAATGGAAACGGTGACGGTCGTGTCTGAACAGACGAAAACAGCAAAATGGCAATCAGATTTTTTTGTTTTTTTTTGTTTTTTAAAGCTGCTCGTGTCCGCTCGCTTGCGCTCTCGAGTGTGAACGGACCTGGGGAGGCGAACTGGGCCCTCTTGTCCTGGGCCAGCTGAAGAATATTAAAAGGCCCCTTGAGGACCTGGATCCTGTTCTCCAAAGCGCCTTCCTGAAGTGGAGCCATGGGATGTCCCAGCTGGATGTGCTGTCTGCGTCAAATAAGAACAACATGTTTGGTGATATCTGGCTGATTTTTAAACACGTTAAAAATGATTTTTGCAGACAATGATTTGAGCAAATCTACAGAACCTCTATACTAATTAAAAATATATCACAACTCACACGTAGTTGTTATCTCACTGGCTTTCACTACTTATTTACATGGTCTTTGTTTGGTTTTGCATGTAGGTACAAATTAAGTGTTGGATTACACTTTAAAAAAAACAACACTCCAAATCCATATTGGATCTGGGTACCACACGCTATTTAAACCCTCAGCTACAGTTATTTTACCCTTTTATTTGAAAATGTAAATCCTTATGTGTTACGATCGTCTTTGTTATCCTTTTTGCATCACTGCATTAGTGTTTGTTATCCTTCGGTCTCTCTCGAAAAAATAAGTCTTGAGGTCAGAAAGTTCATAACCGATGAATAAAATAACCGTAACCCTCTGTTTTAACTGAATGCAGCGTAAATCTTTTGAATTACACTCCAAAATTGTGCTCTGAAACAAAGTCACGTTTTTGGAGAAACAAAGTGCTCCTCCACAATTCTGAGAATGTGAAAGGACCCGAGTCCCTGTGTTCCCCTTCATGCGTGGTTTCCCTCCGCTTATCGTGTTGTTGCTTACCTTTTGTTGGGATCCACATCACAGACCAGGGCTTCTGGCTTGCTTTGGGTTATTGTTCTCTTATCCCTGGGCACCTGTAAGGGAGGGTAAACACAGCCGCTTAGCGTCTGACCACATCACATCCAACGAGCCGGGTGACCCTGCTGTCCGGATCGGTTACACGACATAAGCCTCACAGATGCTGCTCCGTGGTCGGATGCCGGTATGGAAAAATTTCACATGGGTAGAGCCCGAGAGGATTTGGTAACTAACTCCCGATTGCAAGATTTTTGCACTTGACCCCGGAGCCACTGCCGCGGTTACCTTGTAGTAGTCGTACAGCAGGCCGAGAGCCGCCGCGCTGTCTTCGTCCCCGTTTATGCTCATCATGGCCTTGGTGGCGGCCGTCAGTGGGTTCTCCAAAAAAGACTTCCAGGCTTCGTCCTCGGTGGTGAGGGAGCGGCGCTGGCCCGGCTCGTTCTGGAGAACCAGGACCGCTCGCTTACTGTGAAAAGAAAAAAAGTTTCATTAGCGGCGTATACAATGTAATTATTAAGATTTAATGCATTAAAAAGTTTACATCACATTGTTTTTCATTTTGATGTAAGATACCTGACAAGTGCTCATATGTAATTAAGCAATAGTGGACTTTGGGATAAAAAAAAGTAGCTATCAATCCCAAAGATTCATTTTATTACCTTACAAAGCCAAGAACTATAATCACCACCTTGTTCAGAACAAACAGGTCACAACAGCGACAGAGATCGCTCATGCAGATGTTGTTTGAATGTAAGACCTGTTGTTCAAGCTTTTCAATGATTGTGCAACGAGCAAAAAGATGCTCTACAAGCTCGTCCGGTGCGACGACTCGGGAACTTCTCATCGGTTGACAAGCTGAGCGCAGGTGACGCACCTGACCCGGCCACATTCCAGCGCCGTGCTACCGCTTTCGTAAGAGAATCAGGACTTTTTAGTCCCCAGCAGCGTCTTTCTCCTCCTTTTCCTGTTCAATCTTTAGGCCTTAAGAGGCTTTGCTTTGCAAACCGGACTGAGTTGGACCAATAACAACGTCTTCCAGCTTGGTTTTGTGTGTCTCATGGTAATTGATCGTTATGTGTTCATTTAAGCTCTTTGAACTCAAGCAAACGTCTAAAATGTGAATTCATTGAATGAATACACAATTTCATACACTGATAAAAATTGACCACTGAAGTGAAATTTAATGTTCACTCAGCTTATATTTACTCAGACGTGTTTAGCCAACAAAGTAAAGTTATTACTTGACTCTTGATGTTAGAGTTTCCTCTATCATTAGCTTTCCTTGTGAAACATTTATAGTGCAGCTTTACGCCTTCAATCATCTTACCACTAAATCCAACTGCCAATAGAAAGTGATTATAACAAAGTGTTGAGTATCTACAACAAATACAGCTTTTTTCCCGTCAATAGTCAAAGCTGATGATTAGTAATCCTATATCTAATTGTGCCATTCAAGGAAAGGCAACCCAATAAGATCTATTATTTACCGGCAATAAAACTAGGACATGTAGTCCTTGACTATAATTTTTTTTTAAAACAGTTTGATTGTTTTTTTGACAAAAATGTAATTAGATTTCACTTGTAGTCAGGAATGCCGTGCAATTTTTTTCTCTTTTACTAAAAGCAAAAAATAACTTCAACATTTAGAGAACGGTACAGTGGTGCATTTAATATCAAATATTTGTCACCTAAAACCTTGATTCTCGCCGAGTAAAATCCACCAACCTCATACGGCCCTGCTGCTTGCTTAGACTCTGTGTTAGTAAAGTGCAGCCAACGCCTAGCAGGTGTACAATTTCACTACCCTCAAAACGTCCCCCCTTTATCGCCCTCGAAAAAAAAAACATACAAAATATAAACAAAAGCACCTTTACGTGCATGAAATCGATTCATCCAATAAATACTTTTCGGCGAAGCCTCAAAACTCCGTCGTGAACACATGAGTCAGTTTCCTCAGCTGACAGCTCGCTGCAGAGGTTTATGTGTATTCTTTAACAAACATCATCATGACTGTGAGAGCTGCTTAAAGCCAAGTCAAACATCAAAAAACCGCCCATCCGTATCGCGGGACGGTTTTTATTCTAACAGGCGCCTCTGCTCGCACGACAGGTGGAGATACACCTGTGCAGGCTTGAACATGACAGGTGAAATTATGAGTCTTTCCAGCTTTGCAGCAAAGTCTTGGAGTAAAGTCACCCGTAAAAAAATGGAAATAATACCTTTAATATCAGAGCTTAATTTAAAAACATCGAGCAGCAGCTGGGACACCGTGTTTTAAAAAAAAAATCCATCAGTCCCACGAACTCACAATAAAGGTGTATATATCCCCACAATATTAAGATAGGTCAAGATTATAAAGTCCGGTGCTGAATGTGGACGCTGTAAATGCAAAGTCAGGACACTTACTTGTCATGCTCCTGTGACATTTTGTCTATGTCGAACTGGACTTTCTAGTTGGTACTGAAAATCCGATCCGTCTTCTTTGCCGTGGAAAAACTCCACCGCTCAACGCTGGATGAGGGCTGCGGCAACAAACGAGGTGTCCCCTTCAAGAGAACGGGTTTTGTCGGCTTTTCTCGCTTCTTTGGGGCAATGCTGAGAAATTAGGGCCGGTTTTACCTGTGACGGACGCGCGGATTTGAGTACGGGTGTCGGGGGGGGGCGGGGCCAAACTGTAAATTACCAACTGCGAGGCTGCGATTGGCTGAAATGGCCGCCTACCTGAGTGGAGAGGCCCCAGGCTGAGCCAGAGGAGGAGCAGCATCAACAAAACATCGTTTTGGGAAAGAAATGTCTCCAAATCATCGATTTTTTGTTATTTAAATGATAATGAGTTACATTTAAAAAAAAAGGTAAAATGGACGAAACACTGAAAAAAAACGTTGTGGGAGTATTTGAAGCAATTACATCCCTGGCCTTTATTTTGCTAAATGCAACATATTTTAAAAAGCACTGCATGCATGGCTCAATGAATGATTTAATAATGCAAGTTAACATGAGGCTTACAATTTACTCAGGTCATAATACGATTATTAAGAGGATTGTTAAAATGTTCCACATTTAAAGTCAAGTGCCCAAATGAAATTTGAAACCGGGTTTGTTGGGATGAAAAAAATCTTTAAATGGTTCCCAATGTAAAAGACGCACAAAATCGAGCGCATATTTTGTACAAAATGTGTTCTGAGGTTAATTTGAATATAACATTGAGCTTCAGTCCACTACAAAAATGGAACTTTATACTTGAGGCAATTCACATATTTTACAGAGGTTCTTGTTGGTGATGCTCAGACTTTCTAATCACCTCACACCAATTAATCGAAAGAAATTTGATCATGCAATTGAATGAAAACAGGGCTGACTGACTCTCCTGACATGGATTGATGTGAATAGGTCAAAAGATACAGAACAAATGATTTCCCATTAAATTAACCTTTGCATTGAGATTGTTTCCTCAACCTGGTTTTGCTTCAAAATATTTTGCAGGTTTACTCAAGTTAAGTTATTATGGAAATCTAAGCTTGATTATGAGTTATGAGTAAAAATGTGTATCCATATTACTATGTTTTTATAATTATAATGATTAATTATACTGTTATTCAATGTAGTAAATCATTTTTTCTCAGTTTCCCGTCACTGGATACAACACATAGTAGTAGGACTGATCAGCATCATCCTGCACAGCTGATTAAAGTAGTCCAGATGGATTTACACATTACCATATTCAAATCTATTGACAGCTCCCCGAAACAGTATAGAATGAAACAGTAGCCGATTAGTTTTTGGCATAATAGTTTAGGTTTTGAAAGTTTTGAACAGTTTCCAAACATTAAAAAAGTTAAATCTATGACACATGTTTAGCGGCTGTATGTGGACTATCCTACATTTGCATCAATATATGATGAATATGATGATTAAAAAAAATATTTCAAAAACAACAACATACATTTACAAAACAACCATAAAATCCCCAGAACAGGAGATGAAAGGAAACAACCCGAGTGAAAACAAACAGTTGGAGCTTAAAGACGCTATCAGCAATATTCAAGGCTTCTCGCCACAAACACTGAGACAGAAACTGTTAAGCCCCCTCCCCCTACACTCACTCAGTCTATGTCTCTCACTCTCTCTCCCTCTCTCTGTAACAGACACACACACACACACACACACACACACACACACACACACACACACACACACGCTCCTGGATCCTGGTTTTACTGTTTACTCATCCCAGTGGAAAAGCACCTGCTTCTGCTGGAGCTTGTTTGTGTTTGCACTGATGACATGGGCCAGGACAGTGAGGGAGGGATCCAAGGATGTCTCTGTGTGTGTGTGTGTCTGGGAATATGTACCTGAGCTGCTGATGGTGGTCTGACTTGATGCTGACTTGACAAAGACCTGGGAGGCCAAGGCATGAGGGGGAATAAAAGAGTTGGACTAAACTGTCATCACACCCTGAGTTATTCTCGGGGAGAGAAATAAGTATTTGTACCATATATACTCCCTTAAAAAACAGCAAATGGCACGGAAATACATAAAAGTACTGTAATCAAAACATACCTAAACAAAGAATGACCAAGAAAGTAGAGGTATTGCAGAATGGGCTTTGATACTGAATCTAAGACATAAATAGACTGTTCCTATAGATGCTCATTTAACCTCTTCACGTAGCATACTTTAGTTACTGTTAGGGGGTTACATCCAAGTCTAAAACATTTTTTTTTGTTTGACTTTTCTGGTCCTGTTTACGCAGGACAATAAAGTTAAAACAATGGAATTTACTCTTTAACATCACATTATTAGGGATCGCTACAGGTGGACCGGAAGGAGGGAGACGCAGTGGGAGGGTTCCAAGAACAAAAGGGTTTATTACTCAAAAATCCCATGACAGGCAAACTCAGGATTCCAGGGAAAAACAGCACGAGGGTCAGGAACAGGAAACGCACAGGCAACACCTAACATGCGACAACTCACAGGAGACAATGACTCGACGAGAGACAACAGACACACAGGGCTTATATACACAGGGGAGGTGCAGGTGATTGGAAACAGGTCAATCAGTCAGACAATCACAAGACAATCACAAGGTGAGACGGGACACGGCAGGAAAGGAAGTTACCCCAGGGAGACCAGAAACGTGAAACTACAAAATAAAACAGGAAAAGGGACCAAGCTGTGACACACATTGTATTTAATTAACAAATTATACATGTGTTTTCTTAATCTGTAACTACTGCTTTCAGTTACATCTAATGAAACACAACTAGTGTAAAGTAGTACCTCATATCTAGTAGTACCATGTGCTGCTTACAGGGTATTACACTGAGGGTCCGGAAAGCCGTTGTTCCTTCTTTAGACATCACTCATCTTACCTCAGTGTGTAAAGTCATGGTTTCAGTGTGTAAAAGTCTGTGCGTAGAGGTGGATGGTTTAATTTCATCCCATCTGTAATTCTTTAATTCTCTCTTCACCTGCTTTATGTTAGCAAGACTTTACGATCACTTATATGAGGCTGAGAGTGCTGCTCCAGGGCCTTACCCCGAACCCCAAACACGCACCAACTGAGAAAACAATAATAACAAAGTTTGTTCCTAATTTCATTTAAGTTTGCTCTCCATTGAAAGTTAAGCCCTGCACACCTGGAGCAGGCTTGCAGTAGTTGGTGTGCAATAACCCCAGGCAAAGAGCTGATCTCAGGACCGTTTGGAGACACACAAACCAATATGCTTTGGGACATCCGTGTCAATTTGCTTAGCGGTCCGCCCCCTCCCCCCGACCGACCCCTGTCTTTTCCACATCCCTCTTCCTAAGACAGTTGTTTTTCCAGGCATCACACAGGGATGGAAATAAGATGCAAATCCGTCCCACTTTTTCTAGCGTGTGAGCACTCGTCCGAGGCGAAGGTGCTCTTAACTGTACGAGTCGGTTGGAGTCGGTTGGTCGGGATGTTCGGGAGGCAACGGTGAAGCTCGCCGTCGTTGTTGGGTAAACATCCGAGGGGCTTGCGTGAATAATGAGGCGGTGCTGTAATGTGTTTGAAGATCATCGTCATGCTGTTGGATGTTCTTAACCGGCATTGTAGAAGTTGAGGTTTGAAAACGATTTGCCGGCATCATCTTCTCAACTCCACCTGAAAGACGGATGAGTCAGACCCCTAAACAGTATTTTTATAGACTTTGTTGTATGGTGATGGCTGCTGTCTCACTTATTATTTGGGGGTTTTCTTTTTTAATTACAGTCTCCTCTGATTGTCTCCGTAGCGATGATGTTCTTCAGGGAATTCGCTGAGGCCGGGGTTTGATGGTATCACATTGTTCCCACTGATGACAGTGAAAACAAACGCAGAGCCGCAGACCCGCATGCTGCAGCGAGACACCTGAAAGACATGAGTCAATGCACTCACACAACACACACACACACACACACACTTTCAATACTTTTTCAGGTTTTAATGGGATTTAGGGATTCTCAACGGAGTGTTTGTGTGTGTTTTGCTTTGCAACGCTGCTGATGCTTCAGCCCTGAGCTGTGGATGTCACTGATCATTTAGTCTGATTAAGAAGAATGATATTATTACATTGTTGTTATGGAAATAACATAAAGTGATCCAACTAACAGTGATCATTTGTGCAGCTCACATGATCAGACACCTGGTTAGTTTTGATGATTGATTGATCACAACATTTGCAAAGGACAAAATCCAAAAAAAAGACCTATTCTCGACCCAGCTGCACTCAAGCAGGTTATTGTGGATGCATTCTCAGATTGGAGCTGGGATGAAGTCCTGTGGCCAGTGCAGACAGAATGTACACTCATTACACCAAAATATGTCCTATCAGTTATTGGAGGGATGTTTGTGTGCGCCCTTTTTCTTCCCTCAAGTGTTAGGCTTAGTCTCTGTTTTGATACGCGCTTAATCACATAAAAAGGGACGCTGTTCAAAGTGCTGTTGTTTTTACAGATAGCTATAAGTGTGAGTGAGCTGTTACGGAATGCAGGAAAACCGCAAACACAACATTCCTGCGTGATCATCGTCGCTTCTACGCAGTATTTTTAACACTTCCGTCCCCCAGAAATCTTACCTCCTCCATTTAACACATGAACCTGTTCGACCACGACGGAAGAAAACTTTGAATTTAGAAGAAAACGTTTTGAGATGCAAAACCTGCATTGTACTATGTTAGTGGTGAGCAGGTGTGATTGTGTAGGATCACACAAGCTGCTGTCCTGATCAGATGAGATCTCATCAGTCGAAATCCCTTAAATCTTCCGGCCGGGCCTCAGACACAAGCGGTGGTTTGTGTTGATATAAAATCAAACCAAATTCTCACTCTGCCCTTCTCCACTTGCCGATAATTGCTCAACCTTCACTTCACTTGGTGTTACGACTTCAGCCCGGGCGAACGACAATGTGTGCCTTATTTCTTAAGTCACGTGGGAGCTCGGTGGAGAGGTGGAGGTTAGCGGACGGGACCGGTGAGGTGACTTTTGGCAGAAGGAGGCTGTTGTTGAGGAAAGCGTGGGAGACCGTCAAACAAGCTCTTCCACTTCTCTCCTTGTGCTGCGAATGAGTCAGCCGCCTCGGCGGCAATCGCAGACTGCCCACTTTTTACTTGCATTGAAGATTTAGTCAGAGGAGGAAGGTTGAGATAATTCAAATTTCTTAGAAACGTAGTTTAAAGACGTAAAAAGAACACAACATTTATAGACATGTTGACATCATATGATACTTAATACGCAAATATTGAACAAACAAAGCTTTTTTACACTGAACACGTGACAGGGAAGCAGACTTTTTAAATAATCTGGTGAAAAACATGTGACTCAAAGTAGTTCTTCAGTTCGCGTGGATAGATTATATGACGCACATGCTGTACGGAGAACATTTGCCTTTCTTTTCCAGTCATCAAAATGTAAAGCGGAGAAAAAGAAATGCTGGATTCATGTGCACGTTCACTCTCACCCGCACACAAACACACACGCGCGTGACACACACCATTTTTTCCTCAACAGATTAGCTGTCTCACCTGAAATGCATCCATTTTTTCATTTTAATTTTTTTAAATGTTTTATTTTTTCTGACTTTTTTCTGTTTTATATATTATTGCTCATTGAATTCTTTGGGGTTTCAGGAAACAGAATAAAAAGACCAGAATCTAAATCTGTTTCTTGAACTTATTGAACACACAGTTATTAAGGGAACATTCACAGTCAGCGTGATATATCTGTAATAAAGGATCTAATGTGTATTATGTGTAATTATTTGATGCATAAACTCCACATATCATTGGTCTGATGGATTTTATTCGGTGGAGTCAGTTCTTTTTTCTGCCTGTTGGTCCAGACGTGCCTTGTTTCTGTTTAACAGTTTCCCACAGAAGATATAACGACTTTGTAAGGAGGATTTTGTGTCTTTAAACTGTCTGTTCTCCTAACAGCTTTTAACTCTAATGCAATTCAGCATTTTTAAGAACCTCTACTCTGACTTCACACAGGAAAATAATAAATAGTTTGACACAATTAGAGATCTTACATATAAAACGTGACAATCAAAACACTTTTCACACTTTGTTTCAAATAATTAGAATGATTAACAAGAACAGAGCTGTGAACAACGAGTGATACAGGAAAAGTTTGACTCGCTGTGTTTGACTTGATTCATCACATCAGGCGCATAAGACACACACACACACGCACACAGTCAGATTGAATATCTAGACGGCCGGATCTCAGAGGACAAGTACAAACTTGCAGCAGTTTCTGTTGCTTTCCAGCCAACCGTTGCTTTTTGGCAAATTCTGTGTCTTCACATTGTGATTTGGCTGCTGCAGTGAAACCCATCAGTCCTCCTCACCTGTTTGACCCGTAACATATAGAACAACACTGACTGAGTCCTTGAGTCCTTGAGGAAACCGTTAGAAAAAGAGGTTAGATTGAAAAGACAGCGGCAAACGTTTTTCATGCCTAAGGTGAGCGAGAGAACGCGCCGGAGTTTCACTTGAACCGCCGCCAAACCTTTCAGCCCCGAGTGGCGTGAGAAGGCGGGGTGACTTGGGGTGATGCTGGCATAACATCGTTTGAGAAACATCAGGGGTTTTACTAATGAGTTACATTTGAATCCTTTTAGAATACCCAGATTGATGAATTAATCTTTAATTGATCCATAAAGTTATCTCTTAAAAACATGTGAAGGTGAATGTCAAAAAGTCGGATTGCATCCATAACATTTCTCTAATCTGGACTTTCTTCTCCGTTTCCACATCAGGCTGGTGGCTTTAAAGTGTGAACCGTTCACATAGATCAGAGGAAGTGTGAAACTGCTGCCAAGACAACTTAACATGCGTGTCTTTTGTTAGCTGATCCTCAGACCAGTCAAACCAGCAACACCTTGTCCCTGGGTCCATCCCAGGGTGGAGCAGAGGAATCACTACGGTTGACACGCAGGGTGAGGCTAACCGCCACCTTTGCTTTTTCCTGCGGGTCAGAGTTTCAATCTGTGAGCCGCGGAGATTTGTTGAGGCGCACACGTATGATGACTAACACGCACACAGATTATCGTGAGGGTTTGAGACGTTTTTTTTTAATTTTTTATTTGAAATAATCACTCCTGTTTCTGTTGCTTTATACATGAACTGAAAGGAAGACATATGAGACATATAGAGTGGATTCATCATCCATCGTGACCTTTAATTTAAGGGACATTTTAATGGCTCAAACAGCCAGGCATTAAAAGTCAGCATGTTCTGACGATATTATGCAGGATAACTCAGGTAGGCATGGTGAATCTAAAAGTACACACTCTTAAGAGTTTCACCTCTGAGGCAACTGACACTTGCCATACCTGTTTTTTTAGAAGGAGACAAAAATCAGAGTGAACACGTGCACTCACAGAAAATGTTACGTCAACAGCAAGGTCCCAGTCAGTGGCGCGGTGACAGCGAAAGGCCAGCAGAGGGCGGAATATGATAACAGTTATGTGAAATCAACAAGCCGCCTTTAAACTCACTCTTCTCACTCTATTTTAAAAAAAAGGAAGAAGTTGTAGAAGATTGATCTGTTTCAAATATCTGTTTCAACAAGCCTACTTTCCTGTGGTGCTTTAGGGTAGAAACTGGACTTCACACACACACACACACACACATACACACGTGTGCTGCCTCACACAACACACACACATACACGTGTGCTGCCTCACACAATACACAGCTTTACACAACTAAAAGGGGCTTTATGTGCTCTCGGCCCTTTCTGACTCCTCTATTTTCATGCAAATGTATCCTGCAGGGACAGTGTACAGACGCTCTTGTCTATGGAAATTAATAGCGGACTGCAACTGACGCTGCAGATAAAAGACAACATTTGATTAACAAAGCCTCTATGGCGGGATGTCTCTTATTAGGAATAATGCTCACGCTCACACACACAAACACACACGCATCGCACACACTATGTCCGACTCTTTGTCGCTTTCCTTTCTTCTCTCTCTCTCTCTCTCTCTCTCTCTCTCTCTCTCTCTCTCTCTCTCTGTATCTCTGTCTCTCTCCCTCATGAATATTTTAACATTTTCATTCCCCGCTAGAGTTTTGCTCCTCTTTCTCTGAAACCTGTCTCTCTTTCTCATTTGAGTCCCCCTCCGTTTCTTTTTCTTTCATCCTGATGAGTGTGAAGAAGGGATTTGGTATTGTTCTGTCCATGATCCCGTCACAGCAAAAAAAAGAAAAAAGGCAGAATGTATCATCACAGATTATGATGCCCTTGTAAAGAAGCTGCTTAAACACCCAAGCGTCTTCATCCACGACATCTGATATCAGAGCAATGTCATACTGCACGTTTCCCGACATGCATCCACGCTAAAAAGGAAGCAGGACATGACAAAGCAGATGGAAGATGGACGTTGTTGCCCCTCTCATCACGAGAGACGGGATTTTTAGGCAGGAAATGCATCATCCATCCCCTGCTGTTCCTCTACTCCTCTTCTTCCTCTTTCCTCCTCCTCCTCCTCCTCCTCCTCCTCACAACACACTCAAACACAGATGTTCCCATACACCTCCCCTCCCTCCCAATCCCCCGCAATAAAACGTTGGCGTGCCGCTGGTAACCATGGAAACCGTTGTGTGCCGGGCCCTCTCAAAAATGTATTCATAAGAATCACACTGTGGTATAAAAAAAGGAGGGGACTATCGGACCCAGTGGAAGGAGAAGAGGCGGGATTCATCACCATGACGATGGCAGTGGAGGGTGTTGATGTAGACGTTACTGTACATCAACTGTACACACAAAAATAACATGTCTTCTTGAGTCTTTCTTTTTAAGAGTAAGAGCAAAAGTACAGGCTTTATCAGCAAAAATGTTGTCTTTCCGATTTACAAATATATCCTTCTAATGTAAAAAAAAATTAATAATGACCAACATTATAACATTATATACTTTCTTCTTCTCCTTGTCTCCAAACAAACTCAATTAAATCCACTATAACTGACTAATACAGATAACTCACGATCCGCCTACTTTTCCTGGAGGCTCTCATCTCATCGTCTTCTCTTGTGGTTTGTTTAGTTGTCATGGACAACTCGGACAAATTCCATTACAACTACCCTTTCAAAGTAGACCAAGAGATACAATTTTGAAAAACGTATTATCGTATGATTTTACCACCATCTCTCCTTCAATCTAACATTTCTATTTAGTCAACTTAAACTCATTTTTTGTAATTACAGATTACAGAAATGTCATTCGTTCTCTGATCGATATGTATTTTTACACTGCACAATACTATACAACATTGTGTTCATAGTCTTTGTGCCCTGTGGTCAACACACGCGGCTTCCTGTCTTGGTTTCTCTGTCATTGTGTCTGCTACACACGGCGGTCCACCTCACAGCCCAGCCAACGCCCTGGGACTCCCGTCATGGCGGAATGAAAACAGTGCTGTTGGAGTCACAACAAGCGTCTTACTCACTCACGCTTCAAGACAAGAAATCCTAAGTACTGTCAACGCTACAGGCCATGTCAAGGCACAGACTCACCCGCTAGTCGGTGAGTCTGTGCTGGCCAGTCAGCGGTGACACGCTCTCCTGGCATCCTCCCTCTGTCTGCCCTCCCCCTCGACCCCCACTCCCCAAATCCTGTCTGTCTCCGACTTTGTTCACCCGTCTCACTCTTTCTCCTAGACCTCGCAGTCAAGACATCACTCAGGGCGCCTGTGGGCATGTCACAGATATTTTTTTTTCTTTCTTCTTTTACCGCCACTTGGTCTCCATGGCAACAGTCAAAGTCAGGGAGTGAAAAAGAGACTCTGAGAGAGGCAGGTTCATCGAGATGAGCCACGGCAGGATGCAGAACACGTGAAGCCGTATGTGTGGCTGCATGAGCTGACACTCTCAGTCCCCATAACATGACGTGCTGTTTCAAGACCTGGCTTTTCCGGGGGGCCCCTATTGCAAAAGAGGCCAGAGGGCAGGTGATAAAAGAAATGAAATAACAATATAAGATGAAATTAATGAACATAAAAGGTCTTTATTTTACCTTCTCTGGGGGTCTGGGGAACCTCACCTGGCATACACCAAGCTCTTTTAGTCCTTTGTGCAGCTATTTTTGGCACTCTGGCACCTGATTTTCTTCAAAGTGCGGATAATTCCTAGTTACATATACATTTGTGAGGAAATGGTCGGTTTCTGTATTGTATTGATAGCAACGGTTTGGGAAATATATTAAAGATATAAGAGAAAAGTCTAAAATACTAATCTTTTTTTAGGGTGATATTTTCAAGGTAAACAAATATTGACTTCATTCCTGCATAAAGTTTATCTTTTTTTTTTTACTTATACAAATACAAATTTAAATGCAATAATAATTTTCAGTATGGGACACTGAATGTTTTTTTTAGTGTTCAGCAGAAAGAGATGACAGAGGAGAGGAACTCAATGCCTCTCTGCTGCATCATCACTGAGCAGGGTCACCTTGAGTAAGGAGAGGAGGAGCAGGAGAAGGAGGAGGAGGAGGAGGAGGAGGAGGAGGAGGAGGAGGAAAGGAAGTGGAATTAATAGAAGGGAGAGTAGAGGGCTTGTCATCAGAGCAGAACGTGACCGGAGGCCTGGACGCAGATTTGAAGCCTCTCTCCCCTTCTCCTCCTCTCTCTCCTCCCGGCCGTCTGTGCTTGTGAGCCTTTTAGCCAGATTACCTCGGTGAAACAAAGGCGGTGTGCTGACCATGTGTGGCTTTGGGAGAAGATCATTCATCACCAGTGTAAAAAGACCATGCAGATCTCCATCTGCGTTACATAATCAACACAAGTAGGAAATGAATAAATGACAGGTACGCTGGTCACACACCACGGTGCTGGTACTGTTGCAATATGTTTTTAGAAAAAAAGGACGTTTACAAAACCTAAAATTATGAAAAGATGTTGAAACCGATGCAACACATGCAGGAACAAAGCAGCAAACTATTTTATCCGATCTATCTATATTTGAGTCATAAATCACTTCCTGTTGAAGCACAGTGTCCGGAAGACAACTTCCTTTGGGGAATTCCCTCGTGTGTTTATGGCCACAGGATATTTGCGCCAGTTCTGGCTCCATTTATGTTCATAATACTGTGTTTAGTAAGTGTTAACAATTAGAGTTTAAGTGTCCACGTGCTCAGGATATCACCTCCGTTTCAACCTATATTCAACAGAGCCATTTTTTTTTTTGGTTTTTATGACAATAGAAAGCGTGGGCTGACAGCTCACATTACTATGGTGACAGAAGGTATGAGAGGAAAGAGAGAGCAGATCAATTCAAAGGAGGATAATAAACCCTAAAAGCACAGACGCGGAGATAAAGGGGCTCACAGGCAAAGAGCCTCTTCCCCTCTAATGGAAGTGTAACGTTAGCATGGTGGCATTAGCTCAGGGGTATTTACAGCAAACACTTTAGCTGAATTGCCTTGGTCTGTGTGGCATTCACATACGTCCAGGCTAACACACTATGCTTAAACAGCAGAGATTTAACTGCACTTTTCTTTCTCTCAGTTTTAAAGCTGACCTGTTTAACAAGCTGGGTCTCATATATTCTGGCATTAACTTCATCCCCCACTCCGTCTCTCCCTCATTCTCTCTATTGGGGCTGCCGTCCGACCCGGCTAGCTGATGCTAAGTTTATCTCTGTGCCAATCTGTGCCCTATGGGCATGCAGAGGCAACCCAGAAAAGGCAGGGTGCACTGTCAGTTAGAATAATGGAGGAGGGGCGAAAACTCAGGATGGCTTCCTCTGTTTGTTATGACCCTCAAGCTGTAGTCTATTGCCGAACAAGAGCGAACATGTGTAAGCTAACATGCAGAATTGAGGGCGTGCCGGCCTGAGCGTATTAGTCAGTCGCGAAAAACTGTCACATAGCATCGTAACTATTAAAATGATAGCAGGGGTCCTTTTGAATGTATAGAAATTAACTTGATGCCCTGCACACAATGAACATCTATCTCCCAAAACTATTGCGTGGGCCTCAATCTTTTATCTTTCGCCTACTATTGGTTTTGCACAAGACGCCACACATGACCGAGAACGCACGTTCACGTTAGCGTCATCATGCACCTCCAGGAAACCAGAGGGCCCCAGAAACAGCAAGCACATGCACTGTTCTGTTTGAAGTTAGTGTTTCAGCTGGTGCACTGCACTGTACTCCAAACCCATTGGTCAATATATAGATCCATAGGGAGGCATGCTGGTGAATAATTGATTGGGTGACCTCTGTGCAGTGAGCTTACATCGCTACGCTGGAAAAGGCCCTCAGGACCGGGAGGTGGGGTGCTGCATCAGGTCAAGCTGAGAGCTTGATATGATGGAGCCGCTCTCAGATGTTGAACTTTTAGGCTGAGGTCTTTTGGCAGTGTACTGCACTGTAACAGGGCGTTGCTCTGAATTTGTGCAGAATGTCCATACTTACAACATAGAATAACAATCAGGCCCCATGTCTTGGTCGAACTGTTAATCATTTCTCTGTCACAAGCCAAACGCTGCATTTATTAGTCTCTGACAGCGCTGCACCCACACGAGGGACGCGCCCAGTCGCACATTACCGAGCTTTGCTGTGTTGGATAGAGCAGCATGTCATTCACCTCACCTTAGAGTTAACCACAGGGAGTGGCAGGAGTGGCATAAGAAAAAAAAAACTCTTGTAACTTTCCATTTCAGTTCATTTCACCACAGAGAAGGAAGGGAGCGGCCTGTGTGATAGTCATACTCTGTGCGTGCGTTTTAGTCTCTAAACATTGTGAAATTCTATAACAACTAAATGCGTACGCTCAACATTTCCGCGGTTCTTTTTCAATGCACACTGCACATTTTTATGATTGGTTTAAGAGTGTGTCTCCTACAATTCCATGTATCGCAATTTATTCAATATCAATGTGATTTTTTTGCAGTGTGTTAGCAAAGACTGTTTGGCAACCAAAACAAACAATCCTGCAATTAGTCTGCAGAATAGGTAATGTCAGATGTGACGTGCAGTAACCAGATCGCCGTTCACATACATTAAACACGCTCCGGTTCCACCTCGATGACATTGAAGCAGATTGACAGTTCGGCCCTCAGGAGACACATGTCCTGATCATGTGCACTTCCCTCTATCCTCTGACTCACGGGCATTCCTTGGACGCATTCCTGTGCAGAGTTGGCAGTGTGATGTTTGCAGGTAGACACATGGAGCCCAGCCCTACTGCGCTGTCTGATCTACCCAACGACATGCACGCGCTCACTGACTGACGGCGTTTGGACACACAGCGACAATGCTTCACTGTACGGAGAAAAAGAGTCTCTTTCCAATCGTGATATTGCAAATGAGTTCACGGAGAAAAAGGGGGGCCGCACAAGCGAGCAGCACCGAGCTCAAATGTGTCGAGGGAGAGGAGGGAATGATGTTCAGATGGAGACAGATGGCGAATGAAAGAGAGACAGGAGCACTTAAGCCTACGCCGCTCACTGTTGCATTTGGCAGAGCCTCTGGTACTGTAGCACCATTGGTGGGAGTACTCGAAGCCCACTTGTTGTGTAACACCTTTTCCCTCCTCCACACACTGACGCCAAACTGTGCTACAACAAGGTTGAATCACAGCAGCTTTCATCTTTCAGTGTGGGATACTTCAAGTTTTTTGTGCTGTGTTAAAGCTTCCGCATCTCCCCCACTTCCCTTTTCACTGAAAAAAGGGGAGTTCAGCAAGTCTGAGGTCAATAATTTGGACACCAAAGTTAGCAATCCCTATCCCGTGTGAAAATGAGAATGTATTTTGTCAAAAGAACAAAGAAACTAATGAATGGCACCTCAAAGTGTTCATTCAATAAATCAATTTTTCTTAGTTTTATTTTTTACTTTGTAGCGACATTTTCTAAATAATGCTAGTTTTTTTAATCTAACCTAAGACCAAATATTACATGTTATATAAAGCTGCACACAAAGCTGCCTTATTGCCTAAAGAGCAATAATGCTTCCCGAGGAACATCTTTTAATTTGTCTGTTCTGATCTGCAACTATCTGTTGTGCTGCGTTCGAGATTAAGCTCCCATGGAAGTCTTGCTTCAAGATGAATGGAGAAAATAATAAAGCTGCTTCTATATCAGCTAATTTAAAATAATCACTAATTGTACTCGATTCAACGTTTAGCTCTTTTCTGCATTGATCAGGGCCAACATTTCAAACCATTGGAGCTGTAACTCCAAAGCATTTTGTTTTTCTAAAACCCTCACCACACTTCACCCTGCATTTGTCATCCCTGCTCTCCACGTTCAGCTGGTATAACATGTTTTTTTTTATTATTTTCTATAGGCTCACTCAGAGCAGCCCGACTGAGAGAGTGAGCCTCGAGCAGCCGGCTGAAACCACTCTGCAGCGAGGTGGAATGATGCTTGCCAGCCACCGCTTCCACGCTGCGAGTGCTGTAGGACGTTGCATGTTCATGCATGTTCGTGTGGGAGTGCTGGGCCAGCAAGACACACACAAATTAAAGGCGCTTCATCCACGCTTGTCAAAAGAACAGGATGTGGAGAGCAAAAATGGACGCAGCTCTGAACAAGCAGGCGGGTTTTCTGCCTGCGATGGCGCAGAGGTGTGTCTGTCTGAACACGTTTGACTGCCGATCCTCGGTGGAAAAAAAGCCTGAGTCTGTCAAGAGCAAAGACGGGCGGCGTGAAGGGGAGCGATGGGAGGGGGAACTGATCCCCAGCTAACTCCATACGATATGAAAGCAGAGACAAATACCCCAGGGGGCATTTTCTGATTAACCTCAATTAAACCTTTTAAAAGTCGGTGAAAATAAAGAGAGAAGACGTTTTATGTGTATCTTTCAACGGTATTAGCATCAAATACTGAAAACCTAATAAGCAGCTTCATGAATCATGATTGCATATATCTGTGTGCAAAGTGGAGTCAGGAATTATGTGAGCACTCATATTAATCACCCATATGATATGTGTGCTTTTTACAAATTTGCAAAATGACATATTTTACACACCAAGCAATCGACGCACAAAAACACAGGTTTAAAGTTCAAAATGTGTTTTCCGGGCCTAAAAAGAATAACAGCTGATAACTTAGTGATCTGAGTTATTGGGGCGCCTAAAAGAGCTAAACAAAATACTCTGTGACTGCACTGGCATGATGGGAAGCAAAACAACATGTTAGCTTAATTAAAATACCCAGCAGAGAGACCTGAGGGGAACAAACCAATAAACACACACACGATTCGAACACACCTAGAAATCAATTCCAAAGGAACCAGAAACCCCCCTGATGCTGCCGCAGCTTTTGGTTTGGTCCGTGACCCGCGCCGCCTCTGTTGCATACTGGCCCTCTGCCTAATGCTGTGTTTAGCCAGATTGGAGAACTCAGCAGCCAACTGATACAAAGGCAGAGATAAATGAATCAATACTGGCAACACGAGTCACATGAAAACTATGCGAGCTACATGCGCATGCTTCCTCCGGCTAACAGTGCGTTCTTAATGATAATAAATGATTGATAAGCAATTTGTTTAATGCAAAACAAATTCTGAACAAAACAAACTAATTTATGTAGATTTGATATTAATATACGTTTTTGCAACTCGAACAATGATGAGTCTGAGAATCCTTAAACCTTTAGTTGTGTGTCTGTGGCCTCGGCCACCACGCGTCACTGCTTGAAGGTCTTAATTGTTATGTAATAGAATGGACAGATATTTAGCCTGTCAGTTTGACATAAAGCTGTGGTCCGTCATTCCCGTCCCCGTGTTTAAAAGTTGAACGTTATATCAATCAGCGAGAATAGCATGTGTCAGGAGTACAAAAGTCCTGCTGACTAGTCATTTCCACCATCCCCAAACTCCTGCATGAGTCAATATAATAATGCAACGGTCCTTGCACCAAACATGTGTGTTTTATTCTGAGTTGTCATTAGCTGTGGATGTGTTTTCCAGGCCACCAGAATGAATGTAACAAAAAAAAAACATTCGCTTCTGAAAAATATGAAGGTCTTCCTGGACCTCTGGGCATCAGATGATTACTCACGCGTCTCAGTTTACCACCGTGCAAGTTGCATTTGCTAGCTACTCTATTGCAATAGCACTGCACAGACGAGCTGTAAAGGCTCCGTGTTCTATTGTAAAGAAGGCCGGGTTATTCGGCTGACTTTGACGAAGGTCGGGCTGAAAGGTCATCAGCAAGCACCTTCTATTTAACAGAGAAGCCTTTGCGTATAAGCACAAAGCTATATTTACATATATATATATACTACAGCTTTGGTGTTGTGAACCTCTACAGCGATGTGCACTTTAGTTAGCACAGGTAATGTATTATTCATAAAAGTATAGCCAGACTGAGAAAGGGAATCCACCTGCATACCAAGCTAATACACACACACACACACACACACACACACACATAGCAGTTATGCATTAGCCTACATATTCTGCATAAGCTGTGTGGGCCTCAGGACATCGCCTGTGTTTAAAAGCCTTGGATGCAAATGTGCAGAAGCTGGTTTTGAGTGTAAAGTGCGAAGAAGCTCAGTGCCACTGAAATCAGCTACGAGGATGAAACACATATTAACTTAATTTTGGAATGCATTAAGCATTTCAGCTATTGCTCTTTGAATCTTTATTCCAACTTATTCTATTTCTTCAGTTGTGGGAAGCAATGAGCATCGGGGGTAATCATTGTGTGTGGCTTTCTTTTAAAACAGTAAGGCGGGTTGTGATGGACTGGACCTGAGCGAGCTGGACCTGAGCGAGCTGGACGCCCGCAGCGTTTATATGTCCCTGTCGTGGCAACAAGTTACAAACTACTACTAATATTACAACAAATACTACTATGACTATTAGTGTTAGTACTAGAGCTGATTATACCACTAATACTACTAACACAATTACTTCTAGTTTTTCTACTGCTACTGATACTGAAACTATTATTACTTCTATTTAGCTTCTGTATATTTACAATTCTTTAAAAAAAATTTCACCTTATCTCATTTCTGTGTTTTCAGCCATCATTTCAAATTATTTTCAGCTTTTCGTATTTCTACATTTTCCGCAATCCTTTCATATGAATTTAAGCTTTTTACATTTTTTTACTTTCAGCAATTTTTTTAAAGTTAATTTCATCTTTTTGCATTCCAATGCATTTTAACCATTGTATGCATTTTCTAGTTTTACATTCTACTTGAAAATTCAGTGACGTTCTCTCTTGGATTAAATTAATGCCTTGAACCTATTGAAATCGTAGTGTGTATTTGCAGTTGTGCACGTATGTGTCTGTGATGGAGACAGAGAATGAAAGAAAGTGTTTTAATTACCTCTAATTAGAGCGGAGAGATCGGTTGTGAAATGAAGCACAGAGGCCTAATTGCCTCGTGAGGATCTCCCACCACTGTGCGGTGCGGATAGGAGACCACCTTCTTTTCTTACACTCAGTCATTTGGCAGTCAAAAAGTAATTACAAATAAAAAATGGAGGTTGACGAAATAATATGAAGGTATAATATGTTTTATTAAAAACACACACTCACACTTTTATTTGTTGCTGAAATAATCTAAACTTCATGTTCCAATCGTTTTTTGTGTTTCAGAAAGAAATTAACACATTCTTGTTTAGAAACTGATTATAAAAGAGGGTAGATGCTTCTTAAACACTGATACTAATATAATGAGGTTCAGAAAACAGCTTCATCTCTCATATATTATTCAACTTCTATGTCTACCTCCATCAGAAGCTACACACAGACACACACATTGTCCATTTGCAGTAGGGCATTGACAAATGAGAGGGAGTATTAAAGTGCTCTGTGTCTGTATGAGCACAGCAGTGGTTGTGTTACTGTGCAAATTGCATGCAATTTTAATGATAGTATTGAAGTGGATAGTATTTCACGGAATATCATTTGAAGTGTCTCTAAAAACAACGTCTTCTTTCCGTAGGGGGCACGCTCTGAAGGGGTAGATGCATGAGGCTTATGTGCTTAAACTACAGCTTTGGAGAACATGGCCACTGGTATAGGAGCCTCCCTCACTGGTAGCTTCAGCTCTGCCAGAAGAAAAATGCTGATTGCCTATAAAGCCGGCAGCCCTGGCAGAGAGTTTTATCTGTGGCCATCAACAGCTTTGTTTGACCTTTAGAGCCAATGTCCTTTTTTTCCAACGGCTCCATTCGCAACATGTCTGTTATCGCGTCTTAGAGCAGAGTACTACTGAAAAGTAGAAAAACGTTGTGCGTTTCCCCTTGAGAACGCTTTGCGTAGAGTTTTCATAGATTGCTGTTCATAGAAACATTGAAACAAGTTAGAGGTGGGGGAAATGGTTGGAATTGTCTATCACAGTACATGGTATTTTATACTATCAATCTACATTATGAATATGACAATATTCAATCTTTAATTTCAAATGAAGGTAAACATTTTTGTAGTTCTGAAGTTCTTTACATGAAAAAATGATGTTTACTGATTTGCAATATAAAGCACCCAAACCACCCATATAGTAAAGATACCCCGGTATGAACAGAATAGCAAAATATATGTCAACTACTGCATGTGAACACATATTTTGGATGCTCCGCATATCCATGGAGGCAATGAGAAATGTGAACTTGAGTTATAGAAGCTGCCATGCTGCTCTGGCTGATATTCACACAAGCGGCTCAAAACTAGAGCTGATGCCATGGGATTTAGCAACCTATTAACCATTTCTATTAATAGCCATCTGGCCTACTGTGGACATAATACTCATCAAATAGCACCAAGTCGAATGACAGAAATAGATGTCTTAGTTCTTAGTCTATGTAGTGTAAATGCTCATTTATATAAATTCTTAACAGTGGAGGACCCTGTGTGGTGGAAAGTCTAAATGTATTTTTCACTAACAATATTGAATTGGAAACACACTATATTCAGAAGGCACATCCACAGGGTGGTGGTGCATTTACACCTAGTTTTGGGTAGTTGTTCTTCCCTTTATGCAGTTGCTTTTAAACCATGAATGGAAACTATACATGAAAAGCAGTGCTTGTGTGATTAGGCATTTACATATATCATGATGTTAAGTTCTTTGCTGTTGAGAGCAACAGCTGGAAAAACATTAGGAAAAAATAATAAATGATAAATAAACACTATTGTCACCTTGAATCTAAAGTAACACATGAATTTACAACTCATGAACCATGTGTTGGCATGAAATGCTGTAGTACCTCACCATTGTGTGCAGGATTATGGTCACAGATCTGTGGTAACCGAGGATACACAAGAACCATATATTATATATTAAAACTGGACTTTGCATTGTATATTATTTAGTGGAAATATTCCAAGTATTTTTCTGTGCTGGAATTGAATTGCCCAAATTACAATATTGTGGAGTGAATTAATTTATTCATTATGGATATTGTATTGTTTTGCCTGAACTTTTTGGGTACAATCACAAGAATGGAGCCCATTTGAAGCTGCTGGGTAGTGTCACAGTTGGTCTTGTCATTGTCTTATTGTGTAGTTTCATGTGTCTGGTCTCCCCGGGTTACCGTCACTTCCTGCCCTGTCCTGTCTCCCCTCGTCAGTGTCTGATTGTCCCCACCTGTTTTCAATCACCTGCACCGCCCGTCTGTATTTAAGCCCCTGTGTTTGTTAGTCCTTTGTCGGTCCTTGTAGCATGTCACCCGTGTTTCCCGAATAAAGCCTTTCTTCCCCGGAATCCTGCATATGTGTCTTCTGTCGACGTACGAGCCGCACGATTGTGACAGGTAGAGTTTTATGGGTTTGTGGTGCACAGTGGTAAGAGCAAACATCTGAGTTGAGCATTAAATACCTAATGAGTGCAACTG
Source organism: Apeltes quadracus (assembly GCA_021346845.1). Taxonomy (NCBI): domain Eukaryota; kingdom Metazoa; phylum Chordata; class Actinopteri; order Perciformes; family Gasterosteidae; genus Apeltes; species Apeltes quadracus. Next base: position 6,217,007 of record CM037931.1, read on the forward strand.
CAATATTATCCAGCTAAGCACAGAATCAATACACAGCATGGTGGTCATTTACATGCTACTCCAGAGAAAAAAAACACAGTTCAACCCTTTCCTCTATTGTAGTTTTCTATGATGCTTTGCAAAAGTGACCCAGATTACACTGTGACTCATTTTGAACATTTCCTTGAATAACATGTGACTCCTCGCTGCCAGCAAGTCACCAGACCGCATTAGACAGCTGGCTTCACCATTGGGGAGTCAGTGCAGGAGCTGGCCTGCAGTCGACCATGAAGAAGAAAGCAGTCAAAAAGTATTAAGTAGAACAACGGGGTTTAAAAAAAAAAAAACTTATGAATGCGCCCGTTGAGTATAGACTGATGTGATCATGTAGCAATAGAGGCAACCATTAACAGCAAAAAGGAATGCGTGTTTCATTTGTATTTAATATTATTTATATATATTCTATTTAAAGCTTGGTTAACATTGTCTGTCAGGAGTCAAACCCTTTTGGGGAAATTGTGCAATATTAATGTGCATACACGGTACACGTGTGTTGTATTTACAGCAACACAAATAAACAGTTGTCCTGTGAGAAGACCAAACCCATAAATGAACTGTTTCAAATATTATCAATGTAGCCAGAGGCACACGGCACTAGGGGGACATGGTACTTTATACACATGGGAACTGTAATTGACACAACAATCTAATCTTACAAGTCCATTGTGTGACACATGATTGTACATGACTTTGCCTGTTTGGAAATGTTTGTCCTGGTGCCATGAATCACTGACTTCACAAATCCACTGCTTGAAATCATCCCCATCAGATGCATTATCAACTTTGTTTGGGTAACACATTTTTTTTAATTAAAATCAAAGATTGTTTTTAGGATGTACACAGGGCGTCTTCGCATCAGCGGCCAGCAAAGAGATACCCAGTGTGTGTTTGTGTTTATAAGTATGCTACATGCAGACAATAGATTGTTATAAAAAATTCATCTGTCAAAAATGTAATGTGGACAGAAAAGAACGTGAGTAATATGCACATATTTGTCATATTCTTCTTATATATAAAATCGCCTGGCCTTCATGCCATATTCCATCTGAAAAAGGAGTGGACTGTACTTTTCTGAAATCAGGAATTTGTTGAGGGTTTAAAATATTAGCAGATAATACTTGTTTAAACCTTAAAGAAAGATACTTGTCTGGTGAATTGAGGGCCACACCCGCCCACAGTGCCAACAGCGTGTGAAAGCAGGGAGTGATTGGATGAGCATCACCATGGCAATGCGATGACGTCTTCATCCCTTGCTCTGATTGGAGGAAACCAGTGGCCCCAGCCGCTGCAGTCTTCCGGTCTGTCAAACTATCCACGAAGGACCGCCCATTTCACCGCGCTAGACAACTACTGGTTTACACTGTCCAATGAGCCTGTCAATCAAATGTAATTACGATTTATGATTGGACAGCCCACAGCCATATGAACCGCCCTAGTTTAGCAAGTTCAGTTTAATTTTCCCTGCAATAGCTGATCTTTGCCTTTCTGACCATCCTCTCAAATCTGATCAATTTTCTGGAGGAAATTTGGACCCTCCAAAGGTCAGGAACGATGAGTACTTTTACATTTGTCTCTCCGTTAAGTAAGCTATACGGTCCCTGGTCGATTGCCAAACGGAAAACGGTAGTCTGATTCGCGTTTAGTACGAGTATTGCTAACGTGACATTTTTTTTTGTTGTTGAAAGGAGTGGCCGATCCAGCGTTTGCCAACTCGCAGCTAGCTGCAGCTTTGTGGCGGGTTGCTCCGCGGAACGGGTTGGCCCGTAACGGTAGACTAAACGTCGGGCTCCCGCTTCCCGTAGCCAGCCGCGGCTCACAAACCCATTTACAACGGGTTTCTTTGTTGTTTTTAAACCGCTATTGGTCAGATGTATTTACGTCCATTGTGGTGAAAGCGACGTCTGTTCAAAATGACTGTTTCTTGAAAGGTTTTTTTTTTAACCTTCCGCCCTAAAGCATTCGAATCTCCGCTTGTTACTTAAATGGTTTCACTTTCCAGCTCCCACCGGGCGGATGCACGTATTGCCTTAACGTCGGGGTGGTGACAGGCGGGTTATTTTGATATTTAGGTTTTGTATATCGTCGAATCGACCCCGTGACGTTACTGACTTTTCTCTCGCTCTTCTTTCTTTTTTTTCCCCCTCCGCAGCTCCTAACGTTACCGGGGGGGAACTGCCGTCGTCGATCCCCTTCTCGCTACACCCTTTCTTCCCCTGCACAGTAGTCGTCGATTCGCCTCCCCCCGCCCCGACACACACACACACACACACACACACACACACACGCTCCCTGAATTTCCCGAACCATCAAGTCCCCGATAATACAAAAACTATGGATAAATCGGATCTTATTCAGCGGGCCAAGCTGGCGGAGCAGGCCGAGCGGTACGACGACATGGCGGAGACCATGAAGGAGGTCACGGAGAAGGGAGACGGGCTGTCAAACGAGGAGCGGAACCTGCTGTCCGTCGCCTACAAAAACGTGGTCGGGGCGAGGCGCTCCGCGTGGAGGGTGTTGTCCAGCATCGGAGTGAAGGCCGAGGGGAGCGAGAAGAAGCAGCAGATGATCAAAGAGTATCGGGAGAAGGTGGAGAAGGAGCTCCAAGATATCTGCGACAACGTCCTGGTAAAAGATCCCGTTTCTTTCTCTTTTTTTTTAACCTGCTCATGAAAGTCAGATTATTTTTTTTTGCTGTTGAATAAACTGTGAGGTCCACATTGAGCCTTTCCCAGGTGCCCATCTTCTTTTTTTTTTTAAGTAACACGTGATTAATTTTAGTCTAATATTGTTTGACAAATTGCATCTCACACCTCCCCCACACACACCTCCTTTCCTGTGTGCTCCACCTTTTGTCATAAGAGGACAAGGAAGTATTATTTAATCCTTCCCACGGTTCCCGTATTTAGAACAATGGGGCTGGAAGCCTGGTGAGGGCGTGACCCGACAAAAGGTCACAGTGACTACGCCGTTGAGGTGTGTCTGAACGGGTGGAGGGTTGGGACTGTGGACACGCAAACGACGGGAAGATAAGCGGTCTGCTCTCGTGCTCCGTAAAGCTGTGCAATGTTGGTCGTCCCATCTGGCGGATAGATGCCCTAATGCGGTTGGCTAAGTGCAAGGAATTGACATGCCTAGATGACTCGCCCAGTTAGTGCGGATCAGCGTGCGTACAGAGGCACTTTTTGAAGCCATCGAGGCTGAGTGTTGAGGAGGGAGGAGGGGGGGATTGGGTGGAGTAATACTTTCACCTCTTCGGATGCACCAGCAGTTTGGCGCTTTGCATCATTTCAAGCCCGCCAGGATAATGGATTAAAGGAGATTGCCGCCGTTGAACCGAAGCGCCAGCTTAGCCGTAAGATTGAGATCATTTCCACGAGCAGCGTAGCAAAGTTGCCAATGATTTCCTCAGAAATGTGCTGCACCTGAACAGCTATGACTCGGTATCTGTGGTATTGAAGCGTGTCCAAGGGTCTGTCAGCAGAGGAGGGTGTGTCAGTCGTCACGCCTTGACGCCGCCTCTGCAGACACCTGACGGGTTTGCGAATGCACACACACACACACACACACACACACAGAAGCACAGCAGAGACTGCAACAGACCAGTGAGCTGCCTGTGTGCTCTCTGACTAGATTTCCTGCACTGCGGATTGTAAAACGGTCCCAGCTAAAAGCAGGCCTGCAGGAAGCCGGGGCCCGTGGATGTTTTTGGTCTCTAGTTTCCGCACAGGCTGTAAATGTCGGGCTCGTAGACCCGACTGGGTGCCAGCTGAGTAAATTCAGGCTTGTTCACACGTCTTCAGAACATGACACTCCAGACTGCACGTTGACATTTGAAGCTTAGAAACGGTGTGCATCGGGTTTCGGACCGCCAGCGAGGGCTTTGTCGTACGTTTTATTGTTGAGACGTTTCGAAATATTGCATCCTGGAGACGTGTGTTTTGTGTCATTTGTTGAGTCATGAATCACATTGGAAGATCTTAAAGTTACGATCTTGAACATTTTTCATGCGACACCTATGGCGATGACGTTATCACAGGTGTGCTTTTGGCTCTCTTTCTAGTGCTCCAGTCTCCTGTCCCAGCAATGTCTCCAGTTGCCTGCTGTGTGTCCCTGCTGACGCTGCGTGCAAGTGCTGTCATCAGTGGGCTATCGACCCAATCACCATTTGGTTTTCTCATATTTTTGAATCGATTTTTATTAAGGATTGGTCCATGCTTGGAGGAAATGGATCTTCTTAAAACGTGCAACCCGTCAGGCTTTAATCCAGCAACACTGGGCCTTCTTGTCTCTGCTGGTGACTGAAATCAGAGCTTTGTGTGAAAGCACTGAAGGCAGGGCTGCCCCTCTTCTTGTCTATTGTGCAGAGACAGGAATGCTTAGTACTTGACTATGCGCGTGTTTCTGCTCTGCCAATCTTTGTCAGTAAATGAGCGGGTGGAGGCTGCTGGGGCGGGTTGGGCTCCGACGAGGGCAGCTTCTTTCTCCCCAGGGTTTAGAAAGTTTTTTCAGCTGTTTATCTTTGCCACAAGTTAAGTTTCCGTATAACCCACTGTTTCACAGACTGATTAACCCTGGTAATCTTCCCACAGCCAATCTAAAACTTATTTTGGACTAGAATATAACCGCAGGATGTGATTTTTGGTTTTAATATTTTAGCTATTTTAATGACTACTGCTTAAACTGTAGCTTTTTAACCAGCAAAGCACACATCACAATTATTTAACAAGGAGGAGGTTGTTTGAAATGAATATTGAATATGCCTCTTCTGCTATATATAGTGTGATTAACGTTAAACGTGTATTTGTAATCCAACAGTAGTTAACAGAATATTTTACAGCAAAGATGACATTTTCTTTTAGCTAAAACTGACTTGGATGAATGTTCCTTCTAAATGACACCGCTTGGGCATTTTTGTACATGGCTCCTGATAACTCTGAGCTGTACTCATTAGTCATTGATGAAGTGCTCTCTGGTGGATGGAGGCTAACATGACACTTGCAGTGGATGAGTTTTTGTACCTAACAACGAGGTGTGTTTGTACATGCACATGTTTTTGTGCCCAATTTGTTGCGTCTTGTAACAATTCTATCTACATATAGCTTGCCAGCTGTTTCAGGGAATCCTTTAATATCGTTAATGTTCTACTGTTCATGTTTTCAATGCAACTAATTCAACTGATCTAACGCGTCTTCACAGAAACTGCTGAATGATCATTTGATTGCAAATTCCCAAGCTGCTGAGAGCAAAGTCTTCTACCTAAAGATGAAGGGGGACTACTACAGATACCTTGCTGAAGTCGCCACTGGAGAAAAGAAAGACGGTGAGTTCCCGATTATGTTTGCGTATGGGGTACTACACATGTTCACGGTAAAAAAACGTGTCACCTAGTGCAGCAGAGCGCCTCACCGACGATGTTTATAACCAAGAAATGGGTCTTCGGAACAGAGGAATTAACTAAGTTTTGGCTGCTTTTCAAATGATTCAACAAGTCTGTGCAATAATGTGACACAACTGCTCACAAACATTTGGCACTGTACAGTTGAACTATTGCTTTATACCATATGTGTCAAACTCTATACCCCCACACACAAAACTATTACATTACTGAAGTGGCATTTGTGTAACAGTTATAGAAAACTAACTTTTGACACGCATATACTGACGGGTCTGATTCCTTCCTCTGTCCCCAGAGACGATTGCAAAATCGCAGGAAGCCTACCAGGCAGCATTTGACATCAGCAAGACTGAGATGGACTCCACACATCCCATCCGCTTGGGCCTGGCGCTTAACTTCTCTGTCTTCTACTACGAGATCCTTAACTCCCCACATAAAGCCTGTGATTTGGCTAAAGCGGTTTGCAGACTTTCGTTCCTAAATCTTTCACCTTTCCAAATCTGCAGTTGAACCATGTTGTGATCTTTTGTGTTATTTTTCTCTTTCTCGACATGCAGGCATTCGACGATGCCATTGCAGAGCTCGACCAGCTAAATGAGGAGTCCTATAAAGACAGCACTCTTATCATGCAGCTCCTCAGAGACAACCTGACAGTGAGTGCTTTTTTCTCTCATAAGGCATAGGCATAACGGGCTTCACTGTGTAAGAACAAGGGGTTATAGTTTTCTGTTTTAGAATGGGTACTTGGATCAGAAGACAAACTTATTTATTGGATTTACAATTGAAGTAGTCTGGATGATTTTGGTTTTTTTTAGACAAATATGTTTCTAACGCATCCGTTTCTATCTTCAGTTATGGACATCAGACACCGCCACTGCTGAGGAGGGCGAGGGTGGAGAAGGCGGAGAATCCGGAGAGCAAGTGGATAATGAGAACTAAAACAAAACACAAGTCCTCCGTTGGGGTCCTCTCCAAAAAAAAAAAAAACGACAAAAGGAATTAAAAAAAAAACTTTTTACACATCCTTCATTCCTTTATTGCTCCACTCAAACATTCTACCAATGAAAACCCATTGCTGAAAAGAGTAATGCAAGAAAATAATTAAAGTTAAAGAAAATATTGTTTTCACAACGTTGATTTGGACAACTGTAGAAAATAACCCTCCTATTGGATTGGTGTTGTTTAGGTTTTTTTTTCTAGACTTCCCATTTGTGCAGTTTCAGCTGTAGAAAAGTGATTGATAGCTTGACATCGTATCAGACCGCCCAGCTCAATTTAGAGGCAAGTCAAAATACATCCCGCTATTGGGTAAATGGAAACTCAAATCCCACCTCCTGAGACAATTTTCCAATAAGAAATTTATAATACAAAAAGTAGAAACCCTCTCTCACTCCATGCATTTCTTTATATTTTTTTAATGCGTCTGTCTCTACACAGTTACTTGGTACGGTTACAGCAGCTGAAGTCCAACTTCAAATGGATAACATTTTCATATTGCAGGGAAAGCTAGTGCACTTTACATGCTGGCGACAAATACTACAATACAGCCGAGTAGTGCCAATTTGTTAAACCATCACTTTCTGCCCTGATTATGATGCCACTCTTTCACTGACGCATGCCTGTTGTTTGGGGGCTTGGGATGGTGGGGCGTGTCTCCTCAAATGCAGGGACCTTTTCAATGGGAAGAAGACAATTCTGTCATGCATGTCTCTTGAGATATTACACTGGAATTGGAACAAATGCTGTAACACATGAGTTCAAAGTTAAGTGATTTTTAAATGCAGGTTTGTACACATCCTCCAAATGGGTGATTTGTTAGTCTGTCCAGTGATTTGTCATTAGAGATTTGGACCACTATTGTTTTGCTATTCATTCAATTGTTGTCCCCATAAAGCCTTGTGGAACTGTTTTGAATCCCTCTGTATCAGCTATGTTAACATGAATAAAACATTTTATAAACCAAGACAAAGTTTTTCTTTATTTGAGCAATAATACACTGTGGATGCTTGTAAATTCCCTAAATCTAGTGGGCCTTTTTTATTCTACTTCGGAAATCTTAAGACCGGCTGGAGACTTTACATTTAATTTAGCTTGTAAGTACATTCACATAATTTGACCATGTTCATCTAATTGTTCTGTTAACGTTTTAGCATTCTGATACAATTTGAGGGGATATTTTACATTATCTGAATTTACTTCTGACTTAAAGTCAATGGCAAAAATACATTTCTTCAGGGTGGCTTTTGTTTGTGAATATTCAGAATTAATGGTACTAAAGAGTATTATTCCATTGAAGAGGGAGCCATTGTAGTTGTAATGGCTATAGACTATATCAGGACAAAGAAACCCTAGGCTCTCTATGTTTTGATACTGCTCCATCCATTAACCCTAGCATTAGTTAACTACCCTTTAGTCTTATGGGTGGGTACCAGGACCCTTTAGTCGTATGGGTGGGTACCAGGACCCTTAGTCTTATGGGTGGGTACCAGGACCCTTTAGTCGTATGGGTGGGTACCAGGACCCTTTAGTCGTATGGGTGGGTACCAGGACCCTTTAGTCGTATGGGTGGGTACCAGGACCCTTAGTCTTATGGGTGGGTACCAGGACCCTTTAGTCTTATGGGTGGGTACCAGGACCCTTTAGTCGTATGGGTGGGTACCAGGACCCTTTAGTCGTATGGATGGGTACCAGGACCCTTTAGTCGTATGGATGGGTACCAGGACCCTTTAGTCGTATGGATGGGTACCAGGATGCTGCAGCATCAAACCGTGAGTACATCTCAAGTCTCTTAGTTGCATCCACGCATGGACCAATGTTTCGATGTAATTTCCAGTATTTTTTGGTATATAGTTTCTGTCTGTAGTCAGCCAATACGTTGATGAAAGCAGAAGAAATCCCTCAGGGTCTAAGGCGTATTGGGTGACATCGGGACTGGGCCTCAGAGATTCGGGCTGTAGCTTCCTTGACTCACACACCCACCAAACAAGCGGATATTCTGCACTTCCGGGTTATCTCCGCTAGCCGGGCAGACTATAACCGATTGATTATGACTGCACTAGAATAGCTGACTGAAAATGAGGGTCGTGCTGATAGTTGCCCTTCTGGCTCCTTGTTGGGTCAATTGTGCTATTAAATCGAGAGTTGTTGCGGAAGAGAAGCACGAAGAAAACCCGGAATTCGGTGAGTGATTTAGCAAGCTAACGCCAGCTAGCGTTAGCTTGAGGCTAAATGTCACCGCTAACGTTAAGTTAGTGAACTTAATGTTAACTGTTTTATCAGCGATTTGCGTTAACGATTATTATCGTCATTTAGAGCCATATGTTTTGGCTATTTAGCGTGATTATCAACGCTGCCATTTGTCCTGTTGAATCACTGAGTCCTAGTCAGCTGCTAAATAAAACAATATCAGGCTAAAGAGTGAAAAGTCAGCTCTATATTGTTGTATTTGAGAGCTTTAAAGCGGATTTAAATGAACGACAACACAACGGGTTAACTGTTTTTTTTGCGTCTCTGTGTTCGCCCCTTGTTTCCCCTCAACGTCTTTTTCCAGATGCTCTGAGCTCCATCCTGTCCGACTTTGAGGTGCTGCCATTGTCGGGCCTCCAGCTGCACTCGGTGCGGAAGAGGGACGTGCAGACGCGGTCCCACCTGGAGCGCTTAGTGAGCTTCAGAGCCCTGCACAGGTGATGTTTCAGCAACGTTCCTAAACCTCCAAGGACCGTTGTTTTTTTTTTAATCTCTTTTGACCGATGGGGGCTGGATATGTTTGCACATTTACTTTTATAATGGCTGTCAAGAGATCCCTTCAAAGTGGATCTCGCATTACACTTTTGGTTTCGCGTAAACATTTACGCGGTTTCACGCCCTTGGTGTGCACACTAGAAAAGCATTTAGCAGAACATGCATTTGGTGTGGGTCGAGATAAAAAGACAAATAATAAGATCCTCAGGAACAGCTTGCATCCACTCGCATAGTGTGAGAAGACATTCCCGCTCTTTGTTACTCCTTTTCCACTTAAACGTGGCAGGAAACAATTGAAACCAAAAGAACCACAACATCGAACAATAAGAAATTCATGTTTTCTCACTTTTCTTTTGGTACTAAATTGGCCCTTAAAGCAGCTATGTAATGCTGTTTTAAGTTAATGTAGATGTTGCTCGTCATATTTATCTCTTTCAGACAGTTCAAGCTTTACTTGACCACCAACACAGACCTTTTCACGGACAACTTTAAAGCTGTGTTTGTTGATAAACATGGGACGGAGGATGAGTACAATGTTAATCTGCAGAACTATTTCACTGGACATGTTGTTGGTAAGTGTTATTCTAGAATTCGGTAGTTGTGTAATAAGCAACATCTGATTGATTTTTTTTTTTATCCCTATTTGCCAGATATGGGCATTAAATGAATTGTTGTTTGGCGGATGCCAATTGTATAATATGATTATGAATACATTGACTAACAACACATGTCATTCTTTGAATACAAGTTACCTCATTTGTTTTTGCAGGAGAGCAAAATTCCCGTGTGCAGGCCCATATAGAAGGAGATGAGTTTTCTGCTCACATTCTAACCGATGAGGCTGAGTACAACGTAGAGGTAGGAAGCGACTGAAATCCTGAACACTGACCATTAAACATTCAGGCTTTTTTATCCCAAGACGTTTGACAGGAGAGAGGACGTGCCATCGCTTCGTCTCCTTTCATTCGTTTGGTCTCGCTGTCATTCATAGCTACTATCTTTGATGTGTTCTTCCTCCCCTTTTTACCCCATCCTCTCATCTCCATGCGACCCTCTCTGGTTGCTCCTTTTTTGTTCTCTCTTTTCTTTTGGCCACCTAGCCCCTGTGGAGGTTTACAGATTCCCCGGCTGACGGCAGACTGCTGGTTTACCGCTCGGACGACATTAAGAATCTAAGCCGCATCTTCTCTCCGAAAGTGTGCGGTTACATTCACGCGGAGGCTTCGGACTTGCTGCCACAGGCTTCCGGAAGGGAGCACAAGGGGGAGGCCCAGGAAGGGGGTGAGTTCTGCCGTCTGCTTTTCTCACGAGGAGTGGAGAGTCTTGCCAAGGTGTGTGGTCATATTTGTAGTGGAAATGTGTAGGAAGAGGATGGTGTAAAAGGGCGTGGGGATTACAAATCGGGGTTCAGCCGAGGCTCGTTTGTGGATGCTAAAGAGAAGATAAGGAACAGTTGGAGGACAACTAATGTTTTAAGGTGGAGCGGAGGAGGCTGTAGTAGTGAGACAAACGAGGTGGGTGTTAAGTTCTGTAACCGCGACTTTAATAAAATAATTTGTATCCGTTCCGCCGAGCCGAAGCTACGCACATTCAGTAAACACTGACAAGGGGGTGTTACGTAACATCCAGATGCCCTTTGATTATTTTGTGCTGGGAATGTAAATCGTATAGCAGTGATACTGTGCAAGAGAGGTTTTGAACACCTCTCACTGGCAGAAACACTCTCTGGGGATATAAGTTGAGGTGAAGGTTCTCAGGGAGGAGGCGTTATCAGTCATGGGGGCTCTGCCACCCAATGAGAGGACTCTGAGTCGTCACTGGTCTCCCACTGCTTGCTGTAGAAGCCAAGGCTGCACACACCCACACATACAAAGCAGTGTGTATGATGTAATGCTCAAATGGGACGTCTTCCTGTCTTTTTTTTTCCTTTTCAAAGTTCCGCTCCGCTTTTATTTTTTGTGGCAGTCAGATAAAACGGATCTTTGCTTATAGAATGTATTACAAAATATATTTCAAAATAACTCAATTAGCAATGTAAGACCCCACAATGGCCACTGGAAAATGTTGAAGGGCATTAAAGGGGGATGGGGAGGCGGGTGGATGTGAAGAATTCTGCTCTAGCTTTATAATTGGGCAGCCTAGTTTTCTATGCTTGTATAAACTGTAGACCCCATTCACACTTCATATTTGCAGGGCAAAACAAAAAAAGAAGACTTGCTGCTAAATGTGAAAATGAGGGCAATTAAGAATTGGATATTGAAGCGTGGCCTCATTGTTTAACTTTCACGCATCTCCTCTTTAAATTCACCCATGTCTGTTTAAATAAGATAATGCTAAAAACGCTTGATCTGTCTCTCTCTCTCTGTCTACTCCTGCTGTTTCTTCCTCAAAGGGCACTACCACAGAGAGAAGAGAGAGACTCATGATCATAAGAACAATACCTGCCCCCTCTTGCTGGTGGCAGATTACCGTTTCTTCAAACACATGGGCCGCGGACAAGAGAGCGTCACTCTCAACTACCTGGTCTGTCTTTTTACGATGCTAGAAAGAATCCACCGTATGAAGATTTAACATGTATCCATAGTGTGTGTGTAAACAGTTCTGGTTTATTGTTTTTTTTTTCTCCGCTCAGATTGAGCTGATCGACCGTGTAGATGACATTTATAGGAACACGACCTGGGACGATGAATTCAAAGGCTACGGAGTCCAGATCCAACATGTGTGTTTGTAATTGCAATCGCGCTTCATTGTTACAGATTACAAGTCTGACGTATGAAACAATTCATGATGTTTGAGCAGGCAGACATCACTGCTCCCAGCGGCATGATGGCTTTAATCTACATCAAGACATGAGCTGAGCTGAACACTGTCTCTCAGTGTGTTTTAGAAATGCATTTTTTGCAGGAACTGAGAGCTTTTGTTTGTGCCCCCTGGGGTAATTTAATTTGTTCCACTGGCTCTGGGAATGAATGGAGATATTGTGAGTTTCGTTTTTTTCTCACAGAAAAGATATGCACTCGCTTTGCTCCTCTGGGTCATTGTCCAATTTTTCTCCTCCATACATGTCAAGAAGAACTGTAATGCTCTGCGAATCCCAATACTTACTTTAGGAAAGAATGATGGCTGGAAATTTGAACCCCCACAAGATGCTGATTAGCTAAGAATGACATGTTCCCCTCTAACTCTGCGTTAAAGCTATTGAAGCTATCACAGGTTCAAGGCCATTTATGACAAACTATGGTGCAGCTGGATGTGAAATAACTTTTGAGGGGGAAAATACATCTTAAGTATGTTCTAAATCCTAAAATCTGGACTACTTCTTAAATATTTGTGTTGAATTGTTTATTTTGATGCCATTTTCAGATCATCGTCAACCAGGAGCCTACGAAGCCTCCCGACGGCCATGCTGGCACAGGCTGGGTCCACTATAACATGGAGAACAGCCCCGTGAAGGGAAGAGAGGTGTGGGACGTGAAGAGGCTTCTGGAGGTAGGAACGCAGGACCGAGAGAAGGATGTGCATGAAGTTTGGGAAATACTATGGGTCCCTTTCAAGGCAGAAGCAAGAGACGGATACGTTTGGGAAGATTTAAATGCAATTGTCAAATGCGTAAAAATGTACAAAGCGGCTGGAGCTGCAGAAGCTTAACTAACGTACATGCGGGTATTTTAACAAGAAATGACTACAATGGCTGCATATCTGATTGTTAATGTCCTCGTCTTAAATAGTTCATAAAGTCAGGGTCAATGTCAGTAAATCTAACTAACGATTATTTTGATAATTGATCAATCGGTCGATTATTGTACATTAAAAAGTACAGGTTGCTCCTTGAACATATTATTTATAAAAAATGAAAAAAAATACAAATTTAACAGGATTTGTTTTGACGTTAGAACTTCTCACAGAAGCACAAACTCTCACACACACTCTGAAACACACCGCCACAATCAATTGAAGCTTATTCATTAAAGTATTACCATCATCGTAGTGCAGATGTGTATACAACACATCTAAATACAGCTAATAAATAACCAAGTGCTCGGGTGAATTCCGGTATATTGGGACATATTTTGTAGGGGACAAAGCACAGAATGTACAGTATCCGCTAGCTTGATCTGCTGGATGACGAGTAAACCGCAGCAGCAGAAGAGCTGCTGGAGGCTCCTTACGTTCCTCACGTCAAAACGGGACAGCACGCTTATTGTTTATTCAATGGGAAATGCTCGCACACCTCGGACGACTTAACTCGAACAGACGTCTAATAATCCATTTTTTAAAAATGTATTTAAATCAATTTCATCGATTCATTGTTGCAGCCCTAATATAATGCTCTCCTCTTCTCCCTCAGCAATTTAGCTCAGACTTGGCTGACAACGCCTCCACCGTGTGTCTGGCCCACCTGTTCACCTACCAGGATTTCGATGAGGGCACACTGGGGCTCGCCTATGTGGCCCCTTCCAAAACTCAAGGCCTGGGCGGCCTCTGCCCGAAACGTAAGGACACATCCCAGAGAGGACAAACAGAACCACGTTTTTACCTTTTTGGGGTTTGAGTTTCTTTTTGTTGTTGTTTTTTTTGTAGCGTACTTCCCATCTCCCTCTGTGAAGAAGCCCAGTTACCTGAACACCGGTCTGACCAGCACAAAGAACTACGGCAAAACCATCCTAACAAAGGTCTGCCCCCCCCCCCCCCCCCCCCCCCCCCCCCCCCCCACCCCCCCCCCCGCGCCCGCTTTCAGTCACCAGGGACGACCAATCACTGGTTGGCTCTGATTCTTGATTTAAAACTACAATAAATGCTATGTATCGAACAAAAGGCTCATCTTTGCCCACGTCAGGAGGCAGACTTGGTGACCACTCACGAGCTCGGCCATAACTTTGGAGCGGAGCACGATCCCGACAACGTCCCTTACTGCGCTCCCAGTGACGACCACGGGGGGAAGTTCGTCATGTACCCCATCGCTGTGAGCGGAGACCACGTCAACAACAAGGTACCCTCTCAAACGGGGAACGGGTGAAAGGTCCTCTCACTACTTGAACATACGGAAGCATTGGCACTCGAGCGCTGGGTATGTAACAAATGTATGAAGAGACTCTTGAGTTCATGCTGCAATGTGGGTATGAAGTGTAAATTGAAGTTGCTTGATTCACCTCTTTTTTAAATCAGAATGTATACATATTTTAAATGTTTCATTCTAGTATTTTGGCTTTATCGTTTTATGTTTTACAGTTGAGCATAAAGCCTCTTGGACATCTAACCCTCGTCTGCTTCTACTTCCTCCCTAAAGCGCTTCTCGGACTGCAGCAAGATCTCCGTGGGGAAGACGTTGCGCTCCAAGGCTCCGATGTGCTTCAAGGAGAGGAACAGTAAGGTATGTGGGAACTCCCGGGTCGAGGCTGGCGAGGAATGCGACCCGGGCCTCCTCCACCTGAACGACGACCCCTGCTGCTCGGCCGACTGCAAATTCAAGAGTGGCGCTCAGTGCAGGTGCGAGACCCGAAAACACGCGGAAACACTCGGACGTTTTGAAGATGGCGGGAAATCCTTCTGGTGCGGGTTTGAAACGCACATCCAGTGACGTGCGTCTTGTTCTCTCCACAGTGACAGAAACAGCCCTTGTTGTAGAAAGTGCAGGTTTGAGCGTGCAGGAACGAGGTGCCAGGAACCCATCAGTGCCACCTGCAAAGGCATATCCTCTTGCACAGGTGGGCGCCTCCTGCTGGTCTAACGCAGGATCTGCAGTCGTCAACGGAACACTGTTTATTTTAAAATGTTATGTCACTTTTTGAAAAATCGGCCAAAATCGACAAATATTTTGAAATGCTAGATTCAATTTTCTCCTTTTCCCGCCCCTCGCTTGTTAGGCAACAGCAGTCAGTGTCCGCCTCCCGAAAACGCCGACGACAACACGGTGTGCGTTGACAACGGCCGGTGTCTCAAAGGAGACTGCAACCCTTTCTGTGAGGCCATGCAGAAACTTCCGTCATGCGCCTGCAACGGTGAGGAGCGGCTCATTCTCACTGGATCAGGGAAAAGAATACGAGTTGACTTCCTCTGATTAGCATCCTGCTGATTATAACTGTCAAACAGGAAATTACAAAACGGTATACCACAGAGGCTAAATTAAGACATTTGAGTGTATTTAAAATCACAAGTTGAGTTGCACTCTATTGTCCCAAAGTAAAAAATGGGTTGAGCAATGTTCTTCCAGCATACTGTACAATATCCTCCTGTAAATTACTTTTTTTTATGAAAAACTATACAGTATGGGACTATATTGATCCAATGAATTTCTTTTAGTACACATTTTGACCTTTTTATGACACCTCAATCTTTTCATGCCACTTTAGAACATGCTAGACTAGCATCGTTTAGATGACGCAGGATAAAGCATTCTTCAAAGTGCCAGTGGCTTAATAAAACAAGACTCTTCTCACATGTTCGAATGAATGTTTTGCTCTCTGCTGTGTACGCGCTGAAACCTATCATCAGAGGGACAACTGATACGATGCTTTTGCATGCACGTTGATCCCCTCTCCTCTTCTCAGAGACGGAGGACTCCTGTAAAGTCTGCTGCAGGGGAAAAGACGGCGCCTGCTCTCCTTTCAAACAGACCAACGGCAGTTTTATTTTTCTGCGCAAAGGGAAGCCCTGCACCGTGGGTTTCTGCGACGGGGGCGTGAGTCATCCATCTTTTACATCCCTTCGTTCTCTCGTTCTGAAAGGTGCACATTGAGCTTGATGGCGTCTGATTCGGCTCTTCGGATATGTAGTGTCAACTCTCTCGTTGAAACAGGGAAAGTGCATGAAGCAGGTGCAGGACGTGATCGAGCGGTTGTGGGATTTTATAGACAAGCTGGACATTAACACATTTGGTAAGTCGGTATAAATAAGCCCAGTCTTTTGTTTTGTTCTTGTTTGCAGAAGTTTTGTCACCCTCCTTACCTTAACATTTCTCTTTTACCTTCCTTTAGGGAAGTTCCTGGCCGATAACATAGTGGGCTCCGTTGTGGTGTTTTCACTCATCTTCTGGATTCCTCTCAGCATCTTAGTTCACTGTGTGGTAAGAATTCAATTACACTAGTTACCATTTAGTTTGACTGCTCCTTTTCTGGTTTCTGTTTGACGTTCGATCTCATCTATACAGCCAATACCTGCATTTCTCTTTTAAAAGCCGGCCATCCTGTCCTTTATTTGCGTTTCCTCCGCAGGACAAGCGACTCGACGAGCAGTATGAAGATGGCACCAAGTCCTTCTACCACCCTCCAAGCGTGAGTTACTCTTCGCTCAAGCCTTTTGTATGAGCCTGTGCCTTGCTGCCACACTAATCAAACTAATACCGTCCCACGTGGAGAATATTTCATCTTCAATAAGGGAGGGAGAGGAAAGAATGAAGCTTTATGGTTCATCGAAAGGCATTTGCCTCTTATCTGAATCTATGTCTAGATCTCCGCATCATTTATTGATGTTAAAATTGGTGCAACATTCCTGCTCAGGTATATAGTATTCAATTAACAACATAAAAATTTTGAAAAATACATTGCGCACAAAAAAGGGCATTTGCAGTTTTTTTAATTAAAATGTGTTATCAGTTGCTGGGGTTGTTCCACGTGATGATCAAACCTCATGCAGAGTCCTGGTAATTATATTAGCAGAGCGTTTTGAGTGTTAAACAACTATAGTTGTGAATATTTGACGTTACGGTGAAAGACGTAACCTTTTGAAACCAAGTTATCAGGCTCAAGTAAATGCTTTTTATGGCATCACAATAGCACGCAATGCCCCATTTGGTATTTTTACACCGCATGCATTGTCTACTGGGCTTAGCCTCGATGGTGAGAGCAGAGCACAAACGGATTGATAATCTGTGAGGGCCTCACTGCCAGGGCCCCGTCCAAACTGCGAATGACCTGTGCATCACTCTTTGCCTTGGCTCCTGTCCGTTCTCATTGGAACTGCAGCAGATGGTGGAAGTTTGTAGTAGAGCTGCGGCCATAGGTGAGTGCCATGGCTCGGTGTTGCGTTGCCATTGAGTCCATGACGATGCTCGGCCACTGGCCCGCCGCGTTTGGGATACTCCTGCAGTCACTTTCTCCTTGATGTAACCACTGATCAGGTTTCACATTTCCCAGCCCTCAAACTCTCTCGCTCCTTTCACCGGGGGAGACGGGCTCAAACACGAGATCGGCGCGCTTGTCTGCACAGAGCCTGAGCTGATCAGAAATTACCTCAAGAAAGCAAGACTGCATTTTGGGAGTATTCAAATAGAAAGAGGACTGAACAGGTGGCACCTTGTTGTCGTTTGTGAAATCCGGTGCAGTGTGTTTTATTATTTTGCGTTTGCATCTCCTGCTGTTAAAGCTCAAGAAGAAGAGGGTAACATCCCTTAGTTGATTGTTGTTTTGAGTTATTTTCTTTTTTTTTCTCCTTCATTTTGTCTTTGCTGTCTGCTCTGATTGTTTTAGGTTTGATTGGGAACACGTGGAGACGGAGGCTGGATTCAAATTGTCAAAACAACTTACTTCTTGACGTCTATTTCTGACCACTATTCCTTGAACCTCGGTGGAAAACGTCACAGGGTCGAGGAAAGATGGTTAGGAAAATTCATGAGGAGTTAGGAAAAGACAGCCGTGGAATTTAGGGAATCCGACCCGGCTTTCTCTAAGCTACGCGGTTCTGGTGAGACGAGAGACGCGCGTTTATGACGTCGGTCTGCAGCGGCAAAATTAAACAATTTGAATCCAGCCACAGTAGATTTCTCTGTAGACCCTTTGTCACGGTAGACATTTTGACTGGTAATTGCAGCAACTAATCACATTAATGATGGCCTAATTCCATTTTAAGTGTGACATTAGGTCCTGCATGCACAAATCCGGGCCCCTGTGCTCCCAATATGGACTGCGAACTACCAATGTTGGTCACACCTACAGAGTCCAGTATGTTCGTGTTCCTCACTCCCGTTCTTTTATTAAAGGAGGAAATGGGGCTGAAAGCGGCAGTTTTTTTCTAACTTATTATAAAGTGCTTTGAGTTTGGATGATTCACTTTTTAACTCTAATGAATTAGTTGACTATGAAATGGATTAAAAAGGGAATGGATCCTCAGTCAGAGACGCTCCGCTTTGACGTGCTGCAGTTTCACGTTTTTCTTTCTTTCCTGCTTCTTCAGAGTCAAGAAATGCTGAACCTCGAGTCGGCGTCCGTGCGCATCGTCAAGCCTCCTCCGCCTCCCTCCTCCTGCGTCGGCCGGATCGCGCCCTCCTCGCTGCCCCCGCAGCAGAGCCAGGCCGAGGGCTCCCTCGCGGCCAGCACCAGCACCCAGGGCCCCGGGGCGAGCTCCGGCCTCACCCCGGACCCCGCGGGGGGGCCGCGGATGGCCACCATCCAGGAGGACAGCAGCAACGACTCTCACCTGGGAGAGGAAGGCCCGCCGGACGATTTCACAACCGCAGGAGCCTCCTCGTCGGCTACGAAATCCTCCTACGAGGATCTGACCGAGCTGAACCCGTTGGCCAAGGAGCGGCGCCGCCTCAAGAGGCAAGAATGCATTGACGCCAAAGAGACAGAGTGCTGAGAGGAGATCACCAGTACCTTTTTTTTTTAGTTGTTTTTTTTTAGTACCAGCGTGTACAGGCACCTATAGGGAACATGCAAAGACATGCAGCATCAAATGCATTTTTTTTTCTTCTTTTCAAAATCAGACAGAATAACTGTAACCATGATGTGGATATTATTCACTCACTGTTCATGCATAGCTAGTTACAATATAAGTGTTTGTCTGTTTCTTTTGTATGTAATCAGTTACATAGGGAGGCCCCGCCAGATTAACCCAGAGATTTTATTTTCTGAACCAAGTGGCTGGATAGTTTCAAAATATGTCCCTGAATGTTGGTCCCTAAAGTATCGTTTTCATCGCTCCACTTACAAACGTGAATGACTTAACATACTGAGTATTGTTGTGCTAGTGTTACAGTCCAAAGCAAATTTCCAGTGTGAGATGTAAAGATGTAAGTAAGCATACCTGGACTTTTGTCCTGAATCTGTGTAAAACTGCACTTGAGTATTTTTTCCACATAACTGGAGAATTGAATGAAGTTTTATACATCTTCCTCCTGCGCTGTTAAAGGTTTATTTTTTAAATGTGCAGGCCTGCAAAACATTTTTCACTGTTGCACTTAAAAGGCCTTATTTAATGGTGCACTGGGCTGAGTGGTAGTCTTCAGTAATACACTTGTTAGTCCAGCTGTGGAAAGCTGAAGGTTATATTGTCTATATAAAACATTGTGCCTTTTCTGATTTTTGGCCTGACTGTCCTACTTCCACTAGATGAACAATCCTGAATTTAATTTTAAAAGAAACTTCCTGTGGTGCTCAAGTGTTATTTTTCAGTTTTATATTCTGCCTTTGTGCCAATATGAGTTACGCTCCTCTTTGCTGTCTTAAACCGTATCGCCACTGTTGCCTGCGGTATCGCGTGTTAAAATAAATGTACTTACAGTAGGTCAAGTATAAAATACTGTAGAGCTAACATTGACCAGTGGATACATGTGAACTGTTATTATACGTGATGTGTTTTCTTTTAAGGTTTCTTGCTTGGTTAAAAAAATCTCAATCAAACATCTTTATTGTGCATTTTAAACATCAACACGTTATTTGATTTGACACATCTCGGCTGCTTCATTGCCTTGTGCCAGGGACAAAGTCTAGTGCCGGTGAGTCTTCCCTCCCCTTCCCCGCCAATAGAATATCAATCCTTCAAAGAAGTCTTTCCAAGCCGACGTGGTCCTAGTCATTGGTCACCGAGTAAACTGCTCTCGGGGCTCTCTGCGTTTACGTCTCCCCAGTAAGGCAGGATGAAGGGCAGGTCGGCCAGGCGGCTCTCCAGCAGCCCCCACAGGTGCAGAGCGACAAACTCGTTTCCCTTCTGAGAGAGGTGCAGCCCGTCGGACAGATAGACTGTGTAGTCCTACGCAGAGGAGGGGAAAAAAACAGACTTTAGTTCAATTAGGAATTTCTTCTACAGTGACCAACAACACAGCAGTGAGTGGCGATCACCCACCTGTGCGTCTTTCTGCATCAGTGTCCAGAGGTCCAGGGCGGCTGCACCACACTGACCGGCAACCTGGACACACGCCTCTGCATACTGCCCCGCTGTGGAGTTGAGGCGATTGAGTGGATACCCTAAAAAAAAAAAAAAAAAAAAGAAAGACAAAAGCACTGGTCGATGATGTTGGCGTGGGATGTAAGATTCGGCGGATAGATTGTGCGAAAGTGTAACCTTTCAGAATGCATTCTTTCTCCCAGGCTGGCTCGTGAAGGGGAGGAGGGGTGATGAATATAACTCTGCCTGCCGGCACGCCGGCTGAAGACAGAAGCCCGCTGATGACTCTCAGGTTCTCTGAATACTCCTCCAGAGGGACGTGCTGCTGTGGGTTTTTATCTACAAGACAGGAACACGACCAAGACGGTAGAATGAGCTGTAATTTTATGCAATATAAATTGTACAGTGCATAAGGAATACACATTTAAGACATAATTGCATTTGTACAGGCAAATACACCCCAATAAATACATTTCTAAAAATGTGTAGTCACCAAAGTTAGTGATCAAATCTGAATAGTTATTTTCCAAGACTTGTTAGAATGACGTTAGACGCTGTGTGCGGGAGGCTGCACCTTGCAGTGCACAGTCGTTGGCGCCAAAGAAGACGGTGACAGCAGCTATGTTGTTGTCTGCAGGGTTCGTGACGTCGATGAGGCGAGGGAGAAGTAGTTTAGCCCATCTGGAGTTGTAGCCGGACAGTCCTCTGTTCACAACATCACACTTTCTAAACAGGGGAGATATGTCAAGAGTCGGATTTGATTTAGTTTGGCTGCTTGCATGCCTTGAATATAACAAAAGCGTGCTCACCGTGCCAGTTTGTGCGCTATATCTGCACCCCAGCCGTTGGCTTGAAATGAAAACTGGAAGAACCAGCATTAGCTAACGTTAGTTTCACGTTACCTTATCCATAGCAAACTTAAAGCGGCGAGCAAGCAGCCGGTGCTAACTAAGCTGTGTTCGTTAGCACCGACTGTTGGCTTGCAAAAATGTTAGTCTTTAAAATCATTTGAACGAGCTCACCTGTGTGATGGAGTCCCCAAATAAAATCACCTTTGGCCATATTACTGTTTTTACCGTAGACATTGTAAGTTATGACTGGCCAGACTGGCTGCACAGGACCACACTTCCGTTAGGGGCGCGTCTTATGACGCACTATCGCACTTCACAAGGGTTTTAGCATCATGACTTCTAGTATTCTAAGGTAAAAACCGCTTAAACATTTTGCAATTTAATATAAAAATACGATATAATTACAAAGCCGAAATCGTGTTTTAAAATAAGGTAACCTTAATAATAGCACACATAACAAGCACAATGCGATACAGCCGTGCAAACAACATTCTCTAAAAACCTCACAAACATTGCATCGACACTTTTACATTTTAAATCAAATCAATGATTTTTCGCATGATCTGTTGTCTTAGACTTAATTTATTTCCCCTATGTTTACCCGTTAAACGTGTAGAAAATCTCAAACATGTTTATATGTTAAACTTCTGCTATGTGTCTTTCCAAAA
This sequence comes from Apeltes quadracus, assembly GCA_021346845.1. NCBI lineage: Eukaryota > Metazoa > Chordata > Actinopteri > Perciformes > Gasterosteidae > Apeltes > Apeltes quadracus. The sequence continues at coordinate 6,238,801 of CM037931.1, forward strand.
CAGCAGAACATCTTGTACTTCACTGTTTCTCACACCAGGGGGCGCTCCAGTCAGACAAGCCACTGTCAGCAAACCGGAAGTCAGCTTTTGTGTTTCGCCTCCGTCCAACATGGCGGAGGTCAGACTACGTTACGGCCGAGAAGCGTCCAACCTCGCGCAAAAATCATGCAGTCGATACCTCGTTGGAAGTCGGACAAGGCAAGGTAAACGCGCGACACAGGCGTCGCCTCCGTTGGTGGAGATCTTTTCCGGTGACATCGAAGGCGGAGAGCGGCGAGGAGCCGGCAACTCGGCGGGCGTAAGAACCGTTGCAGTGTCACGGGACGGTTACATAAGGGGGACGGCGCAGTTGGCTAGTGTTCACTACGTCTGGGAAGTCGTCGCGGAAGATTACCATAACCTCGGATTCGACAAAGAGTCGTGTGCTTTCATGAAGTCCGGCGCTCAACGTTCAGAGAAAGTGTTTCCTCTCTGCCGGTTTAAAGCCAATCTCCGGAGGACTCTTTGGTCCGACCGGCGACCGCAGAGCCTCGGTTTGTGTTGGCGACAGCGACCTCTTGTGTCCGCCAGAGCTTACAGCACCGCCCGATCCGAGCCCCTCTACAAAACCAAAACGGGCTACTACGAAATCCTCGAGGTGCCGCCAGCTGCCACGCAAACCCAGATAAAAACCGCCTACTACAAGCAGTCCTTCATCTATCACCCGGACAGAAACGCGGCCAGCGAGGACGCCACCGTCCGCTTCTCTGACATCAGCGAGGCCTACGCCGTGCTGGGCAACAAGGCACTGAGGAGGAAGTACGACCTCGGTCTGCTGAGTCCGTCGGACCTCGTCGCCACGGCGAGACCCACCGCCGCGGAGTCGGGCGGCTCGGCGAGGGACCCGGCGGCGGGCCGGCGGTCGGTAGTCGGCGCGGACCTTCGAGGAGGAGGCGTCTTCGACTTCGACAAGTTCATCAAATCCCACTACAGCGAGCAGCTTCAGAAACAACAGGAGATCCGAGTCCGCAAGGAGGAGATGCAGAAGAAGGAGCGGGACAGGATTGGCGACGAGACGACGATCAGGGTGATGGAGCTGGGCATCGTGCTGCTGATGGTCATGGCTTTCGGTTTAGTTGGCAGTCTGAAGGGAGGATGAAGTGCATTCAGATCGAGGACGTTGTCCTTGTTAGTAATTCTGGACACACCTGAGTCATCATTAAGACTACTACAACAACCAAAGACACAACCCTGTTCACACCAATGCTGTTAAACACCCTGTTTTGACCCCATCTGTAAGGATCAATCACAATAATGAAATATTGTGCAGAATGCATGGTTTAAAACCCTCCTTTGGGCAAAAGCTACACAGTGAAATTTAAAAAAGGTTTGCACTAAAAAAACAAATCAACATTGAGTACATGTATTTCATGTTTCTCCATCTATGCCTGTATCACAGTACTGTATTTGTTCAGACAGCATTGTGTTTTATCACACGCTGTCAAGTACAAATAACAAATTCTGGCATTGTTCACACAGCCATAGACATTTGAATAGAATGCGCAAGAATATTATTTAAATCAGTAGCTGCTTTAATAACAGGATTATCAATCTCAGCTTTTATAAAGTTGTCCGTCTCGCCAATTTCTTTATTTGAATGAAGACAAATGTTTTCATTGTGGTTTCATGTGTTGTTATTGATGAACCATTTGTAGCAATGTAAGGAGGTAACATGTGTATATTAGTCATATGTTGAGAGTGCTATATTCATTTTAAAGGTGCCTTCGGTTATATTTATTGTAAAAATCCACATAGTTCAAATATTTTATTAAATTTGAGCATCCGTGCCTTGTGGAGCACAGTGAAATAGTTGTTGCTTTAGTCTTTTTTAGCACCATTGTTATTCAACATTACATCAACACTTATTTAAAGAACAATTCTGACACTAGCTGGTGAAATAACTAATTCAACTGGAAAACTGTTTGACAGAATCGACAGTCTGTAAAATTATTTAAAATATATAATAAAACACACTTGGTGCATTTAAAAATTCACAGTTATCACAGTTAAAAGTCACATCAGTGCACATTAGTAAACAATTCTGGCCAAACAAAAGTGCATTACATGAATATAGTGTAAGTTACTAAAAATACAATAAAAGTGCATAACTGAAGATAAACACTAAAATCTATAAAAACCAATCCTAGTTACACAGCTTATTAAATTACCATTTTCTTTACAAGCTAGCTCACACATGATAAACCTTATGTTCATTACTTAAAAGGCAAATCTAGTCTTTCCAAATAAAGTGAGACGAGGATTGGTTGTTAAGAATATCCATTACACCAAACCAGGAGTGGAGAGATATGAAACGAGATGTCACAACGATTCCTAGGGGCGCGATATCCCCCTTTTTCACACACGTGTTTATATCCAAACCCTCGGTTTTCGGGATCTCGGCCCCTCGTTGGTTATTATAAGGTGATGCTCCGTTAGTTATGGCGAGCCCTACGGCCCCCTCAGATGACCGGGTTGAGGGCGTCGTAGAGCCGCTGCACGGCCAGCTCGACCATCTCTCTCAGGGAGTCGTCGTCCTCGCACTCCTCCTTGCAGCACACCGACTGGTGGGGAGCAGAGGAAGTCGGTGAGAGGGAAACGAAAAACACACATTGTTCTGCTTCTCGGTGCGACCGGCTGGAAGCTCCTCACCCTCGTTTCCAAGCAGATGTGAACCGTCCTCCCATCTAGAGTCACAGAGACGTTTCTATCTCCGCTGAAGTCCACACATTCCTCTCCGAACATGTCCCTAAAGACAGGGAGAAGAAAAATGTTATAGTTAAGGTAAACTAAAAAATAACCCTTTTAGTGTTTCTGCGTATAGAAATATTATAAACATCTTGATGGCGATTGTGTCACTCACTGCAACATGACTCCTAGTCGGGTTTGGAATATGTCCATGTCCATGATGGCACTCTGGATCTCCATGGCTGTTCATTATGAATCACAAAAACAAACACCACCACAATAACGACACACAATATGTAAAACATTTTTTTTGTTGTTGAATAATTAGGTAAATGGTGAATTTTCTTCCTTCAGGGAAAACTACAGACTCAGATAAGCAACACGCAGCAGATTGTCAGACGGACCATTCTGGGCCTTCGGGTTGGACTGGACTTCCAGCACCACGGTGGTGACGGCGTCGGCGTACATGTCATTGAGCGGGTTCGCCAGCCACTGTGACGGGAGGAGAAGACCCAATGCCGGATGGGTGAACGAGCCGGTCTCAAGTGTGTAAAGGTTCTCCCGCTCCAGACCCAGCAGGAACACTCACCTCCAGCAGCACCCTGCCGACTTCGTGGACCAGGGTGATATTTTTAAAAACCTTCAAAGTGTTCTTCTCAGTTCCGTCCAGTTCCTCGACGTCGCCTGAGCCGAGAGGGAAAAAACAACCGCGCTGTTCTTCAAGAATGATTCAAAAAGGAATAACTACGTTTTTATTTTTTATTTTTACCTAAACATGGCGGTCTCACCGGTGAGGTTCCTCAGATGGCAGACGAGCAGCGAGTAAGGTCCGGTGAACGGGATGGCCTGGGTCTGTTTCACTGTGCTCATGGCCAGCTCTGTGTATCCTGCAAAACCCGAAGCATCGGGTAAATTAAAGATGCCCCCGCTACTCATTAAAGTATTAAAAGAACGGACAGCAGTTTGAAATAAATAAAACGTACTAGAAAGGTCGGAGGGATTGAGGATGTGGTAGTTGAAGTTCTTCTTCACCAGTATGCCTGACACCCTCTGGCCCTGCAGACACTTCTTATCAGCCAGGGAGCCCATCACCTGGAGCAGCAGGAGGAGTGTTCAGTAACTTTGTTCTAGTTTCAACACCAGCCCAGGATCCTTAACCTCTTTTACCTGTGGACCACAAAACATTACGATGGAAGAAAAAGGTCTAAATTAGGCGGTTCTTCTTACCTTGGCCAATTTCTCTCCCCTGAAGTTGAGGGTGACGGCTTCGGTGTTGCGGGGGTTGTGGACTTCGATGTGGACCTGGTCGTTGTCCTCATACTCCCTGATGAGCGCGGCCTTGAGACGGGCCATTTCGTTCTGCTCTCCGTGGACCAGTATCTGACGACGACACGCAGCGAGGAAGGGTCGGCGATTGTCGTCCACGATACATATTACATCCGACAACTGGAAAGACGAATCAATAGGAAAAGAGTCGTTCTTACCACGTGAGGTGGTTTGAGCGCCCGGATGAACTCGCTGGTCTGCTGGTAGTCGGTGTGGGCAGAGAACGAGATGTAATCCACGGACATCTTCAGCTGCAGCTTCTGCCCCGACATGGTGGTGATCTCTTCCGGCTCCGACATGATGTGCTGCACGAGGGAAACACAAGAAACCACCAGTTGGACCCGGTGGTAAAACACGTATCACTGTTTCCACACACGCATCCAATGTGAGTTCAGTTGGTGCAAAACCATCTTCCACCCCCTAAGAATCTGTCTACTGTCAGAGAAACACTGTCCGGTATCCCGTTGTAGTCTGACCTTGGCCAGTGTGCCCTCTACGCAGTATCCGGCGATGATGACTCCGTTCCTCTTATCGGTGCACCAGCTCTCAAGGAGCTCTCTGGAGAGCCCGCTCTGCATCATACCAGGAGAGGCCATCACCACACTGGGGCCGATGTCATCAAAGTGATCCATACTCTGGAGAACCCCGCCCCCCCCCAAACAATACACAGACACCAGTTATAAGTATATGATTATATTCAGCAGCCTGAGTATGTAACAGTCTACCTTGAGGTTGCTGATGTGCTTGAAGACAAAGGGGTTGTTGATATTGATGGCTTTGCGTATCTTGTCGTTCATTGCGTTGACGTAGGTCTGGTACACAGCCATGCACTTCTTGGCCAGGGATGAGGCGTAGTAGATGGGAATGTCGTGGAGCTCTGGGTGGTTCTGCCAGTACTCATCTAAAGGAGAAACCGAGGCACAGTCACACACTCTTCTGATTGACACAACGAATTAAGCAGACAAAAGGGCATGAAAATGATGCAACAGGGGCCAACAATGTTAGCGAAGCTGCCTGTTCCGAGGGTGTCACGCACCCAGAATGAGCAGCAGTTCCTGGGCTCGCCCCAAGGCGAACACAGGGGATTCAAACAGCGCCCTTCTCTGTTGACGATGTCGTGAACTGTGTTACAGAAGCGAGCTTCTCGCTCCTCCCTCTTCTCGTGGATGTGGGTGCCGTAGGTAGACTCCTGTGAACGGATTAAAAGGATTCACCAAAGGATTCCTTTAAGATCAGTGTACAAGGTGAACTAACATGTGGCGTACTATGATTAAGATGTCGGGTTTGACACTGGGGATCTCTGCTGCCATCAGATGCCTGTCTTCCTGCCGCGAGAAGTCTCCTGTGTACAGCAGCTTCGGAGAAGAAGAAAAAAAAACGGTCTTGTCAAGTGTCACGTTTTTATGCACCGTTACAGGGTAGATCTCCGGGGAAACATAAACCAGGAGTCGCTACCTTGACTCCCGCAATTTCGATCATGAACATAGCAGCTCCCAGCACGTGGCCAGCGTGGTAACACCAGAACTTGATTCCAGCCACCTCTTTGACCTCGTGGAAGTTGATGGTCTCAATCTTATCCATGCTCTCCTCCAGATCCGTCTCGGTGTACAGCATGTCATCTGCAGAGATGTTGCTGCGGTAAATCAAAGACAAAATGATTGCAGGTACTGGTTTTATTATTTTCTTCCATGAGGATGACAGCTACTTCTCCTACCTGACTTTGACATAGTCTGACAGTAGCCAGCGGTAGATGGCCTTGGTGGCGTGGGTCATGAATGTCCTGCCTTTAAAGCTGGTCTTTTGTAGGAACCAGGGAAGAGCTCCACAGTGATCCAAGTGGAAACTGGTGTGAGAATATACACGGCATCATTATCCGATAACATATCCTTACTTATGTTTCAGAATACAATTAAAGTAAAACTTAGGCAGAATGTGCATTAATAAGAAGATAGCCGATACAGGGGATGCTTAGACTCACTGGCTGATGAGCAGCAAGTCGATCTCAGCTGGGTCTATCAAGTCGATGTATGGCAGAGCATCCATCCCCTCCAACCCAGGGTGGATACCACAGTCCAGCTGCACAAAAGACATTCAACTTCATTTGTATCCTCCAGGATAATGCATTCAATATCAATACTGCATTTAAGGGAGTCCAAATTACACCAGTTTAATACAGGACTAATAAAACAAAAAATACATCATTAAAATGTATACATTAATTTAAACATACCTACAAAATAAGAATATAGAATAACATGTATCAATATGTATTGCTGTTGTTTAATTCATATGGGTTGACGTGTTAAAGTATATTGTTGTCTTTATTAAATTTACGCATAGTTTGTTTAAAGTCACATACTTAATACTAGACAAAAATATTGACCATGATTTTCCTTCCTTTGAACTCCAGGATGATGCATGACCTCCCAACCTCCTGACCAGCGCCCCTGTAGACGACGTTACATAAGTAGATAGCGTTAAAGCTAATGTTACATCAATTAATTTATTCATTGTTATTATATTTGCACATGCAGAAAAAAAGAAGAAAAAAAACTCACAGTGGACGAATTAGTAGCTGGTCACTCTCCTCTGCTGGGACGATCACCTCAACTTTGCGCTTGGTCGCCATTTATGTTATATTTTGCACGTCAATTTTAAAATAGAACAAATAAATGCGGTCATACTGCATTGCCGCTGCACTGTACAGGGCAGGAAACAAAACAGACGGGGACGGACTCGCGTGACGTCACATTTCCGGTGGTGTACCAAAATACAGCCGACTAGAAATTCGAAGGCGTCGACACACAAAGTTCCGGGCGGTTTGTGCGGGAGAGAATTGGCATTAATAACCCTAACTTAAAGTAAACGTTACAAAGGAAACGGTAATCCAAAATATATTTAAATAACCCCGGTGTAGTCTAAACCTTTAAGCAAACGGAATTATATATATATTATTAAAGGGGCTTAAGAGATGCTTTTCTGGGTTGACTACTCGGTCGCGTCCCCTTTAAGTGGTGTTGGGTGTAGGCTGTGAAACTCATGAGTACGGCTTTGAGTCACAGTGAAGGTAAAACTTCAGTTTAATCTTCCTCTAAGAAAATGAACGTCGAAAGGGTTACTTTCGTTAAAGCCATCGTTAAAATATAACAACATGTTGCGTTTGTGTATGCTGACCCACTCGTGAAAGTCTTCGCGTTTCAACTTTAGCGTGAAACTAAACGTGGGTTGTTTTAGCATGCGACATGTTATTTGGTAAGCTAACGAGTAAAGTAGTCCTATTAGCGTTTACGCTATCTCTGTAAACGATGCGTTCAAGTCTAACGTAACCTCTTGAGTCTGCTGTGTCATTTGAGTCGGGGGGGCTCTGAGTTACATATTTAATGCCCCGGTACGAATAACGTTACACCTTGCGACTCCTTCACAGAGACCTGCAGAGGTGTTTTTAGTCTGACACGATGGACGCGAGATAAACTGTTACAGCAGCAGGTGTAACAGATAAACTGGTTGCCAATGTATCTGGTGCTCATTTGTGACGTCATCGATAGGCATTAAAACCGCCTAATGAAGAACCCCGTTTTTTAGTAAACCCGTCTGGTCTATTTACGCTAAAATGTATTTATTATCCATTGTTGGAAATTGAGACTATGCTACGTTCTACATTCAGTTATTCATCATCTCTATTGGGACTTGAGACGGGACCTTTTGTGGTGCTGCGGCCCTTCGTTGTGTTCTGTAAAGTGACTTTGAGCAATAGGAAAAGCGCTATATAAATTAAATGCATTATTACTATTATAATGATTCAGGTTTGGTGATGCTGGAGGGCTGGATACAGTCGACATGGTGAAGAATGTTCCGCAAAGTCAAAAAGCGCCACAGCAGCAGCAGCTCCCAAAGCAGTGAGATCAGCACCAAAAGCAAAGTAAGTAAACAACACACACACACACCGAAATATTGTGAGCTGCTTTCTCCTTCCTCTCGTGTCTCTTGAATCCTTTTAGTCTGTGGACTCCAGTTTGGGGGGGCTCTCTAGATCCAGCACCGTCGCCAGCCTTGATACAGACTCCACCAAGAGCTCAGGTCAGTGGAACAAAACGCACGAAAGGCCACAATTAGTTGCTTCTTTTCTCCGCTAATGGATCACATGACGTATGCTCTTCGAGAAGGAAACAGCTCGACTGAAACATGTGCCGAGTTCCGGGTGAAGTACGTGGGAGTCATTGAGAAGTTGCAGTTTGACATGAGCAAGACCCTCCAGGAGCCTCTGGACCTCATCAACTACGTTGATGCCGCCCAGGTAGGAACACCACTTCAAATAGGCTTACTGCAGCCAATGTCACATCATTCATTCTTGAAGATGCTGTACATACATTTGGCTTCCTTTTCAAAGCAAAATGGAAAACTGCCCTACGTTCCCAGAGACGAAGAGAGGATTCTGGGAGTGTCAAAGTACGGGGTAAAGGTGGCCTCGCTGGACCAGTGTGTGAGTATAATACATAATGCTCAATGATCAGACTGCAGGATTACTGGGTCATCGATACAAATGAGCACCTATTTACAGTTTTGAAGTAGTTTTTACACAAAGCAGCTGACTCTCAAATGTTGACCTCTAAATCCACTTTGATCGTTGATGGTTATGGGATAGGAACGAAGAACACATGTATACTTAAGCACTTTTAATCCCACGCCTGTTTCAGGACGTGCTTCACCGCCACCCTCTGTACCTGATCGTGCGCATGCTGTGTTACGACGACGGCCTCGGCGCAGGGAAGAACCTCCTGGCTCTCAAGACCACGGATGCAAAGCAGGAGGAGTGCAGCATCTGGGTGTACCAGTGCAGCAGCTCGGTGAGTGTGATGAAAAAGCAAATGAAGACAGTTCTCTTGGTTTGAGGGTATTTCCACACGTATTATCCGTCACCGATCTGAACAGGAGCAGGCTCAGTCCATCTGCAAGGTGCTGTCGGCTTCCTTTGACTGCGCCCTGACGTTGGTCAAAACATGAGAGCGAAGAGAAGAGAAATGAAAGGATGTGATGTTTATTTGTCCCCTTCCCCTCAGGTGAGACACAACTGCTGTGAATTTCATCATTTCCATTGAATTTGCTTCTTTACCTCAAATCACATGAAGTTAAAAAAAAAGAGCAACAGTGGAAAGTAAAAATGAGCATTGGAATACAGTGCGATGTAAATGAATCCTATTTAAAGCAAAGAATGGTAGAAAATGGTGCGTGATGTTGTAACCCATCTCCAGCAGCTGTGTCTGCATGTGTTAATTCTTGGACATTGATCAGAGGAGAACTACACGGTACCTATGTCTCACAATGCGTCTTTTTCCTCATGTGGAACCTACTTGGTTCGCTTTTTGACCTTCATTATTCGCATGCGTTTTTTTTCTATTTTTCACAAAAATTGGTACAGTAGCAGTCACTTTTTTTACTCTAAGGTACTTTATACAAATATGCTTCAGCTGTGTGAGAGGATTCTCGTTTTTTTTAATTTGTGTGATTTTCTCATTTCTAATTACAGTTTTGACTTATAATTTATTTATAGCATACTGTTTCTTGATACCAAAAGCTTAATATTTTTCTCTTTTTTTGTTTTTGTATAGTGATTAAAATGCATTAGATCCATTCACTTGCATACATGCATCCTGCTGTAGAAACACACAAATATTTAGGAAGAAAAACATGTTTACTGTGGTACTTACCTGACTTCACCTTGAACCAAACTATGAGCCCAAGATTGGGTTCAAAGTGTGGTATTCAATAATTTGATCAATCTGAAATTAGTTGACTTATTAAAGTTTAATTTCTCATTTAGCTTCCAGTGTCTTTACTTTCGAGTGTACCTTTTTGGAATACCGTTATTGAAATGGTTTCTTCCCTCAAACATTTCACGTTTTTATGAAACCTGGACGCAAACACACTGAAACGTTGCCCATCAGAGGGAGCTCTTGACACATCTGACTTTAAGATGGTCAAAAGACACTTCGGTCAACTAGTTTTTATATGCAGGTCTTTGCCTAAAGTTGTTTTAGACAGTAACAATTTCGAAAAAACCCATAAATAATTAAGAGATCATAGGATAACAAATACATTCATAAACATGTTAACGCTCTAAAGAAACAGAACAAAGCCCTTCTACTGTTCATCTTTATTCTTCCAGTTTAATTTTCCAATTAGCTCGCACAACAGAGTTAAGAGTCGATGCAGTAATTCACAGACAGACGATAAGAATGAACAACGTTTATTGTCCCAGTTGCGTGTGTTTCGTATGTACTTTTGATTTCAGCACACACGCACAGGTCCAGCTGAGGTTGTATCTAACTGCTCGTCACTACAGACCATTAAAGACATTTAGTGCACAGGTTAACTCTTCTTTTTACATATAAATATCAACAAACTCAAACCTATTTACATGAATAGATAATTCGTCTTCCCGTTTCCAGTGATTTCATATTAAACACGATGAGTGTAGATTCACATGTTTCTCCTCATTCACAAGTCCAAGAAAGGCTCTGGTTTCTGGTTAAACGCCTAAATATCAACACAGATAGTTGCTCTGCAAGAAAAATGAATTTAATCACATCAAATGTTTGATATTTATGGTGTACTTATCCAACCTAACACTATTGACACGACTCATCGTCCTATGGGAGACGTACACATACGAGAGGCTTAAGCGGTGGGGAGGATATTTGTGTGCGGTCGGCTCATTTGTGATAAATAAAACCGTGGCCTGTCAAGAGTCGGCGCGCTCTCAAAGGCTCCTGCTTCTCATAACATTCCCACACTCTTTATTTCCTCTTACTACAATGTTATCTTATTTTCAGCTTATGTGCAGAAGAGACACTCGCACACACTTCCTGTCCCTCCAACAAGGCAGCAGACAGCCTGCGGTGTCCTCGCCGCGGCATGTAGCGAATTACTGGCTGCTGCTGCAGCTCGTCTCCGTGTCGTCATGACACCCAAAACACCCCCCCACACACACACACACACGAAAGGAACCTCTCCCAGGTGTGATGAGTCCATTTTTAGCCCCATTTTCAATGCCAGTCCGTCTTTGAAAAGTGGGAAGGGAAGCGCCCCTTTGAGTGCAAATGTTCTAGAATATTCCAGGGTCAACGTAGCACCGTTAGAAAAGCCTCCCCCACGGGAGGCCTTGTACATGGGTTTAAAGCTCACACATAAGCAGGTAGACATTTAAAAAACGGATGAGGAACGCAAGCATGTGGCCCATGTTCACATTTCAATTTGCTCAAAAAAGTTCAAATACATTGCGGCAGTCCCCACAGCACGATCTGTACAACGCAGCTCAGCAGAAAATGGATGTGAATACTGTACAAAGGAACCTTTATTCTGTCACACGTCATACTGATGCTGTAACAAGTACGAAGACAAGCAAAGTGCATTTATTGTAAGAGGTCATAGACTACAATCATACGATTTAAAATGTTTAAAGCGTCTTTGTCGGGACATTAATGGGCGTTAAAACAACACGCCGTCCCGCTGGGAGTGACATCCAGAAAACAACACTCTTAAGAAGCTCGCTGATGATGGTGATGATGATGAAGAAGATGTCAACAACAAACATTGGGACGACGGTGGATGTTCGCTGGCTGAACAGAGGCGGGTGAGAGAGGCTCGTCCCCTGGGACGCTTCCTGAGAGCCGCGCGGGAAGCTTTCAGTCAGCGATGAAGTGCACGAACGTAACGGGGAAGGCTCCTCTCCTCATCGGGTCGCCCTCCATGTGGCCGAGCTGTGAAGAGGGAAGACGGAGGTGACGTGAGGGGGACGATGAAGGGCTGCCGGCTTCAGCTTGGCTTTTATTCTATCGGGAGGCCGTAAGTTCACTGAACACAGCGAGGCGTCTCTAAAGCACGTTCACATGACTATGACACCACGAAACATTGGGGACACGTTTTCTGGTCGAAAGATTCAATATTGACTACTACAAAAAAAAAAAATCACAAAACTGATCCGCCTCTTCTCACTGCATGTGCACTAAATATTAGGAGGATAATTCTAAATGATGATATTGTGTAGGATATATTACAAATCAAGGTTATTATAACATACAGAAAGTTTACTTCAGCTAAATACAACAGGAACATCATTTACAGCATTATTTGTAATAACAAACAATGTATGTAACAACATTATTATACCATAATTATATAATAATTAGAATTAGAGAAAGAATAATTTAATTCAGAATTTAAAAGTAATCTAAAATGGCAGAATGATATTAGTTGCAATTTACAAAAAGTGAAACAGGATATCAGTGCAACCAGCTAGCCTCACTAAACACCAACTAAAGGAGGCTAAAACACTATTCACATGGAAATAACATTCCCACTTCATATTACCTGAGTCCATACAGAAGACAGAACTTATTATGTCCATTTATTAACGTCTTCTATACCTGGAAACAAAAAGCTAGGGCTCGTTTCTGCTCCAACAATGTACACACACGGCTAAAAGTGAAAGAAAACAGGCCATGGAGGAAATAAATACAGAATAAAAAATGAGCTGCTTTTGCATTTCACTCAGCGCTCCCGGGGGACGTTAGGGTCCATTCAGGGACAACCGGGGGGGAGAAAGTGACTGAACGCGCTCGTATCGGCAGCTCGGAGGAAAACAAGTTGCAGCTGGTCGACGTTCACACGAGGGGCTGCAGAGAGGAAGCAGCAGCAGGCGGAAAAAAAGGAGGAGGGGGGGGTGGAATCTCAGCCCGAATGAGATCATGTGGGTTTTTTTTGGGGGGGAGGGGAGGGGGGCTTCAGCCACCATGGTTACCGAGTGAACGGACATTCACATGGTGACGATGTGAGCAGAGCGGCACAGGAGTTGGACTGGGAGCGCTTTGTGCAGTTCTCTGAGACATATTCAACAACAACGTGTGGTCTGCCGTGCGCGCGTGGAGATACTGACCCACCACTCGTGGTCCTCCTCCCCATCCACCACGATCACCTCGCCCTCAGAGAAGGTCAGCTCGTCCGGGTTGTCGGCCACGCAGTTGTAGATGGCCTTCACCCGCTTTGGCCTCTGCTTCTGCCGAGACGGGTTTGTGCGGAGGAGAGAGAGAGAGAGAGAGAGGTTGTATAGGTTGAGAGCTGCAGAGGTACATTTGCTGAGATCCATTAAACAGATCCGCGGCTACAATGTGTTTTTCTGTTCACTTTGTGGACGATGATGCGTGGGAGAAAGGGGGGACTCACTGGGTAGGTTTTCCTCTGCGTGTGGCCTGGCGGCACACACTGACCTATGGAGTTCTGGGGGCATCCTGGCACTTCCTTAGCTGGAACAGGAAGAGGAAGTTATATCACAATGAAAACAAGACTTTCCACGGAAGAAACGGGGGTCCGACGGTCTGTGGAATGTGAATGTGGAACGTCTGTACACTGGACAGACACGGATGTGACAGAATTGGTGCCTTATCCTCTTTACTCACCGGGTCTCTCTATAGATGCTGTTCGATTTAGCGCTCGGTTGAAGCTTTTATCATTGCTGTAAAACAAAAAAACAAAAAAGGCAAAATGCGCTCATCAACAGGAAGTAAAAGTCATTGAGTTATACAAAGACCCTCAAATAGAAAAAACGTCCAGTTCTCCAAGCAGCTTCGTTTTATTGCAGCACTATTGGCCCTGCGGGAGACAAAAAGGGGGCGACCGCGGAGGAGAGTTATTGCCGGTCCGGCTCGACGCAGAGCGCAGCCTGGAAGCTAATGAAGCGGCTCGGCCGTCTTGTGAAACCGACCAAGACCACCACGTCTACAAGACAAGCGTTCAACAGCCACACACGCAGCGCTAAGGTGAAGCAGGCTCTTGTTCAAGTGTTGGTGTATTATATCAATCTATTGGATGATAACGATGACAGACTGAAACAACATTAAGACGCGTTAACAAACAGAAACATTAAATTAACAGCCGCAGACACCTAATAAAAGGATTTTATTAGCCGTGTGAAAAGATGTTTTTTATTACCCCGCCGGTGACTTAGGAGGCCCCGCTCTGGACCCCAGCGGTCCCTGGCCCGACTTGGACTGCATGCTCATGGACTCCATCTTGGCCACAGGAGGACCCAGGCCTGGGACACAGAGACACATCTTGATGAACAAAATCCAACTCTGTTAAGGATTTAAAGGATATGAACATCTAGGATTGTAAGATCTGCCACAGGACCGACCGCTCAGTAAGGAAAAATGTAAACACGCAGCCACATGTTTACTATTGCTGCTACTAAAACACGATATCAAACCAAGTTGTCTTCACTGCAGCAATGATCCAGATTAGATCGGAGGTCCACATACCTCCAGTTGAAGTGAGTCTCAAGGGGGGGACGGGAGGGTGCATGTTGGGGGGGTCTGAGGAAGACCGTTGTCGGCCAGCCAGGTCTAAAGCGCCGGGCTTCCAGCTGCTCGACACCGACGACTGACCGCCGCCCCCGAGGCCGGATGACTGGACTGAGACGGAGAAAGAGAGGGTCAATGGGACGGCAAAGACCCAGAGAGAGAGAGAGGAAGAGCACTTTGCCAGAACAAGCGTTAACTTTAAGTCGTGTAGTTTGCATTAGAGCGTAATTGAGAGCGACGGTTAAATGGGGGGAGGGAATGGCAGAGTGCCGGCGCTGCAGCGAGGTGAGGCGGGCAACACAGCTGCTTGTTTCCCCTCCGCACAGCTGGCAGCGCTCCAGACGACTGACGCTATTAAAGCCCGACTGTAGTGAAAATGTCACAATCACTGCGTTTGCCGTTTTTGCGGTCTTGATGAAGGTTGTTTTTTTGGTAGCAGCAAATGCCCATCTTTTAAATTTCCACAGCTCTCTCATTCAAATAAATCCTGCCTTCTAGACTGTTGTCCGTGTTCAGTCTTTAGGTCTATGAGAGGTCTAAACGCTCCCCTCAGGCCTGCACAGTAACCGACCTAAAGGCTTCTTGGCCTACCCTGGTTCCTCGGGGGCAGCGGCGGAGCGGACGAGAGGCCGAGAGGCGGAGCGGAGCCGCTGCCGTTGTTGTTGTTGTTGAGGACGGTGCCGTAGGTCTCGTTGTTGACCAGGCTCGGCAGGTAGGCGCGCTGCTTGTCCTTGGCGAGGCCGATGGCGTCGCGGCCCGCGGAGCCTTGGCCGGCTTGCAGGTGGGAGTTGCTGCTCGGCGTGTAACAGCTGACGGGACGCTCGTCTCTGCGGTGAGGGCTGGGCTGGAGGGGCGGCACAACGCGGGAATGTTAAGATCGGTGGTTCGCCCTCCTGACTGGGTGTGTTGAGTACGCAACAGTGCACAATTGAATATAACATGTCAATTACTTTTATATAACACCACGGTTTCTTTTTTTTTTTTTGTCTCTCACCTTCTCATCCAGATCTTCATCACTTTCATCCAGGTCTTCGTGCTGCAGGCACCATTCATATTCAACATGGACGTGTGCGTTGAATTTCCCTGCGAGCGCTTGGTTCAACTATACACAAAATAAAAAGATCCAGATCCAGACACAGAACACACAGATCAATTAAAATGTTTCATATTGCTCACAGATATAAACCAAACGGATGCGGGGGGAGCTCACCAGCTCCTCACACTGTACGTGTTTGAGCCGCCGGGCGATATCCAGCGGCGTCTCCCCGGCCTCGTTAGCTGGAGAGAGCACACGAGAAACACAGAGTCACTACTGGATCCACATGGATCCACGCAGCACAAAACACGCCGCCCACTTTCTTTCCTCCCATTGCACCAAGGCATACGAGTTTCCCCACATCGGACAACTCTCCGGTCTCTCCTCGTCCTCCCTCTCTGCAGCCGTTATCAGGCGGCTTTGTTGATGTGACGGCAGAGTAGAAAGATTAGTGTTGTGAGAAAGAGTTGCTGGGGTCTTTTGGCAGAAACCCCTTCTGGGAACTGAATCTGGAGTACTTGAATCACCGGGTGAATCATGTGTCTGTGTGTATGTGAGAGAGGAAAACTCCCTTCCAAATAGATTGGTTGAATATTTCTACTCACCAGATAAAACATTTCTTACAAGCAGCGAATATTATCAGAGATTACAAATGCCTCAATAAATTTGTGTTACTGAATGAGTGTGATGGTTTTTTTTTATTTTTTTATTCTGACAAACAAAGACAATGACACTAACTAACAGATCCAGAGATCAGCGGACCAACAACCCCTCGGCTGTGTGAGATAAAATTAAAGTTTTGAAATCCAGGTGTGGATAAAAGAAGGACTGACCGCGGGAATGCGTCGCAGCCGTCCCGTCGGGTGCTCCGTTGTTCCCTTACCGATCTCTATGGAGGCCTTCCCTCGCAGCAGCAGCTTCAGACACTCGCTGTTGTCGGTCAGGCAGCAGTAGTGCAGCGCCGAGCTGCCTTTGGCCGTCTGCTTGTCCAAATTCAAACTGGAGGGAGACGGAGAGAAACGGCCTTAAATCCCAGCAACAAGATGAAGCTCTGCATGGTGGAGTCCCAACAATAACTGTAAAATAATGTCTATGCAGAATATTTTTTTTGCAGTAATGTAATATATCTTAACTACTTAAACAAAGCTGTTTGATCATATAGATTGAACATAAAGAGAGAAATGCATAATGTTTACCTGTTCTGAGTGAGGAAGTCAACAATGTGAAGGGACGTTCGGTCCACCAGTCTGACCGCGAGATGAAGCGCCGTCTCCCCTTGCTCCTGGAGTTAAAACAAATGGAATCAAATCGGATCCATATGAGAATAAGTGAAAGTCGACGGCGGTAAAGTGACTGGGTTAAAAAAAAAAAAGTCTAAAAATCGGGCTCCGTGTACTGACGTGTCCGTTGGCCAGTGGGATGGGCTCCATCAGGTCGACTCCCTCGGCGTAGACCTGGATGAGGGAGAAGATGTCGCGGGCCTTCACGGCGTCGCACAGCGTGTGGAGCCGCGACGGGGCGTCGGGACACTTCCTCCGGGCGAAACGCTTCTCCGTGTACTTGGCCGTGATGAAGTCTTTCCTCGCCTGCCTGGTGGACACGTGGAGAGAGGAGGCGGCGGCTCAGCTTACGGCTGCACTTGCGCTCTTTTGTGGTTATGATGGGGGATTGGGAATCACACCAATCAGAAGACGACGGGCATAATTGCTCGATAAACTAAATAAAAATATTTTTAGGATCATCATCATTTCATTGCTTCAGAGATGTTAGTTGCAAGGAAGAGCAGTGAGGGGAGGGAAGAAAGAGAGAGAGAGAGGGAGGGAGGAGAGGGGGGAGATGGATGGGTGACTTACATGTCACTGCCTGGGTTTGGTTTCACCACATTTTCAGCACTTAAACCAGCCTCCATGATTTCATTGAAGCCTGCATTCCCCACATTCTTGGCCAGCTGCAGAGCGCGCACACACACACACACACACACACACACACGTTATATATTTGACATCACTCGCATCACGGTCGGAGTTGTCATCTTTGCCTCTTTGAACTGCCACCTTGGGATGCTGCGCTTTGTTGTGCGTGTGGAGCTTTAACGAACCGCACAACCCCCATGTGACAGTGGCGAACGCGAGTTGGCAACTCAACCCCGAGGGAAGCATCAAATCACACCGTTCCCACGGCCGGTGAATCGCTACAGCAACCGGTGATTAGAGAAGCCATAAAAGAACCTCGGCTACTCCGTGTGGAGACTCGCAGAGGGTCTTGCAGGAGAGAGGAGAGGAGAATGAAGCTTGGTCCTCTCCTTCCTTCCCGTCTCCACTTCCTGTCGCCCGTGTTCTCATTCTCCTCCCTCGAGCTTTCTGCTCAGACCTGTTTTGACACCCTCCCTCCCTCCCAAAGTCGACGCCATCAGCGATTTACCAAGAGCTCTGAGGTGCTGAGCACGTCCAGGGTGAGGGACTGGATCCTGGAGTAGTGGACTCCGAGCTCCCTGTGGATCCCCGAGCACTCGATGCAGGTGAGGATGCCCAGGTTGGTGGAAAGCCACGTCGGGTCTGAGGAAGGCAAACGGAATGAAAATGTAAAACGGCACATGTGAGGAGAGCGGAGGGGGGGGGATACAGGACACGCTGTCCTTGGAGCTAAAGCTATTCCTGCAGCACGCGAGCCACCTTTGATGTGTCCTCGTGGAAAAGCGCTGAGCCCAGGAAACCAAACGGCTGCCCGGCGGGCTCGTTGAAATCTCACAGCGCGCGGTGTCAGGAGGAAGTGACCGAGCTGAACTAGACTAGACCGGCCCAGATACTCGATGTAGGGAAAAACTGTGTGTGTAAAGAGGATCCAGCATTTTCCAAGCCGAGGACACATATTAGCAACATACAGGTTACTTTACATATTAGATCCCTTCTAACACTCCCAAAGCGAGACGTTTCAGTCTGCCGCTGCTGGATGGCTACAGACATTGAACCAACTCAAAAGAACGAAATCCTCACTACAATCATCTTAAGCTCTGAATAAAGCAGATGGTGTTAATGAAGTCAGAGAGATCATTTTCACCCCGCACCTACAAAAAGCTCACGACATGCTAAAAATCCTGGGTAAACCGATCATTTAAAACGATCATCATTGACACGATGCGGCCAATCATCCGCCTCCCCTCTGCCACTCACTGGGCGCTCCGCAGTCGCAGCACACGTCGTTTCCCGTCATCCTCTTGACCTCGGCCAGGATCGCCTTGGTCAGCTCCTGCACGATGTTGTTCTCGCCCACGTGCTGGTCTCCTTTGAAGGCCTGGTTCAACGCCTCCTCCTTACTGTTCTGTAACACCGAGATCCAGCTGGAGGAGGGAGGAGAGGCATGCAGGAGAAGTAGATTAAAATTGATGGCAGAGGGAGACAGAAGTAGCTGGAGGAGGAAGCGAAAGGAGGAAATGAGAGCAGCTGAAGAGGTGAGAAGACGTGAGAAAAGGGCCGTAATTGGTCCGGAGGTTGAAGGCAGAGACACGGCCAAGCGTCTGATTGGGTGTGAGGCTCTTACATCTGACAGTCCTGGTCGTCCTCGGCCTGAAAATGATACGTTCTGTCGTCTGAAACAAACACAACAGAGCAAATAAGTGGGTAAAAGGGGAGAACTTGGATAAAAGCGAAAAAAATTGCGAAAACCTACAGAGGGCATTAAAGTATCAATGTCAAAATGAGGGAGAACTGCCAAACGCGAAACGACGAAGGTGTGAATCGCTCAACACGAACCCGGGAAAACGGTTACAGTACATCTGGAATAATGTAATCTAAAAGAACCACAATATTAAACTAATACATTTAGCAGTCAAATCAGAAAAGACAAAATCGTATCATTGGTTATGGATTGAAGTCAAATATATTAGTATAGCCTAATTGCATAAACCAAAGATTAGCCTCAAGTGTCTTTTCATTCTGTACAGCAACAACCGCTTCTGGACTTTCACAGCAGGAAACAAAAACATCCAAAAGAAAAGACGATAAGGGATCCCTCTTCCAGACCAACACAAGGTTTTGTGTATAGAGAATGTGACATAATACGATTGTAAACACGTACAATTCATTTGACAAAGATTATCTATGACAAATCCAACAAATGCTGTTCCTTAACGTCGTTTATTTGACAGAAAAGGACGACCATTTGTTATCTTTGGTGTTTCATTTGTGGATTTCTTTATGGATGGAGAAATGGAGAAAAATGTAATCTCGTATCATCATTTTTTTCTGTGAACTTACAAAAGCGTTTTTTTATCCACAATTTGCTGCTAAATGCTCGATTGAGATGAGCTGCATGTGTCAATATATATCTTTAGGATTCGGCTAATCTGTGGGAATAGAAACCCTTTTGAAAGCCACACTGCTGTGCAACAAAACTACAAAACTGATGTTGTGTTGACCGCAATTAAAATGAGGCATTGGAGTGCAACATAAATAGGAGTAGGGAGAGAGAGAAGCCCGGAAAAAAAAGCTGAGGAAAGACGCATATGAAACGAGAGGGCCGCGCTTACGTGAGATGAGGTCAAAGCTTCTCTTCTCTTCAGGATTGTGTTTCACCTGGCAGGTGAGCAGGTTGAGCTTAGCTGGCGGCCGGTTAGCCTGAGAGAGAGAGAGATCTGATTAACTTTATCCGATAGCTTCTGTATCCAAAGGAAACACGTGATAAGCTGCTACGTGATCTTTGTGAGGAGAACGTTAACTTGTGAATATATAAGTCATGGTTAATGGGTGAAGATAATGAACCAACTGTGGAGAACTAAACTGTGTTTTTTGTGTAACTAAACGAGGCGTGTGGGTGAGAATGTGTACATGCTTCCAACGGGTGCAAATAACGACCTCTGTTGTGCGACAAAAAGGCGAGATTGTGGTCTTACTGTGCCGTGCGAGATGGTGAGGAATCCGTTCTTCGCCGTGCACTTCCTCTTCTGCCACACTTTCCTTAAGCTGTGACGGGGGGGGAAATATTTAGAAGTCAAACAGACAGTGAACTCAAAGCGCAGTTATCAAATATTTAGCATGATCACTTTATTATAGTGACTTCATGCATTAGTTATGAGACACAAGCTGAGCAGTGTGATCCTGTCTATAATAAAGACAAGCGCAGCAGCTGCCCGGCTTAAACAAGAAAAAGAAATGAATAGGATTGTTGCTTTTCATTAATGTGTTCTATTTATAGATAGAACAATTAATATAAAAAGTGAGAAAGTAACCAGCAAGTTAAACTATAATGATAAAATGGTATTGTTTTGCTTTCTTGTATGAAAAATCATGATTTTTCAATATATTACTGTCATATTTATTAAAATGTTCAAAATATGTATAAAAAAAGTAAAGAAACAAACTGCTGCAAATATTTAGAGTAAGCCGTATCTTATGTGTGGGAAAATAGAGGAAACTTAAAAATTAACACGATAGCTAATTAATTAAAAGGTAATGAAAAAAAGGAAAACAAAAAAGAGTGACGAATGCGAGCGTCATCGTAATAGTTCCCCCTCTGCTCCACTTGTACGGTGTACAGAGTATTAGTACCCGTCGCTCTTCTTGTAAAGGCAGCCGCTGCGCTCGGTGCCGTGCTCCTTGTTTCCCCGCGGTTGGTGCAGGCTGTAGGTGGTGCTTGGCCGAACCTGTGAATCCTGGTGAAACGCACACAAACAAAGCCAGGTAATGAGACATTAAAAAAATGTAAAAAGCCAGGCAGTGCATCTGGGATTTGAAAATGCAAATGGAATTCAAGTTGGAGCCACTAAGGCGTAAAAAAGGCTCAGATTTACTACCGAGTCTCCTGCTCCTCTGAGAAGTATAAACAATAATAGAAGATTGCTGCTGTGAAGCCTCGTTGTTTTGTACACATGGGGATGAGAAAAAAGCTTTTACACCTCTGAATCACAATCTGCAACAGTACATGCCAAAAAGGAGACGTTGTATTATCAGATCCGCCTCTGAAAGGATCAGGAGACAAATAACATTTAGAGGAAAAGCTTTTATGTAGATTGAACATTAACTACAATAAAAATGAGCTCAATCGTCTTTAGATTTTCAGGTTTGACTGTAGTGTAAAAGCAACCGCCAAAGAAGGCGCAAACAATGGTCAAATTTGTATATGAGTGATGTCATTTCCTGTCTGGAAACACTACGGGAAACAGAGAGGATGGTTTCTGAGGGCGGCATTGGCGGGACTTGAATGACTTTTTTTGCCGCTGTGCCGTTAAACACAGGACCGACCGGATGGTGTTAAAGACACAGCTTCACATTGAAAGACATTTAAAAAAAATGTTTAAACAGCACAACCAACCAAAAATAAATCACTTAACATGACGATGACATATGTCAACTAAAAAAAATGCTGCTCTATGAGAACAGAAAGAATACATGAATCTAAAACCACTACTGAATAAAAAAAAAAAGGCTTTTCCTTTTCTCCAAGAAATCCACTTACTCTCCTCGACTTGTTTCACAAAAGACGCAGGCAGTAAAGGGAAGAAGAAGACAATCGTCAGGTGAGACCAGAAGCCACATTTACATGCTTCGCTGAGGGAAGGACCAGGGTCAAACGAAAAAACAACGTCCGCGGAGAAGAACATAACATCGGAGAGAAGCGCCGACGTGGGAGGACCTGCGGCGCTCACCTCCTTCTGCTCCACCTGCAGCGCCGTCTTCAGGACGTCCCGCAACTGAGTCAGCTGCTTCCGCTCCTCATCCTGCACCTGCTTTATCTGTCACGGAGGGACCGGCGGAGAAAACGGAAGGAAAACGGACGACATGTTGATTTTTTCGTGCGACACAGACGTCACCGGCAAGTTGAAGGAAGCAGCTGGTTCTTCTCACCGTGTGCAGATCCGTGGCCAGTTTCTCGATGGAGGGCTTCAGGTTGTCCACGGCCTTCAGGCCATCCTGAAAGAAACTGAGCATCGAGAGCGGGAGAGTAACGAATGCACAAACACACGGGCACCCGAGCGAAGGCTTACATCGTGTCCGTCGGGCTGCTTACTTGCACTGCGCGTGGAAGTACTTGATGAGGTTCTGCAGCAGGTCCACACCCTTCTTGATTTTGATCTCGTTGACTTTGAGGAGATACTGTAAACGTATTGAATACAGATTCCATCGGACGGGGTGAGGGCAGGTTCGGACCATCTCGAGCACACACACTTCCCTTTCATCGGCTATGCAGACGCTTCAAAGCAAAAGTACTTCAAGTAAAACTTGATTTAAGCACAGCATCAAAGAGGTCCAGACCACGAAAAAATGAGTACTAGGTATATGTAATCTGACTTCCAAAAGGATATTCTGAGATATACGACCTTTGGCTAATTTGGACGGGTCTTTTCAGGACCTTTAGTCAGTAAAATTTATTTCTTTCCCAAACCTCTACGTCCTGTTAAGACGTTCCATTTTCAACATTGTGCATATTACATTTTTACAATTAGGAGTGTTACTTCTTCAGATAAGACATTTCAACAAACCGCGATGACACCGTCGGTCGTTCCGTCGACTAACCTCACACATCTGCAGCTGGAAGAACCTCCTCTCCTTCTCCATCTCCTCAGCGATTTCTGCCCCGCTGATCTCCGTCCTGATCATCCCGTGCTGCCTCGCAGTGCTCCTTCTTCTCCTTCTCGATCTTGGTGCTGGTGACAAAAAGACATCACAGGGGTCAGAGAGCCCATCTGGGACATCGCCGTCAAAACAACGGGGCGAGAAGTGTGCCAGCGTTTATAAAAAAATAGAAATAACATTTTCTGAATTGTCAAACCAATCCTCAAGTATTCCCGTCAAACTCTTTAAAAAAGGAAGCAATTCTCCTTCTGTCTTCTGTCTGTTTCCTTCCTCTTTAAGCTATTCCAAAAATAAGTCAATAGCCGTAGACATAGTTGGAAATCAAGGACAGATGGAGTACATCTGCAAGCCTTTAGCTTTGATTGTATATTTGCAGTTTTGCCAGTGCGTACGAGCCAGATTTCATGTCGTTGGGGGAGAACAATGCGGACCAGCACATGAATCTATTACCCGCTGACGAGGCTGCTGCAGCAGCATCAGAGGTGCGACTAATAGAGGGACACATGTTAGTCGGGGCTTTTTGGCGGACGGCCAAATAGGAGAGTGGTTCAATTAAAAGATCGGCCTGAGAAACCCTGAGAAGCCACTTCCACTGCCGTCAGTTCAGAAATCCAGACACAATCATCTGGAGACACATCTGTCAGATTTGAGTAATTACATTATTCTCCTCCTCAATTGAAAGACTTCAAAAGAAGACAAAAACAGAATTCAAACTTAGCGGCCATATGTAAAGAGCTTGCGAAAAACAAAATAGGGAATGACAAGGAGATTTGATGAAGAAGCAAACGAGACACATGGGGCCACTTTGGAAACGGACAGAAAACTGGACTCTATTGATGTGTTCTGTTCTCCATCAATAGAGTCAAATCATAACACTAATTTGGGGCGGTCAGGAACAGTCGCAGAGCATCCGGCTGAGCTCAGTGCAAAGCCGCCGCAGCCTGAGAGAAGCAGTATTACCCTTTCAGTAAAGAATGTCCTTTGCAGCTTGTGAAATATACGAAAGTGCGATAAAACGTCACGTGTTCTTTGCAGGCACAATCACAGCGGCTCGACAGCGATCACGGCGATCCTTTATTGAGGATGCGGTGACACAATCATTCTAGCAGGGCGGGCGTTAGAAGGGGGGACCGGTCGGTCCAGACGAGACACATAGGACGTTATATTGAAATGCGCAGTAACTGACAAGTTAAGACTAGTTTGACATGCTGAACGGCTCAATTCCAGATGGATGACGACTGGGCAACGTTGCACAATTTCACTTGCCAACAAATTGGTTCCATTTATGGAAAAAAATAAACGAATAGCCGTTGAGGATACACATTAGGTTTCTTACACTTTGGTTTCGTAGTCCTTCCATGCTTTGTCAAATGGCTTTTTCAGATCCTGTGGACAAGAAACAAGCAGAAAGCTTAAATTAATCCACAGAAAATGTTTTTTTTTTTACATTATTGAAAGCTCTAGAACAATAATAAATTGACCACTCTGTGAGATTCTTGTCAACTGCTGTCCTGCAGAGTAGAGAAAGAACCGTCGATCTCAACAATTTGCAGATTTCAAATCATTGTTTGAATTAAGAAAAGCAAATCACACACGCAGACATTTGCGCCCTTTCTCAGTTTCACGTCGGTGAAGTCGCTCTTTGCGTTCGTAACGCGATCCCTCCGGATTCGACCCTTCAGCGGCTCTCGCGCGTCCGGCTTACGGTGCGTTTCTGTCCCTCGAGGGTGAAAAGCCCCGCAGATTCTTGTCCGGCCTGACAGACAGCTTATGGCTTTAGCGCATTGTTCGAGCTCCGGAGAGGACCGTGATCCCGCGGTTGACCTCCGCTTCGACAGCAGAAGGCTCAACCGGTTTAGCTCACATGATCACCGTCTGGTTCACTGCGCCAAGCCTGCTCTGCCATCCAGCTGCAGGCCGGGAGCCACCAGGGAGAAAGAGCATAAAAAGACAATGCAACAAATAGCTGAGCACCAAAGTGCAAGAAGAAAAAAAAGAGCAAATGTGGTGGCCACTAAAAGAAAAAATAAAAGAGAGAATAGGGGCTGATGGGAAGGAACGGCTAAAAATACCAGAACCAGGCCTCGCTGTGCTGAGCAGAACAGGCCAACGCACGGGGCAAATATCTCCCAGAGAGACCGGCTCGCTCTCAGCGACCCCGAGTCCAAAAGGACGGAGGAGGAATGTCACGCCATTGACCGGGGCCGCCACTTTCGCCAAGGTTTCACACCTTCCTACCTACGGCCAGACGTATCCATCCAGGAATAGCACTTCCACTTCCTGTTACACATTCCACACACCTTCTCCCACTGCGCCGACGAAAGGACTCGAGTCCAAAGAGGTTCAACGCAACATCACAGCAAACAAAGCAGGAGAATCACGTTGGAAGACTTGATGAAATGTATTTAAACAAAAATGAAATGGACAATTAACTTAATTCATTTACTTAGTTAGTTTTCTGCCTCCGCCCCAAGAATTAAGACACAAAACACCTCAAAACCTGAGCAAATAAAACCTCTAAAACATCTGCACGGCACGGAATAAGTGCTTTGTTTTGGACTGACTGAATCCAAAAATCTGCAACCAAAGCGGCGCGAAAATAGCCAGGTTCATTCATTCTTAAAAAAATAAATAAATAAAAACGAATGATGCTGCTGATGTTGCAATCTGCTCTCTCGTGAGGAAAGAGTGCAGGATCCCAGAGCCCCCTCCCCCCCCCTTCTCGCACACAATGGCAACAACTGTGACACTGTGACGGAGTGGTGATGAGCGGATGTGACTCACTGGAATCACAGGCCCGTCCATGAGCAGAGGACGGGCGGGTGAGGCTTCAGGGCGTTACGTCATGCGGGCGTCCGTTCCCCCGGAAAGTCCGCCGTTAGCAGAAATGTTTTGCGGACTCAGCCCTCTGCGTTGGTGTGTTTAACCTCAGTAAGAACCTCCACTGTGTGGTCCGGCGACCCCCCCCCCCCTCCAAACCAGCGTTTTAATGCTGGTGCTGCACTTACTAAGCTGTAAACCTATTCACGGATATTTCACGGATCGCTTCACCTGTGAAATACAGCGCGGCCCTTCCTGCTGGAGAGTCAGATGAGCTGGAAAATTGGTGGGTTTTTTCATTCGAGCGACAGCGGCGGCGGGTTGCTAGGTGGAAGCACTCTAATCACGGAGCCATTAGCGGGGCCGCCTCCCTCGAGGTTAGTTCATGTCGCTCGTCGCCCAAGACGGCACCGGCAGAATATTAACCAGCTCCGAGGGAACAGCGGCCGCCAGAAAGCCATTAAGCTAAATCCAGTTAAGTTGAATCAAACAATAGGACGGTGGCTACTTCAGCTGCAGTAATGGTGGGGCTTTTAAAAAGATACCAGATTGCTATTTTATGCAGTGAAAGAAAATCTAATATGTATCAAATATACTTTTAAACATGTTTATGCATGAAGGAGCTTCTTAAAAAAATAGGACTACGGTTAGTTCAGATCAATGGCCTTTCAAATTATCTCCAAATCTCGGGACCATGTCCAACAAAAATGTGGTTTTAAAAATGTGAATCATGAAGCACACGCAGGTCTTTAATATCAATATTTTAAAAAAGCCTTTTTGAAACACATCCCTGAGTGAGGGTCATGTGAGATCCATATCAACCCATTACTTCCTCCTGCTCTACTTCCTTTTCTCAGTGCAGCCTAAGCAGCCTTTTAATGAAAGTCAGGACTTCCCGCTTTCCCAACAGGTACTCCCCCCCCCCTCCCCCCAAGAGAGGACAGGTGTGAGGAGGCCGCATAATGAACAGAGGAGGAGGAAGATGATGATGACGAAGGGGTATGGACGGACGAGGGAAAAGCCTCGTCCGTCACTATGGTGATGAGAATGCTCACGGCGCTAATGAGCAGTCAGTGGATGCAGCGTTACAGATTTGGGTGAGGAGGAACACCGGGAAGGTGACAAGGACGGTAAGAATGGGGGGGAAAAGGGGAACTCACACGAGAAGATGCGAATGAGCCAAGCGGTG
The DNA here is from genome assembly GCA_021346845.1 of Apeltes quadracus. Taxonomy (NCBI): domain Eukaryota; kingdom Metazoa; phylum Chordata; class Actinopteri; order Perciformes; family Gasterosteidae; genus Apeltes; species Apeltes quadracus. Next base: position 6,265,816 of record CM037931.1, read on the forward strand.
CAGCTTCACGGGGGACAACAGATGTTTCCATGGCAACCGGGCCCATTAGAGAAGCGGCTTAATCGCATCATGCCCTGCAAGCAGGCAGCCTATCACGTGTCGGGAGAGCGAAAGGTCGCAGACTGCCGCGGACATTAACGGCCGCTGATTGCATTACAGAGCAGCAGTTAAACGTGCGTCCGTCTGGTGGAGTCACATGACCAGCGGGCTGTCTGGCGGTTGGGTGCCAAAACTGTCAGCTTTGCTGTTTTGTTTACTTTGTTCTCTGATCAGAAAGAACCAACTGCTGTAACCCTGGTTGCTTAAGTGTGGACTGCTAAATTGCTAAATTCCCGACATGTTTAACACCTCAATTATCCTTTTGAGTTGAATTTTTTGTCATATTTTGCAGAAACACGCGTTAATCTTTTAACAAGAGATATTAAAAGGGTTTTGACATTGGTACGGAGACCTATTATTTCTGCGCTAGTATTGAAACATTACCAAGGCCTCAGAGCTATCAGCCTCTCTGAGCTTAGCTTCAAGCTATTCTTTTTTTCCCCCCTCTTAGTTCCTTTAACAATTCATTAACTCGGACGATATAATCCAAAGTGTCGCTGGTAAAAAACGTGTCTAACTCGACGCTACGCGCAAAACAATGCGGGGCGTTTGCGGCCGTCGCTTCAGATGATCTAAATCCATCTGCTCCCGGTTCGGTTGCCTTACCCCTTTGACTCCCTTCAGGTCTCCTTTCAGCAGGCTGTCCAGGGGAAAGGTGATAATGTTGTTCATGTTTTGGAACTGGAGGAGGGGGGGTGGGGAGAGAGACAGATGAAGGGTCACATCAGAGGATTTAAAAAGGTGTGAACCGTTTAGTGTGTAGTGCTGCATGTCCAAAAGGGAAAGAGCTCAGCGACAAAGGGGGAGGCGCTTAAGCCTGGAACTTTTTTGGATCGTTTTCTAGATGGTGACGAGAGGCGGAATAAGCTAAATGAGGGACGCCGGGTTGATTATAGCTGGACTTCATCCTCATCTTTTTAAATCGCTTGTGGTTCATGTCTGTGATTGACTGACTTCTGTATTTTTGCCACGTCGCCTCGTGTGTGGCACTGCTCGTGTGATCGAGGGAGGCGAGAGCTTGATAAAGCCGAGAGAGAGAGAGATTACATCTTCACATCAGGCTCATATTTCTTTAAATATATAACACCAACACATAATCCCAAGCTCCTGGTCTCCGGGTGAGTCGACACAGTGTCTGCGAGGGAGCAACAGACCACACGTGATGGTGTCATGTTTTTGTAATAAAGCTTTGGCCTCAATACAAAAACCTGGCTTTAACAGATCAGGTCGACTTAGATCGCGGAGATATTTGGTGTTCCAGCGGCTTGTTGGCCGTCTCAACGGAAAATCCAGAGCCGCCTCCCCGAGGGCTCCAAGTTCCAGCTGGACTCTGTGTGTGTGTGTGTGTCCCACAATTAGTGAGACTATGGAAATCTTTGTTTGTCCCAGAAGACTTTCCCCCAATCCTTTGACACACACACACAGACACACACACACACACACACCACTCACCAGGTTCTTGAAGAGCGCAGTGAGCTCTTTGGTGAAGACGGAGAACTTGAGGAAAGCTGAACCCAGATCAGGATCATCTCTGTAGACACAGTTTTCTCCAAACTTTTCCAGGGCCTGCGTGTACTGCTCCTCGTTCTCCACATGGGCTGCAAAACACACAAACACACAGGTCAGCTTTGAAAAGGTTGTCGGTGTTAAACTCCGCTTAAAGACAACTCTCCATCACGGCGTATTAATGATGCACGGTAGACTTTACCAGGAGCTTTCCACTGAGCCGTGTGTCTCTACCTTCCCCCCCACATTGCACATGCTACGCAAACAAATTGCTATAAATGCAACATTGTCTGCATCGGAGAGATCATCATGTTAATGTCATTAACAAACAAAACTGAAGATTACCGACTTATTATTGCTTCTCCAGTGTTAAATGGAGCTCATTTCCTCTGTTTAAAGTTGAATATCTTTGGACTGTTAGTTGAAACAATCAAAATCAAAGTTTTGCTGGTTATGATCTTGATATCCCTCCATCCCTCAACTCTTCCCTCACCTGTATTTGCTTTTGACAGGAAACATAAGGGACGGGACAAAATAATATTTTAATTACAAATAGAAATTGGGAGGCAGGACTAAAGAGAAACAAACAGCACCACAGGAGGTCTGAAGATCAAGGAAACCTATAAAAAAACGCCAGTCCGGTGTGTCAAAAGTAGACTTGATCTGGTGCAGCGTAAAGCCTCTGCGATTCCACTTTATTCACGCCACACTAGCCATGCCACTGGGACGGTGGTACAGAAAGGGATGGGGCACTAGGGACTGTTGCTATGACAACGGTAACCAAGAGACGTGACAGAGACGGCGAAGAGGGAGCGACGGGGGGGTTTAAGGGCGGTGTGACGGAGAAAAAAAAAAAAAAAAAAGAAAAGGTTTGAACTAAAGACACCTGCTGTCACAACATGATTCCGCTTTTCATGCGGAATAGGCTCATGTTCCTGCTGCAGAGATATCCATCATGTTATTAAAAAGGGGAAAGTGGAAGTCTCCTCACATCAAGCAAATCTGATTTAAACCACCGCTGAGCTTCATGACTTCGCTTCTATGAGACATCGGAGCGAAATACGTAACATTTCAGCGGTGAAACGCTTGTAGTTACAATTACCTGACAGTGTTTCTTTCACATAGTGACAGGAAACAAAAAGCTGCTTAGTTAAAAATAACACCCTAACCCAATATACTTTACAATTTTAACCTAACTATTGAAATGACCGAATATTATTTCAATAATATTTTTCAGTAGATTATATTGAAATGTCCTGTACACTACAGGACATTAATGCTTGAACATTACTAAAATATATGTAATGCACTGTATACAGATGTTGGCATGACCAGACGATGGAGCCAAAATAATAACTGCACTTAACTTGCACTTAAACTGTACTTCTTTTAATATACCAGAGTGTGATAACATTTAAGAAAACAGGAAGTTCATGACCAAAAACGTAACAACACAAATAACGAAATGCCAAATGATGAGTACCTCATTCGCCAAATAAATAAAACAGCCTCAAACCCCAATTTTATTCTGCTGAAGTCCTTCTGGACGAAAGCGGCGACACACGGAGATCTAACAAACCTCAGCCGTGCGTCACGTGCCAGACGCCAGACCTTCCGCGCGCAGCCGCAGCCCGCCGTTCACACGCTCATCAGCTCCAGCTGTTTGGCGGCGGGGGGGGGGGTGCCTCTGGCGGTCAGCGCTGCCGTTTGTGCAGCGGCACGTGACAGCTCTCCGCCCTGCCGTTGGAGGCCAACGGCCCGAACCCTCCCACCAGGGGTGAGTAACGTGGATTTGCTGCAACATGACCCAACACATCCCACATGCAGTCTGCAGCACCGAGCCGCCTCGAACTTCAATCGTCAGCGGTGTAGTTTATGAGGAAGAGGGGAGGGGAAGCGAGAAGGGAGGCACGAGGACTTTTCTTTAGTTTACAGTGAAAACAAAAAGCTGCTAATGGAGTCCTCTCCTACATGTTGCCTAAACATCTCTAATGGCCTGGAATTCAGGGGCTTTCTGGGAGGAAACATGGGTTATAAAGAGTCCCTCTAAACACGACACACTCTTCGTAAGCTCTGAAATGTTGTCATTATGTGCCCTTTATTAGGACTGCTTACAGTAACGGGAGTCTCAAATGACCAGAAATTCCAATAGACCAATAGAAAAAGGAAAGTCAAGGAGACCTTTTTCCTCAGGTGTTTTTATTGCGATGCCTCAAATTTTGACTCGTGTAACCTGCTAAACTAGATCTTGAAAACTCTTCAGGCATCAGCACCATGAAAAGAGCTTTCAGTAATACTAAAACACAGTTTCTGGTTGAGAGAAATGTTTGACACTGTCATCGCCTCGATCGAGGGACTGCATTATTAAGCGACTCCCTCCGGCTGGAAGACAGCGTTATCAGCTCGGCAGCTCGGGCAGCTCGGTCCAGGCGGCTGCGCTCGATGAGCTGCAGGTTCTTTATTTTTAGCTGCCGGGTTCTTCATCCAAAGCCCACAGGCTGACAGGCCCCTGCAGCAACATGCGGTTCTGCCGCTTTCACAGCATTTTCTGGTCCCATTTATTTTTTCTGTCTTTTTTCTGATACGAGGTTCCTCTGCCCCTCCCGTTCCAACCAAACCTCCATCTTCCCCCTCGCCTCCACATCATTGGTATTCCTCACGTCATAGGCAATACAGTATGCTTTTTGTTATACGCTGACATACAGTATCTCCGAGGCAGTCAGTGGTGAGGCCCCCCCGTTGTTAGCATCATTATTCGGCTTCATCCTGGCCTCCTCCTCCAAGAATAATAATACAAATTCTGTGCTTTTCCACTCTACATTTGATTTGATCGAGTATTTCTCAGCGGTGCGTTTTGACGTTTAAACTCATTGGATGGAACAGATGGATCATTGTTCAATTTTTCATTTAAGTGCATGTGGAAAAACATTTACGATAACAAAATGTGATCGAGTACTGCCCGCTTTGCTTAAAACGTATGAAAATGATGGAACTCCCAGTTTTATTTCCACCATAAAAACAACGCTTGCGGGCTAATTGAAGGTCATCTGGACGAGCTTCATAATGACAACAAATGTAAACAGCCCGACACACGTGCGCACACACAGACTCAAGTGAAGGTAATTACTTCTGGGATATTCGCTTTTGGCAGCTGATCAGAAGAAAACCCTAAAAAAAAATCGGTTCATTTTGCACACAATGTCAGCCTTGGAGTCACGGGGGGTGACACAATAGAGGAAAGCGACAAAAGGGGCACATCGTGTATGTAAATACACAGTGTGAGGTGACAACGCGAGTGTGTCCATGCCTCAGCAGCCACACACAAACCGTGCGCGCCCCACCCCAGCTGTTCCTTTTGGGGGTCTGGATCAGACAGCTGCCCCTCCGCTCTGAACAGAGCTCACACTGTTCAGAAAAAGACGTGCTCGGCACATTGTTCAGAGGTGCCTCTCCCTCCCTCTCTCTCTCCCTCCTAGCGGGGTTCTGTCAGGCAGGCTGGACAAAGGGGCGCCGGAGACACTCCACACTGGCACAAGCATTTGAAAATGAATCTGTTGTGCGTTTCCACGCAGGTGAGACAGAGGAGAACTCACCTAAACCAGACGTGTAGATGGCCTTCACAGACTTCTTCATCTTGTGCAGAACACTTCGGTCCACATCCAGAGCCTGCGCAGACAGAGAGGCAGACATACAGATCACGTTAAGAGAGACGAGGTAATCCTTGACTTGCATTTTGTGACGCTTTTTTTCAAGTCGATTTAAGAAATGTGTCGTTTTCAAGAACAACTTGAGTAAGTTAAAAGGCCACGTTGGATTTGGATCGCGGACGTTTTCATTCTACAGACTGACCGGTTGAGTACGAGCGGACGGCTCTGCGGTTTTACACTATGCGCCTGCTTGTGTGACATTTACACTGGTCAGAGGTCCCAGTTTGTGTTGGTTCTCCTGCTGTTTGAGTCCACGCCCCGAATACAGGCCTCTGTGTGTGTGTGTGTGTGTGTGTTTCTCTGAGTCACCTCCATTCCAGCTGCAGTTAATGAATTATTCAAGACAAAGCTAAGAATAGAACGGAGCTCCAGCATTGCTTTTTGCGTGTGTGTTTGTGTGTGTGCGTTTAGGAATTTATTAGCTCGTAGCACACTGAGCATCCGCAGTATGCTAGCGTACATGGGCGCGCACACACACACACACACACACACACTTTCACATGCATTTGGCCAGAGACACGCACACCAACCAGAACAAACACTGGGAGTCCAGCAGAGACAATGCAGCACTGTGCGAGTGAGGAGTGAGGCGGTCTCGTAGGATGAGGGGGGGATTTCAGGGAAATTAGCTTTTTAGGGACTTTATTAAGTTTGTCTGCCCGAGCGGGCGCCACTTTTCCCTTCGCTGCTCCCCATCTGACCGACACGTATCAAATCCCCCCTGGACTCCAAACACACAATGGCCCCCATTCAGCGGCAACGCACACACGCCAAAAACTGTAGACACCCACACGGCCCCTCACTGCAACACCACAACTTGTCGTGACAAAGTGTGTGGAATACACAAATCAGTGCGGCATCGATGGCCCAGCTATGAGCTTGATGGAAAAAACCCACTCAGCACCTCGAGTCCCTTTGGAGGTTGTGATTCTCACTCACCGATACACTGTACACAATCTGTGAGCAGTAAGTGCACGGGCCCCATCTTTACAACAAGATTTTCATTAAATGTAGAGCTTGTTACGCTACAAGGGAAACGAGCTATACAAAAAGGCCCATTGAATCTAGGAAGCACTGTGTCTGTGGACGTGTCTATGAGTAAAACATACTAATTAAAAAAACCTGATGAGGCGATTACAAATGAAAAACAAAGCCAACCAGAAGCTACTTGTTATTAGGAGTAAAAAAGGAAAGACTCCTAGAGTCCAGGAAAGACGACTGTAGCTCGGACCCCGCACAGTCACGCGTGTGTTCGGTTAAAAAAAAAAAAAAAAAAACGGGAATTAGCATCACAAAACGAGCGGGGAAAAAAAATACAGCCGCAGAGAAAATCCCCTCCGTCTCCACACCGACCATTTCCGCTTGACCCCATTGCACGCGGGTGTAATTCTTTAATAGCCTGATATCGCACAGAAACGTTATCGGTCCTTTCATTCAGTATTGCAGGGAGCAATTTCTTAAATGGGCCTGAAAAAAAAAAAAAATGGATTATTTGATGCTGCGAATGCATTTGGTGAGGAGCACGTGGGGGTCAAACAAGGGGCGAGTCTGCAGAGAATCAATGAGCCACCAGAGCGGGTTCCTTTCGGAATTTCAATCAGAACGGCAGGAGATTGAACGTGCCGTCAATGCGGAGTTTTATAACTCACAGTGCACAAAAAAGTATGACAAAAGAGGCGGCGAGGGAAACCAACTCAGCCGGTTCTCCCCGGCAGCAGCGCTGATGATGATTTTGTGGTGGGAAGCTAAACGGACCAGAGATTTACGGCAATCTGTTCCCTTTGTAACCAAAGCGTTCGGTGCAAATGCTGCTCCGGCATGTTCAGATGGCAGCTGCGTGTTCTGCTCGAGGGTCACAGAAGTGCTTCGCCCCCCCCGAAGTTCCTTTCATCGGTGGCAATATGAAGCCGTCCCGTAAGATTTTAAGCCTACAAAGATTGAAGCGCCCAACTTGGCAGAGGCTCACTGTCTAGGTATAAAATCGTTACCAACAACCCAGGCTGCAGGCCCCTACTTGACCTCATATCAGTAATGAACCTGTGAATCAGTCTGACCAGTCGAAGCCTTAAAACACACACACACACCAACACGCTCCAGCGGACCCATTCAATCATCACAGTGGTCTCTTTTCACACACACACACCATTCTGATATGCTCTCCAGGGTTCAGCGGAGTGACTCTGGGCCACACACAATGTGCAAGCCCTCGTATTCGCAGCACTCAAACATCTTTTGACCCCCGAAAAAACATGCCCGGCGAGAGGGGAAATTCCTCTCGCACAAATCGCCGCCGCCTGCGAGCCTGGCGCGGCTTCACAAGCACACTTCACATGTAAGGTAAATGCACCGTCGGCATTTTCCCCTCTCCCGATGGCGGCTCAGAGCCCGCTGGCCAGAATGTCTCTTCATTATCGGCCTGCCGTTCAGCGACCGTTTGGGGAAGGAACCCCAAATTGAACCCAAATAATCCTCTTATTAACGCATCCGTCGTCATCGCTATCGGTGCGATTACGATCATGTGCCATCTGCCGATCCAGGAGAGACCACGGCGATCCTGCTGGCTCACTCGTGGGCGAGCATTTCCCCAGATTGCAGCGTGTCAGGTGTCTCTCTGAGCACAGTGCAGATGGACACTATCTGGTGTGTGTGTATGGATAAAGTGGAGCATTGTTATCATTATAAATGATAATGGAGGGATCCTTTAGGAGATCTCCCTCCCGCAGGCGCCATACACACCTCCTACAGAAAACAAAAAGCCGTGTCAGCAGAATAATATAGGATTCATTTCTGTATAAAGTACCATTTCTGACCGCTGACACATGGGAGCACATGGGAGAGCCAGACCACGTGGAATGAATCCAATGGGCTTAGTCCGTCAAGGTCTTCAAAAGCCAAAAACAAGAAGGGACAAGCCAAGCTAAACATCGTCAGCTACAACGGAATATGCAAACGATCCTTCTGGATGCCAAACAAAGATGGGGAAAAAAATTAACGATAATTTGATTATCATTTTTGACTTATTTATAGCCCGAAGTTCCTAAAACCTTGTTTTGTCCTTAAAAATAATTACTTTACAATCAAACTAAATTAGTGGTCATCTTTCAAATAATAACATGATAATAACATCAGGCCGGTAGGCAGCTTTAAAGCACAAATTATATTTAATCCACTCCCATCCCTTAAACATAATGACTTGATTTTTCCCTGAATGACAAAAGGCCATTCCAAGTATTCCAAAACGTGTTAGCTTAAGGCGTCTTCACATGAAGCCCGATGGGGCGGGGAAGAGGACAGGCCGCTGCTGACCACAACAAAAAAGTGTAGCCCTGCCCTCCTCTTCCGCCGCCGGCTGAAGAAGAAAGGCATTCCTGGATGATTGCACGCCGGTGCGACTGACAGACGGGAGCCGGCCCCCATTGTTCCCGTCCGAGCGTCTATCCGCGTATGACGGCACGTCTGCTCGAGGGCTTTTTTTTTTGCTTTTCTCTGAGGGCCACGCGCTCAATTTGAACTAAAACACAACCCAAGAAATCCTCCCCATTTGTAGTGGAACTATCGTCGTCATCGCCACACACTTGTTTTTAGCTGACACGCACTCACATGTCGGCTGTCTAACCCTGCTGAAGGCTTTAGGCCCCACAACAGTGAGAGTCATGTGAGGAAACCGTCTGTGGGCAATAAGGAGGCTGCAGCCCCATTATGCCATTTATTCTGTGTGGGCACAGTGTCTGCGACGGCTGTTGTGGGTTGTAATCCATGCGTTTAATGAAGGTTCCAGACGATCAAGCTTCAAACTCAAAAAGGCAAGTACTGAAACATCTGAGAGTGTGTAAAACTCACTCACTCGCGCACACACACACGCTCACACTCCCACCCAGTAGAACGGTTTAGCAAACAGGCTTGGTTTTGATTTGTAAGTCATGGGCAAGACATTACATTGCGTTAATCACATGTGTCTTAATACAGCACTGTTAAGTCAAAAAGTGAAACATTGCGATCTTCAAATCAATAAAACCCTTTCAGAAAAAAAGGGTTCGAAGGCGGAATCTTCCAGAAGAGGCTTATTTGAAGGGAAGGATTTTCAATTAGTGAGACTAAATGCTTCATTTAGGACCAATTCTACCAGTGTAATACAGAGTCAAGAGGTCTTCCCACCTAATCCTGCCTCCCCCTCCTCCTCACAGGATGAAGGAAACATCATTTTGCTGTAACACGCCAGATCTTGGGTTTTCCCCAAACAGCAGCTTTGTTACGCCACCTGAAAATGATCTATGGATCTCATCAGGAGGCCGACTGGTCCACCACGTTTCACAGCGAGACACGTCGGCAGGTGTGGCGTTAAGAGTGGCCACCCGGTGCCGTGTGCGATGCTCAGCTAGACGCACAGCTCCACATGTGGCAGAGTGCCGGGTAAACACAGGAAGGGTGCGCACACCCGCCTCGAGCCGTCGCCTCGGACTCAACCTCAGCACTGCAAATCGCCGGAAGAGAACGAAACGACCTTTCAAGCGTTTTATTCATGACTCTCCTCCGCGCGTCGCTGAGCAAGTAGAGTCAATGTTGTGATAGAAAAACGCGCTAACAGTCTCCCTGTTCGCTCAGAGTGTGTGTAGGCCGGATAGGCCTGGAAACGCCAGCATGCAAGTTCAGAGTTGGTCAGAGAGAAAGGGAGGGGGAGGGTACTGGTTTACCATGTCATAAGACAAGCTCATTTACAGACCGGGACGAATAAGCTTCAATGTTGAAAGTACGTGGTTGAGCTGAACTTTGCATGGTAGAACCTTTCTTCTCGGCGATTTTGCCTGGCTCAAAGTTATTCGAACATCTCTATCTACGAGCCTTCTGGTGTTTTCCTGCCGGGGCATTTACTGCTCCTCGGGGAGCACTACAAAGACCCCCGAAAGGACCAAAGCCAAAACCACCAGCTGCCAGGGAGTCACACTGGCATGACAACATCAACTGCAGGTGCTTTGAGTGGTCGGGGAAAACAAACACTCGTGTTAACTGCTGAGGCGTTTCTTCAGAAACCTTCTTACAAGTAGTGAGCACTTTTGTTTTCGGTTGGCTTTCCCAGACGGCCGGTGTTAACGGGGGTGAGGTTTTTTTCTTTCTCGTCTGGTCCAATGAGGCCGATGCAAACCAGATCCTAACCACGTTTCAAATTAGAAATCAGCCCATGTGATAGATTTGTCACATTCATACCTTATCTTCTATATACCATTACTGCAACAAACCCCCCAAAAAACACACAAAATGGATAAATATAAACGGGGGAGAGGCTGGCGCCAAGTTTAAAACCTTTTAAAATGGCCTCCCAAACTTGGAGGGGAGTCTTTAATGAAGTTTGTAAACCAGCAGGAGACTGTTAAAAACCCAGTTGGAAGAAGGGCTCTGGAAATTACGACCAAATGTGCGCTTTGAGAGAGGAAAAAAAAAAGAAACCTCCTCTGCCTTCACCTTGGGAGTCTTTCTTTGGCCCTTTTCACATGGACTTACGAGTCAACCTCAAGGCGTCAAAGCAAGAGGGAAAGATGCCCAACAGTTACAGCACAGTTTAGTGAGAGAAAGCCTGACAGAGGGGAAAATTACCCGCTTTCTCCTGGACAACGCTGCAGTAAAAAACTTTGTGTGTGTGTGTACATGTTATGTACGTTTTAGAGCGCAATTCAATAGCAAAAAAATTATTTAAACGGCTGAAGACTTCGGGAGATCCTCACCAACTGAAAAGATCAATAACGGTAAAGCTTCCCTCGAGAGACCCCGAAAGAGTGCAAAACATTTTCCAGAGAAGTCTAGGCCTGTTTTATGAGTGAAAGTGACAGCAGGACAACACAAATGGGAGCAATCCGCCCTCTTCCACTGCTCCCTGGCCGGGACTACAAATCAATGGCAGGGTTCATTAATGAAGAGGCAGGGCAGGTCGGGGAACAATGGCCGCCAACAAAAGTTGCCTCGGACAATCTGGGCCAGGTCCCTCTGATGGATGAGACCTTTACCCCTGGTGCCCCTAGTGACCGAGCCCCTAACCTCTGCGTTGCACACAGAGAGCAGCCAGTCTCGCATTTCACCTCCACCGTGTGGGACTGGAGACTTTCATCCTCCTCCAAAGCGAACGGATCAGGACTGACAAAAGCCACAGGGCTCAACGAAAACACTCTCCCACCCCCCGCACTCAGGATCGACGGCGTACAAGAGTGAGTCAAATTGTGTCACATCAAAAACACGCGGGATGAGAGGGATCGTGGCTTTGAATCGATCGGGACAGGACCGTGACCTTCGGCCTTGGTAGATCCTTGGGGAGAGCTGCTGCATTATAATGAGGCCTGGGTCGCCGCCTGTCTGCGTGTGATAACACAGCGCCCGCTCTACCCGGCCCTGGAGGCTGGAGACACACCTGTCATTTCTAAACAAAGATCACATTGGGAAAACTGAGGTCCCAAATAGGGAAGGATAAGGGGCTTTGCGAAAAAACAATGAGTGGCCCACCACTGAACCTGTAAGTTAGAGCTCCAGACTAAGAGCGTGTTGGCACATCACTTCTTTCTTAAAAAGGTTTTGTACAAAATATGGGGGTTCAGCATCCAACATGTGTCTGTTGAATGCGCCCTCTGAACCAGAAAATGCTGTTTTATCAATCTATTATAGTCCAATTACTGTTCAGCTATTGGCATGTGCACAACATCAATTAAAAAGGTGCCGCCCCAATGTCACAAGGTGACACGATGAATCAACTGTTAACTAAATCAGCTCCACCCATACAGCTATAGCACCATGAGTGTGGACAACACAACTACGGTGTCGTAGTTTCAGCTCCCACGTCACCTGATTTTATTGTTTCAGAGAAAAAAAAAGGCATTCATGTGTATCCACAACCGGACATTGCAGAACAAAGAACTCTTCTCCGCATGTCAGTCGCGAAGCTTGTGTTGATGCCAAAAGACTAACCCGAGCCAAGGGAGGACCTGACCTCCTTCTGCCCCGATTCCTCCCCCTGTTCTGCAGACCAGGTTTGCGGGTACGGCTGTAGGCAACAGCTGCCCCCTCACCCCACTGCAACAGGTGGCCTGGAGGAAAGTTTACCAAGGCTCCAGACAGCAGGATTATCGATGCAAGGACAATCCACTTTTAATAGCTTTGGAGAGCCACCGACAAAGCGACAAGCTCTAACGCACACACGGGCTGGATATGCAGTCTGGCCGAGGTGAGCAGTCTGAATTGCTTAGGCCACTCCGGCCGGTGTTCAGTATACCACCTAAGAAGCTTAATGCTTCCTGTAATTTAATTGGGATTTCTGGCCGGATTCCTTCAGTTCACAGTCTCCTCCCTTCATCCTCACTCTATAGCCGCCGTCCCCACTATCCCTCCACTTTGATACGTAAACTTTAGCCAGGCATACTGGCTCGAGAACACCGAAGCGAAGCAAAGTGCACCCAGAGCAAACGCGGCACTGAGATTAGGATTAGAGGTGCTATAAAGAGATGAGAGACCAAGTGCGCCGACAGCAGGCCCTCAACAGCTTCTTTAAAAACACTCAAGTTAATTGAGAATCTATACAGTTAGAGAAGGACCATTGTACACCCATATCAGGAATATTTGAATTAGCCTGTGGGAGCGACACCACCATCGCCCGTGTCAACAATGTCTTTCCCAGATTCTCCCTAATTGAGCAGTAAGGCAGCGTGCCATTGGAGTGCATAGCTCGCATACCCTTGTTATAGACCTTATTTGTTTCGGATGAAATAAAAGATAGACGCAAGACTAATGACGCTGGCCTTCTGGACTGAAATCTCCATCAACACCAGTAATGAACCGTGAAAGGATGGCTGGGCTATGAATACCCGTTATTCATGGGCAAAAAATGAATAAACTGGACGCAGGGTTGTGGGACACGTGGCGAGGCCGACTGTATGTGGGGGATTCTGGCGCTGGAGGATATAGATGTTTTCTCTCTGGGGATACGGGCTTACGATTATTATGCAGTGGTCATTAGATCTCATGCAGGCACAGTATCTCATCGAACGTGACGTTTTTTTCCCCTCTCGCCCTCTAAGCCCTCAAAAAGTAAAAGGATCCTCAAAGCGCATAATAAAACATGATTAATTTAAATTTTAAAATTGATATTTATTTATCTTTTTATAGCGTTTCGTGTTGTATCAATGGTTGAGTGTTTTTCGGCGCATCTTGGGATCCTAGCTCAGTTTATAAATGCTGGATTATGCCGCATTGGTCGATGCAACGACACCAAAACAAAGACAGCATTAGAGGCATGCACTCCACTTGTCAAGCGGCTGCAAAGTAAAAAGCAGCTGTGACTTTCCTGAAACGTATCGCGTCTCAGTCTGAGAAAGCCCACGCAGCCGACAGACAGAACAAACGGCTTCGCTGCTGACAACACAAAAGCTTGTATTGAAAGTCGAGTAGTCAATGCGGTTTTGCAGCTACAAGCACGGACACTCAGCAAAAAGAGTTCTGGAGTCAACTTTGTGAGTCAGATCTGTTCCATTCTCATTGTATTCGGGTCAAGGGTTGGTGACGTAACACGCGCTGATCCCACAACTTGATCCACTCTGCTGGGGAATTAACTGCCGATTAAAGCTTTGAACACCCCAACCGCTAAATATGCCGCAAGTGCAACACAAGGATATTACAAACCACGCTTGTATTCGTACCTGAGGTGAAGTGGATGCACTTAAAGGAGACAACTTTATTGATTCAAGTCTATCTCTGCCAAGCAGGATTTAGTAACGGGGGCATAAAAACAACCAGAGATCCAAAAATAGACGAGAGGCGAATAGAAACCTGTGCCAGTTTCCCGGGCTGATGGACATCTGGTAGACAAGCCCGTGAGACAAAAGCACAGGGGCACTTTCATCAAGATCGATACCTCCTCGATTTGGATACGTCGAGGTCAGCTCGGCGCTCGGGGGGCGATGCCTCCTTCAAATAGAACAGTTCACCTTTAGCTCAAGGGACGGTGGGCAACTCACAGCGGGTCATTGACATTTCTGGATTGGTGTTCACTATCGGCCTTCACATTCTGAATAAAATGTCCAGATTCTCCAGCAGTTAATTCTTGAAAGTGTGGACTTGCGGGTAAAAAAAGGCAACACAAATTTTGGAGGAAGAAGAGCCATGTGGCCCAGGAACACAGAAGGGGGGTCATGACACAAAGCCTGACATCCTCTTACTGGATAAACAGGTTTTTATTGCTGGGGTTTAACCACACACACACACACACACACACACACAAACATGCAAACACATGCACACACACTCCCCAAACACACACTCCCAGCCAGAGAAGAAAGAAGACCACACGGTTGCAACAAACTTCACCATCGTCGCCTCTGAGAAAGTTACCAGAGTGTAATAAATGTGGTCCTTTAAAAAAAAAAGAAAAAGCAGCAATGCAACCAATACTGTGCAGTTGCTTTATTAGTGCACTATGTGAATAGGCTGTAATATGCAACTGTTAATACATACACATACTATTAAAATCTTCCTAAAAACAACCTTTTTTTGTTGATATTATGCCAAATATTTATCTCAACGAAAAGTGTAAAAAAAAATAAAAACTAAAAAACATCGAGGCCAGCAAGAAATCATTTTGAAACTGAAAGGCTGCGATAAAAGTTGCGCGTTGTGACGATGCATCAGCCCAGTGTAGCATCACAGAAAACGTCTCCAATCCGCCCGTCCTCAGCTGTCAGTTGAAGGGGAAGAGCAAAGAACAACGTAACAAAGCTGTGTTGTGGAGAAGGTCAGAACCAGTGAAGGGTTTGACGCTCAGTAAAAGGCTGAAACGGCTGAATGGATGCATCATTGCACTCAAGGGGCAAAAGAGACATCCACTTGAGGTTTTGACAAAAGGAATTCAAAATAGAAGACTGAACCAGCCGTTTGTGAATGCCAGTGTACCATGCACACGCGTGCGTGTGTGTGTGTGTGTGTGTGCGCGCGCGCGTTATGGTTTGCATGTGTGCGTTTGATATTCCAGGCAAGTCGGTAGACAGCAAGTAGTGAGCGAGGTCTCTTTGTCCCCACAGCAACGCCTTGCGTTCCCTGAGCGGGGGGGTCAATGTCTTCCCAAGAGCAATTTGGCATCTTCAACTGCGGCTCAACGTTAAAAAAAACCTGCTGGGTTTGACTCTCAACCAAACCTCACAAACCAAACAATTACCGCTGAGCTACAATTAAAAAAAAACAGTTTAATCCATAAACATACTTGCTCACTACCACAGAAAAGCGTGTTGCACTCCAGGCGGTGATGAAATTCTAAGCAATTGCAGATCGATTTTAAAACCAGCAACCGCGGAGGGATGAATGAGACACGGTGCACAGCTCGGTGTCGCCCAAGCAGGGCCCCGTCAGCTTGAGAAGGTGTATGCATGTGAAAGTATGTAACAGGTTTAAAATGGGTTCAATGCAATATCTCATCGACGCAGAAATCGTGCGTTTGGGAATATCCATCAGTCACGGTTCCACTCATCGGGACAGCCGAAACTTTTCCACAGTGAAACCCGGAGGGAACTTTCTCACAGGACTCGTTATTAGCACAGCAGAGACACACGTCACAATCCGAGCTGCCCATGTGGGAAATTCTATTTTTACCACGGCGGCAGGGCGAGGCTCTACCATACAGCACACAAAGTAGGGAAACTGTAACAAGGGAGAGAGGGAGGGGAGGGGAGGGGAGGGGAGGCCTGTCAGGGAACAAAGCGGAAGTGTCCTTCCTCCCGATGCCCTGCAACACAAAGTGTCCTCTGTGCACTTGCAGTGCGCCTGTAAACAGCACAGCGACATGTCACGTTTCCCTCGCCGTGAGTGTGGGAATTCATTTGAACATACCTGCATTGATCAAAACTCAAAGAATATATATATATTTATATATTATACATACATACATACATACATACATACATATATATTTTTTTGTTTTTTTTCTGAGACCTGTGTGCAAGTATAATGCAAAGAAGGACAGGCCCGGGTTATTAGAATCCTTATTATGCAGACCACAGTCTCCAGCCCCACCAGCGCCACTCACCTCCTCGAGGGCAGTCACCGTGTTCCTGCAGTGGGACATCCTGGTGGTGAAGTTAGAGGCGGTCGGCGATTTATAATCTTCATTCGTCTCTGCCACAAACTCTGTAACTGTGATTTGGTCCGGCATGATTAATCCCTGCTTTATCCGTTGAGAAACTATTTCTGTAATTTCCTTTCTTTTTTTTTTTAAACAGAAAAGTTCACAGCAGCAGCAGTAGCGGTAATAGTGTCTCTGGAGGTCCCCGCGGGAAGTAAAGCATCTCTGGGTGTTTGCTCCTCACACGGTCCGGTCGCACCGCGCTCCAAGGTGTCGGCGATGGGGGGGGGGAGGGGTTTCCTTCACGGCTCTTCCCGCGCAGGTTCCCACCCGGTGGTCGCTTGGTTACAGAAGCAACGGACGCTTCCCCTGACCAAAGTCGGTTATCCCGAAAAAGAAAAAGCTTCGGGCAACGCGAGGTTGGAACAACTTCCTCCTCCTCCACCGGGGAAACAACAGCCAAGCCGATTCAATGGGAGCGCAAGAAATTGACAAAGGTAGAGGAGGGGATTCAATGGACGCAGAGCAGCCAATGAGGAACGGCCTTGGGTAAGTGAGAGCCAATCGGAGTGCGCGAAAGGCGTGGACTCATGCTGTCTTCAGAAGCTCCTCGTACACTGTTTAGTCCGTTTAGCTCATGAAAATACATTATTTCAATTACGAAAACATAGGCTAGCACTTTGAGTTAGTTAGTGTTTATATTACTTTATATTACTTTTCTGTTTACTATGTTATTATTTTTAGGCTTTCCTGTGTTTATATTTTACAATACTGCCTAACTGTTTATAGTCTTGTTGCAGTACGTAACATCTCATTGTTGTCCTCTGTCCATGTACATTTATTTAATCTAAAATCAGACTACTATTGTGGAGAAACTGTGATTTTATTTTGTTTGATGGAGCTTCTGATATATATATATATATATATATATATATATATATATATATATATATATATATATATATATATATATATATATATATGATATATATATATATATCCCAGGGGTCAATAACAGAGTCATTGTCTGTCGGCGGTAAAGCAAATAGGATAAATGCATGTATTACTGTGTGCATCCAATGCCCTTTTGGAGCCTGTATTTGAGGTTTGCTTTTGTGACTAAAAAATAAATAACTCAAGTGCGTGACAATTCTTTCAAATCTATTCTGCAATTATTTTTTGTGTTTGCTTGACAAATATATCCGACTGCACTTAAAAGCAGCATTTTGATTAGAGGGAGGAGAGGCCCTGAAAATGATGCTGTCTGTATTAGGGGAAACATGTGTTTCTGTACAAATACTGTATGTGTACGGTATGTTCTCTTATGTTTGGTGTGAACACGAATAATGTCTGATCTGTACTACCCTCTTCAGCGAAATAATTAACTGTCTCTCCTGAGTACTGTAAATAATTTGCAAGAATCTGTGTCAATAGAGTTGTGTTAACATTTATCCAGACAGCTGAGTGGATTCCATATTTAATGAGCCCAGATTTGAGCCAAGTTCTTCACACCTCATTCAGCCCGGTATAAATAGTATCACAGCATCCCATCGGCCTAGGCGGAACCCTGCACAGCCTTTAAATCAAAGACTGGGCAGTATTCACACATTCTTTCAGCTCTGCAGCGTCTCCTGGCAAAATGCTAAATGAAGAGTCCGAGACCCAGGATGACCCTGACTGGCTGTAGGCCTCAACTCTCTTATGAAATGATTCCACACATCTGCTATCCAGAGACAGAGCAGCTCAGTCAGTGAGGGTCGGCAGAATGAAATCCTTCTATTCACCACTTTCTGTTGCTGTAGAGAAGCACTGGACTTCAATGAGAACAGGCTGATCCAGTAAATACAGGTTGGGAGCTTATATGAATAGCACATTTTATGGGACCTGAAAAAGTCCAACCTTTGCATTTACATAAGCAATTATGCACATGTAGCGCTACATCTAACCTTTGCATAAATAATCAATCCTCTACCCGTATTGCATTGTATAATCACCAAAGCCTCATCAACTTTTTTTTTCTTATTCTCAAATTTGACAACCAAAGTGTTTTTGGCTGCATGACTAGACCAAACTAGAGGAACATGAGTGGTGTTTGATGGATTTACTGTGGTCACGGCTAGTTAGTCATTTAATGAGACACCAAATTGAAAGTGTTCATATTACACGCTGCTTTGGTGCATTATTTTCCCTTTCCCTTCCTTTCACCAGAACAGAGTAACAAGTGTGTTGGTACACAAACAGCTATGTTCCTGTTGGCAGGAACAGGCATTAATAAAGGGGACCAGATGTTTGTGCGGGAGTCACTTTTTCCTAATTGCGCTGCTGTGACATCATGATTGTGTAACAGGTGGGAGAGCCTCCCAATCCGGCCTCTTGCATTTCAAAAAACCTGGAATGAATGACTGCTTTGTTGAAAATAAAAGCAACTAACGGCAACCACTCTGCAGCTCGACCTTTCCGACATACAGGTGGAGGAAATGATAGATCCTGGTTCTAAATCAGAGGTCCCCCACTCAAACATTTGTGCTTGATCTGAGATCAGGTTACTAAACGAACGGCACTTTATAGAAGAGCTCGGCACACAAATAAAGTGGCCGCACATGGGTAGGAACTGAACGAGCAGTGCCTGGTGAACCTGGGCGTCAGCGGCACACTGAGGGACTCCTAATGGGGGAGGGATAAAGAGAAGAGGGGAGGGCAAAGGCACATGGGGAGGGATGGGAGAGATGGGAGCACTGAGGAGAGGGCAGTGAACTGTTAACACAGCTTTTTCTCTCAAACTTTGGGAGGAAGCCCAACAATCAGTTCAAGCCAAACTCATGGACCTGTATTTGAATGGATGATCGGCACAGGCAAGGCCTGAACGAGGTGAAGCTAAAAGTGGACAGAGCAGAATACGGAATTTAGTTTGCAATCATTACCGAGAGGCAAGTGTTTGCAGCATTTTTTTCCTAAACGTGATGACGTTTAGCAACCACTGTCCCGGTGGCCCAGATCGGAAGAGCGACATTTCTACGTGAGTTTCATTCATGTCTGCCTCGAGACAAACACACTTTTGCTGGCATCAAGTATAGACCTGGAAATACCACACACATATGTAGCCTATATAAGTCCAGACCTGCTGTAACAACAGTGGAACTCGGAGTTAGAGGTGAATCTCACATTGAGCATTATGCTAAAGTTTGTTTATTATTAACGTGGCTTTACTTCCACTTTGTGTCATCTAAAAGAAGAAAAATATATTTATATATCATTTTTCCACGCGTAGTTACTACAACCCAGTGTATACTGTAGTAAAGGTGTGGTACGTTTTAAGTGATTCATGCAAGGTGAAGCCATCAATATTATCAAACGTCGGATGCATTGGATGTAATTACGGATCGTTCAATCAACAATGGAAATTCAATTAGCTGGTGGAGATTAAAAGTTATTCCGTGCTGTCCGTGCTGACTGTGATATATGACCAGTGCGCTGCAATGTATGATTGATTGTTTTCATTTTGTTCTTACTGAATAGCAAACTTGGAAGGTCATTTAAGCTATTGTGAAAAACAACAAAACTATCATTAGGGCTATATTACACAAAGAACTGTGTTCTTCTATTAATAAAATCCAGATGTGATTACTCCCAGACGTTTCAGCCAGTGGAAATCTCTGGCTCTCAGCTTTCATTTAACCTTGCAACCCCTGAAGGACATCCAAAAAGAATAAATTCATGTGAAATAATTGCCTGACATTTACACAAGCCCCCATCACACACTCCCCATATGACTGATAGTCCTAAGAGCTGGGGGTCTGCAGCTGCTTCACCGTCATCATTAGGAGCAAGTGGCTTTTACAGTAATTATTGCCGCTCTCAGGATTTGGCAGCGTGAGCCCAAACATGTTGAGTGTTCCTGCACTTCATTACACTCCGACACGCCGCCGTGTGTGAACCTTCCCCCGTCTCTTCTCTTGGTTTTCCACTTTACAAAAGCACACCTCTTCAAGCATTTCACTTCTCAAGTATCCCCTATGCCTTTTGTCTGTACTGAGCTCTCACTTTCTCCTAAAGAAAAAGGTGACAATGTAAACCTCGGGGCTATTAATTTTGGTGGAGGAGGGGATGATTCAGCCCCTCTCCAGCACCTTGAATCCAAATCAAAGAGTACCATTGGAATCTTCTCTGTTTTGCCTCAATTAGACAATGAACTTCCCAAACTTGTGTCCCGATTCTCCCAATCCTCCCAAGTGTCTTCAGTTTGGTGTACAGTAAATAATGGAGTGCAACCAGCAGCGTGTGCGGTGTGATCTGAGGGCATCCTGTTGGGAGCGCCAACGCGGGGCCAGCGAGTTCTGTCCGTGTAACTAAATTAAAGTGTCTGCTCCTCCCACGCTGAACCCTTCAGACGGACCACGAGCAGAGTGGAGCTTTCACGTCCATCTGGTTCATCCGTCTTCCCGACTGGATCGAATTTCAGCCGTTTGAAGATCTAATCGGGGTAAATGTGAACTGCGGTACACCATCAGCAAAGCGGAACACGTGGAGTCTGTTCATGAGCATCATGCAGAAATGGAAGCGTATACCCTTTTTTCTGGTACTGATCAAAACTCGAGCCACATCTAAAATAAATCCATGACGGATGACGTAATAAGGTACATAAGAGCAGCCCAAAGAATAATATGTGACTGTCATCAGCTGAATTTCGGTATGTCATTGCCCAACCAAACAAAAAGACGCTTCTTGTTGGATCCGGAAAGAGAGAAAGGCTGCACTTCTCTGGAAGAAGAGGAAGCGAAATATGAACTATTGACTGGAGTTTATGGACTTCGTCGCCACAATAAAAATCAGCCACGCAGCCTAGATTATAAACAAATGTGAGACATATTTTTGCAATGGCAAAAAAAAAACACAAGGGAAGTAAGGGAAATGCAAAGTCATCCCACTTGTACACCCTTGACAGCCGCCTTCATTGTGAACAAGTGGGAACCTCCGGCGGCTCATCCGCTCCTTGGCGCGCCGCTCGGGCCTTTTTAATAGATTAGCAGAGGCTTTGTTTTGCCCTGCGCATTCTCACCATCCCTTTCCTCTCCGAGCTCTTTCGGTGACGTGTCAGTCTGTGAGGGAGGCTGGGAGGGGAGGGGAGGGGATGGGGTGGCCATGGCAACGGCAACTCAACAAAGTGTCTCTCTCAGTGATTGTGGGTTTAATTGGATACCGTGGCGGAAGAACAAAAACAAGGTTGAGGCTGTGTCCCCCCGTGCTGACTTACTGTCATACTCTTTCTCTCTTTGTGCAGTTATGAACGATCAATGAATGAATGAATGCATGGTGATTGTTTCAGAGAGCGTGGAGTGAGGTGGTCCATTGAGGGAGAGAAATGGGGGCCGCTTGGCATAAATAAATAAGCTGTAATATCCATCAACATATAATTACAAATGAAAGCTTTAACATTTCATGGTCTCCTTTTGCAATGCCGCAAAACCCCCTAGTTGAACTATTGAATACGTTTCCTCGCAGGCAGACACGCAACAAAAGGCCACACATGCAAAATGCACCAAGCCATTCTTCTACATACTGTCAAAATGACTGCAATTCAAAATCAGGTTCACATGAATGTATTTCCTTCACAGCAAAATGAATGATTTCTCCAACGAGAAATCATTCTACGAGGCAGTGATTAAGCATAGGTAGGTTAATTTTGCCATTCTTCAACTCTTGAGCCATTAGTGTTATGCTTTACTGTGGCTCATTTGATGAACACGGTAGTTCTGGTTTATTATGTGGTCGAGCTTACTCCTTCTCCTTTCCCTCTTCCTCCCCCAGTTCACATGTTGACAACTGCAATCGGGTCACCTGAATGCCTCTTTTGGTTGAGAATCTAAATGTAGTACTGTGGGCATTATTTCCATCCAACCTAGTTTACCTTTCCAGTCAAATATTGTGCTAGACTTTTTTGTTCTCTTCTTGGCATCCTCATCACACAGAGCAAGTGACGGTGTTTGGATGGTTCATGTTAATGGGCACATAGGTCACATAGTTAATATTCTTACTGTGAGACAATATTTAGAAATACGACAGCCTTACTGGAGGGCCTGCTGCCTAGTAAAAAAAAGATGAGCGAGATGCATAATTGGCTCTCTATTGCTTGCCTAGCACTGTTCTTTTTTTAATGGTGAAATATGATTTAATTTGCATCAAAATGCACCTAAACAATGTGTCTATAGAAATTCCATCGACATTCAGAGCTCTTTATAAAGTATTTAATTTTCTAATAATTAACACATACAAACAGAAACCGTATATCGTAAACCTTCGTCTTGTCTTTTACACACTTGACAAAAAGGAAGTTCATGAATTAACACAACTGGTAGTTTGCACATGATGCGTTTTCAAAGATGTGTGAGTGATGCCCTCTATTGGCTACTGTGCCTTCCTACAAACGTTCTAAAAATCTAAATTGAAATTATTTCACTGAGAAAATCTTACATTACAAACATAGAGGTATAGTGTACATGTTATGGTGAAGAAACGCATCACAGTGAACGTTTAAACCTACAAAAAATACAATTTGTTCTGAGTGGGTAATACTTTAAACCACCAGGTGGTGGGGATAGACGGTGAAGAATAAAAGGCTGCATCGTATTCAACTTCTAGAGAGTGTTGCGTAACAATTCAAGCAACACATAACTACTGATCCCAAAAGTTGGGATTTTCATAACCAAAATGTGGCGCTCGCTTTGCAGCAACTTCATTGTAATACCTCACACTATGTCAGCTATTATAAATATACATTTGATTGAGTTAGCCCAATACGACAAATAAGACGCGTGTACACGAATCGTGGTCCACTTTGAATAACCCCCCACTGCTCTCATTGTACTCATTCCCTGGTGCCAAATGCCCCCCTTACATCACACATGTCTCCTCCATGTGTGGAATGCCATGCACGTGAGGAAGGGTGGGGCATGGCAGCAGCGAGTTCAGTTTGGTTAAATTCAATTTGCTTTGAAGACCGTAAATCAAGAGCACATTTCCATTTACAAAGTGGGATTGGCCGACGGAATCCCCCCTTTATTTTACGTTAGGTCAAAAACATGTAGTTGTATGCTAACAGGGAGGCTGGTCCGCCATGCTCTCCACCCACATTGTCGGCACTTTCATTGTTGTCGAAGAGTCCCTGCTAACGAGAGGGTTCCCATCCTACACAACAGGACATCGGCCGTTGTTTCGTTTGTGGGTACGTCACGTTACAACATGTGAAACGTCGATGCGTAAACACGGAAGACGTTTGCAAAAATGCAAACAAAAAAAAAATCATTTAAATGTGTACTATCAAACTAACACTCAAGCTAGCAACAGAAACGAAGGTTAAAGTATTTAGTCACCCTTTAAAACGATAAACTGATTTTTAATAATTGTTTTTATCCAAAATGTACGCAGGTAACACCTACAGCTTACGTCTCGTGCCAATTTGAATGCAAATAGTATTTTCTAAAAAACAAAACAAAACACGAGAGACGCCCTCTTAACAACGCCCCTCTGTGATACGATGCCCTGTGTTCCAAAGTAACGTTAAACGGGAGAGAAAGTGACGGGGTACGACGGGGTACTATCGACGGGGTACTATCTTGTCCTGGCTTCCTACTCTTTGTTTGGATGTCCGCTGTGGATGACAACCATCCAGCCCTTCGCAGCAACAGCAGCAGCGGCATCAGTGAATTTATCATTGCGAACGCCGACGCGAGTTAAGCGAACCGGAGGAAGGAGAGAGGGAGGGAGAAAGGATTTACGGACCAAGCATGGCTACCCAAACGACTGCATCATGCACTGGATCCACTCTGTTGCAGCCCATCAGCGAAATTATCAATCTCCCCGTTGACCAGGTATGTTTAAAAAAAAAGAAAAGAAAATACGCATACGCGACCCCTCTCTGTGTGTTTTGCATTTTTACACAGCACATCCGTTGTAGGCAGCCAGGCTCATTGGCACTAAGGTTGGCGGAGGCTAACGATGCGCAGCGCTATTCTCTCCAAACGTTAGCTTAGCCTTCACACATCGCGGATTGTTCTGAAAACGAGTGCGCGAAAATCCCCCGTGAGCGTTTCCACCATTGACCCCTCCGCCATCCCCAGATATCAAGCTACCCTACAGCTAAAGCCGTTTGTCTCTTCCTCATCGACGCTCGGGACCTAATCCAGTGGTTCTCAATGTGGTGCCCTTCGATCTGCTTTAGCATCTGGGTTGACCGGTTTCATTTCTCATCACAGTCACTTGAAGTTATCCCTGATATATAGAGTGGAAGTAACGCTAGGCCGCAATGACCAGTGTTGTGTCATTGTTAGTTAGTCTAAGTTTTTTATTATTATTTATTTTTTGTTAAGTAAAACGATCCAGATCTAGATGAGGACAGCACACTTTACGTCTTTTCTTCACATGCAACCACTGGAGGTGGGATTCGTCACGGCAGTACATTAGCCAGTGCGATTGCGATGCATGTGCAGAAGTTGCAAATGCACCAACACAGACAGACGGCCCACCTACCCCACCCCACCCCCCTACGCGTGCATGCGTGCAAAGGCATTTCCATATGTGAATCATTTGACTGTTGAGAGCAGAGCCTGTTCTGGGGTGTCAGCTGGGGTCACGGCTGGTTGAACGCATGTGTGAGAAGACAGAAATACCCAGTGTTAACAAAAGTGCATAGTGATTCCACTTTCCTTTTTAGTATGGTGAAATATTGAATGCACCTTCATTAATTGTCCTGGTACGCACTAACAGATGTGTTTATTGCGGTATGCAACTTTTTCCTCCCCCTACTTTAGTACACGTTTTCAGTCCGAGTAACAATTTGTTGTTATTCACACTGTATTTCTGTTGTATGTCATTACCACGTATCTTTGTTTATTTCTTTATCAGCATAAAGTCGCATACGGATTTACTTCCCCTTTAAATCCTTGTCGTACAGATCTGAGACTAGAGAGGTGTGCGTGTGCTAGGAGGTCGCTATCCTCGACTTTTCATGACCGGGAATATTTGACTACGAGTTCCCAATCTCCGGCCAATGAACTGTGTGCTCAAGTAACTTGGCCTATTTGTGAGACCACTATGTACAAAGTGACTGACCCCCCCACCCCAAACTCGAGCGACCGCCTTTCATCTTTTCCGTCCTATCTGGACCGTGATGGATTATTGCATCCCTCACGAAGCGCTCGGCCATGTGTTAGGGATCTCCCAGCAACATTCCTAACTCTTTTCAAAGTGGTACGCTCTGCTTTCTCTTCGGAGGCGCCTTCTCTAAACTCAGCGAGGAGATCTGAGTTAATTATTATTATATGAAAGAACTCTCTAAAAGGAAAAAACGGTTTCAATGAAGCCGTTCCATCTGCAGAAGATGAAGTTCTGCTGCAGAATCCCAGATCACTTGCTCGAGTGCGTTACCACAAATACCAATCGACAACAACAGCTGTTAGGAGTTCTCCGGCGCATTTGGCGTGTGGACTCTCTGCGTGCCCGTTGCCGTGGTTTCTCAGCGCCGCAGCTGGAAGAAGTCGAGCCACTGGGTCCTGTTGTCTTTTGAAACATTCGTGTTTTTCTCCTCACTGTGCTTTTGATTCTTTAAATAAACACGGGCTGAGTGAGGGGCCACACCGCTCTGCTGGACAGGTGTTTGTGTGTGTGTGTGTGTGTGTCCCATACCCCTTCCCCTACTTTTGACAATGTAGCTCGTTAGCTTCCCTGCCAAACTGGGTGCGCGCCGGATCGACGTGGCCCCTGGGACGCAGGCCGACCCGAGTGTCCCGCGGACGTGGATCTTCGTGGAGCTGTGCGTCAGATCCGAGATCAGAGAGACGCAAGCCTATAATGGGAGTTGGTCCGCGCGCCGCCCAGTGTCAGGCCTATAATGGGAGTTGTGAAATACGAACCGATACTTTGCTTCGCCTCCTCTTCTTCTGCCCTTTTCTCTCTTCTCTTCAGCGTTAGCATGGAGCTCTTTTTTATCTGCTTGTCATAAACCCTGCGGGGGGGGGGAGGCCATGAACAGAGAGCCTTGAAGACGTCCACCTGACTGCGTTCAGTCGGGAAGGACCTCGACACATTGAATCCGGCTCAAACACCCACTTGTTCGGCTGGCGTTGCAGACTCTCCACTGGCCAAAAGAGAACTTTTTCAGTTCTCTGAAAGAGAAGGCACGGACAGAGCGCTGTTCTTTAACTACATGTGCTGATCTCAATCGTCTCATGCAAAGCGTGGTATCATGAGACAGTGACAGAGCTGCCTTTCGGATTAGCCATTTTCAGGGGCAGCTTGTGACTGAACCGGCTCCCAATTTCTTGGGTGGAACATTTACTGTCAGTGTCGCTGATTCACGTTAATATCTGACATCATTTGTGCTTCCGAACATTATATTTTTGACAAAAAAAACAAACATTAAGCGCCTTATGATCCTGACAATCCCTCTGAAATGTAAGAAACATGGTTACCTTTTATTTAATGATTCGAAAACGGATTAGCAAACTAGTTGAGCAACGTTTTTTTTCCCCCCTTCACCTCAACTGAAAGGTTAACATTTAGCTCTTCAATAATTATTGATCCTGAAAGCTTAATTTCCTGTGGCAAGGGAGGGACTCTTGCCACAGCTGCATCTGTTTCAATAAGCAGCAGCTGGGCTGCCGTCGGATCTCACCGCTGTCTCTTCGACCCGCACACAATGCGCCTCCACAACGGGCCGCTTGTTCGCGCCGCTCCTCGTTGTCTTCGAGCGACTGTTGCATGCCCCCCTTTTCGTTGTCAACAGGGACGTACGCTGCATGTTTCGTCGAACGTATTGAACGCTGCAGATGAAGGTGGCTTGACCCGATGAGCCGGCGCCAACGATGGGTTTTAACCACCAAATGTCAGGTTTCTTGGTTGCCAGGGTCAGTTCTTTTCTTCTGTCTCTGACATAGTAATGAACGGTCCGTCTTTACCGTTGGGATCAGGTAGAGGCTTTTGGACGGTGTCGTTTATTAACCGTCGGCAATCACTGGAAACATTTCGTCGAGTGTGTTTTGACGATCGCGCTTCCACCCCCTCGACACTGAGAAATTGCGTCTTGTGGTCACAAGAGGCTTTGCCGTCCCATCGGCCTCCTGTTGATGTGCCACATCGGAGCGCCGTTTGTCACTGTCGAGGGCCACGTCTTTTATCGCGACAATACAACCCCCCCGCTTTTGTTGCTGCTGCCGCTGCATTCTTCCGCCCAGGCCTTTGTGCTGCAGGCCCCCGAGCCCACCCAGTGCCGAGCGCTTCATGCCAAGCTTTCCATTTCCTTTTGTACCCGTCTCGCGCTGGAACACGGCGACGGGCGAGGCTGTCATTAGTGCTGATATTACCGTTTGAGGGGGTCATGTTTTTTGAGGGGGGGCGGAGGGGGGTGAGCTTTGTGTGGAGAATGCCAACATGGCTTCCCTCTGAGGTCTCCCGTTGCCGGTTGAGTCCCCAAAGCCCCTGGGCTACTTTCTAAAGCCCTCGGGTCTTGTGAGAGTTTCTCCTCCTCCCCTTTTGTCTTTAATTGTCTCTCTCTGGGGAGTGTTATGCCTCCAATTGATTTCCTTCCCCTCAGCTCTCTCTAATGGAGCGCCGCTGGCTGCTGCCTTTTTATTGTAGTACAAAATACAGACACGCTTGTGTGTTTTTCTCCTGGGGAATATGGGAAGGCTCGGCTATGTCGGGAACATCCCTGGGTGGGCGACGACAGGCAGCACAGTCATGGTTACAAACAGATCCTTATAAAGGTGGCTCAGACTTTATGATCATGTGTTTCATAAGGCGTGTGTGTGAGAGACATTTAATCCAGAGGGGAAAAAGGCTTGATCCTGGAGGAAGAGGTACTAATGTTGTAAGAAGGTCAATACACATCACATCATTTGTAGAGCCCAATATGACAAATTGGCTTTAGGGGTTTAACAATCTGAACAACACCCTCTGTCCTGAGACCGTCTGCTCATCCACCACCAATGGCATTGGGTAATAAATAATCCACGGTAAGGATAACTGCGTTGAGTGACTATGGTCAAAGTCCTTTTAGGCAAGTCATGCCCAAAATAAGGTTTAAAACGCCTTTTCCCCCCACCGGTTACTGTTACTACGCATGCGCAAAGGTTTACGACGCCAACCTTAATTTACTTCTCTATCCAGAATGCCGGTGTTACGCCATCGCCTCCGCTGTCGCAAAACCTCAGCTGTGAGCATGCGTTAGTGGAACCAGCCGATAGGCTTAAATGTTTCCCGGCTTGACTGTTAAAAAGCAGATGATTGGCTTTCCAGCGGGAGGGGCGGGACATGCGCATACGAGCGCCATCTTTGCCGTTACGGGTTTTCCTACGGGAGTTGTATTGAGGTTTGAGGAAGTGGCACGTCTCCTTATATATAGTCTCTGCTATGGTTTAATACATATTCATTAGAACAGAACTTTTTTTCAAGTTTAAAAGTGCTTTAGTACTCGTTTCTTCTGTGTTTCTGTTTTCCTTCAAACTCGTCCTGCATTGCTAGAAATAAAGCACGATGATGTCATCCACGGGTGTTTATTTATTTCCAGTAGACCTAGAAATCTTTACCCGTTCACACCTCTTCACCCGGGAAGTGCTCGGCGACGGCGTTGCCTCAGAAGTGGACACATGACTCAGTTTACAGACACATCAGCTCCGTTGCTAACGGCGTGGAGTTACAAGGGGGAGGGGGGGGGTTGTTACTGCCCTGTCGGCTTAGAGTAGCAGTTAAATGTCGGCGCGGCACGGCGCAAAGCCGCCACAGAGAAGGCGCCACTTTAGCCGCTTCAGATTACAGGTCAAGACGTATTCGATGTTTTTAGATTTAAAATCAGAACAAGGCTGCCCGGCTTCGATGATTCGCCGGTGGGTTTGAATGGGCCGTTCCCATGTTGTTTGTAGGTATTTGTTACTTTGTAGTTCTTCAGCATTTTGACAGAAATGAGTTAGCTCTTGTGTTTAATTCCAGGCCCGGGAAGACGTGAATATCTCTGTTAATTCAGTAAGGGCTTAGTCACCGTTACAGGAAGAGCTCGCCTCTGACACCTTCAACAAGCCTCCTTCACCGTTGTTCAGTGGCTCTCCGCTTCAATAAATAGTCAGAGTATTGATCCTCCCTGACTACAAGTTGCACTGTCATCAGAAAAGTTGAGCCGCTAAATGAGGCGTTGATCCACAATGTTTACTCTTCAGGACCTTCTGCCATTGATTCCCTTGACTCGGGTCACCTGTGGTACAAATGTCTATATAATCCGTGATCAAAGGGGTGTAATCTTTTATATAAATGATCCCTGCGGTCAAAGCGATAAACCAGTTGGCTTGTAATAAACCCTCCCAAACACCGTTCAAATCAAATGAAATCTATGAGAATAGAAGGAGGGGAGCAGATTAGCTAGTAAAGGCTTGATCAGAGGCCAATTTAGAAAACCACTGATTCAAGTCCAGTCTGACATGTGACCGCTTGGGCCTTCGCGTGCACTTCAGTCACTGCGCTCTCATGAAGTTGACCCCCCCGCCCCCTTCCCTCTGGTGTGTGTCGAGTGAGTCCTGTGAGCGTCGTATCCAATGCACTTACTGAAGAGGACGTTTTACAAAAAACAAAAGCCCGGCTGATTGTGTCCAGTCAGCGGGGTTTCAGCAGTTTCCATCCTTCACGGCTGCTACTTCAGTGTTTCGGAGCTTTGTCTGCGGCTATTTATAAGGAACAAAGTTACCGCAATTAGGTAACAACGCACTGAAGTAGTTTTGGTCTTACTGACTTCTGTACTTGTTCTCTTTTTAAAATAAAAAACGTACTATTTATTGACTCATGAACTGACAGAGCCTCAGAACAGCTTCCAGTGCAAGATGGGGAAGTAGAGGCCTTCACAGCATGCTGTAAGTGGTTTTTAGGTTTTAAAAAAACGCCGCTTTGATTCCTGAGCGATTTGGGGAAGTTTTGAGTTGACTTTTACTGCGCAGATCAACAGCGAGTACTTTTCTGCAGACTCTCGCTAAATTTCAAAGTCATTTGTGCAGATCTGCCGTTTAAAGGTTGCCCCCCTCCTCCACACAACACGGAGGACTTTTGCACATTCGGTGCTGTATCATAGCAACTGGCTGTTTTTTTTTTCTTTGTTTTTTCACGCTGGGTGCTTCAATGCTATTCCTCCTTTACCTTTAAACTATTGCTAAAGTTATAAGTCCCTGATCAGAACTGTGATCTTGCACGATATGTGCAGGGACCTTCCAGTATCGCGTGGCTTTGTCACAAATGGGCATTTTAGAGCTACTGTGTCTGTCCTCCCAATTCTGTCGAGCTCTTGTGGAAGCAAAAGAAAGAACACTTAGTTTCCGAGGCGACTTGATTATTGCTGCCTTGTATTTCGAGTGGCGGTTCTTGCCTTTTGGGTTCAGACGAGGAGAGGAGGGGAGGGAAGAAAAAAAATTCCATTAAGAGAATGGACAAACTTTTCAGTTTTTATGGAAGAAGTCAAAGGTAGGCAGTTGGGCTTTTCTCACCCACGCAAAATGTGCATGTTATCGGCTTCAAAAAAGTGAGCAGATTATGGATATCCGAATAGAGGATCCTCTTTGTCTGAGAACATGGGGTAGGGGCAACAAATTTAACCACTTCACTAGTTGAACAGTTTGAACCCTTTTTATTGAACTTCTGTCTGCATATGTTAATGGAGAAACAGCCGTGGCCCCGTTTCCACACAGCAGGAGGATGATGGGTGAAGTTTGCCCCAAGGCTTTCTCCTCCTCCTCCCCCCCCCCCCCCCCCCCCCCCCCCGACTGGCTCGGTGAGCTGAGCATCTGGCACAGACACGTTGGACTACGCAGAAGAGGCAGAATGTCTACAATGTCTACAGTCCGATGCTTGACGCGCCACATTCTGACAGGTCCCTCTAAAAAGTCTGCTCACCTTGGTATCTGCACGGGGAAGAGACTGATCCCACTTCTAGTGTTGTGTATCCCGTACATGGCCGAGTGAGGGCCCAACATGGCGACGCGGAAACATCCACCGGCACCGTGTGGTTGGC
Organism: Apeltes quadracus; assembly: GCA_021346845.1. Lineage (NCBI taxonomy): Eukaryota > Metazoa > Chordata > Actinopteri > Perciformes > Gasterosteidae > Apeltes > Apeltes quadracus. The sequence continues at coordinate 6,297,242 of CM037931.1, forward strand.
GGGACTGTTTACTCCTGATGAGCCGGCGCCAACGATGGGTTTTAACCACCAAATGTCAGGTTTCTTGGTTGCTAGGGTCGTTTTTTTTTTTTCTGGCCGACAGAGCACCCAGCTGGTTGGGCACACAATCCAGGATACACAAGACCCTGTCAGAGTGGACACTTGCTACCTGGCTACCCTGGGTGTCCTGGGTATCCGGGGTGTCCAGGGTACACTCGCGCAGTTTGCTCCGCTGGATGATTTAGGCATTCCTTTGCACAGATGTCCCTGTGACACCCAAGAAAGTGTCTGCAGGCAAATCAGGGTTGGCTCCGAACCTGTCGCCCTCTCTCCTTGCAAGTCATGATGCAAATCAAACGGCTGTGCAGTTGTTTGGTAACAGAGGTGTGCATATCAAAAGAGGCCACCAAACAATGCTCCTTGTTTTGTATTGTTATGCATTCACATCATTCGAGTGCTAATTACATGAAGCATGTTTGTTTAAAATATTTCCGTTGACCCCGCTGTGTCACTGTCTCTGGTCACGGGGACTGTTGGCGACGAGGCCCACGCGGGACCTTTTTCTATCAAGAAACGGCTAATTATGGACCATCATTTCTCGCCTGCCATCTGTTGCTCTGCGGTAACAAACTGTATTTACTCACTGCATCAAGACAAGGTCGCCGTGTTGTTGCGTTGCGTGTATTTCGTTGTGAGTTTGGTTCTGGCCCAGTGCAGCTGGCTACCTTGAGGGGAATGGCTGATTGTCTGGCTATTAATAGCCTGACGGAGATCTGGAGATGAGGGAGGTGAGTCCCAGTCTGCAGGCGTTGACTCGCTACATTTGTGTGCGTGTCTGTTTGTTTGTGTGTCTGTGCATTCGGTGCACACTTCCTTTTGTGCTACTCGCTACGTCAGTCGAGGCACTCTCATGATGTCTCACATCAACACAACCGTATTTCCCCTGTTGTGTTTTGTAGTCAGTCTATGTTTGCACAATCGACCGCGTCCAACATGTTGTCATTCAGCAGGCCAAAGGACTTTGTCTAAGTGTCAAACATGTCTTTCGTGGATGAGTGTTTCGGTGTGCGTGTGGGAGCGCAGGCTGACATTCGGCTGTTCCTGTTCCTCCCCGGCCGAGGATGGCCTTCAGTGACGCAGGATGGAACGCCGCCACGCACCAGTTGGCTTTTCCCTGCTACATTTGTCGATAAAGGGTTTCCTTGAAGGCTAAATGTATCGCTTGATAAACATTGTGCACTCTTATGTCCTTGTACGGAGGCTCTCTCTCTCTCTCTCTCTCTCACTCTCTCTCACTCTCTTTCTTTCCAACACTTGCATTGTCAGCTGTTTTTTAACCCTTCGCTGGAATTGGACATCAACGCTCTCCAGAGCTAAACTCGCATTAAAAACGGCTGACTACAGGGTAGTCACGGGTGTCTGTGTGCGCCACGCCACCGTCTGAGGAGGATCAGGGCGGTGTGTGTGTGTGCGTGCGTGTGTGTGTGTGTGTGTAGTTTACTGTGTTAAACGTCAAGCCGCTCCTCCGCGCAGGGATCCGGCGTGTGATGGAAGTGAAACGAGACTGTGCAGAACGGGTCGGTGGCGTCACATGGGCCGTGTGTGGGAGAGGAGCTAGTGACTCAATGACACGGAAAAAAAGGCTTTTATGATAATGACTGTCTAAATTTATCCTCCACTATGAATGCACACACGAACAGTAGGCATAATGTAGGCACACTGACACTGGGTGCTAAACATAGACACCGTGAACAGGTGGAGAAGAGAGTTCTGTGTGTGTGTGTCTTAATGAATTCAAATATAATCAAACTGAATTAGTTCTTATTCAGTTCATGAAGCGAAACTCGTACATAGATGAATAAAACACAGGGGGATGTATTTTAAGCAGACAGCTAATGAAAACCCCCCAAATTCTGTATCGAAGAACATGTTTAAATATTACATACGTGATTGTACACAAAGATGTTGGCCTTGTGAAAAGTATGTACAGTAAATTTGCAATACTAAGTCAGGGCCCTTTTTGCATCCATGTGTATAGATGCGTATGTAAATGTCCCACTGCCCGTTTTTCTTATCATACACTGACTCCCAGAGATGGATAAAGATTAGAAAGTGTCATCTGGATGGGGATTTCCCATTTTCATAGTGCTTCTAGATTGTCACAAAAACACAAATAATTAGTCTCTGTAGCCACGCCCCCTGAGGTTTGTCCCTTTTCATCAAACCACACTTGCATCATGGCTCCATGGATGGCAATGTCGCTTTCGTGCCGTGAATCATTTTCTAATTGTATCCCGAATCCCTCAGGCGTTATAGATTTACGACTGAATATAATTCCATACTCTTCAGCCTCTGCTTGAGTGTGCTGCCCTCCAAACGTGAACGTCCCAATGGTAAACATTCACCGTGCATAGCATTGTCAGCGTGTTAGCGTCGTCCTGTTGACGTTAGCATTTCGCTGTGCCCGTCAAACGGGCCCAAAGGAGCTGGCTGGGGATTCTCTGCCTTGTTTGTATCGAAATAGGGGAAAGCAATGCCCAGAGGAAACGTGACTCATCATCTGTTCCCTCCTGCGCCATGACTCCTTCCTTTCTACCCTCCCCCAACCCCTGGCAGCTGCCTCTCCAGCGTGCCGCGCAAACTACACCGTAAAAAACACTTCTTTTGGTCCAGATTTCATGACCGACAGAGCTAGAAGACAGAGTTGGACGTTAAAAAAAAAAAGACTGAATGAAGAGTTTGTCGTGAGCGGCCGCTCTCACCCCGGGGGGCCATCACGCCACCCCGAACCGTCGGAGACGTGCACGCTGTGCTTCCCTCAACAATGAACTTCAGGAAGTTGGCTTATCGCATCTTCCACCATATCCACAATGACTTCATTCCCTTTGCCTGTGTGTGTGTGTGTGTGTGTGTGTGTGTGTGTGAGAGCCTTTTCAACAAAGCTTCTTAAAGCGCTGATCGCGTACCGCCGCCTGTCACCCACAACAACATCTGCATGTGCTCCATGATCCATGTAGGCTGCAACGCTGTGGGATTGATTGAGGATCAGCGAGGAAAGAGCTCTCCTATTGGCTAAAGGGTGTGTCCTCGCCCAGCCTGTTCCGATTGGTTAAAGGGTGCTTTTCGGAGTAAAAACCGAAAGTAATTGGCTTATGGTTCCTGTTCAACAAGCAAACTCTGATGGAGATTATTAGGAGAGTGTGAGTTTTTCTGGTTTGAACCAGAAACTAAAAAGAGTTTCGAGTTTTCAGTCTATTCAGGTGTTATTTTACCTTCCAAGTGGCACATTTCAGTGGGTTTGCTGCAGTGCATTTATCCCAAATAGTGCGTTTTCTCATTTCCGTGGCTTTCTTACAAACGTGTTCTGCAGCACCACATATATTCTGCATTTTAGATTCTAAAACAAAGCGTGTTGCCCCCCATGGGTAAGGTTCACTTCAGAGTGATTTAATAATGGACGAGGAGATACATGCATTATGAATGAATAAACAATGCACCCTTGCGCAAGAGGCTGTCTATTGCGGAATTGTTTCTTCAGGAATCTTACTATTCCAACCCCGGATGAAAGAAAACACACTCGCCTTTGTCTTTCACACAAATCCTACGGTGGACTTTCTAATGGTGCAGCATGCAACGGCGTGGGCGACGGCGCCTTCTACACATCCCACAAGTCATCGCTGTTAGGTGGGAGGCTCCCCTTTTTTTAATGAGAGCGCCAACATGCCAGCGAGAAACCCTACGTAAGCGGAATGCAGCCGGTCGACTGACTGATTGTTTGGCCTTTGTCGCTTTGACACCTGGGTAGCTTTAAATAGTTTGAAGCACTGTTGACTTCAAAAGCAATTCTATCGAGTTCAGGATGGATGTCTGTTCACTGGCATGTTGAGCGACGTGTTTTTGGAACCGAGCTTGGGACTACATGGCAGGTGGCCTCCGGGAAAAAAAGCTTGACCTTTGTTTGTGGAAAACATTGATTTGATCAGATTTTTTATTGCACACCCCAACAAAAGACAACCTTGCGCAAACGACACCTACGGTCAATACGGATGGAAACGGAATCCACATTCGGGAAACCCTTTCAAAATGCCTCCTACCAAACATTATCGTCAGCCAGTTGATCTGCACTTGTCTGATCGTCTGATTTGGTCTGATTTTGTTAAAAAAAAAACTGTCCCATTCACCCGCAGCTCGACTTCGCCGTTGCCTTGAACAATTCAGTTAGCGGAGTAGCTGCTATAGAGGCAACTCGCTGTCCTGTCCTCCAGGGCATCACGTCTTGTTAGGAGGGACGATTTGCAGTTGAACCCGGGTCATTTTGTACGACTTTTGTACGACTTCTAGAGCGTTATTTGACTGAATCGAGTTCTGCTCACCGGATCATTAGGGGTTGATTGTTGGAGATAGCTGCCGGTCTGTGGAACCACTAACATTTACTGGCACACAGGTGGGGATGGGATGTTTTATTGCGCAACGGCCAAATAAATGGCCTGTGGTTTGCTTTTTCGATGCCATAAAAAAAGAAAAGAAACACGATTGGCTGTTAAATTGGCACACCCTGATTGCAAACAACAGCCAGAAATGACTGGTGATTGTTTGCTTTCAGTTTATTTCCGACCGAACCTTTCCAGGTTGGGAAATGATAGGCTGGCCCCAGTTATTGTGCATTTGTGTTTGTGTGTGTATTTATGAATAGATTCACTGCCAAATGCCATCCGATATAATACACTCACGCTTATGCCTCAGATGGTTTGTCGTTTAATCTGTGCAGACAAAAGGACCTACGTGTATCAGTCGCTCTTTCGCTCTCATTAATCATGCAGGAGCCATAGATAATGGAGGGAGCTCTTGGTGTCCGTAGCCTCTCGCTGCTCACTGGCCAGACGGATCTCTTAACATGACCTACATACATGGACGGGCCTTTGTGCCTCCAGACACGCATCGCTGAACGGGACCCCAAACAAACATGAGGGCTTCTTTGTGGATGAGAGTTTGTTTTCATCATTTTACAGTGATTTAGTGTGATGCTCTTTCTCCTGGCAGTCGTGTGTCTGCTGTGCATTTCCTGTCTCTTAATTCCAGAATCGGACCCTTTCATTACTCAATGCAGCACAAACGTGAGCGGATGTCACTGCCGATTGATCAACAGCGTTGCATTGCAATCACTCGTATTGACTGTGTGTGTTTTGTGCATGTGCGTATGTGCCTCTTTGTAAAAGCGCATTTGAAAGCCATAGAAATTAGAAAGAAGGGAGTGGTTTGGACATTGAACCGTTTTATCCGTGTTCATTTAATGAGAACAAAAGAAAAAGCCATCGTTGCCGTTGCCTCCTCTCCGGGAGGAGCGGGCCGCTTGTTAGTTCGCTAAGTAGCGTTTTACTCATTTACTGTGGTTCCCTCTGCCATGGAATCATTAACTTAGTTACTTCACCGCTAGTCTTTACTGCAAAATGGCCAGTGTAGTTCATGAGGACGTAATATATGTGTGTGTAGTTTTAGTACGACATTGTATATAATTCCCCACTTCTGCATATGGTCCGGAATGAGGAGAGATAAAGTGTGAGCAATCAAACATTCTCTCCCCCCCCCCGCTCCCCCCTCCCCCCCTCCTCCCCCCACCTCGATGGATCCAGTACAATCTCCCTATTGTCCAGAGCAAAGCCTCTTTGTCGTGCCATTTGGAGACCTGAGGTGATGAAACACAGTCTCAAACCCAGCTTCACAAATGTACTTTGAAACATCCGACTGGCAAGCAGGCATTGGGCCTGTGATGGTAGGCCTGGCGGGCATCGGGCCTGTGACGGTAGGCCTGGCGGGCATCGGGCCTGTGACGGTAGGCCTGGCGGGCATTGGGCCTGTGACGGTAGGCCTGGCGGGCATTGGGCCTGTGACGGTAGGCCTGGCGGTCATTGGGCCTGTGACGTTAGGCCTTGCGGGCATTGGGCCTGTGACGGTAGGCCTGGCGGGCATTGGGCCTGTGACGGTAGGCCTGGCGGGCATCGGGCCTGTGACGGTAGGCCTGGCGGGCATCGGGCCTGTGACGGTAGGCCTGGCGGGCATCGGGCCTGTGACGGTAGGCCTGGCGGGCATTGGGCCTGTGACGGTAGGCCTGGCGGTCATTGGGCCTGTGACGTTAGGCCTTGCGGGCATTGGGCCTGTGACGGTAGGCCTGGCGGGCATTGGGCCTGTGACGGTAGGCCTGGCTGGCATTGGGCCTGTGACGGTAGGCCTGGCTGGCATTGGGCCTGTGACGGTAGGCCTGGCGGGCATTGGGGCTGTGACGTTAGGCCTTGCGGGCATTGGGGCTGTGACGGTAGGCCTGGCTGGCATTGGGCCTGTGACGGTAGGCCTGGCGGGCATTGGGCCTGTGACGGTAGGCCTGGCGGGCATCGGGCCTGTGACGGTAGGCCTGGCGGGCATCGGGCCTGTGACGGTAGGCCTGGCCGGCATCGGGCCTGTGACGGTAGGCCTGGCGGGCATCGGGCCTGTGACGGTAGGCCTGGCGGGCATTGTGTTTGGGCTGCCGATATTGAAATAGGTGGTTCCCATTTTTGTGCACCATTTTTGCTCCATCCCAAGCAAAACGCGTAGTAGAGCGAGCAGACCACATGACTCCCATTGCTGGTCCCGCTGGCAAAGAGCTGCCGTACTCGGACCCATGATGCTCTGCAGACACGAAGGACCTTAAAGGAAGTTCTGAAGTATCAAGCAATGCATTTCATTGTTTAAGTCTACTGAAATACTACTCTCTGTAGCTAAGCGGCCCCTCTACTTCCTGTTTACAGCGGCCGCTCATGTGATTTCTCTTTTTAGTTTTTTTAGGCTCCTTGGTAAATCATTTCACAAACGTGGCTGAAATGTGTTCTAAACAAAATGTGTCATCAGCTAATTCGACCACCTTCAACTTTAAAATGTGCATTCAAGTATTTTTCTTTAAAACAGATTAATATCCGCTGAACTGCCACAAACATTAAAAATGTTATGTCCATTTTGTACATCTCAAATGGTGACCCAGATGGCTGCTGAAGGCAAATATTTAGTTTTCAATTCCTCAAAATGTTTGCCAAAGGTAACCCAGCAACTGGGTAGCCTTGAAATATAACACATCGGCAGCTGTATTTATTGGCAAAATGTTCCATTTTTCAAAGTGGTATTTGTGCACTAAAACATTATTTAGCTACCAATGACAATGAGATGTATTCATTCATTTGAGATGTTTGATTGCAGCTACTGTTAAGAGATTTAAAGTCTTCTGCAATCTTAAACCTCGAGAAAGAAAACTGACAAAGTTTCTGTTTAAGCTTTTTCAACGGGAACCACTGTTGGTCCTGATGACTGCTGTTTACTTGTGCAATGCATCTCTGATTTATACATTTTCCCCTTTTTAGGTGACCATGAACCCGTATCCAGGCCCCTTATCTTGGATTTACCTCGTTGTGCATTCACAGTTCTACTCGTATCCTCTGTGCAAGACTTCGTCCCTCCTTATTCCTCCTGATCTAATCTGTCTCATTTGTCTTTGTGTCCTTCCGTGCAGGTTAACTTTGTGGCGTGTCAGCTGTTCGCGCTGCTAATGGCTGTGTGGTTTCGGCTCTACCTCCACCCCAGTAAGACCAGTCCCTTCATCAGACATGTGGTGGCCACTCTGCTGGGCTTCTACTTAGCTCTCTTCTGCTTTGGCTGGTGAGTCAGTCGTCTGTTTGGGTCGCACTCTCTTTTTGTCATCGCTGGCCTCCTTATGCTCCTTTCCTCCTTTCTCACGTCCTCCAAATTTTATTCTGACAGTATCATTTTAGTGGGTTGCTTTTCCGGCAAACTGTGGCCACGTCCCAGCTTGATGCTGCTTTAAATACATGACTATGCTTGCTGGAGTGTTTTTAAAGTATGTTGTTCATCTCTTGGGATTGGTGGATGTAATGTAATGCAATGGAAGAAATGTCATGTCACTTCTGCTTCAGTCAGGGATTCCCCTACATTTCCAGAATATTTCTCCACAAACCCTGCGGTGTGTACTTCAGTATTTCAGCTTAATCGGAAAGAAAGGGTTGATTAGTCCAAAATTGACTTGATAGAAATGACTATTAAGCGAAAAAAGGGGGCGTCACAAAATGATTTGTAACTGCGCTGCATAAATATCATTGTTAGATAATCACAAGACAAAAGGCTGAATCTGAAGAGGCAGTATTAAATGACGTGACAATGTGGATTTGCTTAATAGACTGCTTTAAATGTCGGTGTTCATCATCAACCAATATTCATTTACAGTTTGAAAAGGCCCACTGACATTATTCATACGTTTTTCTTTTTTCATCTGTGGGTTTAAAATGTGTACACGACTGCTGTTTAAAAGAGTTTTACGTAGCGCAACAAAAATGATTCTCATTGTCAAATAAATCTACAAATGATTGTTTCCTTTTAACGATGAACTCAATCTTATTCTTAGATCATCAGTCTCTCCATTGAGTTTTCTTTTCCTGTCATCCTCCTACACCCTGTGATTTGACCCTCCTCTCCTCTTCACTCATCCCGCCCTCTTTTTCTTCATCCTCGCGAAGCAAATGGATAGAGCAGTAACTGATATGCAATTATAAAGCTATTTCCCTGTAATAATAACCCACCGTACCTCTGGCAGAGTGCCCCTCAAAGTGTCACTGTGCGTTGGTGTGTGTGTGTGTGTGTGTGTGTGTGTGTGTGTGTCCATGTTTTTGTTGAATGGCAAACCTTGGAAACGTTCGGCAAACATCCAGATAGTGGGACTATGTGAAATGTGACCCGGGTACTAGGTGATAGGGTTTCATTTCATTGCCTCGCCGGACCGGTTTTGCATCAACACAGCGCTGGGATGGTGTTATTTGTTTTGGCTCGGAGAGGTGATGTAGTAGGATTCAAACCGATGAGGTTGGTCCTCATGAGCTTTAACCCGATGCATAAACTCACTGCAACACCTCTTTCTGTAGCGTAAAGGTAAATGTTTATGTTTATTTCTTTCTCGTTACGTGAATCCGCGTGCCCTTGAGAAACGAGTATCACGTCGAGGGCGAAAGATGCATTTCGCGGTGGAAATGTCCGGACTCACCGATGGATCGCAGCCGTCTTTTGGAATTATATGATTATGAAGATGGTTTGACAACACGTGTAATCACAAAGTGTCACAGGATCGTCGCAACGACTTTGCCTGACAGCGAAATACGTGTTTTGAATAAATAAGGAAGTGAAACAACATCTGTATTCACTGAGCTGAACAGGGTTTATTTAACAATTAACAATTATTAAACAAATATTGCGCAAAAGAACCAGACATAATGTTCTGTGCAGACAAAAAACAACGTGCTAAAGCAATTGAAAGAGCATTGGCCCCTTTAAAGGTCTATAAGCAGACATTTAATGGTAATATACAGTATCTCAAGTTAGATACTAATTACAGGATTAACGGTTCAATGTCTGACTTTATAATGCCAAACTGTACAATGATGCAGCGATTAACATGAACGGTTCCAAAAGACTGAATTATTTGATAATCTTGTTAACCCGAAAGGTCCCCGTCACTCGGAAAACAATTAACGCGCGCACACTGCACACGGCTCGCTCCCGTGGGGTGCATGAACGCATCCATCCGTTTCAACCCTTTCTTATAAGCGCACACAGTATTCTGAGCTCGGGGTTGTTTCTTGGAGGGGCACCTGGCCGCGGCCCGAGAGGATCGGCGTCACAGGTGCTGCAGCCCGTCGGTTTATTTTAGGATGTCAGGCGCACTTTCCCGAACGTCACTGGAGAAAAACGATTTGAAACATTTCCCCAGTCAATGGGGACTGTGGATGTCGGTGCGCTGTTGACGGTCTTATTCGCTGAGAGGTCGGTTTAATGCCCTTACCCAGTGCCGGCCCGAGCCTCTTGGGGGCCCTAAGCAGAATTTGATTTGGGGGCCCCCCTCCCACCACGCAGAGTCACCTGTGCTAGAAGATTATTTGCACAAATGTCACGCTATAATGTTACGGCGAAAATTATAAACGAATACAGTGAGGTTATAATACAAAACTAGGGCTGCTTGCAGCACTGAACGGGCCTTAGCCTCCCCTTGCACTATTGGGGGGGCAGCGGTCAGCCAAACACGTGGTCAAAAAGTGAAGAGAAAAAACAAATCTGGTGCCAGGTAGGAATTGAACCCAGTTCTCATGCTCCCTAACCGGACACTTTACATCTGAGCTATCATCCATGCTTGTTAATGCATGCGCCGCGAGCCTCCATCTTGCGCCGGCTCCTGGTGGCCAGGGGGCCCTAAGCAGCCGCTTAGTTCGCTTATGCCTCGGGCCGGCCCTGCCCTCACCCTCACTCATCGCGGCGTCTCTGCTCTCCTGGAGGGGCCTGACGTCGGTGGCACTGCACACGGTGCCCTTCAAAGACCCATCTGGTCGCCGCCGCCGTTGAGTTTGTGCGTGTGTGCTTCACAGGAAGGGAGAGAGTGTGGACAACACACGTTGATGTAATGGTGTTGTGTAGGGAAGCTTACTTAGCGGGATGCTGATTGTCACTATGTGACGCCGGATGACACGTTACTGGTTACGAAGGTCCGGCTTTTCACATGGCTCATGGTGTTTCCTCTTTCTAATCACTGTACGGGATGACAAAGCAAGGTGTGGGGGGTTAATGAAGAAGAGATTTATTGTAAGGAACGGGCGTGTCTGTTAGAAGGAATTTGTTTTCCAGTAAACTACAAAGCCATGTGAGATGTAAAAGGTCATTTCCGACGTCTTTCTCTCCACAGGTATTCCCTCCATTTTTTGGTGCAGAGCGGTCTGTCCTACAGTGTGATGGTGTTTGTTGGCCTGGAGCACATGCACAAGTAAGTCTACAAATGAAATGCTGGAGTTAATAAAAAATGTCAAGGGTGATTTGGCCTCATGGCTCCTGATGAATCACACGTGACCGTAAAAAAAAAAAAAAGGCCTCATCCTTTCCCATTACAGCAAAGGTTATTTCAAAAGCCCGTAAACCTAAACATTATCCAAATTGTGAATACCTCACCCCATTTGACAATGAACAATCCTGTAATTGCTGTCATCGGCTGTCGTCTTCAGGTTATTATGTCGTACAGGCGTGTGTCACGCTATTGATGATTTTGCTTCAGGGCTTTCCATCTGTGACCACAGCTCATTAAGATAACACACACACACACACACACGTTGTCTTTGATGTTATTTTTGACCAACATTCAAGGATGCCCCCCCCACCCCTTCCCCCGGGTAGAGCACTTTAAATACACCTGTACCACAGCATTAATGGCGATAGTGGCCGCGCTCAGAAAGAAAGGACTTGAAAACCCAATGACATCGGCCTGCGGGAACACACCAGGACTCTAATGTGGCATTTAGACATATAGCCGTAATTCACACCAGCAGTCCAGCTGTCCTGTGGATAGATCAGCTGCTCCCCCCCCCCCCCCCCCACCCCACCTACACCCCCCGTGGCCTTCCCCCAGGCCAAACCAACAGCCCTTTCGTTGCATTCCCCATCCCCCTCCCACGGATGAAGGTGGAGCTCGGGGTCAGAGAGGAAGAGAGGCAGGACGCACTGACTTGTTCATGTTTGCGCAGGGCGGTGAACCCGCTGCCTCGGGTTTTGTCTAACAAATGAATGCATTTTCACAGCAGAGGGTTGTGATTTCACTGGGGCCGTGTGCTGTCGGCGACTCGCTGGCCACTATATGCACCCTTTGTGTGACCCGTATGTTTTTTTTTTTTTTTTTTTTTCCCCATTTCATTTGTATGATTTGTTTGGTACTTGCTATTTGCATGCAAAATAAATTAAAAAAACACCCGGCCAATGTACATAGGGTTTGCATGTTAGTCTACTTTACAGTGTGAACATGAGCCTCGTTAATGAAAGGGATAGTCAACCATTCCTCCGATAGCACGTTGCACTACGAGGGCATCTGGGGAACAGGAACCAGTGCACTGTGGCCCTGTGACTGTTTGCACTGTTTGGGACTGATGTCGGGGGGAAAGATATGTTTGACGGTGAGGAGAACACATCTGGACGATGACGTCAGTTCTTTCCAAGCAGGCGATGAGCGAGGCGTGCTGGTTCAGCTGGCGGTGTTGCCAAGCAACGGTAAACTATCCAGCCTCGGAGGCAGGCGTTAGCTGTCGTTCTCTCGTTGACACATATAACAGTTTGGTTTAGCCTCGGAATCCTGTCGGAGTCTCACCTCCGGTCCTCGCTGAAGAAGTAGACGACCTGCGTCGACCTCCACTCTTGTGGTGCTTTGTTTATTTTTTTTCTCGCCGCAAAGCACTACTGCGACGAGTTGTTTTATCAAGTCCGTCCCAGTTTGGAATGTTTTCACATCTGCTTCCCGCTGAGATCACGCGGGGGAGCTCACATTTCGGTGGTGCGTCCTGTCTGCCAGGACAACAATCCCAGTAATATCATGCCTTGTGTGTTTGAAGCGCCGGTAGTTCTCAAATTTACTAGTGTGTGCAAGTTTGAGACTACAGAGAGGAACACCTGTGAAGTGTGTGTGTGTGTGTGTGTGTGTGTGTGTGTGTGTGAGGATTTTTCTCCTCTGCTCTTAGCCTACTGAACCTGAAGAGGATGCATTATATCTGTTAACACAAGCATGCAAATAATTGGAACACAAATTAATTTAGGTGTGAAAGCAGGGCTGTGAACCCGGTGATAAGTGTGCAAATTACAGACTCCGTCGCATGCTGAGCAGATGGAAATTTCCTCTGGATCTGTGCTTGCGTTTGAGCGAGCACAAAGTGTGCCTGGAGGCCTTTATAATGTGCACACCGCCCTGGAGGTCTCGGGGTGTTCAGGCATTTATTTGTTCATTTCATACCCTCACTTATAACTGCAGCGGTAGAGGAAGCTGATCTTGGTGAAAAAAGGGTTGTAGCAGTGGATGGAAAATGTTTGTAGAGCTAACAGAAAAATGCAACGGCTTTCTTGTACGCCTGAAATATCTATTTCATGTCATTCAATCTGGTGTCTGATCGAATGTTTCTGTTGTTTTTAAATGATAAGGACAATCTCTGTTCCTTGACAGTAGTAGACTGTTCCGAGGCACAATGATTTCACCATATTCTAGAAAACGAAATCTTGATTAAAACCCAGTTAGTAAGCAGTAAGCAGTGTAACGAGACACCTTCCACCAGGTTATTCCGGTGTTTCTTTCCACAGCGTTTTACACGCTGGGAAAATGACTGTATTTTGGCCTCGTAGGCTTTGGACGTGTTTACTATTATAAAATGAGGCAGTCAGAGTAAAGTCTATGCGTTCATCTTTAGTTGTTGGGTTGAACCTCTCTGATGATGAAATAAAAGCGAAATGGCAAAAGGTTATTTTAATTTTTTGCGATTTTTTCTTAAAACCCACGTTTGTTCCCCAAAAACTCCACACACTGAAACCCAGATTTGAACTAGTGTTGTGTGGTCTGTGTCCGTGGAGTAGGATTTCAATGATCTCTGTTTGCTGCGAGGCTGCTTCAGGGGCTCAGAGGCCTTCGTGCGGGTCCATGTGGTCTCCCGTTCAGGCGAGATTCTGAAAAAGCAGCGCGCACACTGCAAACATTCATACAAGTGTGGGCTGGATACAAACACAGAACTCTCAGAGCTCTGCGATCGGCCGTTGGGCGGGGCTTTTAGGAAACCGAAGAAAATGCCTCGAAAGGTCCGAAAATACTTCATACAGCAAAAAAAAGCGAGTGTTTTAATCTCCTCTGGTGCGTCTCGGACCGCAGATGCAGTAGGCTGTCGGACAAGCGAGACGTCACGTTGTCTCTCATCGCCCCGGCTGGTGCGTCGCGTCCCTTCACGGCGCTGCACACAATCCTCTTATTGTCGGCAGCGGACGAGTGCGAGCTGGGTCGCTTTGACTCGTAGCTTTGTATCTCTGTTGAAAGGTGCCGCTGTCCTCCGCCTTTGACCGCTGACCCCGACACATTAAAAGGAGGCTCTTCTCCTCCTCCGGCCGACTGTTTTGCCCCCTCGCTGGCTCTTCTACTGCCACAGATATGAGAACAAAGGGCCCGACTCAGGATTCTTAACTTACGAGCTGCGTGCATTAAAATGGCCTGTTTAAAAAGCTTCACTTCAATGTGAATGTGTCCGTCTAACGTCTGCTTTCCTCCCTCCTCCCCCCGCAGGTACTGCTTCATAGTGACGCTCGGCTACCTGATATTATGCCAGATCACACGGGTCTACGTGTTTGACTACGGCATGTACTCTGCAGATTTCACAGGGTAAGGCACGTTCACACCACCCGCCCTAATTCGGATGCCATCGTCGTCGTCGTCGTCGTCGGATGCCGTCGTCGGCGACGGCGACCGTTGCAGTTGCTTCCCGCTGTCCCCGACCGTCTGACAATTGGAGCGGACATCCTGCGCTCCCAAGCAGGGTGGGGGGAGGGAGGGGAGAGGGGGCTGGCTGCTAGGCAACCCCAATGCAATCGCACAGTGCCACAGCAAGGCCAGATATCCCCCCCCCCCCCCATCAACTGCCTTATCTGCCCACTCTTCTGTTCCCCCGTGTCCTACGGGACCAGATGTTCCTCTCGTTTGAATAAGATACCAGAAAAGCTTTGGCCTGTTGCTTGGTTTCTCTTTGTTGCTTAACTTGATGCTTCTTTATTTCAAGAAGCGGCCACGCCTTACAGTGTCTTATTGGGTCAAGAGGAAGAGGAACGAGTAGCATAGGGGCCTACAGAACAGAGGAGTAATACAAAAAATAGCTGCAGGAATTAAAAGTCTGTAGTTATTCAGGAGGAAACTCCCCATAGACTGACATCTAAAGCTAGTATGATTCCATTAAAGCTTGAATTTCTGCTAGTTTAACATAACAACCTTGAAACAAAACATTTAACCAGCATTCAATCTAAATGCAAAGCATTTAAAAATGTGTATCTGACCTGCTGATTTTGAAATTCTCCATATTAACGCAACCTTTTTCCATTTTCTGCTCTTGTCAGGCCCATGATGGTTATAACACAGAAAATCACCAGTTTGGCATTTGAAATCCACGACGGTAAGACAGTCGCCCCAGTGTCTGTGGTTCAGTTCTCTGTCCGGCCTCCAAACAGATCACATGGCCACCTTTTCCGACCCTGTAGTCACTCCTGACAAAGGACGAGTGAAGCGGTTATGTAATGGAGCGGTGACCGCGTATTCTCTCTCCCTTCGTCTCTTTGTGTCTTGTGTGCTACCATTTAATGGTTGATTGAAACACAAGCTGATTGGAACTGGTTGAAGCTGGATTGGAGGGTCCGTAGCGTCCGCTTTGCCCAATTCTGCGCACGCACTTGCTCTTGTGATTACGTACCCTTTGTCCCCTGAGCAAAAAGCTGTCCTGACCCAAACCTATCATCCATTCTAATGTCGGCCAGTACGACTACTGGGCCGCTTTGCGGTTCAAGCATTGGAGAGCAATGCTTTAAGCGCGCATTAGGACAGAATGAGTGCAGCGTATGTAGTTCACTACTCCTGCGGCGTGCTAATGCTAAAGGGGGGTTTTCAGCCATACCTGAAAAATGGGTTAAATGGGTTAAAATAAACAAGTGTGTTCAAGTACTATAACATTCAGGCTTAGGGAATTAGAGGATCATGAGTGTCACTCACGGCGTTCCTTTTGAAGACTTCCTCCTGCTCCTCCGAAACGCGTTATAAACGTGTGCATAGCCACAGTGCGGCCGCTTCAAGAGTCATCTTTTATTTATTTCATGGCGATCAGAGGGTGATTGCCATGAAATAAATAAAAGATGACTGTGTGTGTGTGTGTGGGGCCAAGTGTGGCCCCGCAGCTAATCACAGCCTCGCACCACAAGCCTGACACTCAAAATAACACGTGACCCCTCCCCCCGAATAAGTAGTTAGCAGTTGCTCATTTTCATAGACAATGTTTTTAAAAAAAAAAACTTTTCTCTGTCTGTAGGTTTGGCCAAGCGAGAAGGGCAGCTGACTCCCAGTCAGAAATACCTAGCTATCAGGTATGTGACTCAGGTATGTTTTTGATGCTTCAGAGGATGGGTTCATTTGATTGCGTTCACTTCCAAAAATGACATGATCTTAAATCGGAGTTAATGAACTCAATTGAGTAGGAATAGGAAATCACTACATGACCCCCCTCCTCCCCTGCAGACGCTCTCTGGTGCAGTCAGGCACATTTAGCGAACCACAGTCCCCTCTCTCGTGTGAACTGCACTGTGGGAGTGACCTGATGATTCTTTTCCCTGAAACGTTTTAAAGTTTTAAAAAAGAAGGGTTTGAGAGTGGAGAGTTTCTACTGTGAACTAACACAGACTTAATGTGTGATGATGACAACGCTAAAAATAAGCGACGGAGCAGAGAGCTGCACTTTCATGTTGCACGTTTTTACAAAGAGTGCGATTTCGACTGTGAGGAGGAGGAATTAGCTGTAGAAACAGGAGCTCATGGCCAGACAGTTAGACGGCTGCTTCACCCGGGAGATTAAGTTCAAGCATGGACGGCTGGGAGACCACAAAAGCTTCAGAGTCAGTCGAAGCACTCAAGCCCTCATTTCCCTTGTGGACTGTTGGAGGGAATAAATCACCGTGCTTTCTCAACGGACGGGAAGCCATCTCTGCATTTGGAATTTGGTCTGTTGTCCTATCATTCTGCATTTTTGAAGGGCCAGTGCGCTACATGAGACTTATTCTTCTAATTCCACTTTTCCCTTCTGATGCAATTCTTTTCATCTCGTCCCCCCCGTGACCATTTAGGCGGATGCCCAGCCTGCTGGAGTACTTGAGCTACAACTGTAACTTCATGGGCATCCTGGCTGGGCCTACGTGCTCTTACAACGACTACATGGCCTTCATCGAAGGGACGTGCTACCAGCCGCGCCACCAGGAGACCGCCAACGGCAAGGAGAACGGCAAATACAAGCAGATCGAACCCTCTTCCAAGGTACGCCACGCTGTGTGCCGAGATGGACCCTCGTCAGCGGGGTGAAAACATTGAGAGGCTTTAGATCCTCAAAGAAAGTACCTGGTTATGATATTACAAAATAGGTTTTCTGACCCGTTAACTCCTGCAATTACTCTTTTCTCACCTCCGCCCAGAACGACGTCATCTCCAAGCTGTGCACATGTGCCGTCTCACTGGGCATCTATCTGTCGCTGTGCAAGCTGCTCCCGGTGGAGCACTCCATAAACGACGACTTCGTCAGCTCCACGCCCTTCCATCTTCAGGTCGTCTACCTCTACCTGGCCATGCTGGCCCTGAGGCCGAAGTACTACTTTGTCTGGACACTCGGTAAGTTGGATGTGACTCCACTACACATTCCTCTCTCTCGTTCTATTTTAATCTGACGAGCCTTATTTTCTGTTAGTAATAATAATGGCGGCTTGACTCTCAATAGAGGACTTTTTATTTAAACTGGTAAAGTTTTGTTCAATGCTACTTGATTTAGTCTGAGCCCACTAAGCTGTTCTGGGTTCATGGATTTTAGTATGTCGAGGTGCAGCATAAGAAAAGCCCTCCCAACTCTTGTTTCAAACGTATTCCTCTACCCAACACTGCCATCTAGTGGGCAGCTGGAAACATCAGCCCCGCATTCTTACCGATGACTGATACGTGTACGTCCCAGGATGCGTAGCGGTTGTCTTCCCTCACCGTGTCGGTTACATCCTTTCCCCTGCAGCTGACGCCATCAACAACGCCGCCGGATTCGGCTTCAATGGGTACAACAAAGACGGCTCCCCGCGGTGGGACCTGATATCAAATCTCCGAATTCTGGACATTGAGGTTCGGCTATTTTTAAATGTTCCCATGACATAATTAAATTCACACAAAGTCCCATCTAAAGCCTGAAGTGTATGGTTCTGGGTCCCATTTCAGTTTGCCACCAGTTTCAAGATGTTCCTAGACAACTGGAACATCCAGACAGCTCTTTGGCTCAAAAGGTAAACGTACCCAGGTGGAGGCATGCTGCATATCTGCATGTCCCAAGTCCATCGAAATGCCACTTAATCATTTTTGCAAACGTTCACAAGCTTCGGCGTAAAACACACACAAATCATTTGATGTCCACAATTCGCCCGTGTGTTTTTGGCTTCATTTATTTCCACTTTGTTTTAACCCCCCGCAGGGTGTGCTATGAGCGCTGTCACATTAACCCCACGGCTGCCACCTTCCTGCTGTCGGCCATGTGGCACGGCGTGTATCCCGGCTACTACCTGACCTTCCTCACTGGCATCGCGATGACGATGGCCGCGCGCGCAGTGAGTACACGCCTGTTTTTTGTCGGCGCCGTAGCCGCTGTTGGAGATTTTCCTCAGCAGATTCAGGCAAAATGGATACAAATCATAACTCCGGGGTGGTTGACAAATTTCAACAGTTGTGGCTGACATTTTGTCAAAGAGCTCACAAACGTGCACCGTGGTTTTGGTTAATGATAGTGTTGTTTTTATAGTATCATACCTGATGTTGAAGTCTGAGGCCATTACCGCCGGTCTGCGCTATGCCGGACCTCTTCACTCTGGTCTCGTGAAAGTAGGAGGAGGTTTACGTAGAGGCGGTGGAGTGGTGCAACGTGGAGGAGCGTAATTCTGGATAATCTACCTCGCGAAGCGCTGATAAACCGAAACGGCCGCACAGTAAACCCATCGTGCCGGACGCCTTCCTGCAGGGAGTTGCTTCCTTGTGATCCAAAGGAGGACAAATGGACCATTTGACCCGGTTACTCTTTAAAACTACGGCCCACTATCACAGAGATGTGTTGAGAGATGGATTTGTTTGAAGACCAGGTTGATTGTTTCAATTCAAAAGTAAAACGTAAGCGATGCCACGTTAAGTTGACGGGTCATTGGCTCATGCTTTTCTTCTCTTCCAGGTAAGACATAACATCAGGCCGCACTTCCTGGCCTCTGACTCGCACAAGCGCATCTATGACGTCGTCACGTGGGCGGGGACTCAGGTTGCCATTAGCTACACAGTGGCGCCATTCGTCTTACTCGCTGTGGGACGCTCACTCAAATTCTACAGGTTTGTGTGTTCGATTGAATGGTGTGTAATGAAATTCTTGAGGGCCTGGATAATACGATAGGCCGCAGTTAAAGCGGCACAAGGTTAATTTTCTTGGCGTGTTTTTTTTTTCCTCTGGCGGCACCAGAGGAAATCATTTCTTGTACTTAAACGGTGATGTCGGATGTTGCTGCAGGTCCTGGTACTTCTGCCTACACCTCCTCTGCCTGCTGGTGGTGGTGGTCTTGCCCGTCAAGTCGAGACGCCAGCAGGCCAAAGAGCAGCAGGACGGCCTGAAGGACAACCAGACGGACCTCAACACCACGGACAGCAACTGCAACCAAAAAGACAAAGCCACATGAGGCTCTGGACAGCGACACACACTCCCTTCAGCAGCAGGAACACGCGAGACAAACTTAAAAACCACTGAGAGCTGGAGCGTGGCGAGTCGTATCCAACTGACGACAAAGAACCAAATATCGGATGCTCCGAGAAACCCTAACCGACAGAAAAACACGCGTCGACTTTCTGTCAAAACCTCCCAGTAGCAAGGATGACGGCAATCAAAGTTTCCGACGCGGGTAAGAGACCAGGGTGTGACAGCGGCCGTAGTGTAAACAAACAAACAGACAAACGAGCGATGGTGGTTACTTTCCATTACCGCGGTGGGAACGGAGACTTCCAAGCCGCCTCAAACCCTCCACGTACGCGGCGGGTGAAATGACAGACGGGATGGCGCGCTGCGAGAACCCACCCGCGGTGTCGGATGAGTCGCGCAGTATGTGGAGGGTTTTTGTCGTTGTCTGGATACAAACTTCTGTTAGGCGGGAATGGAAAATGTTTTTGTGTAAAAGAAACGTTACTTTATTATCAGCTGCCAATTTCAAACAAGCCTTAGGATCCTCCAAACATTGTTTGATTTCTAATGTCTTTTTAAAAATCTTTATCGGAGAAGACTTCACATTGTACGTGTTTTGTATTTAGATGTTTGTGGCAACACTATTTCAGATCCATTCTCACTGCTTTTTTTTTTTTTTTGGGGATGAACTGAATGACGTAAGTAATCCCAAAGATTAATTCCGATCTTTGTTCCATCTCCAGCAGTGGAATGTCTAAAAGAGGCACTCAAGAGTTACTAAATTGATTTCGGTTTTCATATCTGCTGCTTTTTTGACCAACACGACTCGTCAGTCAAACGTGTGTTTTTTAAAGGGACTTAATTTACACTGTCGTGATTTTAATTTCTTTCCTTAAGGATTTCTGACCTGGTTTCAGGTGTGTGGTTTGTTTGTTGTTGGACCTTTTTGTTCAAATGTCGTGCCTCTGTAATACAAGTATCCAAAAGTATTTAATGCAAGTGGTTGGGGAAATTGGATTGTTAACATCCCTGCAAGTTTTTTTTTTTGTTTTCATCGTCTAACAAATATACTACAAATCTAGTCCTACCCCCCACTCCCCCTCACTCCCCCCCTAAAAGTCACACAGGTAAATGGAATATAAAAGAAAATGTTTCTAATTTGATGCACAGTGCACTAAAGCGTATTGTAGTAGGGCTGCAAAATATTTAATTGGAACACAAAAGTGTTCGGTTCACGGCTTTCCTTGAGTCTTTCAAATCACCCACTTTACTCTTTATAACACGCAGCAGTTTTTTAATTTTATTCTAGTCAAAAAATTGCAAAGGAAACCACCAGAAAGGCACCTCACTTTTATCGGTTGTCGGGGCAATTCAAACCCACAATATCATAAACGCTTTTGTTGTACATTTTGATTTCTTCCAATTGTCATTAATTTGAGTTGGTTTGGTGCATTTGTGTTGTTAAAATAATAACAAAGCGGCTGAGCGAAGCTTTTTATTTCACATTCATTTTGAAGATTTTCTAACATTTGCATACTCCTGCCATAATTGTATGTGTGTGTGTGTGTGTGTACCAGTATTCATATGTTCTGAACATGTCAACGTGGTCTCATGTAAAGTATATCTGTAGCCGGGGCCTCGTATAGGCCAGTATGTTCCACCTGAGGGAAACGGATGTCATTCTCCAAACGCAGCGATCGTTGCACTGCATGGCCAACCAAACCAGCAGATCAATGCAAACTGCTCCACGTGTCCAAAGTGCCAAACCATGAATGGCGCATTTTTTTTGTTTTGTATGTATTTGAGCATGCGTGCCTGCGTGTGTGTTTGTGTGTGCAAATGTGTCCATGTAGTGTGTGTGCCCGCGCGCCTGTGTAACATAGCGGTTATTTTTCTGTCGGAAGGAAATTTATTAAAAGATTTGTATAACGGTCCATTAAAATCCTGATTTATGTCGCAAAATAAAGAGAAATTATTTTTAAACACTAAAACTGATGTTTCAAAATATATGTCAAATCTTTTTTTCCCAATAATAGAGATAAATATCAGCAGAAAAACTGATGTTAAATATGCAGCAAAGAAAACATTCAAACAACACGCTATTGTTGTATTTTGGCTTAGTAATTGTGTTTTATTGGTGTTTTTAATTGTTTTCATCAGGAAAAGCTCAGGTAAAACTGATTTCATTATTTTTACAAAAAAACAAACATGAGCCAAACTACAGCCCTGGAACTAGCTTTTCATTAATGTTATGCGTTTTATTAATTACACCTTTGCCTTTTTTGCCGCTATCACATTTCTGCAGATTTGTTACAATATGCTTTTTTACAAAGTTCCTCCAATACTCCCTAAAATATGATGCTGAAGTGCCTAACCACTGGAAATTAATGCACAATGCCTTATTCACGAAGCCCATTTTGACATGGTGAAAAGCACAAATAAAAATGTTTAAAGGAACAAAGTTTCTTCCATTAGCCACTTCAGCTTCCCACTGGACACAACGATGGAAATATAGTCTGTTATAAGTAACGCTTGTGCAATCACTAGTCAAAATGGCTACTGTGAAACGGACCTCTGCTGCCAAATGTTAAAATAAAACTGTCCGTTTTATTGTGCCGGAACATTAAACTTTCCTTCCTACCATTATAAAAACATTCCACTATGTCATTGTCGAGCTCATGCAGTCATTTGGCTCACCTAAAGAACAGGACCCACTGCTTTTATTGTTTAATACAGGCATAGACATATGAGGAAATTTGAGGCTGTGAGGGAAGTAATCGAACTCTATCATGAGTAAAAGTTCTGGAGAAGTATTAGAAATATTTCCTTGATTCAAAATCATTGAGTATGGAGAAGAGTTGTTTTATTTGATTATGTCACAAGCAGAATTTTATTGTTGTAGCTGGTTAAGCTAAACCACATTTTAACTTTTTGTTTTAAGGCTTTTTCTGTCAAATTGTTGGTATGAAATCCCAACAGTTCTGCAGCAGGATTGGGTTCTTGTTCTAATGGGGCATGTAAATAAATCGTGGGTGGGTGGGTGGGGGTGTGATTAAACAGCGGGTGGGTGTTCCCGGCTCCTTCTGCTCCACCACGTGTGACGTCTCTGTAACCCGGGGCAGAGGGGGGCGGGGCTTCTGACTTCCCTCCACGGACCTGCAGGTTAACTTTTGCGCTGTTGAACACAGCAGCCACAAAATGAAATGTTTCCAGGCTGTTTCTGACGAAGTTCTCCCCCCGCGAGATTCAAAATAACAACCCCTTACAGAGCAGCCCAGGATAGGTAAGATAATTTCATGTTGTTCATTGTATACCCCCCGCCGTCCTTCTTCCTTGTTGTGGGTGGTGGGAGGGGGGGGGGGGGGGGTAGCCACTCCGAGCTAACGTTAGCCTGCGACGTTAGCCGTCGGCAGTTGGGCTTGCGAGTGTTTGTAACGTTAGCTGCTGCCTCGTAGCGGCGGTTGTTAACACGGATAGTCAGTCCGCTTGTGACACGCGGTCAAATACACAGCACTTAAGCTAAACCGAAGTAGAAGAATACTTAACTTTTAGTTTCTAGTCGTATTTGACGCCATGCGTGTGATATTTCTATTCGTCTGCGCGCGCGCGTATGTGTCTTATCCAGATGTTTACTTTTTTGACAGGCCGATGAGGGACCGAGTGGCGGATGCTTCATATCTGCTCTTGTTAGACACTCTACTCTTAACTTGCAGGCGCACCATAGACCCACATTAACTCATCAACACTATGTTGAAACCATGTTGGAACCAGGTATTAGTTTCAAGCAGAAAGTTCTCCTGAGTTAAAAGTAACTAGACACCCTTTCAGAGTAAAAGCCACAACTGGCCAAAACCCTTGGCCTCGGCCTGATGGTAAAAGCAGATCCTGGTATGTGGCAGGGAACTGAATCCTCAGCAGTTTCGTGCCCACATGACCGGCCTTTAAGAGCTGACAGGTTAAATTTAGAGATCGGATTCAGTGTTGCCTCAGATCCAGGTTCTTGTTTATCTGTGTTCACATCACAGCTGACAAGGAGTCTTGATGACCAAATCAATTTGTGTTTTTACATAAATACTGACACAATAAATTACCTGAAAGTGGGTGTGTTTATATTTTAGTAAAAATAATTATGATGTTTAGAAAATCTAAAGATATCATCTAGGATTTTGGTTGCCGTAGATTTGTGTTTTTGTGCTATGTATGTTTTTATGATATGAATATTTCTGCTTTAGTGGAAATACTTGAAAAATGCCTGTTTGGTCTTTGCATGGGTTCCTGTGTTCCTTTTTATCTTATTATAGGGCTGATATTTTGGGTCAGTATGTTGTGACATTACGTCAATGACATTCAAGTCATTGACGTATATTACTAACAGACCTAGTCTATATATATATATATATCTCACACATACCTGATACATACCTTTGATTTATAATGTTGTAATTTAGATTTGATCAATATTCACTACTCCGAGGGTTAATTATATCAGAATTAGTCCAACAATTTATCTATTTAATGTCTTATACAATTCAGACCAACATCTTATTTTCCCTCTCCTCTCATCTGTAGGTTTTGGTACTGAGCCAGTGCATGTAAAAAATGGCAATCTGGTCACGTGTGCCTATTGTGTTGGAAAAAGATGGGCGTCGGCCAGCCTCCTCATCTAATATTCAGCCTTGAGTGAAGGGGGATGCTCCGCGGCAGCACGGCACTGCTTGTTGATCCTGTTTCAGAGTGAACAAGGGATAAAAATTGCTGTTGTTGACTCGTCAAATAAAAATAAGCCTCGCTCTACACAAAGGTAAGGTGTTTGTTGTTCATCCTTTTTAGTGTTCAATTATTTTCAAGTGGTTTTAATCATTCGTTTTAATAGCTTTCACCATTCCTATCGCTGTTTTGTCTCTACTGGGCGTGTTTTAAGTTAAATGGATGTGTGTTTGCTCCCATGTGATCACTGCTCAGCAGAGAGCAAGCTAAATGTTTACTGATTGGTTCTTTGGTGGCATTATCATCCACCCGTTGTGCTGAAAAACGAGGAGCTGAAGAGGGTGTGTCAACAGGCCTTTGTATCCTTCAAGTAAACAAAGGATTTCTTTAGTCATTTTCGTAGGAGAATGGCAGGTCACCCCCCAAATGAGGAATGACAGGGCTGGATTTTAGAATAAAGAAAGAATATGTAGACGTTTGTGGCCCGGCTGCTCTGAATTGACTTCATTGATATGAGCCTTTTGTACTGACAGCCCAACCAGCATGTGACATTCAAGCCTTTATTGACCTGAGCGGCTTGTCTCCCAGATTATGTGGAAATATTGAGCAGCATGCTTGCTAATCTTTGTGTGAAACCCATTACCAAGGCAACCTGCAAGCAGTGAGTGAATGCAACTGATTAGTTCTGTGTTTCCCCGGCAGGAAGTGGGTCTGACCATGATGAAAGAGCCCAACTTTATGAATCATTAATGAGATTTTTATTGATTGGCTAAATCTCTTCTGCAGCTAAAACAGCAATGTTTTAGGTTGTTTTTTAAAAGGTAAAACGCTACATATATTGTCTGAGAAGCTTTGATATTTTACTAAATGTTATTATCTTCTTGTCAGCGCCTAAAGCTCATAGAAATGATCATGTGAGAGGACTGCTGTTTAACTTCAGGGTAGAAATTGTAAGACATGACTCTGGTGACACTAATAATAAAGAGGGGAACATGCTGGCCTATTTCAAAGGTTTGAGCCTAATTAGATAGCAGATAATCTCTGCGAACCGGGCCGTCTGCATTGATTTTTGTCAGAGGAAGACGGTAACCTAACAACGTTTCCCATCAGTGCAAAGCAGTCCTAGCCCAATGGTGTGAACCTATTCTAGCTCCAGGAACTTCGAAGTTATCTCTTTTGAATAGAGTTCACAAGTTCACCAAAATCCCTTTTGAGCCAATAGAGGAGGGTTGAACGGAGGTCCGTCCTGAAATAATTGGATCGCAAGGTCGAGTGCACCAATTGTCCACATGATCACTGCAAATCAAAGGTTCAAAGTTCGGAGACTGTTTTTTGTCTTCAGTGGTAATTGGCGACTCGGCGGACGTCCTGGATTGGAGCTTTGCTATTGCCCGACCGTCATTATACGGAGCAGACGGTTCACGTTTTCAGCATGAGCGGTTCAGACTGAACTCAAAGGAGCCTCGTTGGCGTTTATGTAATAAGCGCGTCCGGTGCGTTGTCCTGTTTTAATATCTCACATTGTCCCAGAGGTTGACGTGTACATTTGTGGAAATGTATGTGAATAACGATAAATGTGGATGCAAATGGTTTCCGACGATCTGCTTTTACCTTTAAAAGTTAAATATAAATCGATTATTGCACGGAAACCATACATATGCAAATACTGGCCAGCATGCTTTAGAAACCTAAACTACGCTGGTTATAATTAGTCAAAGTTTATGCAGCAGAATGTGATCCTCTTTTCTGATTGTATCTTGGGCAGTGTATAGTAAAAATACCTTTTTCAATTTTTTTTTTTTTATGTGCATGGCTGAGTTTGTGTGTGTGCGCACCGGGTTTGCACTCTCCTTGTTTATTGCCTAGCCTCACTTTAAAGATACAGCACACCCTCTTCCTGGCTTCGACGTCCCCGCTGCTCTTTCAGTGGTGCTGCACATTTAGCTGTGCAGCCCCGATAAATACCCTTTTAGTCTCTTTAGCCTTTTTTCTGTGAATGCTAATCTGTTTTTCTCTCGCTGCGCAGGGGTGGACAGGTGGTTAGCTGTCACCATGGAAACCCCCACCTCTCTGAAGATGACCTCTCTGGCCATCCAGAGCCTTTTCAACTACGTGGAGGAGGAGAACCTGCCCGCCATCAAAGCCCATTTGGACAAGTTCAAAGACGTGGATAGCCGGAGTGATGTAAGTCCGACACATCCCAGCAGAACTCGTAATGAACCTGCAGCTCGTTATTCTGTGCCGTAGAGCCCATTGTTTTCCAACAACTATCAATAAACATCACTGAACCACGCTGTCACACTGTGTTCCCTAAACATGGCCACACACATAGCAAACCTCCCCGCTGCTGTAAATAAGTGCTAGTTCGTGTTGCAGTGAAGTAAGTATACTCCCTTTACCCTGTAATTTGGTTTATGAGGTCTTATGCTGTTTGACGAAATGACGATTCTCATGAACTTGAAGTCTTTTCATGATGACAAATGTAGATCATTAACCTTGAAACGCAAACATGACTCGTAGAAAAACCTTTCTGTCCTTACTACATTAACGGATCGGTTTATTTAAATGAGTTTAGGATGTTTAAGTAAGCAAACACTATCTCTGCTGATAATGATTGTACTGCCCTAAAAGTTTCTTCCCTCTTCTTTTCCCCCCCAGAATGGACAGACTCCCCTGATGGTGGCGGCAGAGCAGGGAAATCTGGAGATAGTGCGGGAGCTCATTCAGAGAGGAGCCAACATTAACTTTGATGATGTTGTAAGCATGCGCACCCACCCACCAACACACACACACATGCATAACATCCCGCCTGATAGGATCACACGCTCACAGGCACAGGTGAAAAACAATGCGGTCCTTTCAGCCCCATTATCCACTTGACCAAGAAGACGTAGCTGAACTAGCGAGCCTTGATGTCCCATCGTGCTGAACTCGCCACACTCGGGCTCAGTCAACAGCCACCACGAGCTGTGATGAGCCATAATGATAAGTTATTACGCCGATTTACCTTCGCTCTTCCCACTAAATGACAGGATCCACTTGCTGGCCAACACCCTGTTCCTCCAGAAGCCGCCCCCCCCGGACACACACACACACTCACACACACACACACACACGCACACTCTGAAGCATGCATACACCCTCTCTCATCCGCGCACACAGGCTTACCTGCAAGTACACCTCTCATTAAAAAACAACGTACAAGAAAGCTGCCATTAGACGCGGCGCACCAAAACTCAGAAGAAGGAAGGAGAACCTTCCGTGGGACAGTTTGTAGCGCTGGTTCCTTCTTACTTGACGTTCTGACACTCCTGAGCGTCCATGCGACACCCCGTTTCCATGAGCACCTGGTATGACCAGCTGGTAGGTACCGGTGCGTCGGCCATTCCCGGGCCGTCCCATGTGGCGCGCAAACGGACGTTTGTCCAACTGGATTCGGAGTACGATGGGGGTTCCCACGGTAACGGGTTTTATGTGTGCAGGACTGCTGGACCTCGTTGATCTCTGCAGCTAAGGAGGGCCACACGGAGGTGGTGAAGGAGCTGCTGGAGAACAACGCTAACCTGGAACATCGAGATATGGTGAGAACGTAGAAAGTGACAGAAATGTTTTTCTTAATTTTAAAGTTTGCTGTCGGCAAAGATGTTTCTCTTTTTGGTACAGGAAAACAGGAATACAAAATGGTTTAAATTGAAAAATTGGATCGTCCATCCCAGTGGATGATGTATGTCCCATGTAGTTTTAATAATAGGGACCTTTGTCCCATGTCCTACTTCTTTTTGTTTTCTCAAAACATCTAGTATATAATGGGAACATAATGTTAGACATGCCAAACAAAATCGTCTTTTAAAAGATAAGTACATTTAGGGTGTATGCATGGGACAAAAAGGCAATCTTCTTGTAAAATGATCCTGCCTGTTGCCTGACCACTAAATATTTACTCAAAAAAAATGTGATGTTTTTTTTTTCTTCTCTTTGACAATGTATTTTGTTAGCTAAAGCGCATGGAGTAAATAAAACACTGTGTCAAACCTTAAACCTAAACTACTGAGGTCCATTAACAAGCTGCTTGAACTTCTATTGTAAGTTGACCCTTAATTTGCCGCCTGTAAAATATAATTAAGTCTTGATTGTGCATTAGTGGTTTCTGTTGCATTGAATGACCACAGTGCTAGTTGAAACAGAAGGATATTTCGTCCTGAAATGGATGTAGAATGAAATTATTTCATGTCCGATAGCGTCTCCGGTAGTAATGCCATTTGCTGGTCTCTACTTGTCTCCGTATGGGGCAGTGATGTGATTTAGTCCTCACTCAAGACCTTTCAGAGGCAGACTGTTAGAGCCGTTGTATTAGCTATTATTATTCAGGAGCAGACTGTCTGGCAGCATGCAGATGAGATATACATATGTATCACCTGGGACTGAAGAGGTTGTTGGTTTGGATCCGGATTCTTCAGCTCAAGAGGCTCAAGAGGCATAGTGCATTTCCAGCATTCAGATAAATGCAATAGGTTGTGTATTGTCATCAAGTGTTTGCGATGCATCACGTACCACATTTGCTTTTCTTTGTCACTTTTTTTCATTGTTTTTATTTTTTATTTTTGTATTTCCTCAAATATTTGTAAGTGTATGGTGCTACAATTATTTTTAGTTTTTTACCTCATGGAAGTGACTCAGGACATCACCAGACTCATTGCCATGTGAAGCATGTCTAAGCTGCAGAGGACAGGTCATCACCGGGATTATTATAAACCACAGTGGGATACGCTTCACTCAGTGGAACGTCTGTCACACCAGCTGGAAATAGAACATTTTTCCTTCCACAAAAAAAAGCTTGAACACTGGTGTGTTTCACTTAGCTTGTAATGATAAAAAAAAATACTTACAATAATGTCCAGAATGTTTTTCATTACTCTACTGTGTAGGCGGTGTTTTGCACTGTATTTCTAACACATTTGTTCCTCTTCAACTCAACTGTGTTCTGTATTCTGTGTGTGTGTGTGTGTGTGTCCTTCTCAGGGAGGTTGGACCGCTGTCATGTGGGGAGCCTATAAAGGTTGTACAGATGTGGTCCAGCTCCTCTTGGAAAAAGGAGCAAACCCAAACATAACTGGTCAGGTACTAAGATCGGACGCACTGTACTCCCCCTGTGATAACCGCATCCTTGGCATCTGCGCTTCCTTTTAATCAGACGGTAACATTTCAAAGAAAACAAGGATGTTTGCAGCACGTGAGAATAGTTTGAGCTCACTATTAAAAAAAAAGGATGAACATTCCACATAGTTCCACAGTAAAGCGAAGTCAGCCGCGGCTCTGCTCCTCTTCACCTGCACCGTGTGATGCCTCTCCGATCTGCTGTTTCGGTCATGTCAGGCGGCTTAGCGCGTTAGTTCGACCGCAGGCTCGACACTGATCCTCGCTTGCTGTCGGCATGACTCCACCCTTCTCCTCTGGCCCAACAGTACAGCGTCTACCCCATTATCTGGGCGGCGGGTCGAGGCCACGCAGAGATTGTCCGTCTCTTGCTGGAGCACGGAGCCAAGGTCAACTGCTCTGACAAGGTAACCAGGCGCTGACAGGTGTTCATTTACTTGTTTTTTTACAGAAGGTGCCGTTGGTGAGACGAGCTTAAAAGATCCAGTGGTTTTGGTCTCCATCCAACCAGCCACTTACCCAAGTCCATGTTGTCTCTTTATTAACCTTGCTGCACGGTTTATCACAGGTCCATGTTTTTTTTTTCACTAAGTAGTTACATATTTTCTTTGCAGTATGGTACCACTCCGTTGATCTGGGCGTCCAGGAAGGGCCACTATGACAGTGTAATGCACCTTCTGGCCAACGGAGCCGACGTGGACCAAGAAGGAGCGGTAGGTGGATGGGCTGGGAGTGGTTCGCTGTTGGTAGCATTTAAAAGAGATTTTAACTACGGTATTTTTCATTGCCGTCTTAATTTCAGACTAATTTATCATGTTTTGTTGTTTAAGTGACTTAAGGAGGGGGGGGAGGGGGGGGGGGGCAACAATTACTGAAATTATTCCAGTTTTATGCCTCAGTAACTGGCAACCAAAAAGCTGCAAGGACAATTATTGACCTCGTTTACATTGTCGTAATCATCGGAATATCTTGCTAAGACATAAGAAACACTTTTTTAAAACTAACACAGTAAACCGTACTCGTGCTTTTTCACTTAAGGAAGTGAGTGAATTAATGTGAGCAGTTCCCTTGACAGGATTACATGGCATCGCATAAGCAGCTGCCGTTTACAGCGCTCTTTCTCAATACTGGGCCAGTTTCAGAAATGGTTGTCCCTACAGGTCGGTCAGACACAAAAACATTATTGCAGCGGTTCTTGGATGCTTTTTGAGAGTCCAGGAAAATATGGAAACTTGTTTTTTTGCTTATTGGTGCGGAGAGCTTTGTTATAAGTCCTACTTACTACACAATCTTTATATTTGAAGACGTAGCCGAACAGCAGAGCAAGTCTAATTTAGTTTGAGGTTCATTTTGGGTGCCATGACAAACTAAGCAGCCTGTTCTGTTCTGGTGTGGTTTGCACATAACCAAGATTTAATGCTCCCGAGCGCCACAAATTACTCATTAGTAATCTTCAGTATTAAATAATTGATTGCATCTATGACACAGAGCATCTGTGCTCCTTCGAGTCATCTGTGCTGTCACAAACTAAAAAATGCGATCGTTTGATATATTACATCAATAATAAGATGGAACTAGGGAAACAAATGTAGCACATCAATTATTTTTAGAGTTATTGAGCTTGCTACACAATATATCAATAACAAATTGTCAACAAAGCTGCTAAAATATTTCAATTACATTTTGAAAAATACAATTTAAAAAAAATCTCCAGCCATAAAATATTGACCACTTGCTCAATTGAATGCCAACAAAAATCCTAACACCCAGGCAAGTAGAGGGAAAACATCTATTATGCTTCCTCTTTATTTTTTCAGAACTCAATGACTGCTCTGATTGTGGGAGTGAAAGGTGGCTACACGGAGGTTGTGAAGGAGCTGCTGAAGAGAAACCCCAACGTCAACATGACGGACAAGGACGGCAACACGGCCCTGGCCATTGCTGCCAAGGAGGGTCACACGGAGATCGTACAGGACCTGCTGGACGCCGGCACCTATGTCAATATTCTCGACAGGGTGAGCGTAGCAGGCGTCCTGTGTGAAGATTGGTTGATACGTAAGACAATATGTATGAAATCCAATTCATGCATTTCTCTGTCTGTTCTTCCTTTCTATCTCGCCTTTCGCTATCTCGGTCAGAGTGGGGAGACGATGCTGATTGGAGCAGTGAGAGGAGGTCATGTGGAGATTGTCCGAGCTCTGCTGAACAAATACGCCGACATCGACGTCAGGGGCCAGGTAACTGTTCCTCTCCCACGGCCTTTGCTTGCGTGCACATATGTCACGTTTCTTGGTAAAGTCAACTTTCATCCATGGGAATACACAGGTATTATTGCTATATATACAGACAACACTCTTTTTTTTTTTCTTCTAAGATAAACAACCGTATTTACCTTGTCCTCTCCATGTCAGGATGGGAAGTCTGCCCTCTACTGGGCAGTGGAGAAAGGCCACGCCACCATGGTGAGGGACATCCTGCAGTGTAACCCTGACACCGAGAGCTGCACCAAGGTACAAACACTCGGTAGCAGAGGAGTCGCGCCTCCTCTGTTATTCTTTTGAATTTTGTTGTGGAATATTTCAATAAAAGCTCGAGAGAAGAGAATGACTTGTTTCGATGTTTGTCAAAATAGAAAAACAGGGTCTTGATGAATGATCAAAGTTGTAAAAGTCCATTTATTTGCTTGCAAGCAGGAGGTCAAATACAAAAGCACGTATCACGGTGCTCTGTGGAGATGGCATCTTCGAGTGCTCAAAACACCGAGCTTTTATACACACACGTAAAGGCCATTCTCAGTGGCAGGTATAAAATATGGCAAACCAAGTTGAGATAAGAAACATAGTTAAAATGGGGTAACACAGCTCTTTTGTTCGAGCCTTTGCGTAGGGAGTTGACTCGTCCTTCCTTCCACAGCTGCACCCGTTACTTCAATACAGACAATAATCACTGCTAATATAAGACTATGCTATAACATATTTTACCATTACATTTCTTCATTGTTTTTTCCAAAGTATTATATTTCTCTTTTATTTCATCCAGATTTTTCATATGTAATCAATATATACATTTTAAACATTGTCATTCAATAATAACAAAAGAAATCTCTGTAAAAAATACAGTTGACCAAAAAGGCAGGGAGACAACCATTGTTATTGACTTAAAACAGCTTCCCTTAATCTATTGTGTGTATCCACTGGTATGTTTTTCACTTATGTAGTGATTAATTGTAAATGCATAATCAGAATGATATTGATGATGGGTGTTGTTGCATTTTAGGAGGGAGAGACCCCGCTCATCAAAGCCACAAAAATGAGGAACATAGAGATAGTGGAGCTCCTGCTGGATAAAGGAGCTAAAGTGTCTGCAGTGGAAAAGGTACCTTTTTGTTGTCTGTTGTTGATGTTTGTCACAACAGCACTTGAATAATGATTTTTCTGTTCAGCAATCTGGACAGATAACTGTTTAGTGTTTTTCTTCCTTTAGAAAGGAGACACACCCCTCCACATCGCCATTCGAGGGCGCAGCCGCAAGTTAGCGGAGCTGCTGCTAAGGAACCCTAAAGATGGCCGCCTGCTTTACCGCCCAAACAAAGCTGGAGAGACACCATACAACATTGACTGTACCCATCAGAAAAGCATCCTCACACAGATATTTGGAGCCAGTATGCCCCCTTTTTCCGTTTCATTTAGGAAGACCCTCGTTGCATTGGACTGAAGTCTGAAAAGAATGAAAGACTTCTGAATTATATTGTTTATTTTCTTCTCTCAGAGCACCTCTCCCCCTGTGAGTCTGACGGAGACATGTTGGGTTACGACCTGTATAGCAGTGCCCTAGCAGACATCCTGAGTGAGCCCACCATGCAGCCCCCTATCTGTGTTGGCCTTTATGCTCAGTGGGGCAGCGGCAAGTCCTTTCTTCTGAAGAAACTTGAGGGTAAGTAACCTCACGGCAGTAAAAAGTGTCTCGTCAAAACATGAGAAGTGCTTGTAGCTAAAATGGGCCCTGTTGGACGGTGCCTTTCCTCAGTCTCTCTTAATCCTTCCTGTAAGATGATTACATTTGACTAAATGTAATGTGATTCCTCTTACACTGGCTATACATCACTGGAAGAGTCCCATAAAATGATGTATTATATGAGGGTGGGAATACTGAACAAGTTGGTTTTCATATTGCTTCAGATCCTCGCATCATGTCCTAATATCTGATTGAAACATCTGACATGAGATCATCTTCTTGTCCGTCAGATGAGATGAAGACTTTTGCCGGACAGCAGATAGAGCCCCTGTTCGAGTTTTCCTGGCTGGTGGTTTTTCTTACCCTGCTGCTCTGCGGCTCAGTGGCCGTGGTTCTGGGCTTCACGGTTGATCCCAAGCTGGCCATCGCCGTCTCCCTCAGCCTCCTCGCGCTACTCTACATCTTCTTTGGTGAGGAAGACGGATGACCACGACTTGAGATCCTTACTTTCCTTGCCGATAATTTCAAAAGAAGACACGTTGGTAATGTTTATGAATTGGACTTGACCATTACGTCTGGTCTCCAGTGTTGGTGTACTTTGGAAGTCGGCGGGAGAGGGAGAGCTGGAACTGGGCGTGGGTCATCAGCACCCGTCTAGGCTCGCCAAGTCGGTTACCTGGAGCTGCTGCTCAAACTGATGTTTGTCAACCCCCCTGAACTGCCTGAGCAGACCACCCGCGCGCTGCCCGTTAGGTGAGAGTGACACACACAGAAAACACACAAACCAACTGCCTTCATATCCTTCCGCACTTCCCAATTGCA
Organism: Apeltes quadracus; assembly: GCA_021346845.1. Lineage (NCBI taxonomy): Eukaryota > Metazoa > Chordata > Actinopteri > Perciformes > Gasterosteidae > Apeltes > Apeltes quadracus. Next base: position 6,331,213 of record CM037931.1, read on the forward strand.
GTGGTTTTAAAATTCTTGTCGTACCACTGTGACATCTATTAGCGCAAATGTTAATTTCTGCTTCTAACATGTCGCACAGGTTCCTGTTCACCGACTACAATCGCTTGTCCAGTGTTGGAGGGGAGACCTCCATGGCTGAGATGATTGCCACGCTCTCTGATTCCTGTGAGAGGGAGTTTGGCTTCATGGCCACCAGACTCTTCAGGGTTTTCAAGAGAGATGAGATCCAAGGTGACGTTTGACTGTTAAACTGTCAAGCTAGTGTTACGACCCACAGCTGTCAAGCTAGTGTCTTGTAATAGAAAGGCAGCGGGTCTTATAACCAGCTTTTTTTGCATAATTTATTAATGCTATTGCGATGCTTTGAGAAATTTACCAAATATAGGTCAGATGTTTTTGAGAAGATTTAATCTGGTTTGTTAAGATTGATATTTAATGTAGTTTGCATTTGAGCTCATTTGCAAAGTTAAATTTAAAGATGCCCTTAAAAGAATGAAACCATTGCTGAGCCATTGTAAGTATAACAGTGCTTGAAATAAATTGTTGAATTAGTTTCTACTCAATTTATGAAGGACAGAAGAAATAATCTTGATGTGTGAATAACTAAAAGTCATGTTTTTTTGTTATTAAAAAAATCATGTTTTCCTCTACCTTCCTCTCATACCTCAGGTAAGAAATGGAAGAAAACGTGTTGCGTTCCCTCGTTCGTGCTGTTCGTCTTGACGCTGGCATGCCTGATCGCTGGTACGGCCCTGTTGGCTATCTTTAAGGTAGGTTTAGAGGCCACTAAAGTGTAAACGGCAGGCCTTCTCATCGTGATAGCAGTGGACGGCCTGTTCATTACCTTCAATGCCTTCATCTCCCAGGTGAACCCGGATAATTTGACCATAAATGCAGTGCTGATAGCTATGGCCAGTGTGGTGGCCCTGGCTTTACTGCTCAACTGCAGGACCTGGTGGCAGGTGGCCGACTCCGTCCTCAACTCTCAGAGGAAACGGCTGCACAGTGCTGCCGACAACTTGCATAGACTCAAGAGTGAAGGATTTATGAAGGTACACAAGACAGTTCATCCATTGGGCTCAGTCAAATGCAAGCCCTTTGAGGTCGTGTCCGCGTGGAGACAAGGACACTCAGTTTGCTTTTGAAGTTCTGACACTTTAGTTCCCAATCCAATCAATTTTCCTTTTCCTTGTTTAAGAGACATTGACTTTCTTCCATTGTCTCGCACCAGGTTCTGAAGCATGAAGTGGAGCTGATGTCCAAAATGGCCAAGACCATTGACGGCTTTACCCAGAACCAGACACGCATGGCCGTCATCATCGACGGACTGGACGCCTGTGAGCAGGACAAAGTTCTCCAGATGCTGGACACGGTGGGTGCTCTCATATGCTTCCCTAAGCAGGAGCATAAACGATGAGTGCAGCTTCCTATTTACTGATAACAAGATGATGTGCAGCAATTACATCTTTTTAACATCTGTCACTAAGGCAAGTTTCTAACCCCGGCTGCTGCCATATGGCCCTAACTTTCCACGGCCTTTCACCTGTGCAAATGCACACACCCACATCTGTGCAGCCACCATGTCCTTCCCAGCTGCCTCAGCTTGCCTCAAAGTTGAGATTCTTCCTCCCAGCTGTTGTGATTAAAATTTCCTGGAAGCCAAATGTTTTGTATTTGATTTGCAGCAAAGATGGTAGCCGACTGTGTGTTAATAGAATATGATGCAAGCACCTCCCAGTCACTCTTAAACCATCTCCTGTGTTCAGAGAGTCAAACACTTTGAAATACAATTACTTGTATAAATTACACAAATTCAATATTTCCTTTTTTTACTATACTATATTTTTCCTACCGAATAAAGGGCATTACTGATGCATATTGTGTGGTGGAGCCATACTTGATGCTCTTATTGGGCCAGGGGTTGGTAGTACCAGCCCTGTTAGTATGCATGAAGCACAAATCTGTGTCCTGTGACATTTGGACAATACCCCTTAGTAAAGTGGAAATCCCCAACATCATGTGCTCCGCAGGAGTCATTAAGTCTAAGTACCACAACTGAGCTGTCGTGTTGTTGCCGACTGTAAACTACCCATTTTGACATTAAAGCAGTGAACCCTCCACTAAGGGATCTGCTGTGCTGGCGACCCTGAGAGAATCTTTAAACGTTTTTGATTATATTTTTTCATATGATGTAAAAAAAAAGTTTGTAAAAGATGTGTAATGGAATTACAAGACTGGGAGAGATTGTCACACCAACTCACGGTTTCTCATTCAAGGTGAGGGTCCTCTTCTCCAAAGGCCCTTTTATCTCCATCTTCGCCAGCGACCCCCATATTATCATCAAAGCTATCAACCAAAACCTCAACAGTGTGCTGAGAGACTCCAACATCAACGGACATGACTACATGAGGAACATCGTCCACCTGCCAGTATTCCTCAACAGCAGAGGTCTCAGCACAGCCAAAAAGCTCTGCCTGGCCGCGCCCGTCAATGGGGAGACCTCTCCAGCCGAAGGTAGAGGACAAAGGCAAATATACAAGAGGTTGTATCCTGTACACATGGTCTGGATTGCACCAATTTGAGGTTTACGATACAGTTCTGTTTAAATAAAATTACAGAATGTATGTATTCATGGGCATCTCTCTCCGTCTTTTGTCTGTCCAGGATGGCATGAAGACCTGGACAGGAAGATACCTCAGAGCAGCGTGGCCCAAGACCAGGCCAAGTTTGGCAGCAAGAACACCCTGAACCGCAGGGTAAGAGTCATGCCTGTCATTTGAAGGTTCATCATCAGGCAATTCCAGACACTAAGAAATCCAAGAGTATTGTAAAATAATAAGATGCACAAAGGACAATGTATCAATGTCCTATGTTTATTCTAGTAGTCAGTATACATAGTTCAGCAACCCACCCTGACTGAAAATAAAAACAAACATACAGCTGGAACACGATGCTTGATCTCTTGACACGAATGAGACAAAATGAAACTGGAGTTATTACACCACGATGTGGATACATAAGAAATTGGATTCGTTTTAGAGATCCAGTACAGGCGTGTTGTCGGCAGGCAGTGCAAAGGCCACAGGACAGAAGGAGGCGCGTGGATACATAAAAAAAGACGCTCGCTATGCGGCCAAGGTTCCTGGTGTAATTGATGTAATGACTGTTTATCCTTCCTGCTGCGTTGCCACAGCCTAATGACGAGGCCTAGCAGCAGTGGGTCCCTGTGACAAAACACTGGCACCAGGTCTGCTGGCAGGAGGCTAAGTGACTGCTGCTGGTGCCTTCCTTCCTTCCTTCCTTCCTTCCCTCTCTCCCGCGGGACCTTCTCCCCACCCGTCCCTCCTCCCCGCCTCCCTCTCTTATTTGTTTGTATCTCGGGTTTATCTTGTACCCTCAATTATTGTTGTTGGCCTTTTGTATTGTGGGGCTGCATGCTCTTTTTATTTGCCCTCTGCCATTAGCGAGCTCTTGGCAGGAGGGCCCTTTTTCTACAAGTGGAGATTAAAATGAGGGCAGAAGAGGGAAATGAATTAGTGGCTCTCCAGTTACATGTGGCTCTTGAAGTTGTTTAGGAATCTTTCATTCTCTTCCTTCTGACTTTTTGTGGTTCAATAAATTCACTTTTTAGATGGAAATGAACAATTTCCTTGAATTCTGGATCGATTTTTTAATCAAGTTTTGAATGAGAGCAAATAAATGAAAAAATTAATTTGGGTTGCATGTAAATAGAGTTAAAAGATGAATAGGAGGCATCGGAAGTCAAACAGAATATTGAGTAATTTCCACCCACATAATGTTTCCACATAGTAATCCTGCTATCTCGTTAAGCCAGCTGAAAAAAAATGGAGTCAAATTATCCATTTTGTGATCTTCTGACTTTCTACCTTTCTCTAAACTCGCTCCGCTCAGGACACATACCGTCGTCGGCAGATGCAGAGGACCATCACCAGGCAGATGTCCTTCGACCTGACCAAGCTGCTGGTGACCGAGGACTGGTTCAGCGACATCAGCCCGCAGACCATGAGGAGGCTGCTCAACATTGTTTCTATCACCGGTAAAGAATAAACCGTGTTCTGCTCTGGCGCTGCCCTCGTGTTGTTATACCAACTAATGACATTTTGTCATAATGCAACCACTTCGACATGGATTTGATGCAAAACACTAAAAAAAATCCCAATAAGTGAATAACAAATATTTGATTTATGATGTAAAACATGTGGTAGAAATGATCTTTCTAAGATCCCTATAACAACGGACTGATTTATTAACGGGAAGATGTCCAAACCTGAGCTGTTTGTTTTCTTAGAGCGCTGACTTCCAAAGCTGTGTTCAAACTATGAGCGTCACAGCAACAGACAACGGGTCATTTCTTTCAGTTAAAGCCGGTGACACAAATCCGCAAACGGAGCCTCGTTGGCTTTGAAAAGACTCTTAATGCTGCGCTCCATTGTCCACAGGCCGTCTGCTGCGGGCCAATCAGATCATCTTCAACTGGGATCGCTTGGCATCGTGGATCAACCTGACTGAGGAGTGGCCTTACAGGACATCCTGGATCATCCTCTTTTTGGAAGAGACCGACGGCGTGTCTGACCAGATTGCTCTCAAGACAATATACGAGAGGTACAATGCAACTAGCACGTAGACCCAAACAATCGGCCCTTCTTAAACGATTTATCTGACCTACGAAGCCCCCTTCTAACTCGGGGGAATAACATAAGCAGGCTGAAACAACTCTTAGGGTGAACTCGTATGAGGGCTATCAGTGAACTGCCGAATCTCTGCAGTCAGTTTATGGTGAAATGTTTTGCTATTCTTGATTTTCTCGTACACTGAGAACTTTGACCAGGAGATGGCAGTAGATGATTTTGTTTGCGTAGGCTACGGCGAGTCCTCACTAGCTGGCGACTGACAGACATATCTTGTAATCAATGACAATGCACAAGGTAAAGGATGTCCGAATCATAACCTGGACTTCTCCAGGTCAAATAAGAAAAACATTTCCTTGAAACCGGACCCGGGACCGTTGATGCTCGTACAGGTCTGGGACGAGCTGCGAGTGTCTCCTCCGCGTCGGCAGTGTGACTGTACGTGTGTGTGGTCATGGATGCTTTCAGGCCCGCTCGCCGCAGACAAGGGGAGGCGGAGATGGACTCAGGCCCGAGACGCTGGGTTCGGTGTGCTGCTCTGCATCAGTCGATGGCCTTTAAAGGTTGCACTCTGTCACAATACACTAGCGCCTACGAGTCCCGCGGCAGGAAAGCGTCACAGACTGTTACTGTCATCCGGTCGGCCAGCTCGGTTCAGGAGAGGACCCTCCCTCCCCCATCTCCAGGGCAAACCACTGCCTCGTTGGACTCGCTTTGTGCTGCTTAGCTTCCAGAGGACAGCAGGCATCCATTCTTAATTTGGTACATGGCAGTTAAGTGTTGCACGGGACGTTGTCTTTTTATCATTGTTAATTTATGCGGAAAAAATACATCGCTGCCCTTTTTTATTATATATCTGAATCATGTTAAAGTATAGTGGACTCCTTAAAAGAAAAATGTCCCCACTTTACCATAATTATTGTGGAAAATAAAATCTATAACTATATGCTTGGAACAGGCATAAATCTGCCTTTATTCAAGTGTCTTCACCGCTGCATTCGGATTGTGTTTACGCTGCTTATTAGACTTAATATAGTCTTCTGTTTTTGACCACGGGTCCTGTCTCTCTTTATCTTTGTCCTCACCGGGTGTCTTTTCAAATGGCTGCTCTGTTCTGCCGCGGCCGTCGGAGAAGCGGCCTTAATGATGATGACAGGATGCCTCAAACAGGCTAAACACAACGCTTCGCCTGGAGGCCTTATCTCTCGTACTGATCTTCCGCTGATAAGACTCTGGCCTCTGTTTGTGGATCTTTTTCTGTCACTGTGCTCTTTCCCCCCCCCCCCCCCTTCCTCATGATCTCAAGCTCTTTCGTCCCTTTAAAAAAAAAAAAAAATAAGATTCAGTGTCTTTCCCTTAGCGACGAAGGGGCACCTGACTGGCCTCCTAAAACCTCTGGCCCCTTCTTCCCACTGTCTGTCCGCTTGACAAATGCACCGCGTCTTCTTTGCTTTCCTCTTCAGCCACAGCACACGCTCACAAAAGCAGCGCCTCTTGCACCGCGTGCATTAAATTAAACCAGTAGACCGCTTGTATATTAATCCGTCACAGAGCGACCCATGCGGTTCAGATCTTGCACAACCATTTTTACACAGCGGAACTTGCGCATCCTCCGGGCGCTACTAAGTGAATATATTAGTGGTGAAGTGAACGTGGGGGTGAGTCAGCCCCTTATAGGTCAACTGTCGCCCTGCATCTCAGTCACAAAGCAGCGTGCTCCTCCCCTCTGGTAGGCGTGCTGCCGCTCAGTGGTACACGGAGCCTTAGAGATGATACATTTTGGGATTTCTTTTTGGTTTCCGTCCTCCTCTCTGAAAAGGTGAAAACTAAATTGGGTTCGATGCCTGCCTGCGATCTTCTCATTCAAGACTTGATGCCCTGCATAACCCTCTAAATTAAAACTAAATTGACCCATACACTACTTAAACCGCGGGGACCCATTTCACAAGTTTAATGGAGAAAGGTGACGGCATCTGTCTGCGGCGTGTACCTGAACTCCTAGAATGGAGAGGGGAAAAAACCAACAACACGCCCACCTTCTCCTCATATCTCACACAAACACGCGTGCTTTCAAAACAGCTAAAAGCTGTTTTTAGCAACTTGCCTGGCAATGACAAGTGCCATGAAGGGCTGTGAAGTGTCATTGTAGGACACAGCGTGAAGAGAAATGTGTAGCGCTAATTCCCTTTAGTGGGACTGGGCCCAGTACAGCCCTCATAATCTGATGGAGAATGTGTAACCGGTTAATAACCCCAGCGATTTCTATCATTAACGGTAAGATGGGGGCGGCCCAGACTAATGCAAGGTAGCAGGGGGGAAGGAACGCGCGTGTTTGTGTGTGTGTGTGTGTGTGTGTGTGTGTGTGTGTGTGTGTGTAATCACGCACGCACAGACTTACACACGCAGCTTAAATGTTTCTCTCCTACTAGTTCAGAAAGAAAACTCCAAATTACACCCCGAGCAGTGAGCCAGCGATGTGGCCTGTCCAGCACACCGACCGAAGCGCCACGGAAAACAAAACAACAAGTGTTTTGGACCGGCCCTCGCATTTTGTTTTCCGTGAATCTGTGCTTCGAACAATGGGTTTTGTGAGCTAATTGAATTTGTAGCCTGCAGTCTTGTGACTGTCATTTTCAGCTGTATCTTTTCTCCATCTCTTCTCAGGAGTCAGTCGTTCCTGGTTTTAGCTGCCATTAGAGACTTAATGAGTATAGCTAACCCAGCATTCTCGTGTTTTTTTGTTGTTATTGCGTTAAAGCAGTCATTTCCAAAGACTCGTAATGGGATTTTGTATTTTTGTTTATTCTCCTTGATGTTGTTTAGAGTCGTTAACGAAAAGCTTTCATTCCATACCTTAATGTACAATTCCAAGTTTCTGAGCAATTCAGGTTCAGGATGCTGCTCAAGTACACGTTTGGGACACGTTGCTCGGGGTGATGTGTCACCATTCAATCACGTTCCGACCACATCCCTTTACATTTTAACATTTTTTCCCCTCTGTGTTAACCATAATGAGAGTGTTGGGATTAGGTTTGTTTAACCACAGTTACATTGAAGAGATCAAGGCCCTCACATTTCACTGTTACTGACTCCGGTTTCTACTTGTCTTCTACACGAATAAACACGTTATGATGTTTACATTGATCGTCGGAAACGGCAAGGCTTTCCACAGGTTCAATACCGAAATGAAGTCTTTATTTAAGCGTTTGAACATTTTCTTGGTTAGGCCTTTTTACCTCAAATATTTATTTGGTTTGTTTCGTGTGACATCACATGACAGAAAAAAACAAATAACATCTTTAGGAATCTAAAGTCAGTGAAAGAGTGTAGTGAAAAAATTTCCTCATTTCAACAACATGTCCTGGCTGTCGCTGTGTGTGGCTCCACTCACGCAGTACGGAAATAGTTGTTGTTGGCAGAAAACTAATCAGCAGCTTTGCTTAAAGTCAATTAATTGTTTGTCAATGTGAAGATTTGCTTAGTTTTTCGAATATCAGATATTATTAGGTTTTGGACTGTTGATCAGACAAAACAAGCAATTTGAAATTGATTTACGTTCTCCCAAAGTGCGACTAGAATTCATTCCCTTTCACAATAACGTTCGATCTACTAATTGAGAATTTAATTGACCAGCAGAATAATTGATGGTGAAAATGAGTGTAAGGGAAAAAACCTGACGGTGGTATTTTTTTAAAGTGACAGTCCAAATTTGGACCTAACGATACATCGGCCCCTCTGAGAGTTTATTTTTGGATGCTGAGGTCTTTTTTTCAACACACAGGGCTCGGGGGTGGGGGGGTTGTGGTGTGTCACTGGTCTGCTGAGCAGGTTCCTGTACCGCTCTGACATCTGGTGCCCTGTCTGTGCCAGGATGCCCCCGCCGCACTCAGGAGTGTGTTTCTGGCGCTGCACCTGAATACTCTGCTCACTGCACCCACCCACGCAAACCTACAGCCATGCAAACTATTGCACCCTAACTCATGCAGAATGCATGCAGGCTTTAAACGTACAGACACTATTTGCAATTACAAGCTTGTGTGATTTTGTGATGTTCATGCAAAAAAAAATATTACTCACACTAAAAGCCTGTGCACGTGTGGTGTACACACACACACACACACACACGCACACACACACCTAGCTTTCACGCCAGTGCAAGAACATATGCCGCCCCCAACTCCTCTGAGGATCAGTATAATTAATCAGACCCAGAGATGCAGGCTGCATTGAACACACACACACGCGTGTTCCTAAAGCGCAGGAGGCCGAACGCAGCCGAGAAGTTCTCAGGTCAATTTTTAGTGTTTTAAATTGTCGTCCATATCGCTGTGTTTGCCGTTATTCTTTCTATCGTGATGCACTTCATGATTTTACTTTGTATGTCACGGCTTTATAAAGAATCTTCTCTTCCCTTCACACATTCCTCCTCTCTGCCTTTTTTGTTCATCAACCAAACAATCCCACCCCTCCGAGATGTGGCTGGAGCCTGGCACTTCAAAAGTTTTATTTTTTTTCCCCCCACTAATCGCACTCTGGATGAATACATAGCCTAGCAATTCAGTCTTAATTAGAGATACTTTTATCCCAAGTACTGAAACATTAAGACGACACTCTTCATTCAGGATTACTTTAATTGGCACAATTATTGTAATTTGGTTGCAATCATGTGCCGGCATAAAAGCGCTGCTCCAAAGCTCGTGCGGGTGATACCCTTTGTGTGGGATCATCTTAATCCCCTTTTTTAAAACTCTTAAATATCTGGCCGCCAAAAAAAAAAGGGAAACACAGAATCATTCTATTCTTTTCTATGATGAATACTTCTGAACGTCTAGTGCCCTCAGATGAAAAGTCTTTATTCTTTGTAACGCTGTCCATTGTTCCTGTGAATTCCTGTCCCATTGCATGACACTTTCTCATCTAGATGCACGGCAGATGCTCAAGAAACGGCCCGATATTTTCCCGCCCTCTATGTCGTCTTCTGAGGCAGCTCATTGTCTCTGTGCTTAATCCCTCCGGGAGGTGTTTCAGTGAAAGACGAAGTAAAACCATGGTAATGCCATCGCTCATTGCTCTGCCATTTGCCAAGAGGCCTGAAAGCGTGTGTGAATTTGTTACGGCTGGTGTGAAACCACGTAAGTCTCAATAGAGTTCTGGCACCATCCCTGATAGGACACTGGCATTGATTCTACACACCAGTGTTCAGTCCCTGACTGACAAGTTGAGAGATAAAGACCTGGACAAACAAAAAAAAAAAAAAAAGTATTCAAAGTGTGAGATAAAAAATGAAAAACGGAGCGGGTTGGTATCAGATAAAGAAAGGGCATAAAGAGAGAGGGCGAGAACAAGAAAATGGATTCCAGTCTCGGGAGGTAAAATGTGGTAAAAGAATGAAAAGCGTATGAATGCTGCAGAGGATCAGCCGGATACCAGCAGGATTACGCCTGGAAGAGTTTACCACTGGTGTGTTCGTGTCTCGGGCGTATTCAAAGCCTCTGGCGGTGCTGCTCCAAGTGAGATAGTCCAGTTGGTGGATAAACACGCACCGATTCATGCACGTGTCCCCTGGGTCCAGCATGGCTGTTTATACAGTGAAACTGGTTCTCTGCTTATTTGTTTTTTGTGTGTGTGTGTGCGCGCGCCCGGCTAATGGTGTCCCTCAGGTGTTTGGCGGTTATGACTCAGGCATGAATCATCTACGACCACTCCACCCCTGCTGAGCTGCTCAAAATGTGTATAGGTGACACAACAGAAGGTGTGTGTGCGTGTGTTTTATCGCGTGGAGGCTACCACGTGAGAACGAAAGGAACGTCACGCAGCATTCTTTGTTAGAAAATCCCCAAAGCCCCTTTCATTTCTGCCTGTAAGCCGAGGTGGAGGGATTAGTCTAATTGGTCTGAAACAAGAGAACCACTCTGTTCCTTTTTGGTGCAAAGCATAACGAATTATTTCAAATGTAAAAGGAAAAAAGGCCTCTACGACTCCTGACTACTGGCCTCGGCTCCTTAGTCATAGAGTCGTCCATCGGTGGATTAGCGTTTGAACGTGACACTGTGTGGGGGGGGGGGGGGCGGCCCGGCCCGGCCCGATCCTGCGGTATTTCTGCGGTATTTCTGCGGTGTCGAGCGCTGTCGCTGATCTCTCTCTTGCTCCGCCGTCTCTTTGTTGAAGCGGCGGAAGGTGAGGGGCTGAATATATAAATAGCAGCGCGGGTTTGCCAGAGGGTCGGCGCTGACCTTTAAGTGGACAGCGAGATTTCGGCACTCGGGTTGTCGCGGGAGCCACTGGCACGCTTGATAGGCACGCACACTCGCGTATGTACACACACATTGAACCCCCTAACAGACGTTAACAACCTGTGTGTGTGTGTGTGTGTGTGTGTGTACAAAGCACACAGAAATTACAAAGAACTGGGAAAACAAGGAAGCCCAAAGACAGCGAATTAGAGATGGATTAATGGGAGGACAGTGGAAGTGTTCTTTTCTCACCCACAAATAAAGGCCTTTTTAAAAGAAATGATGGGCGTGATCGAGCTACCAGACGCTGTGTATTATTCGTCACCCTGTGTGGAGTTTAGCTCCATAACCGACTTGTTCCAGATGTAGTCACATCCTATCGGAAGAGAACGCTTGTCCTTGACCTTGGCAGTCCGCCTCATTAGCGCTGCATCAAATGACCACACGCGCTGATTTGAGCTCTCGAGTGGCGGCAATTTCTGTCACGATAAGTGAACTCCGGCATGGCCCTGAAACGCTCCCAAACCTGCATAAGTCACCAAGCTGAGGTTTAGGGTTTAACAGGAGTGGATGGGTCAGCTGAGGTCTTTTGGGGGTCTCGAGCTTCGAGGCTCCGTTTGCGGCTCTACACATGAGCTTAATCAAGATTTCAGGGATCGGTTCTCAGAAGAGCCGCCGCTCGCTCCGAAAGCCTCTGGCTTTTTTGTATTTTTTTTTATTATCAGCCTGGTGTGTTTCCCATTAGGCCGCTTTCTCTCTGCGGTTTGCTTTTGGGAAGCACAAGTCCGGCTCGCGGCAAAGAGAGATTCAATTATTGGGATAAACTTTGGCACAAATCGATGCGGAAAGCCAACGCTGCCACGAGTTTGTCCGTCAGGACGGGCCGAGACCGCGAGACCCCGGAGGTAAGCGCAGGCCGCCGCTGTTCACACTACCTCGAGCGTTTGATTTGAGACCAAGACCATGGCGTCATCTAAAGTGAAAACATATTTTGCCCCCGCCCTCCTTTTTGCCTTTCGGGTGGTGGGGGGGGGCGGCTTTGGCAGCCGGCGAGCAACAACGACCTCTCTCAGCGGCGATGCCGCGAGTCTCACGCGCCAACTTCGCGGGCCTCGCTGAGCTCATCCACGCGCTCGGGCAGACGCCGCGCCAGCGGGTCTTGAACCAAGAGGAGGAATGTGCCGGACTCCGGGTCTGGTTAACTTCTTCACCCACACGCTTGTTGCACTGGTCCCAGTGTCTTTCTCTGAAACACTCAAGCTTCCCCCACACAGGCGTCTATTCTTTATTCTCTCTCTCTCTCTGTCTCCGTCTTTGAGTCCCTTTTATGGAAATGTTTTGGCAGCGGTGCCAAACATTTCTTCGTGTGCATGTTGTGCATAAGTACAGTGGGCAGCTGTAAAGCTGAGTCAAGTGGCACACTCCATACTTTCGGCGCGGCAAACGGCGGATAGGATAGGAGGAGGGAGCGAGCGATGAATTCCGCTCGCTCCCGTCAGCTGCAGCGTGTGGGAGGTTGAGAGGAGAAGAAAGGCTCGGCTCCAGTCGGCTTTGGGACCTATTAGCATTTGGATAAGCTCCGAAATCTCCCAGTGGCCACGCCACACAGAGAGCGCTCGGGCCAAATCGCCCCGTGCTGCTGCAGCTATAAGCTGAGGACTGTCAATGGACCCATTGTGCAGGAACGGCTGCCGGGTCGCCCGGCGGCCTTTATCGCGCTCGTCCTCGGCCCGCTTGAAAGTAGCGCGGCGGATTCCTTGGCGCTCCAACCCGAGCATCCATCTTGTCATTTGGCAACTGATTGCTGATAAGAATGGCTTTGTTCATTTGTTTTTTGGCCAGTATCGTCTGTTCACTCGAAGAATGACTAAGTCTGAAGTCATTTGTGTCAATTGCTTAACGCCAACGTGTCGTTGGTGAGCTGCACAGGATGCCATTTGAAGTGGTAGATGTCGATAATAAACTGCTGTTGTCTTGCAGCTGGTAACACCTTGCAATGCAATCGCAATTGCTCTGTAATCCAATCATTCGGATTGGCCCTTCCTTTTTGCTTTTCTGTACGTCTCTTCATTAACCATCCATTGATGGCCGTGATGTCACAGGACCAGCCGGTCGTTAGCCGTATGGCTGGGTCCTGTTTTTTTGGATGTATTGGATGTTTTTTGGATGTAACTCTGGTAAAGATGTCCTTAATTCGTTTCGGCTCCTGTTTCTCTTTAGAAGATGCAGCTGTTGGTGCTGTGGCGTCTTTTACAAACGAAAGAAAGAAGTGCAGTGCAGGACAGCGAAATATGTGCGATTGTAGCAGCTTATTGGAAGCCATTGTCTTTGGGAAACGTGCACAAAGGATTTATTTCAATGCAGGACTTGCCTACGTTTACCAAAGGCAGCTGGGATGATCAAACAAGATGTATGAGTGTTTGAACTATTTAGCCGACAAGGAATGTATGAAATAAGGAATGAAGTTGTCTCTGATGTCATTACAACTTTCATTTTTATGGTATCCTGCGTTTTGGGCTCAGTGCAACTGAACAGTGTGCACACATCATTCAGCAATGCTACATGCTACTATAAAAAGATTCCTTCAAATATATTTGGAGAGTGTTCTCTATATAGCAAAAGGAAGTGCGTGTGTGTGTGTGTGTGTGTGTGTGTGTCTGTGTGTGTGTGTGTGTGTCTGTGTGTGTGTGTGTGTGTCACTGGCTCCTGTTGGTCTGTGTCTGCAGACCCACAAATAAACAGCAGTAAGCCAGCTGGAAATGGGGAAAAGCGAGGGCTTCTCTGTCCGTATACGGGTTAATACAGTTCATGGGAAAAGGAACCAAACCCCCGTTTGCACAGTATGCGTGTCTGCGCTCAAACACACACACACACACACACACACTCCACCTCGTGCCTTTTTTAAATTCCCCCATCTTCACTGCCCAGGTGTTTCCTGAATACACTTTACGCATGTGCGTATGTGTGTTCATGCAGGTAACATCTGTGCCTTCGGAATCCCGCTCCTCCTCCTCCTCCTCCTCTTCCTCCCTAGCAGGGGTCACCGGAGCCGGGGTTCATCTGTGTGCCAACATGGCGCTTCTTTGACCTTTTTGGGTTCTAATGAAAGCCGGACTGAGAGGGCTTTGTCTGCTGGAGTCTCAGCTGTGTGCCTGCGTGCGCTCCGGGCTCGCCGTCCGCTCTCGCTTCTCTCGGCCCCCGTGTGTGAGTCCGGACCGGCAGTCGGGCCGGGTCAGTGAGTCACGGACCCACCCGGGTCGCCCTGCTGAGAAGGAAAATATAGATTTAATGCCAATAACTCACTGTAGCACACATTTGACTCTGAGCGCAGCCCTTTACATGATGCTTCTAAGATGTGTGGGGGAAAGGCTTGCCGGTTTTGACTGCATTATTTATTTTTTGCCAAACTTGTGTGTTTTGTTAGCGACATCCTGTAACCACAAGGTCACAGGTTTGAATCTTGCTCTTCAATGTGTCCATGACCAGCCGTCTGCCCTGTCCACATGTCCTTGAACTCCGAACTGGGCAGCGTGGTTCTGCAGTCTTGTTTTGTCCACCGTCACTTGAGTTCCGAGAGCGTCACTGAATCGAGCAAACGGGGCAACGTTTTGGATTCGTTTATCGAATTGTTTTGGATTATTAGCCAACGGTGTGCCGGGGTGAACCCTCGCCAGATACTGACCTCACGCTGACTAAGCTAGCGTGCGGCAGCGATGGTACTAATCATTCAATCAAGTCACAGAAAGGCCAGCCTGTGCTCGCTCTAGAAAAAAAAAAAGAAAAAAAAAAGATCAGGCCTAGGGGGGAAAAACCCAAGTCATCGGACTGTGTTCTCAGCAGAGCACGGCAGCACACTGACTGGGCCGATGTACTGGGGAGGAGCGCGAGTTTTGAGGTTGAACTGGAAGGATGGAAGATTAAGAGGGTCGAGGGCAGATAATGAAGGGTTCAAATGAAAAGTGGAGTCTCCCCAATTGGTCTGATAAGGGCGGCACATTGTTGTGACGAATGCTCCGAGTCACAGGCCACTCCGACTTTCATGCCCTCGTGTCCGAATGACGGGGTTAACGAGATGCAACGACGGGCTGCGTGCTTGTTGGTGTTTTGGTCGTGTTGTGGCCTCGCACATTTACCATGTCCTTGATTAAACCTGATAGCTTCTTTTGACCTCGTGCTGCTCAAATTGAATTCCCCTCTTCAACACTTGGGTGTTGGCGTTCAGTGTTGCTCTTTCCCGACGTGTCGTCGTCCCTTCTAAAACACCGGGGTGTGAGCTTTTCAGAGTTTGTGCAGTCTTGTAACCATTTCGGACTGAACACTGCGTCTGCGGATTGTTTCGACATCTGACATTCTTGATATAATACAATGTTTCTGCAGTATATACAGGAAACGCTGTATCACACAGTCGCTGGAACAATCTCCAAACACGGTGTTTACTCTGCGTCTGCGATAACAAACATCACGTTGACTGCAGCAGCACATCGCGAGGCGTTTCCGTCTGCCACTTGCTAAATTACCCTGATTGTCATCTCCTCAGGTTTCCTCCTCTGCAGAGAAAAGATAACATCCCTCACTCTATCTGTCCTCAAACATCCTCCCTTTCACTATCTTGGCTTCTCTAAATCCAGTTATCTCTCTGCTCTCATGATGATGATGACCGTTGCATATCTCTTGCATCTTAGCAGTGCAGCGTGCTATTTCCTCTTTTCTTTTTTCGTCTCAGCGTGAGCCTTTGAGCCAGCAGTCAGAATTTAGTGTAAACTGACATGTTGACAGATTGGTGTCGTATGCCGATAATACTTGGTACACAAGTTATGTGTTGTCTTTTATATAAGCACTTTTTTTAAAGCAGACTTTAGAGGAATTGAGTCATATAGTTTGTCTTCTTCGTGTTCTTAAAGTCACTAATTGCAATATTTATAAATAAGCAAAGCATCATCACATAAACTCCTGCTAAATTAAAATCCTCTTCCTCCCCTCCGCCCCCCGCTTCCCTCTCAAGAATCTCCAAGAACATCCCCACCACAAAGGACGTGGAGCCGCTGCTGGAGATTGACGGAGACATCCGCAGCTTTGAGGTCTTCCTGTCCTCCAGGACGCCCGTTCTCGCCGCCAGAGATGTGGAGATGTTCCTGCCCTGGACCGTAAACCTGGACCCCAAACTCAGGGAGATCATAGCAGGTTCATAGAAACTCAGTATCTTTTAAGATGTCTAAATTTAGGGTAGCTGCTATGCACATGGACATATATTATATTGTTTTCTCCGAGCTAAAGGAATTGACATTGTACTAATAGATGTTCCTCCGTTTGATGCGTTGATGATGGTGCCGGATAGGGCCATCAAACGCGTCAAAACGCAGAGAGAGTGAGAGGAGGCCACAACCAGCTTCAAAGGTCCACAGTTGAACCTGAGTCATTATGGTTGAGAGGCTTCCAGAGCGCTCTCACAATGCATTTCATCCGGGTCGAGATGTGGAACACCGCAATAATTGAGGTGGTTTATCCTTGAACTCGGAAAGAGCGGGTTTCCATGAATTCCAACCTCAATACAAATTCCAGCTTCATTGTTTTTTCCTGAAGCTTCAAGGAGTCCCTCCCAGATTGTTATCAACCGAAATTCATTCCGAGTCATTTGATCGGTAAAGGCCGATAAGCAGAATTTCAAATGAGCTCTGCTGTTCATTTGTCTTTACGTGGTAATATTTTACACCAGTATAGAATTGTTAAGCTTAAAATCTTTGAGAAACCTTTTTTAGTACGTAAGTCAACACAGGGATTGAAAAAATTCTTCTTGAAAACTGTAGGTGTGCTTGGAAACCTTTTATGCCCCCGCATGTTAAACATCTAAACATGAGATGAAGACGGAAAGATTAGATAATTACACATTTGAGTAAAGAATTCATTCTTCGCTCACAGTTTCGCCAACTCGGCCTGCAAATACTTGTCATTTGTCATCCTGAGGAGGAGTGTGCGCATAATTGTGGGTTTGTCCTAAGTACATAAAAGGCTTGAGTAAACAATGACTCGGAGGAACAGAACTGTCGTCTGTGTGACGTGTCAAATTCAGCGCCAGCTCATTTGGCAGCGACATTACTCCTAACATTGCAGCAGGGTCTGCTCTATAATCAGCCACCGCGGGGGCTCCGAAACCCTTAACTGGCCTTTCATTTCCGAAACAGTTGAATGTCGAGCAGATTTCCGCCGAGGCACCGCAGGCTTTTCTGGGAGGAGGATCCGTTTTTTTTTTTTTGCTATTTATTTTGTTCGACAGAGGTTGTCGTGTGCTCCTGAGTCAAATTAGTCGTTTCACGATATCGGCGCTACATAAATAGCGTTGACTTGACCTGACACTGGGAGATCGGGACAAAATGTTCCCTTGTTGTCACCAATCTCTCCCTCCTCGGTCGCACCAAATGTCACAGTTTGCAGCAGTGGCGCCGTCATAGTGCATCAGTATCAAACTGTAAGCCAAAGCGGCTCCTTGCTTTTGCTACTGTGCGTGCGTCAGTGTCCATTCAGCCCTTACAGGAGTGTCAATGAGGCCTAGTGTGAAGCCGCTGCATCATGGGACCACAGACGGCACTCGAGCACACACACACACACACACACACACAGTCTTCTCCAGTGAGCTTGAGTCATGGAGAGCGGTCTGAGATCTACAACAGGTCTGAGTCCTGGACCAGTCCGGAAGTTGTGTAGGTGTTTATATGTTTCCACAGAACATGCGGTTATTTGTGTGTGTGTGTGTGTTTGTGCTCAAAACCGCGCAGGGTTTTTTCCGCTCCTTGCGTCTCCCCGCGCTGAGAGGAAGGTGAGCGGTGCTCCAACCCCTCTCACCCAGCCCGCGGCCCGTCAGCGCTGCGTGCCCGCCGTCCCGTGGCCGGGCCGGGCCGTGCTGTCGGCGATACCCGGATACCGAGGAGCCTGACTCGCATCATAAGGCCCCCATTGTGTTGGCGGGCTGGATTGGGTCTCACTCGGCGTGTCATTCAGCAGCCGCTTGTATAACCAGGAGACATTCTGGTGCCTGCTTCTGTTTCTGGTTCTTACTTTTCCTGCCAGCCAACACAGAGACACTCTGTTCCGTTCTGCAGGCTTATTTAACTTTAATTCGGGAGGTTTTCACCAAAGCTCCCTCCCCGGCGCCTGCTTGACTCTTTTTCGGAGTCGAATTGATTTTACGTGAAAAGTAATTGAGGGAAAGTGGTGCTGCGAGGATGCCTATGAGGTCATGTGGTCTACTCCGTACGCCCCGTGGAGGGGATTTATTTGTATCATTTGAAAAAAAAAGAGTATCCGCTTGCCTGCTGCTTTGGGGAGTAATAGAAATCAAAGTGAGGATGGAATTCGCAGCTGAAGATTGTAGCATCTGCACTCGTTTTCCCTCCATCGTTTACTTATTTGATTGTTTTCTATGTTGGATGAGAAGAACATGTTCAGGAACATCAGTCTTGTATTCCCTACAGCGCTTCAAGAATTAAGGCATTTTTGCTGTCAGTTTGATATATGTTGTTGGTGGGTGGATTAGCAACTGGCTAAACTCTCTTGAGATGATGTAATAGAAGTAAATTGTATATGTGCGGGTGGATCTGAAGAGCCTTTATAGTCCCAGCCAAGAGATGATCATCAACATCACAGCTAAAAAGGTCCTTTTCTCCCCCCCCTCTCGTGTTCCCTTTCCCTGTCTTAGATGTGCGAGCGGCCAGGGAGCAGATGCACATGGGAGGGGTGACCTATCCCACGCTGCCCCTGCAAGAGGCAGCGCCCCGGCCCCAGTCCGGCTACGGCCAGCCGCCGGCCGCGTGCTCCCCAGTGGGCTCCTTCACCGGATCTCTGCCCCCGCAGCCGCACAGCGCCTACTTCAGTGGGATAACTGGCCCCCAGCACCCCTTCTACAATCGGGTGAGACAATAGAGGGGGGCCTCTGTGGTCGACTATCAAAAGGGTTTCTGTCGATGTAGAAAAGCCCAAGTGATGTGATGACGGTATTCTCGATAATCTAGAGATAAACAACAAAAAACAGTTGTTCTTAACAGCGACACTTGATAGTTACACCTGAATGAACTGCAAGGCGCCAGGTCTTGGAATGTAGCATACAACCACGGTTTTGAATAACCTGCATCTCATGCGCTGAGAAGAGGTGAGCTAGTTATAGAATAGTTTACTTTCCCCTGCTGCCATTTTGTTTGTGTGTGCCTGACCTCTTTCATATGATTTTCATTTTTTTTTTTTACCCCTTCTCCTGCTTTCTTCCTTTGCCCTCATAGCCTTATTTCCCCCATCATGTGTATCACCTACCACGGCCTTTCTCCCACCATGTCCCCCCATCCTCCCGCTCCTCCATTAAACCACCCGGTCAACCTAAGGACAACACCAGTGGACTTGTGAGTAAAAAAAAAAGGATTGGAGCCATCTGACGTGTGCCTCCATCTCACACTAGATGATTACAGCAGCGAATACACTGATAGTAGTATTTGTATTATGTAAAGAAATGTTTGGATCGTTGCTCTCATGATTTGTCACTCTGTGTTTCCAAGCGGTAGCAGTTAAGCGAGATCTTGTTCAATTTGTATTTATTTAACTTGTAAGAAAGAGTTTAGTGCTAATATGTCACCCTGTATATTATAAACAGTTCCATTCTGTCTACCGACAGCATGACTGTCTCCACTCTCAAGTGCCTCCTTCCTCCTTTGCATTCTCTTTCCTCAATCTGATGTCCTTTATTTTGCCTTCCGATGATTTCAACATCACCCTGTTTTCCTTCCCACTGTGCAAGCGTCGCATTTATAAACCGTCCCAAAGGATCCACACTAAATGTTTGGATACATGCAAATGAAAAGATCACGGCGTCTGTGCTCGGGCCTCTGGAAGTAAAGCAGTAAAAGCGCATCCCAAAGCTTAAGAGCCAATGAACTCGACCTTCGTTAGTCGTCGTCGCTACACAATCCATGTCTCCATTCTGTGCCCATGTCAGGCTGTTATTGCAGAGGATGCCAGAGAAGGCCTCCCCTCCTGCCCCTCCGAACCTACCATGGTAACATGCAGTAACGGTCGGGGAGACTTGTTGGGCACGCATATAGCCCTCCATTATCTGCACGCTGTCCGACCCCCATTGGTCCTTTCCTGTGTTGGATTCATAACATGCACGGCCCGTACGTTTCGCAGACTACTTGCATAGTTGCTGCGGATTACAAAAGCAGAGGGAACCAATATAGACTGTCACACTCGCATGCTGATGTTAAAAACTGCATCCGGTGCAACGATGACTGCCTGCTTGCCATGCCGGGGGCGGGGTTTGTCACAAGCTTACGCATATGTAAATGTACCATGCTGAAGTCAGCTCTGAATTTTGGCACGTAGCAGTTCTGTTTTTAACGGACTTAACAATGTATTGTTAACCCACTTCGGAAAGGCATGGATTTGCAAGAACGGAATCTCCGATATCGAGAGATTTTAGGAGGCAGCAGCATCTATTAGAACAATTTGATGATAACGCCGCTCGGGAGATTTCTGCTCCGCAAAGCCACTTATCAGGGCGCTGCCAGCGAGCATTTAAAGGAGCTGTTTGAAAGATTTCAATGTAGATTACGATGTATAATTCCTTCCATTTTCCGTCTCGGTTTTGTGTCTTTACATTTTTTGCTTCCGTCTTCCTCTTTTTCTTCAAACCTTCACCCCTGTCTTTTTCAAAACATTTTGTCCCCCATTTCCTGCCTTGCTTTTGTTTACTTTCCTCTTTAGTATAAATGTCCCCATTTTCATCTCCTATATATTATCCCATCTTATCCCTTTTTTGGTTCACACAATCTCTTTGTGTGGTGTTCACATGTGCCTGTATTTCTGCAAATCTGTGAATGTGCGTGCACACTCGCACATTTATGCGTGTCTTTGGATACAACCCAGTGTAATTGCTTAGCTGATATAAGTGTGAGTATGGATTCCTCGGGCTGCCGGGATTATCATCAGAGCAACTGTTGGGGCTGGCAACCCACACACACAAACGCGCGCACACACACACACACTGACAATAAGCCCAGTCCTGGTAGAGCTTATCTCCTTACCAAGACGCTTCCTCCCTCACAGAGCTCTGTTTCCTCTTCCCCATCCTTCTGCCCAGCCCTGAGCTCAGCCCAGCTGTAATTACAGTCTTATCACACACACACACACACACACGCAGACACACACGCTCTCGCTCACGTTCTTAGAACACGGGCTTGCCGTCTGAATCGAGGAGTCTTATTCAAGGCCTTCCCTGAATTGAAACTTCTGCTTTTTCTGCGCAGAGTGAGCGATGTCTCTGTCTCCGTCTCGTCCGCAGTCCTTTCTGCCTGCATAGATTACGAATGCCCCTCCTGCTGACTCGGGCGAAAAAACCAACTCTCCCCGTGTAATAACTCTACTCCCAATGCCTCATCTTTTCCAGTGTGACATGCAGCTACTGTAGAGGAGCCGTCCTCCTGTTGTTTTTTAGTCTCTCATGCCCCCCCCGATGACTACTTCGACGTGTGTGCTTGTCCGTCCGTCTCGTTTCTGTCTTTATTTGCGCCTCTCTCCTTTTTTTTCACAGGTATTGTCCCGGCTTTGTGATGTTCCAATTGTCTGTGCATATTTGTGTCTGACTATTTGTCCGTCTGCTTCTTTTTGTCTCCTTATCAAAGCATTTAAAGTCGCTGCCTTACAAATTAAAGCAGGTACACCTCTGGTTTCATGGCTTACTGTCGTCCACGCATCCAACCCCTTTTCTCCGTCATCCATGTGCCTCCACCTCATTTCTAACACTGCTCTAGCACTACCAAGCATGCTGTAGATAGAGATGATATAGAATCGTCACTTGGAAGTAAACGCAACACCCAACGTCATGTCCTGTAGTTCATTAAATTCACTAATATCCTCTGCTGTGTGGATATGAACAGTAGCTAAACTCCCCGAGTGCTGTACCACTACAGAGTTGGCACCTACTATTGTGCACTGTTTTGTGTGAGCTGCTTGTTTTTCTTTTTTGTCCAACAACCACTCACAGTCCGACTAAGCTCTGCTCCTCTTTCCCTGGAAACCGGAAACAAAGCCGCGGGGCTTAAGTCTGAAGCCACGTCTTAATGGTGTTAATAGCCGAGAGAGAGCAGAGAAGACGAGGAACAAGAGATGGGGGACGGGGGGGGAGGGGCAGGCGGGCAACGGAGGGATGGGAAAGAGAGAAGGAGGCTGAGGGGGAAGGAATGTTACAGGCAGGCAGGAAGGAAGGGAGGGAAGGAAGGAAGGAATGAACAAGAGTGAGGGTTCAAGACAAGCAGAACCAGAGGGGGAGAGTGAGGGGTGAGTGACGAGGAGGAGGAGGAGGAGGAGGAATGAGTGACAGTGGGTAGAGGCCCTGTTTTAGGCCTTAGACAACGTCAAAAGGCGGTATTAGTCACATGACGCCTCGTAGCCGCTTGAGTGTGGCTCGGCTCAACCGCAACCCACAGACTTACCGACTCCATTCCTTAAGTGTTGTGCACACATTTCATGTGCTTACATGGAGTCCGGAGAAAGAAGAATAAGAGCAGGTAGCAGTGCATTTGGAGAGGTCGGCAGCTTTGTTTACTTTTACACTTACACTGTGTGACTGAGAGAGAATTACTGCGTGGGATTGTGGTTTTGCACCTCTGTGTGCCTCACAGTAACGGGCCTGCGCGTCGCTTCGCCAGGACCTGTTGCTCGTTTTGCTCTTATCAATGTGTTGGGAAGGATGGGTTGGTCTAACAGAGTGTGTGTGAGTTTGCCCCGGTAACCTTAACTCACAAAAACAATCTGAATAAGTTGTTTGTTTTCTGATTGTGTGTGTGTCGGCGTGTTTCCAGGGCTCTCCCGCGATCCTGCTCAGCTCCATGAACACCGTTGCAGTGTGTGAGCGTCTGAGACAACTGGATGGAATCGACCCCAGCATGCTGCCTCAGTACTCGTCCACCATCAAGAAGGTGCGGCTGTTCAAAAGCCAATGGGTTCTTTTCTTTTACCTCATGCCTTTCCTTCTGTGTTTTTTAATGTATTTATACTAACCAGTCAGTCCATTCTTTGTCCGTTGTAGGCTAATATAAATGGTAGAGTGCTGTCTCAGTGCAACATCGATGAGCTGAAGAAAGAGATGGAGATGAACTTCGGCGATTGGCAGCTCTTCAGGGGAACGGTGAGACTACATCTCTCTTTACTAGCCTCGCCCCGCTTTAGTATTGTTGCAGTATTTGTTTCACAGGTATGTAGAATATTTTTCTCCTCACTCTGTGATACTGCCAGAGACTTTCGTTGATATCTTTCAGCTCTTGTTTTGTCCCAAAGAAATCTCATAAATACGACATCTTGTGCTGCTAAGATATTGGGAGGGAGGTTTCTTAATCCGTATTAAGAGAAAAGCGCTATTCGGTCAGCCAGGAGGGCATTTGGCTGAGCCGGCCTGAAATCACTTACACGTGTACCCGGGTTCACATTATCAGATGTCTGCCTGTGCTCCTAATACCAAACCGGAGCCCTGGATTGGTCGTGTTTTTAACGGAGATCCAATACGGAGCTCATGTAGGAGCAGCTGGAAAGTGCAGTTTCCCTAAAGCTGCGCACACTACCCAGTTTTGTGTCGCCAGGTTGCAGCCAGCAGAGACATCTGGTTCAAGATGGCTGACCGATATGAAGGGAGGTTCTGTCAGGGATGGGAGGGGGCGGGGGGGGGGGAGGATGACATCTGAGTATCTAGTTGGGCAACAAGCCGGTTTGTGTTGTTGTTGTTAATGCGTTTTGTGTCTGGCAACAATTGTCCCGATGACGTTTTGATCCCCAAAAGATCACTTGAAATGCCTTTCCCAGGTGCTGGAGCTGCGTAACTCCGAAACCCAGACCATGCTTCAAGAGGAGAGCCGAGCTGCTAGCGAACAGGACAGCAGCTCGCACAACGGGGAGCCCAGCAGACGCTCAGGGGGGGCCCAGCATGAAGCGGCAGCCTTCAGCCTGAATCTCAGCTTCGAGGAGCTCAGCGGGGCGGGGCTGGAGGAAGCTCCGAGGCACAGCAACAACTCCCACTGGCCGGTCAGTCTTCCTGTCAGGAGCTCAGTGTCAATGTACCACAACAGCTGATACGATCAAACAGTCGTGAACTGTGCGTATGCACACTACGCTGGCCCACATAAACACGCTGAGACATTAAGGGCCTTGACAAACTGTCACATGACCACAGGGGCCGCTGCATTGAGCCCGGGTGAGCTCACTAGTTTCACATTAATGTGGTTGCGTGTGAGAAAAGCGCTCGCCTGAGAGCGCTTGTTGCTTTTGAACAGCACGAGTTAAAAATGCGCACACACACACACACACACACGCTGCAGAACACCAAAAAGGTGTTGAGGGGCCCCCCGGTTTTATATTTCACCTTCCCTATTCCAAATTTTCTAAATGTCTGAGCAAACACTTGCATGTAGGCAGCTGCCTTTGCTGCTATTTTATGATCTCACTTTGTGATCTTTTTCAGATTTGCATCATCCGAAACTGAACACACACCACAGCTTTCATTGCCACCTCTCCGTCTGTGGACCTTTGCCAAAACTTTTTCGCTGAATCTCATTCTCATTTTTCTGAATATTTCATTGGTTACTAATGTGATTATGACAGTTTTACGTGCAGCATTTCTCTATTAATGATATTCAGGAGTGAATTCAGGTTATCAGCCCACAATCTTTCAGCAGTTTCCATCTTCAGGTGTTTAATAATGAGTGTATACCTCAACAAACATCGCATACCTTTTTTTTTTTCGTCTTTTCTTTGTCAGGCGACTAATCTCCGCACCTTAAGCATGTCCAGCCTCAACTCTCAGGAATCCTCCAACGACATCTGCAAGCTGACGGACAAGCAGCAGGCCGAGTACCACGATGCCTACAAGGAGTACATCGCTCAGATGGCGCAGGTGGAGATGTCCGGCGGGGGCGGAGAGAGGCCCGTGCAGCCCCACCCGGGACAATTTCTTCAAGCTGCCCTCTCAGAGGACAAAGGGGTGGGTGGACAGTCACAAGTACATTGTTGAGTTCTAGCCATTGCATCACTGAGAGCATATATTGACTAGAAGCTCCCCCGGTCTGATTACAGTGTGACGACTGTTGTCGTTAAATAGTGAAGACTCGGTGTCTTTTTAAAAGTTGTATTCCTCTGGCCTGTGCCACAGCAAATGTGTTTTTGTGAGCTGGGAAAGGAGAGCGCTCTGCTTCTTGCATTTCTTAATGATTGGCATATAGTCTTTGTTTCTCTTGGCATGTAAGGGAAGGACAGGAATCCGCTCTTCAGAGGCCTCTTGGCCCATAGCACACGATGCTATGCATATTCATGTTCTTGTCATTGATCTTCTTCCCTCTCTTCAGGCCAAGGAAGGAGCTGACCAAGACAGCCGCAAATCCTTCAGCAAGAGAGGCTCCAAGCCCAGTGATGCCGTCGACTTCTCTTCAGGGGCCGATGCCCAGCTTCTAGACCCCATCAGTGAAGAGGATGAGAAGCTTGACCACGGCACGTTGTCCAGGATTTCAGGCCCCAGGAAGAAAGTAGGCGGCTCGTTGTACCACAAGCTGCCCAACGACGAAGACTCCAGCCCCGAGGAGGCCGACACCACCACACCGCTCCTCCGCAAAGAGGGTACAGCTGGTGCTCTGTGCTCCTACAGCGGCTCCCAGCCTACTGGCCTCCTGCCCAAGCCCGGCTTCCTCACCGAAATCTTCCTGGATAAGAAGGACTCGTCTGACTCAGGGGTGCGCTCCAGTGACAGCTCCTCCGAACGCTCCCTCGAGGGGGCTGAAGGGGACGCCGACGGAGAGCGAGCGCCACGGAAGCACAGCCTGATTGAACTGGAGCTGGAGGGTCCGGTGAAGAAGCGAGGCCTCCTCCCCAGCAGCCTGCAGGACGCGGCGGTGGCGCGCATGTCCATCTGCTCTGAGGCGGCGTCCGAGGCCAGCCTCATGGCCAGCAGCCCCGACGAGGGGTGGCCCTCTCACGGGGTCGGCAACCTCAACTACACCACCGGCATCGGCACCTTCAACGACAACGCAAACGGCCCCCGGCCATCCGACAACACCGACAACGGCCCCCAGCAGCCGCTTGACATCACAGGGATGGACTCCATCACGTCCACCACCACCTCCTCCAGCTTCAACCTCTCGCCAGCTGTCCTCATCACCCCCGGCAGCAGCAACACCACCACCGCAGCCATCCACAACCAGAACCTGCGCACCATCAGCCTGGGAGACGAGACGGAGAGTGTCCTCTGATGAGATGGAGGCTTGTCTGAAAATGGCCGAGGAGGCTGTCATTCTTGATGATGTTGTTCTAGTGTTGGTGTTGTGACTCGTTCCAAAGAGTTAAGTGTGTGTGTGTGTTGTAATGTTGCTGTGAATCAAGAGTAGATCATTCAAAGGCTTTGCTTAGTAATAAGAAAGTCATTTAAACAATGAATAGACAAATGAATAGCTACGATTGGAAGTCAATGGTACCAAAAATACTTCTGTCAGGTCA
This sequence comes from Apeltes quadracus, assembly GCA_021346845.1. Lineage (NCBI taxonomy): Eukaryota > Metazoa > Chordata > Actinopteri > Perciformes > Gasterosteidae > Apeltes > Apeltes quadracus. The sequence continues at coordinate 6,357,602 of CM037931.1, forward strand.
AATTGGGATTGCCTTTAACTGTCCCATGCGTTAGGAGAATTTAAGTGTCTTTGTTGTGAGAATATTTAGCCTGGTAGTCCTGTGATGACATGTTAAATGTTGTGGACATTGGTATTACTGGTTATCACTGGTTACTGTGGATTTCCCCCCCCCCCGTCCCCCCAATAGATGTCAGTATATACAGTTGTGCCGTGTGTTGTGATGGAAGTTGTGCATGCACTAGTCTCCCCAGAGTGCTGATGTATTTAATAGGTCATTCTGAAAAGACATTCACTTCAATAAACTTGTTGCTATGTGGCTCTTTGAAACCAGTCTGTTTTTTCTGCTCCCAGTGGACTTGGATTTCGCTGGTGAATACACCGGCATACTTAAACCAAGAGTCTTCTCTACACCAATTTATTTTACTAAATGCTGTTTGGAAGAGGGGCGCCGCTGCCTGCGCTTCTCCTCTCCGATAGATGGCGCACTGTGCATACAAACCTGCTGCAGGCAGGCGTCACGGACCCTATTGTAACTAATCTCGGTGACTGCAAGAGGATCTTGAGTTAGTTTGAAAGAAATGAATTGTCAAAGATCCCATAAAGTCCTCCCTCGGGGGCAATTATCAAATAACTTGGCGGCTCTGGTGTGAAAATATGCGAGAGGTGATGCTGTATTTCAGGAAAGAGACGATCACTGGAGACACCTTCAACCGCTTAACACACAGGCCCATCTGAAGCCATGTTTAACGCGTCAACGGCCAGTTAAACCGGAGTTGAATTTCTATGATTATCCAGTTCCACTTTAAAAAAAAAAAAACAAAGGGCTACAGCGCATTACTTTAATGGCTCAACCCGTCACGCTGAATGATGGAATCATGTTTACTTAACATATCACGTGGAAAGGTAAAAGTGCCGTCAGTGCGCCTCAAAATACGCGTTTATGCCGCCGTGGAGGCTCCGGGTGATGTGTGTGTGTGTGTGTGTGTGACGCTGATGTTTTGGACCCCTATAGGCGACCTACTGCAGGTGTGATGAGGAACCTTTGTTGTGGGATCGCACTGCACTTACAGCTCGGCCAGGTCCTAAATAGCTCTACAGAAAGTCAGCTGGGAATCGGATTTTACGCAATGATAAATTCTTACGCTTTCCCCTCCCACCCAAAGAAAGATGTTCAAGTTGCGTTTTTGATTTATTTTGTATAAAAAAAAGGTACAATTTACATTACTTTTATAAAAAGTTTCAGCATAATTAAGTACAACATTACACTTTTGCAGAAGTTTCGAATTCCTGCAACTATACAAGATAAACTCCCGATAAGAGTTCACAAGGTTTCATTCTTTCATTTTTTACTTTTTTTTTTATACAACGTCCAGTCCTTCGTGTGCCAACGATTCTGACAAGACAAGACTAAACTTTTTACAGTAACTAACCATGTTGTCTTTTCTATTCACGTTCCCACCCTTCGCAAAAAAAAAGCGAAGACTTCAACAAGGAGAGGGACATGGAGGGGAGGGGGGGAATAATCCTTGTGACAATAATCTCATTTTTTCCTCCCATTCTCGGGAATATAGCGCGCCTTCCATTCCAGAAATGGAACCACAAACAAAAATTAAAAAAAAAAGTCTTAAGTTAAATAATGAAGTGTCCGTACAGAAAAACACATCACATTAGATTGTCCCATAATAAGCAAAAGTCTCTTGATTTCAGCAGAAAAAGAAAAAAGAAAAATCCAGGCCTGGAGGACAGAGGTTGGAGTGGAGGGGTTGTGTGTGTGCGTGTGTGTTGGGGGAGGGGTGTATGTGTGTGTGTGTGTGTGTGTGTGTGTGTGTGTGTGGGGGGGGGGGGGGGGGGGTCCTGCTCCCCAGGTCCCGTGTCTTGGGCGTGCGCGTGTGTGTGCCTGCGCGTGTGTGTGTTTTGCGTCTTGACCAAACACCTGCAAAAGATTGAGAAAGAGAGGCGTGTTTAGAAAATGCAAACAGGGCAGAGATCCGGACAGACTGGCGCCAGGGAGGAAGCCGCAGTTTTTAACATTTAACCAAACACTCCCAATGCAGAGCAAACCCTGCTCCAGATGTACACAGAGAGCGGGAGAGAGGGAGAGAGGGAGAGAAGGGGGGGACGCACACACTTTCCGCACAACTTCAACCTACAATCTGGGGAAGAATCAGCGTAATTGCCGCTCAGCTGGCGCCTACCCACTTCTTGTACCAATTATGTGCAGACATCGTAGTAGCAGTAATCCAAACAGCCATTATTTTCCTGTTGCAGATGCTCTTCATTATAGACACAAGAGGGTATAATACAACGCTGACGACTGCTACTTATATACAGTAACACAAGCAGCCTGCAGCGAATTTATTCCGACTTCATGCCACCAAAGTACAACGCTAAAAAAAGGAAGAATGAGACAACATTGGTACCATTGGTAGAGCTCAGCTTACTGAGAGTTTACAGTCCTATTTAAAAAAAAATAGAGCCCTATGCTGTTCATATGTATGTATAGTTTTAGATACGGATCTATATACGAATATATATATAGTTTAAATGTAGCTTAAAGTCAAGCCTACTCTCAGGTCCATAACTGACGCCCCGGTAACGCAGCGCATTCTCTTGCAAAACATACTGGGAGACGTTACAGCAACGCGAGACGTCGGCCACATTAAGCAGGCAACAAACGGTCATTGGAGCCCGTTCTGTTCCGGCAGACTGGGAGACAGGCTGTAGCGGAGCCCGGGGAGCCCTGGACAGAATGCAGCAGCAGACACGAGGACAGCCGTACTTACCGCTTTTTTAACGATGCAGAGTCCGGCTGTCATCTGTCATCAGCGCTGATGGCAACTCCGGGGACTGAAAACAAACAAACAAACAAACAAACCCCAAATGTTAATAAGTCTTCTTCTTTACGCGCGGCGTCCGAGCGCGGAGGCTGGCGTCGCACACGGTGCCGTGTGGGACTCGCGACAGCCATTCCTCATCTCATTCGGTACCCCCCCCCCACCCACCCAAAAAAAGAAAGAAAAAGAAAGAAACGTGCCATTTTCTTTTTTTCCCCAACCAAGCCATTTTGTTACGCATAGGCTACAAAGGCGCACTGGTTATGCGCACAAATACACATCCACTCTATCTTCCACAACACACCCGGCAATCGCCCCCCCCGCCCCCGGTCCGCCACCACTCCAATTACGATCCCTTGTTTAACTACAGTGTAATTTACCTGTAATGACAAGATGCTGATGTCTGTGTTGAGGGTGGTCAGAGGGGTCCTGGACGCAGCCTGCTGCCCCGGCCGCGCGGGGTGATGCAGGCTGGTTAGTGCGACACTCGAGTCCAGCGCGATCTGCAGGTCCAGGATGTAGTCGATGACATGCTGCAGGATTTCCATCTTGCTGACGTTCTTGTTCTGCGGGATGCTGGGCACCAGCTCCTTCAGCTTGGAGTAGCAGTCGTTCATGTTGTACAGCAGGCTGAGCGGGTCATCCACCGGGGTCTTGCTCCGCGAGATTCCCAACGAGTGCTCTGATATAGTCGCGTTGTTTTTCCGGAAGGAGCGCACGGGGCTTATTGCTTTCATTTTTTGTTTTCAGTGTTAAGTTAGGCGAGAGAGCGGTCGCGTGTGTCGATCTCTTGCTTCTTTTATGTCCTGTATTTGCCAGGACGAACGGCGATCAGACTGGAGAGGCAAGCTGTCAGTGTGCTTTATATAGGCAGGAGGCAGGGCATGCGGCAGAGGAGGGGTCGAATGCTCGGATTGGACGAAGGGGGCTGTCAGTCAACGCCGTTTGGCTCTGCTACGGGCTCTTTGCGCTCAAATCCCTCCCCTCCTCCACCGCGTTACCAGTGGCAACGCATTTCGAAGGCGGAACCCAGAGGGCGCTTCAGCAGCTCCGGTGGGCAATTTGGAAAATTAAGCCCTTACCTGTTTCTGATCAGGAAAATTAATGATTTGCGTGGCTTTCAATTGACTATGGACAATGTGTGAGCACGTGCCGATGCCCGTGCCTATACGCAATTTACATCTTGGGGCTTTGGTGACTGGAGAGCCAAAAATCTGTTTGAAAATGAATATTTCCATTCAGATTAAAAATGATTTTTGATGGACGTCGGAGAGTTTATGCACTATCTAAGAGGCAGAGAGCGATCCCTCATCGCACTACGCTTAGTTTCCATGTGCAGGTTGGGAGGTGGGGACCGGTGATGATGAGGCGCCAGGCGCGTCTGATGATTCTTAATTCGCTTCAGGCCGGACCGGTGTGAAGGCACGTTTCTCAGACGGAATAACAAACCGAGGGGGAAAATGTTTGGCAATCTGAAACCGCTTCCAACAGGGAGACAAATATGATTTTATGCATTTATGATGAAGGAAAACAACGCCTCTAAAGCCATGTGGGAAAGCTCAAACAAATATATTATATTTAGTCAGAAGTCTCACCACTATTTACAATAGTGTTAATGATGCGCACGATTTAAAAAAAACACATCCATTACCTGAAACTTACCGAGCATTGTTGTTCACATTTTAGCCAAACAAAATCCTCATCACGTGAAGGTTTTGTATACCGGACGTGTGAATCTCTCCACGCGGCCATGTAAACCTTCACGGTTTTAAGTGGCTGAGCGCATCTCAACGCATCCGTTACGGTCTCGCGCGCCTCAGTGTTGATTGTCACCTGAGCATGTTGTGTGTCAAAGTTCACTTAGTCACGGCCTACAATTGTGTCTTTCATATCTGAGCACATGAAGCGGGGATTAACCGCTATTGACACTTTTTTACGTTTTGTGAATGAGCCATTTGTTTGTAGGAATTACACGCTTCACTCCTCTGCTGGAGGTTGGGGGCTGTTTGATGCCGCACGAAATACCCCCGGGGGCAGTTGTGGACTGTTGTGATATTGCATTGCATTTGCCTTGATTTAAAAAAAAAAAAGAATAATTTGTATAGAGTTAGAGGATGGGTGGAAGGGCTGATCGTGATGGAGAGAGAATTATGAGAGTAAACAATGGCCATTTTTAAGGGTTTATTTGATGTTTTTAGTTTTGCAAAACAATTCATCTGAGAGACACAAACAAGACGCAAAGTAATCCTAATGGACAAAAGCAGACAGTTTTGAGTGTGCAAGTCAAAGATAGTTGGCCAGTACAATAATATGCGATGATGAATTTGCGTCCTTGTCGCATGTTTTCCAACATTTCTTTCTAAATGCAAGAAAAACACCATCTGTGTCATGTCTTTACCCGGCGTTCTGTTCACGCGACACGGACAGCTTCTCCTTCAGCTGTCCGCCGATCCCGCGTTCTCATGAATTTCTAATCTCCTCTGAAAACTCTTGCGGTTTCGCGTCCACATCTGGCTCGATGGGGACGTTTCCATTTGCCCCCCCCCCCCCTCGTCCTTCCCCGCCCCTCCCACAGCTGAGTGCGTTTCGCACGCCGCCCTGAACGACGCCGGACGGGCAAAGGTGATGACATCGCGCGAGAGCACGTCGGTGCAAAGCCGAGCGCACATCCAGCGGCCGCCGCCTCACCCCTTCTTCTTCTCCTCCTCCCCGTTTTGCTCTCCTCCTCCTCCTCCTCTCCCCTCTCGCTGCGCTTCTGGAGCAGACTCTCTGGCGCCGGTGCCGTGACGTCACCCTATTCACAGCAACCCCCGAGCCAGCCCTCGCGGCGCCACCGAGGCGGTTTCCATGGAGACGGGATTTCGGGGTTGTCAATCAGAAGTGCAGGTTCTCAGCTGATCAACCCGGACCGGGTCACGTTTGATTCCTCACGTCATTGGATTATAATATATTAGGGTGCCATTATTGTAATGGCTGGGTAGTTTATATACTTCACAGATTCCCTATGACGAGCTCGCGGTAGGACCTTCGTGCATCAGTGAGGACAATCCATTAATATCATTAAATGGTATGATGCATTGGAGTAATTGGGTCTATCTCAAGTAAATCATTTAAAATGTATTGTTTTTCTAAATGTCAAAAATGTTAAATTAGTCTACAAGCTTATGTTTGCCTCCAACCAATTGGAGCTTGCACTGTGCAGCTGCAATTCCAGATGTCTCATCACGATGAGCTACCTCAACTCATCCCGAGCCCGTATAAAGCTTCCAAAGTCCACGAATGGCCAGCTGAGTGTGTGCATCTCTTCACCATGCGCCTCGACCGCTTCCGGGGCGAGAACCACGCAGCCAAACGGTTCCCGTGCAGCAGGCGAAGAGCCATTTCTGAAGTTGCCCCATCCGAGTCGCAAAGGCGGCTCCGGTGCGCCCTGCAAACCGGAGGCTGATATATAAAATAAAAGTAATTCCCCAATGCACGCACAAAACGTTGGTTTAAACTGTAAGGCAATTAATGTAATAATATATTGCGCAGAATAAAGGTCAGAGGCGACACTAACTGTACAGAAAAGAAGAAAAAAAAGAAGAAAAAAAAACCTTAATCGCTGGAGTCGAATTGAAGTGCCGAATATTTTACGTCCCTGTGTGCACAGCCGAGTGGTCGTTATTCAAGTTAAACTTACTGCATTGCTTTTAAACCCTTTACTCCCCAGAACCTGCATGTAAACCCCGCCGTGTCTGACACGAAAGAGCCGTGGAATTGAGCTCGTTTCGCAGTGCGCGTCCGTCCCGAGTTCTACAACAGCCGCACGTTGTGCCTTTCGGTGACTTCCCCTCCATCTGCGTCACGCTCTCCTCCACCGGGTCGCGCCTGGCGCGTGGAGGAGTGCACTCATCCAAGGGCGGCGCGGGGACTCCTGCAGCAGCTTCGGGGCGTGGTCTGATGTCATACACCCTCAATCCGCGGCGGTGCAGTGGAGGGGGCTGTATGTTCACGTGGTGAACATACAGCCAACAAACGGCCGGAGAAATCAGTGGCAATTGCGTTGGACCTCTTGCAATGCAATGCAATGTCGTGCCGTAACTAATTTCATCCTTATGATACGATCTGTTGCAATCATCAGTTTTTTGATAATTGAAGTATTTTATTTTGTATGAAATCATTTCCGAGACGCCAAGATATCATCCCCAGAGTCCCCGTGTTATCCAACTAATATGCCAAAATACATAAAATAAAAATGACCTAAAAAGCTAGAGCAAATCCCCCCCATTTAAGAAGTAGTAACCAAAAACCCCATTATGAAAATAATAGTAGTAATTCCTGTTGATCGACTTGTTATTTGAGCACACATTTAAGGTCTAATACAGACACAAAAGTTATGTTAACTGAGTCAGTCAACATTCATAACAAAGTGTTTTGTGTAACAATGCTTGGGGCAGGGGGCCCCAAGCAGCCCCAGAGAGGCTCGGACCGGCACTGAATGAACTGAATGAACCTCTAACAATGAAGAGATGTGTATACAGGACGCATTTTCTGATTCATTCACAGATTCAGCATGTGTCTTCGTAAATTCATAACGTGCCTTTTTTTCTTTGCGAAAATGAAAACAGCTGCATCCAGCTTAGAAAAGAAGCTCTGATTCAATCAGTCTTCCTCCCTGTCCGACTCCCACGTCACTCCGTTCCCTCCCGCGGTCCAGATGGGACTTTCTCTGCTCTCTGAGCAGCAGCCATCGAGGCCTGGCTCTATTGTGAGGTGAGAGGCTGCAGCAGGCCCACAGGGTAGGGAGGAAGCGTCGGGAGAGATGGACGGACAGACGGATGGATGGATGGATGGATGGGTGGGAGAGATGAGGTGGCCAGATTGGAATGAGAGACAAAGGCACCATGGCTACCCAAGTACCTTCCAGGCCGGTTTTGGAGTGGCCACTCCACGCCTCCCTGGAGCCAGCCCCTCCCCCCCGACCCCCCTCTGCCTCCACAGCACACAGCTATCTGCAGGAGATGGGACGGGAGGTGGGCGCCGGACAACGCCATGTTCCTCGTGACGAACGCGTCGAGATCCCCGGCAACTAGTCGTCGGGAAAGTTGTCGGAAATCAACTTTTTTTTTTTTTTTCCCACTCAGATCTTTTGGCCAGCGAGACCAACCACCAACCAGTTGGCAGTGTGGAAAAGTTGGCTTCAGTTTAACTTTCGGGCAATATTGCCCGTTGGCATACAATCACACGCTAACATTGCTGTGTCGCCCACCTATCACGGCGGCACAGCTGTCACTGCAGCAAGCTGTCTGTACCCCAGTAATCAGATATCTGCATATCTACACTTTCACACCGGGAGTATGACAGCGTGGCTCTAGTCAAGCACACTGTCACAAGATGATTTTTTCGAAATCATATTCTTTTTTTTTTTTTTTTTTTTCTCTGTAAGTTGCAGAAAAATTATTGTAATTCGGTATTAATGAGCGTCGAGTCAGCCACCGATGTGACGTGTGCTATGACAACCTACTGTAATGTCCCTTCACCCCGTTGGCTTGTGATCTCTCACAGATGCCTCAGCGAGCAAATCAGTGGCGTGGCTGTCGTTTTGAATCCCACTGTGCAGGCCGGTCAGCTTCCTCTATTCCGTGGGGAATTGAAAATGTGTGTGAGACCTGAAACTAGCTTGTGATACCACCTTTTTGCCTGGGACTTCTTAGAATCTGTGGTAACACGGTTTTGTGTAGGTGTCTCGACGACAGTATACGACCACTTGGTCAACTACGAGCATTTCGTTTCAGGGAACTTCCCACATGTGGATGGTGACGATCACTTTCGCAGTGATTAAAACATTCCTTTTTTGCATGAAACACGATGAAGTGTGAATCATTAAAATCGTCTTAAATATGTTGCAATTGAAAAATTTGAACCTGACCCTTTCAGCTGCTAACGAATAACACAATCTCGTAGCTTCTCTGGACTGTTTGAAAATCATATACTGTATGTTTGAAATTTACAGAACAGCAGCTAAATGGGCCGTGTGCTGAGCTTGATGGTCAGCTATAATAAATATAACGCATGCCACTATAGCCGACGGCTGTTGATTCCGTGCAGACAGCAAACAGGAAGCATTGTGGCACACATGCTCCAGATTACATTTTGGAAGCCAAATTACATAGTGTGGAGCGCCGCGCTTCTATTCAGTGACGCGTAATCCCTTTGCAGTCATCACTTACGAAAATATCTCGGCCTACAAAGAGCAGCGTGGCTCCCGTTCCTTACTGTTGTGACCCGTTATTGACCCACCCCCCCACCCGTCCAACCAGACAGAACACAACAGGACATTTAGGACGGAACTCCACACCTCAGCAGAGCTGCGTTTCCTGCTGCTGTATCTCTTTAATGCAGCAGAGCCCACTTCCTTGTAACTCACAAGCCTCTGGCCACAGTCATCTCGCTCTTACTCAATCTTTATCTATTTATACAGCACAGAGGGAAGGGAGTTAATGTAGGAAACACAGTCCTTTCTGTGAAAACAGAGAGCGGGTTGGTCGGTCGGGTCTGATTCATTGGCCTGTCTCATGCCAACGCTTGACCACCCGTGCTTGTGCTTTTCTCCGCCGCGGTAAATCATGTGTGTGATGTTTGCAGAAAGCTCGCACCGTGTAGGCTCATGAGGAAGTAGGTGCTGCTTTAAAGAGCTGGATTGTGGGTGCTGAAAGGGCTAAACATTTGTAGCGCTTTAACAGAAGAAACTATAGTTTATTTTTCTACTTTTCGGGGTTTAAATAAAACTGGTCTCTACTTCTAATAAAATAATTAGTAAAATAAAAATAGAATAACACCATCAACTGCCAAGATGCTTTCCGCTGTTGTTTGGGCGTAACTTGTTGTTTGCAGAGAAAAATGTGAGAAAAATGTAAGTGCACCAGAAAGTCCAGAAATTTAAACTATGGCTGTCTCCCAAATCATTCTCTCATTCACTATATGTCGCAGTTACGGCCATTCTGCGTACCTACAGGACGGGGCCCGCAGGGAGGATGTTAGAAATATTGAGGGCATAAGTCAAAGCCCTCCTCAGGCCACCACAGTTTCCGTCTCCTTTACACAACGTTTTAGCGTCTCAACTCACGGCTTTTAGATTTTTCGGCCCTTAACTTTACTGTTTCGGTTCACTCTCACAGCTCTCATGGCGTTCAGCTTTTTTTTTTTATTTTCACACCTCCCCACATGCAAAGGAAAAACACTAAGCTAAAACGCAAATTGTCGGAATTCACTTTGCAAAGCCATCCTTGCGGCGATTGAATCGAGGCGCGGTGCAGTGGACGACGTTCTCAGCAGACGTATGGATAATAGTATAGAACTATAAGCGGCTTGGTGGTTTGGTGGTTAAGGACTGTCAACTCACGGCAGGAAGGCACTGGGTTCAAAAAAAAGTTGTGCCTTTTATGGCTTCCTTCCACAGTCCAAAGGCACGCAGGACAGTCACCCCCTGCAAACCCCCCCTGGGATAAGCAGTACAGAAGATGTCTGACTGGAAAGCTCTAGAGAGCTTCTTCACACACTGCAGAGACCTTTTTGAAATGAACAGCTCTGGTGGCTCTGGGCCGCCGCTGAACATCTCTCGTCGTCCCTCACATGCAGATTTTTCCGCTGCGAGCGTGTCGGAGTGGTCAGGTGGATCGTTCGAGACGCGGCGCTTCTCGACTGATCACAACAACGACGGTTCTCACGGCCTTAATCCTCTTTGGCTCTTATCTCTCGCCCCTCCTCACCCTCCGCCCATCTCATCGGCTCAGCGGGATAAGACCTACCAGCAAGGGCTTTCTCATGCCTTTCTCTTTCGGTATGCTTTTAATATCCCTTTTACTCTCTCCTTCCTCTCAGATTATCTGTCTGGCGGCGTCATCGTTTTCTTCTCGCTTTGTCTCCGTTTCTTTTTCGTCCTCGACCCTCACTTTTACCAGTTTTGTCCGCTCTCTCGCACCAAGGGCATGTGGCTTTCTTAAAGGACTCTCAACACTTTGACTAACAAAAGCCTGGTCACTTTTTTTCAAATGAAGTCCCGTGTCTTTGAACGGCACTCGCTAAGCCCCGTTTTAAGTGCAGCTTCAGTCCCTTATCAACAATAGCTTCAGCCCTGTGCGTGGACTCTGATGAAGCATCTAGGGCGGTTCATTCAGGATGGTGGGAAAACCAAGCGGCGGCCGGGAAGAGAAGAAAGTATTTGAATCCCGACCTTCTTCAGCTGTTGCATCTTTAAATCTTTGTGATATTAAATCATCAAAACCTGCCGCGCTTCATATCGCCACCGGTTTTTACTCTCCCGTTATGAGCAGCTCCAGTTATTCCCGGCCAACGCGGGTTAATGTGGCCATTTACTTTGATGTCAGTAGAATGAATCAACCTTTAAAGGCTGTTAGTGTTATTAAAAATCGCCCCAGAGGGAGCAGCTATGGCTCGTGCGTTTCCAGGCCTTGTGTGTGTGTGTGTGTGTTGCAGTTAGCTTTAGATTATTGGGATTTATTGAAGTAACAAGCTAATGGAATTAAGGTGGTGCATTTCATGCGCCGTTGCCAGAATTCAGCATTAAAAGGATGTGCGCTGAATAAATAGTGCTTTAAGTAGATGAGATTCCGACACGGGAGAGATTCGCTTGTCAGAGCAGCATTGTCTGCTTGGCTCCTCAGCCAGTGAAACTGTCAAGTGTGCGGCTGGCCACGGATAGATGGATGGATGGAGGATCCAGAGAGCGGATGTCTCTCTCCTTTTTTAAAGTGCAATTTTAGAAGCTGAAGTCGACGAACTCTTCAAATGCCGAAAGCGAGAGAAACTTTCTGCTCATATCTGGTTCCCGCATGAAGCTGTTCTGAAAGGAACTGCTGGAGGCGCACCTAAAAACACCAACAGCCGCTTGTTGAAAAATCAAGGATTTCTATACAGATCTATATTTGCCAGCTAATTACGTACATGAATGGCAGAATCAAAACGAAATCCAAATATTTACCAAAATAAACTCATGTTTTGTTTCGTTTCTCCGTCAGCGGTGCCAGAACAGAGTCCTCTCCATTACAGATAATTCATCTGATGTTTGTGTTTGTTGGTGGATTAGCTGGGAGGCGTTGCTGTTGGCCCAGGCTGTAAAACACTCTCATCTGTATTTTAATGGACTATGAAGCAGTGGGAGGATGTGGCGCCGTGCCACGATTTCACAGTGAAAGAGGGGGATCGTATGTAGCAGGTAATCTATTTGTGAGAGTGTTTTATCCGTATAAATGGAATTAGTGGATGGTTTTGAAGACATATTAAAAAGGCGAACACAGAGGTGTGTGTGTGTGTGTGTGTGTGTGTGTGTGTGTGTGTGTGTGTGCGTGTGCCTCCGTGCCTGAGGAGCCATATTTGATCGGTCGTAATTGGGATCTCTGTGCAAAATGTTTGTTTGCTTTAATGATGCTGAGGATGTGAGGTAAAATAATAAATTATGAAATTCATTGGTATGAAATTAGAGTGCAAACAGACTTGAAGTGGTACTGGATTCACTAAATACACAGGCATGGAATCAACCCTGAAAGAGACACAGCTGTATCTGAATGTATGTACCGTAGAGTTAGATGGAGGTGATTATGTTAGGTAGTATGGTGAAGTATGGTACGGTATTTTTTGGGGAGAATTTATGCATTCGATTTAAATGTTCCGAAATGTTGCAGTTGGTCACGGAACCGGCAGGTGCTTTATTTCTTATATTTCGCAGCTAACATTTGAAAGTTGAAAGCAAAATGACAGCATGCATTCGTCATACACACACAGACACACACACACACACACACACAGACATACAGATACACACAGAGAGCTTGCAGATGGTAGGGTTTCTCTAACCCGGCTCTTTGTAGCCCTCTCACAGTGTGAGCAGAGGAGGAAAAGACTTGTCTTTTATCAGGCGCTGAACGCAGCAGTGTTGACATTGGGATGGCACCTAATTAGGTTAGGCCCAGCACAGCATGCACGGTTAACTAGGCTGGCCTAGGCCTCGGGCTGCGCAGATCCCAAGGTGAATGCCACGCTACCACTGAGAAATGATACCTGCGACGGCTAATGCGTTTTCAACGTTATCCGTCTTCTAAAAATATGACCGCAAGAAATACACACAGCCGCAGTTATTTTTCCCTCTCCCTCTGCAATTAGCAGATGAAACTCTCTGAGCTGGCAGAGTTTGATAAATATGCAGGCATCATTCTGTTCAGGGAGGTGGGATTTAAACAAAAGCCAAGTTTTGTCTGTCAGACTTGCAGTTCCCATTGCAGTTTATAAAAAAAAGTTTCTAATGGAATAAGTATTTTTTTAGGATTAGGATTTTGTGGGCAAAATAAAGGTGTGTGTTGATTCAGAAGGGGGAGGCTAATTAAAACAATAATAAGTTACTACAACGTTTTTAAGCTCTTTCCATTTGTTCTCAGTTTTAGTCTTAAAAGTAATAGATTGGATGTTGGAATTGGGAAATATTGCAAAGTCAAAACAAGCTAAGGCAGGTAGTGTTATCATAGCTGGAAGAACTGACATGTTTTTCTTTGGTTTGCATATTAAAAGCTGTGTCGATACTTTTTCATGCAATTGATTAGCGACGCAGAAATGAAATAGAACATTACCAGAGTTGTTCTTCGATGTCTGCCAGTTTTATCCACCTGAACGAAAGGCCTTGACTTTCAGTTTAAAGCACCACGACTACCAGGGCTTGATCAAAATGCCGTATTTGTAAATGGAAAAAAGTCAGTGGACTAAAGGACCATGTGGGACACAGGGAGGCTGACAGAAGTCCTGTTTGGGTTCAGTTTCACAGTCCTCTTACTTCCCCCAAGGGGCCGCGCTTTGTAGCATCATTAACAGGGTCCTTGTTTGGAATCCCCTTCTCTGATTCCATTTCCGCTTTATTGCCAGTTTGGCCTCATTCAACTGAAACGGTCAAGCTGGAAAGGGGATGTGAGCTGAAAAAAAAAAAGAGGATGTGTTCCGGGACTAACCGATCTTCGTGACATGGACGATTAAGAAAAAAAATCCACATTTTGCATGACTGATCCTTCAATAGATGACGAATCCGTGTTGATGGGGATGCAGATGGGTTTAACGGAACATCTTGTGCCACTTAAGGTCACATTGGTTCCTCGCAGGTGTCAGGGAGGGATATGAGATCATTTGAATGTCTGAGACGGGTAACGGGGAGGAGAGGAGTGCCTGGGCTGCTGATAAAGACAGACAGAAGGAGAGCGCAGCAAGAGGAGGAGGAGGAGGAGGAGGGAGAATGAAGAGAAGAGAACACGAGGAGGAGGGGTAGTCCGGTCATGCTCAAGCCAATCTTTGAGGGAGAAGTGGGGAAAGACGAAGGGAGAAGGAGGGTGGTGGTTGGGGGGGGAGAAGGGGCCGGCGGGAAAGAAAAGAGAGCACTTTGCAAGCCACCCAGGCTTCATTACCCCGTCAATCTGAAGAGAGGGAGATAGGGAGGGAGAAGCAGGCCGGCCAGGGCCCAGCAGTGGGGCCGGATCCATATGGTGCTGCCGGCTCTGGAATGAATAGTGAATGGAGCGGCTGGGCGCTGGGCTGCTGGAATCTGCCTCCAAGCCTTTGTGAACAGGATGACCAAAGACAAGAGGGAGCTCTGCAGATGGCCGGGGCTATAAATAGGTAGCTAGTCTATCGCCGTGCTGTCACTCTTCTTGTCTATCTGCCTCCCAGCCCTTCTCCTCACCCCAAACCCCACATGCTGCCGGGCCCCCGGTCACCAAGGCCCGGGGAACAGAAGCCACGGCTGCATTTCCTCTTTGATATCGCTACCGGAGTCTTCCTCTCTCCTTTTATTTTTTATTTTTTGTCACCCTTTCCAAGCATTCATCTTTGCGATTTGTTACAGATGCAGGAGAGGTGTGGGACTCAGTGTGCAGCTGAAAGCACGTGAGTGTGGTCTGCACTGCAGGGAGGGAGAGTTGCTCGAACACAAGCCGAGGAAGGCAGGAAGATTGAGCCGTTGTGATTTCAGTCCAAACTTCTCGCAGATGGACTTTAAAGTGAGGGATAAATCCATGTCCAGATTGAGGGTCCTTTTGTCATTAAACTAAGCCTTAGCACTGCTGTCCATCTGGCTCTGTGTATGTGTGTGTGTATCTTGTGTCTTTGTGTGTAGACACTGGACATGATCCGGTAGCGGGAAGAGCACTACAAGGCTTCCTTTCTAAGTGTTGCTGACTGTAGCACACTCTGAGCCTTCTCCTCTTACTTCTTATGCACTTTCTTTTCTCTCTCACACACACACACACACACACACACACACACACACACACACACAAACACACATTTTACCCCCAGGTTCACGTCTCGAGGACAGCGTGTGCTTCATCGGTAACGGCCCCAGACTCTGAGGTCCCTGATCTGTAAGACAACGCCATACATAATTGTAAGGAGTGATGGAGCTGTGAAGAAAAACTGGGAGGTGTGTGTGTGAGTGTGTGTGTGTAGGTGTGTGTGTGTGTGTGTGTGTCAGAAGTAACCCACTTTTAAACAGTGAAGCAAGTGGCCTGGATGACTTGCATCTGGACCACACAGTAAAAGGCATCAGTCAGGCTGGTGCTGTGTAGGAGCTGAGGCCTCACAACAGAAACTGAGACCACAGACAGGCAGACAGGCAGGCAGACAGACAGGCAGGCAGACAGGCAGACAGACAGGCAGGCAGGCAGGCAGACAGACAGACAGAGAAATAAGGAGGCCGATTGCTTTTTCCCAATTAACAGGTTTCTGTACCATTGAAAACATTGTGATGTTCCCAGCTTTATTGTTTTTTCCAGTTGGACTTGTGTAGCAGCTGTTCTCTGTGTGTGTGTGTGTGTGTGTGCGCACGCTCCAAACACCCTTCTAACACGTATTGGCTCTCTTGTGTTGAAAACGGCAGGTGCTTACCGCAGGCGAAATCACCAGGTCGGCCACAGATGTGATGCACCGACTTGACTTGATGACATCACTGGTCTGCTTCTGCTTGATAGAATTGTTTGGGTCGATGACGCAGCTTAATATGTGTGTGTGTGTGTGTGTTTGTGTGTATGTGGTATGTTAAAAATATCTTAAAGAATATTAAAACAGAACAAATAAAAACATCTTCCAAAAGCCGACTAGCAGATAATTTCAGTTGTTGTAAGTGTAAAATTAGTGTAAAATTCGAGAGAAATATCTTTAACATATTTGACCTGTTTTGACTTGAAACAGCGGCCATTGTTCTACAGCTAGATAGTTAGTTATTAGAGTTAAACCAAGAGAGATTAAGAGAGATTATGAGAATGAATGACAATTGCCTTTTTTTGTGAAGAAGACTCTCTTTAAGAGCCTTTTCCAGGAGACGCCCCCATCTGTTCAAACTCCAGCAGACACTTCGTCCCTGGGACTTCACTCCTAGAAGACGATACAGAGTTTGAGTTTTGAGTGTGAGTTTTTTTGTTTTGGTGCGTGGAAACAGCCATTATCCATCACGGTGGTGGTGTGTTGTGTCACAGCAACCTGGAGTGCAGTGCCGGCCCAAGCCTCTTAGGGGCCCTAAGCAGAATTTTATTTGGGGGCCCCCCTCCCACCATGCAGAGTCACCTGTGCTAGAAGACTATTGGCACAAATTTCACGCTATATTGTTATAGCGAGAATTATAAACAAATACAGTGAGGTTATAATACAAAACTAGGGCCGCTAAGTTCATAAGGCATAAGTTCACTTATGCCTTGGGCCGGCCCTGCTGGAGTGTCTGTGGCCACAGCTACAGGGGTCATGCCGAAGAATTAGGAAGCTTGTGCAGATGAATATAAAAATATCTGCGCTTTTGTACTTGTTTTGACCGAAAGTTCCTGCTGTGTGTGTGTGTGTGTGTGTGTGTGTGTCTGTCCGTTCGTCTGCTAAAAGCTTCGACTAGCAGTCTAGCTCACCTCTGTACTGTTCGGGCTTCAGGCCTCCCTAAGTGAGGGACTTAGTGGGTTTAGACCGAAGCAAACAGGAGACCGTAGTGGGAGGGATGAAGGAGATGGAGGGAGCTGCGAGAAGCAGCACAGATTGGGCCGGGATCAAGGCCCCGGCGTCTCTGTCTGTCTGCCTCTCTGCTGCTCTGTTTGACTTGTCTTCCTCTTTTTGGTTCAAGTCTTTTAGTCATTACACGGGACCCGATGGCACCTCGCCTGTCAGCCTGCGAGTTTCTCTCCTGAAGTCCCGTCACCACGGCCCTCTAAAGCTTCCATCGTGTTGCTTTTTTAATGATATTGCACACCAATTTGGGCTCGAGGGACTTCACCCAGCGGAGCTCAATCGGGCGCCTTGCCTTTCTCATGACACCCCCGCCCCCTCATCACCACCAACACCAACACATGCGCATGGAAAGCACCAGAAAATGACAGACAGTGAGACAGAAGTTGTTTTTGTCTTTTCCTTTTTGTCCCCCCGCTCTCCGCATATGGTCATCCGTTCTGCCTGTCTATCTGTCTGTCTGTCATTACAGTAAATCAGAGGGCTCTCCGGCTTTATCCCAGCGTCCTTCTGGCTGCGACGGCTGCAGCAGATGTTGAAGCCTGGGACAAAATGGATTTTCCCCCTGCTGAGAGCAGCTTTTCTTGCCCTCCTTAATGGAGGCTCCTTGAAATGCTAATGCCCCCAGCATTACTATAGCGGAGGTCTAGCATAGTGATGGTGGGAAAAAAAAAGGCAAAGACAACTGACAAACCGACGGGGACACTGCCTCCTAAACTATGCTTAGGGGGCAGTGATGGCATCCACTGCCCCCTCCCAGGCCCTCCTTTCCTCCGCCGCGTTTCAATCCCTCCATCCTTCCCTCAAGGTTCGCCTCAAAAGAGGGATAATGATAATCGAGGAACTGAACGACTAAAGAAAAAAAAGAACAATTTTCTGCTTTGCACCGAGCGCTGGCATTTAAAGGATCAGCCGGCGGTTCCAAAAATCACAAGGATTAGCTCGCTGCTATCGGACAGAATCAAACGCCGTAAAAAAGGCAAAGCTGCTTCGCCGGACGGCGTGTTCCCCCCATCGCGCACGTGTTTTTTCCCTCCTGGAGGCCTGCTGCAGGTGCCGAGCAGGACGGCCGTTGCAGGAGTTTATGTTCTGTGCAAAAAGAGGCAGCACGCAAGCGCACGAAAGAGACTGCAGGCAGGAACTCGGCACATATTGGAGAATCGAAGAACCTTTTTTTTCATGCAACTCTCCGGCTGTACCGCTGACTACACGTGTGTGAGGCTAGATGCGGCTTCTTGCTCTTTTGCTATTTCTTTCCTGCCCCCCTCTCTCTCGCTCACACACACACACACACACACACACACACACACACACACACACACACACACACATGCTCACAGATTTATCGCTCTGGACACTCTTGTCCCTGTCAGCAGCTGGCAGGCTGAGTCTTTTTGAGCTTGTGTGTGTGTGTGTGTGTGTGTGTGTGCACAGAGCCCCAGTAAAGCCTGCTGCTCTGCTCTGCTGTGCTGGCCAGGCCATGTGGCCACTTTAAAGCTCCTTTCTGAGAGTCCTGTGAAGTTGTTAAGGAGCTCCTCTACACTGGCAGTTGGCTCTGGGAATCCCTCTGCCAGCTGTAGCCTGCGCACACCCCTCCCTCGCTGCGCCTCTCATGTCCTCCCCTCTCATGCTGACGCTCGCTCCGTCTCTCTCTGTGTTCGCTCCCATCTCGGTCCCTTTTCTTTCCGTCTGTGGTGGGTTTTTTTTGTTTATCGCCGGCTCCACGTTCTCTCCCCCGTTCCACTCCCTCTCTGTTCCCGGTTCTGACCGCGGTATCTGCATAATCTACGTGGTGAAACATCATTGCGGACCTTCTGTCTCCTCTGGCAGCGGTCCGGCTGCACATGTTTTTCTCCTGTATACCTGCTCAGATCGCTGGAAATGCACTTTGGCAACGGCTACGGAGCCACGTGTGGCAATGAGGTCTCAGTAAGATTAGCAGGGAACAGATGAGCTGCGAGGAATACACCGCGGCACAAATTCAGCAAATAACAGAGCTTATTGGATTTCTTTTTCGTTCCCCCCCCAGTGCATATTCATTTCATTCTAACTCCCACACTTTCAGCTTTTTGGACGAGCTCACAAACATTTACACACAAGCGCTCGGAAGGTCGCATGCCTCTTTGAATTTGGCTGACCTTTCACCGAGAGCAGAGAGCAGGTGCACCTGTGTCCTGTTCCCCGGCTCGTACTCCCAAGGTCCGCAGAGCACATCTGCTCGAGTGCACTTGCTTGTACACACAAGGAGGACATTTGCTTGTATTGTCATCAACTCCATTTGCGGGAGAAGTCCCCGGCTGCATAGTTATGGCTGAATTGTTGAAGAAGGCCAACTTCTCCAATATCTATTTGCCGACATTCGCTGAGGGTGCTTGAAAACTATTTTTTCATCAAGGTGCTTTTTTTTTTTTAATTCTGTACTGATCACGCAGCAGCTCTGTCTTTTATGTCCAAGGTTCATATCCTCAAAGATGAGATAAAGCAGCGAATCGCCACTGAATGTCATTCATTTATTTCTAAGCCCACTCAATGACAAGACGACAACACCCGAGAAAAAGAGAATATTTATGTTATTCATGTTATGTGTTTTTTATTACAACGGACGGAAACATCAATCAATTAAAGGGATAACCAATAGTTGATTGTTTTATTAAGATTAGAGAAAAGTTTTACTGTTCTCTGCTTTACCCAGCAACTTATTTAAATGTAAAATATTCAGCTGTTTGTGAACTAGACGGCTCTTCTCTAATTAACGACTGACGGTAATTATCGGATGAACGTTTGGAGCTCCTGCCGACTGTCCTCCATCCTTCTGCCCGTTCCCTCTTCCTCTTCCTCCTCCTCCTCCTCCTCTCCTCATCCTCTCCTCCTCCCATCCTCTTCTTTCTCCAGAGACGGCCGTGCAAGCTGGCGTCCTTTCACTCCACAGATGTCTCTGTTCCTATAGGGCTCTCGCTGCGAGGAGATGTGTTGGCAATCCTGTGAAACACACCTAGCACACGCGCCCGGGCACACACACACACATTCGCAGACGCTCGCAGAAACACCCAAACACACGGTGTGATACTGCTGTTGTCGCTGCTGGAGTCGATGTCTGCGAAGACTCTTCTCTCATCTTCGCTCGCTCACTCTCCCTCGCTCTCCTTCCCTTTCCTGCGTGTCTCCGTTCAAAAGACAGACTGGGAAAAGTAAAGAGAAGCAGCAGAATGTGTGTGTGTGTGTGTGTGTGTGTGTGTGTGTGTGCACACAACACATCCTGTGTGACAACCTGGTGTAGCCAGAGCTCTCAAGTCGGGTGTGAGAAGGTTGTCACCGTATACCTGAGGCAGGCGGGATCAACACCTGTTATGAGCGCGAGCGTGTCATGTGTATTTGTCAGCAAGCATCTCGCTGTATTCATTGTGGATTTTAACTTTCAGGTGTGACTTCATCAGGCGAAGGCGCTCCTGGATTACACCACGGGAAGAAGTTCTCCGTATTTAAGAGACACTGGATGCTGCTGATGCTGAAGATGCTGAAGTGAAGTGAACTTTGGCGAGTAGAGTTTTGCATATTTCATTTGTGTGTTGGTGTGTTTTTTATGTTTTCAGCAGTCGTGCTCTGATATGTTCTGTTGTTGGCTGTGCTGTTGCGTGTATCTGTGTGTGTGTGTTTGTCTGTGTGTGTGTGTGTGTGTGTGTCCACAGCATGGCAGTCCATCTGTCTCCAGGAGAGCAGCTTCCGGTTTTCTCCCTCTCATCTCTGCCACTGCAGGAACACACAACCTGGTCTGACATCCGCTCACACACACACACACACACACACACACACACACACACACACACACACACACACACACACACACACACACACAAATATATATATATAAAAAATATATGTATAAATATATATATATATATATATATATATATATATATATGCACGTAAACCTTCTGTCCGTCTATCTGTCTGTATGTTTGCCGACACGCATTTGTCTGTCTGTCTTTCCGCACACACCTCCATAAAGCTCATCAAAGCCAGTCATCTGCCTTCCTTCTGTCTCTCTGTCTGCCGGTTCGTCTGCCCATCTATTTGTCTGTCATCCAAACGGTCACA
Source organism: Apeltes quadracus (assembly GCA_021346845.1). Taxonomy (NCBI): domain Eukaryota; kingdom Metazoa; phylum Chordata; class Actinopteri; order Perciformes; family Gasterosteidae; genus Apeltes; species Apeltes quadracus. The sequence continues at coordinate 6,378,522 of CM037931.1, forward strand.
AATAATGGGGCGTGGTGGGAGTGCGGGATGGGGGTAGGAGAGGAGGGGGGGTTTCACACGTTCCATTTGGCGTCCCCAGCTACAGCTCAATCGAGTGCTAAATGGCGGGGACACAAAATGGCTGCAACAAAGTAGCTGCATGGAAAATGGCGACGGACGGACGGGGGGCGAGGAAGGGAGTCGAGGGTTTCCGGATGGCTCCGGCGTCGTCTCAGTCAGTGTGAAGTTCAAGGAGGACACATCGGCCCTGTTAACCCTCCACACGGGACGGGGCCGATCGATGGCCGCTCGCTGCTGGACGGGGTTTACAATGAGCGTTCCATAGATCCTTGTTGGCTGGATGGAGAACAGGGGTGTGTGTGAGTGTGTGTGTGTGTGTGTGTGTGTGTGTGTGTGTCCGAGGGGGACATTGATTGGAGCTATTTCTGCCTTGCCACATGACAGATGCAGCCTGTTCACAGCAGAAACGTCAATGCCCACACCTGCTTGGGCGGTGGATGTGAGGCGTCACTGACGGTTGCTTCTGTGGAGCCAGACAGAGAGACTGACAAAGCAGGAGGAAGGAGTGCAGAAATCAAGCAGAATGGGAATTATCCCTTTGGCACTACATCAGAATTTTATTAAATGTGTGTGTGTGCGTGTGTGTGTGTGTTTTAAAATCAGTCTTAAGAAAGGTAAAATGTCCAATGTGTCCCGGGTCTGCCTGCTGTCAAGAGCATAGAGGTGAACTCAGCTTCCGTTGCAGGGCAATCGGTTGACTTTTCATTTAAAAGAAAAGATAACCCAGAACCGTTTTATTCTTGTTGTTCCTGCACAGTTTGTGGATTACAAATAGAGAGAGACGGAGAGCATCATGAAGAGGACTTTCCTGGCAGATAGAACTGTTTTTAAATGAGGCAAAAAAAAAAAGAAGAAAAAAAGAGAGCCAGCCCTAAGCGTTGGGGCCTGTTTGACGCAGGTAGGATTATAGGCCCTAATAAGTTATAAATGATAGTAATGGCCATCTGCTCGCCTATGGGGAGCTCCTAGCCAGCTCTGATTTGGCACGCCGAGCTGCGGCACGACAGACACTCCTTTGAGCATTGGGCATTTAGAACGCAGCCACCTCGTGCCTGGGCATTTGCTAAATTCAGACGTGACACTCTTGACAGCAGATGCTCAAAGCTAGACTTCAAGACGAGGATAAGCAGATCTGTTTCCCTCCTCACCAGGAGCATTTTGATAACTGTAGTTTTGGAACTGTCAAATTCTCCATTGACCATTAATACAAACCAATTAGGTCGGTTGCAGCACAGGTGCAGACAATCAACACCCTGCAGGAAATACTGGGGTCTTAATATAAACCATCATTTTAAACAGTACACAAAAACTCTCAACATCTCACCGCTTGGGCGGCAACGGAGTGACTGCTTTGTCCATGGTAACTGTGGCCTCCATCTGTGTGTGTTTGTGCGTCAGGGCTCTGGTCTTAGCCCTGTGGCAGGTGTCTCATCCCATTGCAGTGTTTGCAGTCTGGCCCTTCTAAGCGCTCTAGCCTGTCTGTGGCAGATTACACACACACAGGAGCAGATGGGTGCAGACCTCAGCACCCACAAACACACAAAGCACGGCCAGGCCAGCTGAATGTACTGAAGCTATAGGGGTATATATGTTTGGGAAATTGTCTCTCCTTCCATGTAGGTTTACATATTCAGCATTTACATCGTGGGTATCAGTGTGTGTAGTTAAATACATTAGCGGGTAAACGTTCTAATCCTGCGAGTCTGTGCTTCTTCCTCTCTATCACACACACTACTAGACTTAAATCGAGGCTGGTTGGACTGGTATTTCGGAATATGATATTTTTCCCGTCCTCCACAGGTCCACTCATATCAAAGCAGGAATTACTAACATGGCTGGCTAAGATGCCACACTAATGCACCACATGGATCCTCTCTTATCAGAAGACCTTGCGCGGCTGAGATAAAATGCTACGCTAAGCTGAATGTTAAAGAGCCCAAGGGTGGAAATGCACCAAAGCTTACTGACACAAGATCATGGGTGGAAATGCTGGTATAAATCTAGGCAGGCCTATTTAAAGTTAGTTTCCTAAAAGCTACACCAGGCATGTGAAAATACTCCATCAGATAAGTCACAAGAAAAATGACACTTTCAAACTACACATTTGTAATTGATGAAGGTTACCACCTGAATCAATAAGAAGCACCAATACTTTCTATCAGCTTGAACTCGTGACCTGCATGAAACACATAAGCATATATATTGTTACGTGAGCCAATCACAAAGTGAAATTCTCTTTTGTTCTCCTTGATTTTGAAATCTGGGAAATGCTACCCCAGCACAATTTATAAAAGTTATGGGGTACGTTATCATGCTGTGCCTACATGTGCTCCCTGTGCTTTTGTAACTTAGCAACAAATGCCTGGGATAGACAACAGCAACAGATCTATGGGGCCAGTTGGATGGAGACAAAAATAGAAGTGCAGAATCCACAGTGGGTTTGGTTTGGCCAGTGTGCAGCCAAATCGTATATACATATATATGTATATATATACGGCTTTGCCTCTCAATGACAATTAGCTCGTTCTTGATTGGGTCACGTTACTTCCTGGAGTCTGAGCCTTGCAAATGATCCCAGTTAGAGGAACTATCACGTCAAACAAAGGGGTCTTTCCCGGTGGTCACAAAATTGTCGCCATTGTGTGAAATATCAGAATAATTTGTGAGATTAGGATTTGCCTCCATGTGAACTGATGGCGCTGCACTCAACCTTGGAGAACAGCCTGAGAACAGGAGTACCTTCTAGACAAGTTGTAAGTACATGACATATACTACAGAGTCAGAGAGGGGATTTATTATGGGATTTGTTATTCTGGTTTAGCAAAGTGGTGGTATTATGGTGTTTCCAATTCAAGGTCTTGTGAAGTATCCAGTCTATCCTTAAATCCCAAACTAAAAAACTGTAGCCTACATGCTACAGGAAACCTGTTATATTTGCATATAATTGCTTCAAACAAAGCAGTGATGAGGCCTTGCTTTGTCTTTGTTTTTGGCCCTGCGCTTAGTGACAGTTGACTTATCCGGCTCAGACATGCAGCTGTGGTTTTACACTGATTTGTTGCATTTATTCTCCCTTCATGGTCATTTTCTAGATGCAGTTTCTCAGTGATGACAGAGTGATGTCAGACGAAACATGTTTTGCTCAGACTAAATGGACGACAACAGGGACATGCACATATACAGATGCTCCTCTGTGTGTCCCTGACAGCTGCTTTTGCATCCCTCATGTGACCATGGGCTGCTGGTCACACATGAAAAGGAGAATGTGTCACCAGCAGGGCTGATATATAGGACCTCATAGGGGACACTGTGTGTGTGTGGATCCAAACAGAGGGAGCTAGCTGTGTCCCGTCCCCAGCTGTGTGTGTCCTTAGGGGCCTGATGTCCAAACAGGAAGAGGTGTCAGATGGCCAAGGGACTCAACTCTGGGACACAACAACTGGAGAACTGCCTGTCTGTCTGTCTGTCTGCTGGTGCTATATGCATAAACGTCACAGCAGCAGTTTGTTATGATTCCCCGGGCGTCCTGCATGGATGCTACCTGGTGTTTGCATCTGTTGCCTCATGCACACACATAGCCAAATCCCAGCTCTGATAATGAGCCGACCAAACCTATTAGTTCTCTTTCATCGTCCAATAAAATGAACGTTTTTTTTTCTCGTTATATCGTAACACCTGTTTCTCTGGGCTTGGCCTATACAGTCTACATCCCTGCAGCATGAAGCTTTCACTTCACTGGGACGTTAAGAAGCATAAGTTGACTGGTTGACTGATGACAGGTTGATTGATGCCTGACATCAGCCTAAGCCACAGTGTCCTTTCACGACATCCGATTCATATTGTTTGATACTACAGTTCATGGCTGTCATGTCAAATTACCATCATGTATCACCGTTTAAATGGATATTTGACATGGATGTGATTTGTGTGTGTGTGTATAGGTGAGTGTGTGCATGTGAGCACGTGTACATGGTTTGCGTTGTTTGTCCCTATTTGTGTTGTCTGTCCTTTACATTGTTTCACCTCTCTTATTCTGGATCTGTTGGCATTTGGTGTGAGACAGTGCTTACGTGTGTGTCAGTGAATGAGTGTATCCTTGTATTTGTGTATGTTGGGACAAATTAGTTTTCAGCTTGACGGCTTGTGTGTGTAAATGATTTTGAAAGGCTTTGTAATCACACACGGTGGGGACTAAGTGTGCCTTGTTGGTGTGCAAATGTTTGTGTGTGTGTGTGTGTGTGTTTGTCAGGGCAGCTGGACCTTAGCCAAACCCTTGCCAGGTCCTTTTTGGTACATCCTCTTAAGAATGAAGCACACTCTTGAGAGCGAGAGAGCGAGAGAGAGAGAGAGGGAGAGAGAGAGAGAGAGAGAGAGAGAGAGTGTGCGAAAGAGAAAATGTAATCTTAAAACAAAATTAGTTACGAGTAAATGGTAATCAGTGTTCTCCTTCTTCTCCCACAACAATTAACAAAAAAGACCAATTTTGGTGTCAAACAGCTGCAACGTGTCAGCCGGTCCCTCAGGAATACCAGGGAGCACGAGCACTGTTATGATAGCCGGCCTGGAGTTGGGTTATGGGAAATTCTTGCTAATCTTTCGGAAGTGAAGCAGCCCCAATTCAACCAAACATCTGGGTCAGCCAATGCTCTCTGGATAACCCGAATGACACACACACACACACACACACACACACACACACACACACACACACACACACACACACGCACACGCACACGCACTGACCCCTCAATCGTTAACACCCTGTGACTTACTATCTACATACAGATGGCGCGTCCAAAAATAGTACAAAGGAAATTGCTGCAGTCATGATGAGAAGAAGTATGAGGTCAGTACAGCCTCTCTGCGATGAAAGAGAAATTACCATTGATACACACTTATTATTCCGCTTTCATTTTCATTAAAGGTTTGGCACAATGAAATTCATCCGCTCGTCTTCCCGTGGAGAAGTGGGAACTGGTGCCGGTGAGCTAACAGCATCCTTTAGCTGCGAGGAGACGTGATTTGTACAAAGCTTGGTTACTAACACCACTGACCCCTTTTTGTGCTTTTCCAACATGCGCTTTTTTGTCTCTAATTCTTGTTGTTTCATTCTTTAAACTTGGTCACCCTGCATCCTTGCATCCAGCTATCCACCCATTTACTTTAAATGTTTCTACGGCCGGGGTTTGAATTCATTTGACTCATTCCTTTGCACTCTCACCACATCCACAGTTCTCCCTGCTTCTCTCTCCTCTGATATATTTAAATCATCCCCCCCTGGGGGGAACAGAAGCCTGCCTCAATCTGGAACCAATTGTTTTGTTCGGTTCATGAATCCAGAACCAAACCCCGACAAAAGAAGTCTTGTAAGGATCAATGTGTTATTTGTTTTTTGCTCGAGTTACAGATTGTGCTTCCATCAAAGTGTTTCTTGTGCCATCGTGCTGCGTAACAAGGCTGCAGAGAGGGCTGTGCTGCTAGTCGGGACTAGTGGTTAATATTCTCAGACTTCCATCACTTTTCTGACGTCTGAATTTAGTCCCTCTCACATTGTCAGGGTGCGAACTAATTGGAATAAAGCTTGAATTGATTTAACACGTTAAAACCTTTTCTTTTCCTCGGTAAAATATAAAGTAATAATAACAAACCTTTCGCTCTTCTTCAGGGGAGCTCTCTGCAGCAGCACATGTGAGATCAGGGAATTACACGTGAGGAGGTCATTCCCGGAGGTCATTTTGGACAGGACCTCAGGTGCGTTCATGGAGGATATAGGTGTGTGTGTGTGTGTGTGTGTGCGTCTGTTTCAGGCTGAGACACTCAGCTTGATGCCTGTCAGCATATGCCAACAAGCTGAGTAAGGCTGCCGAGAGTTAGCTCTGTGGCTGTTACCACCTGACGCCAATAGGTCACCTAATGACCTTTACTTCAGATGCAGAGCTGCAGACACAGGGTCCAATTTTACCTACTGCCAAGCGCCAAATGCCAAATCCATCAATAAGGGTCAGCCAACCCGCCACAACTTTTATAATGACATTTAAATGCCTTTTGTTTGCATCTCTGCTGGCCAACACACACTCTCTTTGACTCTCTGAACCGATGAAAAAGTGACACATTGTTTCAAGCTTCTTTGTATCTCCTATAAGAACTTTAATAAGGCGTCCATTGTGGTGTGTTTTGGTGACTCCTTGGCGTCTTGACCTCTCTTTGCCGTGCAGTCACATGCAGAGGCAGGAAGCACGAGGGCTCGGGTCTGGACAGAAGCGCAGGAGAATCTTTGACTGCTTTTAAACCCATTAAGGCCACCTGGGTGTGTAGCCATGCATGTCTAGAAACATCGCCAGGAGGTGCGCGTATCTCTCCGCGCGTGTGTGTGTGTGTTTGTGCGTGTGTGTCTGTGTACGGGCCAAGAGGTGGCCGAGAGGAGCAGCCTGTTCGGCGAGATTAGCAGGCACTCACATGTTGCATAACAGATTCCCTGTCTCGTGAAAAACCTGCCTGCATGCTGCCGCCCGCTAAGCAGGATGGCCTTTCACTAACGCCCTCTATACTCACACGTGGACTTGTATTCACAAACACACACAGCACTTTGCATATTCATTGTTGGGCCTCACCACCAAGATGCCTTTGGTGCTTCGCTTTGCAACGTCCGTGTGGCTAGTTTCCCTTTTTCATATCGGGGATGTTTGAGAGGAAAGGCAGCCAGACCGCCCTTCTTACTCACGCAGGTCGAGTTAAAGCCTTAACAAATGTCATTATCCAGACCAGCCTGGAGGTGATTAGGTGGTGTGCTGCTTACGGCTCCCTGTTTAGCACGGGCCGGCTGCATCCATGCGGGCCAACTGCTGTGTTTGTGCATATGGGCTTGGGCTTGCTGGAGGTTGTGATCCGATGGGTCCTATAACACCAAATCAAACACAGACACAAACAGACACAGTCTGCCTATTTCTCTGCTATAGCGGTTGTGTGTGTGTGTGTGTTTGAGCAGAGGGGGTTAAGTCATAAACAAGGTCTCCATGGTGACAACAGATGCAGCTGCAGCAAAGAATGAAGTTGAGTGTCAGCAGGAAGTACCCACTACGTTCGTGCGTATGTGTGTGTTTGTGTGTGCGTGTGTGTGCGTGTGTGTGTGTGTGTGTGGGGGGGAAGAACACCAGCAGTAGGGGCCCAGTGAGAATCGTAAACACCAGCAGGCCATGGCTTCCACAAATAGACCTCTAAGGGAAAAAAAACAAAAACGTGAGCTGGACAAGTGGGAAGAAAGATGATTTCACACACAATATAAAAGACGGATGAGTAGCACAGGAATGCCTGGAATATAACGAGTGTACACTTGTAAAGGGATAAATAAAAACAGCTAGTTGACATAAAAGAAAAGAACCCGCTTCTAGTAACACAGCAGCAAAAATCACATTTCTTTGCACTGGAGAAGCTTTGGCCTCCATGCTTGCAATGTCAGGTTCCTCACAGAGGCGTGTCGCCCTCCCTCCCCACGTAGCTAAAGCGCCAACAACCCATTCATCAGTCTTCATCATCTCTCATCGTTGTGTGGTAATCCTCCCAGCTCACTCTGGGTCTGTCCTGACAGCCCCCCGCCGTGTCTCTTTCTAGTCCTGTTGTGGTGGTGAGTGTGCCATCTCGATTCACACATCCTGTCAGGGGTTCGTAATCCCTCTGCCATGGTGGGAGAAAAGCGCACGGCAGCCCTCGCCCCCCTCCTCCCTCCCCCCTCGACGGTCAACTTCAAGACCAGGCACGTCGGTGTGGCGGCACCGCGCTGCAGTCCCGTCGTCAGACAGAGCAGACAGTGAACATCTCAGCCCGACTTGACCGCCCTCCCCCTCCCCCCCCTCCCTTTCCCTAAACCCCTTCCCCATGCTATTTTCCAATATTATTTATGCAGGGACTCTCTTTAGTCCTCTCTAAGCTGGCTTTTTCAAGGCTTTCCACTGAAGGGCTAAAAACGTACAAATCCCTCGCAAAAAAAACATATGGAGCACTATACCTTAATCAGAGCAGTCGCTGCGTGTGTGTGTGTGTGTGTGTGTGTGCTCACTAATATTAGAATAATCCCTGGTGATTATGGGAGTGGTTATTAGGATGAATATGGCAGCAGGGTTGGGTCGGGCTGTAGTGAGAAACAGATGTCAGTTGACCCACATCTTCCGAGCACGCCGGGACACTGGAGTGTCGGGTCAGGGCTCCGATCACCTCGGGGACACTGTACATCTGGGCCTCAAAAGATCTGTGGCTTTTTTCACTTGGTTCACACTGCCTCCTGAAAGCTGTCACGAACTGTATCTCGGTCTCTCTCTGCCTCTCTCTAACTCCACCTCTCTTTTTGTCACGCATACATTTAAAAACCTCCACCTTTGACCCCATATCTCTGCAGAGATTATTCCTTTACTGGTCACCAGCAGGAGAAAAAAAATGTGATTATCGCTACAACATGGACCTCATTAACACTAGATGACATCCAGAATTAAGACCAGTGCTGGCCCGAGCCTCTTGGGGTCCCTAAGCAGAATTTTATTTGGGGCCCCCTCCCACCACGCAGAGTCACCTGTGCTAGAATTATTGGCACAAATTTCATGCTATACTGTTATAGCGAAAATTATAAACGAATACAGTGAACTTATAATACAAAACTAGGGCTGCTTGCAGCATAAGCAAACTAAGCGGCTGCTTGGGGCCCCCTGGTTCTCTTATGCCTTGGGCCGCCCCTGGATAAGACAAATCAAAACGCAGTGCCTCACCTCATGAAGCAGGCAAATGCATGAGGTGTCATGTGTGTCACTTCCATATCATTACACAACTGTGAAACATAAAAGGCCCCTGTCTGCGTTACCACTGATGGTCCCAAAAGCACGTTGAAGGTCTTCTGCCGTGGGTTATACCACTAACAAAAGAAAGGAGGGAAGCACAGATTTCCCTTCTGGCCAAAACAAACATTGTGGCTTTGAGATATGGTTACATTTGCTTCAAATGACGCGGTTGACCAACACTGAGAATCATCGAATGCTAATTGATAACAGCTTGCCGGAGCTCCACTGAATACCGAAATGTGGGTTAGAGTCTTCTTTTTCCTGATATGTTCATATACGGGTTCCCTGGTCATTCCTGTGTGTTCCCAGGAGGCTGCATGGTCCTAGATAGCTGGATGACTCACAGTGGCCTTTCTGGCCTCCAAATTACTGGTTCACACAGTGTCATGTGATCTACTAAGGAGAAGGATGCAAAACATTTTCCCAAGTTGGTTCCATTGAAAAGTGAATAGCTGCCGTTGTTATTGCCTTTTACAGGCTTTAACTGTTATACACAGGCTTACATCATACCCTGTCGGGTTTAATGTTTTCCTTATTATACTAAGTTAAATGACCTCTGTTTCTTTATTAATTCAATAATCACCTCCCAAAAGGCTCACTCTTTGCTTTTCCTTCTCCTTTTTTTTTTTTTTTTTTTTTTTTTTACCAAATCTGTCCGTCTGTCTCCCCTTTTCCTCTTTCTGTCTCTGCAGCAGGATTACGGCCCGTCCTTGTCATCCCATAGGGCAGAGTGCTTTGATGGACAGCCGGGTTCAGCATCTTGACACAGGTCCGTGCCCCCGTCATCATCGCTGATCGTCCCGCGCTGGCCTCTCAGAGTGACAGGTGCCTGCAGAGCCATTTACTCCTCACGCAGCCCAAAACGAAAAGTCCTCCACGCTCTGCGGCCGCTCTCCTCCGCTTCCTCCACCTCTTCATGACGTATTTCCTTTTTAGCTCTGTGTATTTTGGTGTTTTTAAATTGATTTGGTTCTCTCTCCCCACCGCCTCTTCTTGACCTGAACTGATCCTCTTTTCTCTCTTCTTTGATCAACTCTCAAGTATCTAATGCAGGCTACTATTAATCTAAAGCAATCTGCCAGATCTTAATTAAGGTAATTACTGTGTTTGTTTTAACTTTACACTCATGACTCCACTCGAGCTACAATCTTCGACAGGCTATAACAGATGGGGTGCTTAGTACTCTATTGGGAAGGCTGACAGGAGTCAGCTGTATGATTTTTGAGCTGGATGTTTTTTTTAGCTTAATTTACCTTGCAAAACTGCGTAACAGGAATTCCTCCCAAACCATTCCCCTAAACGTTGAAGGTGTCATTAACAAGCGAGGAGGTAAACCGAAACTGCTTTATTTATCATGCAAAATGGCTGGTTAGCTTTTATTCAACAAAACATTGCCTGGAGCAGTGACGTTGCTATGTGCTTTTTTCGCATGTACGTTGGGCCTCGAGGGTCCGGTTTATCATCTCAGATTCATCTTGTGACGAGCCCATGTTTAGGGTCCGCGCTGCACTGTGGTAGAGAGACAAAGAGTGTCTCTTTCTGTCTCGGTGTTTACTCATAAGTTAGCGCTGCAACGATACGGCTGTGACCGAGATACATATTGTGTGTGTGTGCGTGTGTGTATGTGTGAGAGAGAGAGAGAGAGAGAGAGAGAGAGAGAGAGAGAGAGAGAGAGAGAGAGAGAGAGAGAGAGAGAGAGAGAGAAAGTGACCCAGAAGGACAGGAGGGCATCAGATGAGTACAGACTGTTTCCACCTGCCAGGTGCTTGGTCTCTAATCCCCCCCTCTCTGTCTGATTAAACACACACACACACACACACGCACACACACACACGTGCACAGGCGCAACAAGGTCATCTCTCTGTCAACTATACAATAGCGCTGTGTACCCATCTGGCCTACATCCTAAATACTTCCTCCTCAGTAAGCAAATAAAAAAGGAGAAGAAGACAGCAAACACTTGGATCCATAGCAACAGGTTACCAGTAAATGACTGTCACAACAATGGGGCTGTTTTTCATAGCACATATTCCTTGTTAAGGAGACACCCGCACTCACTTGTTTTGCTTGATGTCCTTTCTGCCTCGTGCACTCAGAGTTCCACGCAGCGAGGATGATGCCTCGCACAATACTTTCTTTGTCTGATATCAAAAACAAACTTTTTAAGAACGCCGTTGTGCACAAATGCAACGGCCAAAACCACACGAGATCTCCCCTTCTCCCCCTTTTTACGATAATAAAACTGCCTTTCTTTCTCTCTTTCCTGTTTTTACTTGGGAATATGACAAGGCTTCCCTGCGGTGAGTCATATCATTCTGCAAATGTTTTATTCTGGGAGTACAACGCTTTGATATCTGGAGGATAAGAGGCCTTTGTAGAGGCAGTGACACCCGTCCTCCTCCTTCCACCTCCTCGGTCCCCTCCCACACTCCTCTGCCTTTTCCTTCCACCCCCCCGGGGGGAGGTTTGGCTTCTTCTTCCCCATCGGACGGCTTTTATGTCTGACGAGGTTCTGCGCTGCCGAGGTGAGGATGAGGTCAAGAGACTTCAAACGCCGAGCGCCGAAGGAACGCCGTGTCTTAAAACGAACAAAGACGAACGCGGAGACGTTTGCGTGCAGTCCGACGGACACCTGGATTCTGGGGGTTTTATGTCTCGCCTTTTAAAACCCTGGAGGATTAGAAAATGTACAGTGCATTATCCACTATATTTAGCATGGCAGCGAGGAGCAGCATACCGTGTATTTATCATAACTCACGGATGCTGATGTGCGGCTTGATCTACATTATGATAGCGTAAGGAATTCCACGCGGTGCCGTGCTGTCTGCGCCGTCTCCTCTCCTCGACCTGTTGAGGCTGTGATTAGATGCTGCCAACCTCCAGGCCACAGCCATCACGTATACAGGTAGAGAACAGGCGGGACGTGGCTTTCCCGTATGCTGCGGGGATGAGAGGGAACCGGTGAACCCCGCGAACCGCAGACGGCGCTGAAAAGTTTGTGTCACACTAATGAGCAGTCTGTCAACAAGTGTGCGCTGCAGGGGACTTTGGGAGAAGAAAAAAAAAGGAAAACGCTTGGAAAAAAAGGAGATTATATGGTGGATATATCACTGCATGAATCCTCCTCCCTGTCACACTCACACCCAGCGACCGGTCTGAGGTATAGTGTGCTCCGCGTGTGTTTCTGGAGGGTCTTTGTGCGATTTGTTGTCATTGTCTCTTTTTATCCTTTGTTTTGCTGTCAAACTTCTCCTGGAGGAAAGATATCCGCTGTGCCACTATCCTCTATGCGTGAGGCTTAATTTACTGTTCATCTGACTGATCAGTAATCAACATTCAACGCCTCGTGTTCACGCCGGTGTAAACCTTTCTTGACAAAGTTGTTTCCCCTCTGAAACTCCTCCGTGACCGCAAAGTGTCCAACCTCAACCAGGACGTCCCGTCGTCTCATTTAAGTGACCGGTGGGAAGTTATGGAGATCAAGGTAACGTGGCCTGTAGAGATGTGACGAGATCTCGGTGTTCTCCACTCTGTTAGTGAAATAGTAACGTGAATATGGCTGTTGTATGGTTGTTGTTGATTTTTTCCAGCTTACATGATTCCTCCAAATTACATTTTTATTATTATTGTTATTATTTAGGGACTATAATTATAAAGCAGCCCCTCCTGTTCAACTCGACTATATTGAGTCCAAAATATCAGCAACGTCTCAGAAAGAAATCATAGGAATGTTACATACCACTGCGGGAAGATAAATTGTTTTTTTCGGGGAGGGCCGACCCTCACATATGAATTCTTTTTTACCCTAAAGGTGCAATAAGACCGCTGTATGTCACACGCACTGCAATCTCCTGTACAAGATGATCCCTGATTATGCACTGGAGGTTGACAAAGTGGGCTTGACCCTGGGCTGAGGCTTGTTTTGCTGCCGCGTCTCTGGAGGGCTTGTCTGGGGGCTGGCTGTGTTCTCCGTCTGGGCCGCGCTGCTCTCTAATCACCCTGACACAGCTCTCACAGGGCTGACAGCTCCGGCGCCGGGAAGAGAGGAATCGTACATGTGACGAGGCCCACCTTGGCTCTCCACTTGTGCCCTCTCAGGATAATCACTTTCTATCGATTTTTTTTTTTTTTTTCCCGGAGCACACAGATCACTGTTGCCTTTTCTACCTCCTTGATGTTGTTTGTCAAAATGCCTGAGGGCTACCGCACACAGACCTGTTTCCTTTTTCTCATCCACTCAATAATTGATAACACACTTGAATGAAAGAAGTACAATGGCGAAGCTGCTCCGTTTTTTTGCTCCACAATCGATAATGAAATTGAATTTCAAATGCAAATTTAATCCATCCCTTTTGAAAAGAATCATGGCCATTATTGAGATTGCGGCGAGTGCGTGTGTGTGTGTGTGCGTGTGGTGAAACATAAACCCAAACTCTGTGTGAGAGTGTGCGTGTGCAGTGGATGCTTCATTCCTTTACAGGCCGTATCAGTGAGCTGAGCCATCACAGCCGGCGCCCTCTGCTACTTACCTAATTAGCTCTAGGAGCCTCTGCATTATTAACAGACCCCCTAAATCATTCAGAGGGGCCCTAATGCGTGTGTGTGTGTGTGTGTGGGGGTGTGTGGGTGCGCATGGGAACACACAGAGTTGGTACAGAGGATCACTGCGATAATGTCCCTCCCTATTCACGACATGTCAGACGTAATTATTCACCCTGGGAAGACACGGGACCAGAACACTGGTAATGGCACTCTTTTTCATCCCCTCCCCCGTCTCCCCCTCCTCCTCACCCTCTCCCTCTGCTTTTATGACTGACAAGGTGCTAGCTGGCTGAGACGCACTCTGTAGATGGACAAACAGAGAGGATGATTGCTGCTGTGAGACAAGAATGTCTGCGCAGGTCAAGTGTTAAGTGCGGCTAGATCCGCTGCAGTGATGGATAATGTTTATTTTATTGTGTACATGGATCTCATTAACTTGAGCACCTATGTCATTTGTAGGCCTCATTTGGTTATATTGCATGCACTGCACTAATCGTTCTAGAGGAATATTACTGCGATAATGGTCAGTTTCATTTAGCTGCTTTAGCGGGGCAAGACTCGCAACGTGGCCTGCAGAGCAACGGAGGTGCTCAATGAAAACACTCATTTGAGAAGCAAATGCTGTTGAATCATGTTGAGCCTAGTGTGGTTGTTTCCTGTAGGTTTAGCAGCTGGAAGTAGTTCCGTCCTTTTTTTTTTTTTTTCGGCAGTGTCAGCAAGACACAAATGAAAAGTCAATACTCATCACTTCCTCCCTTTCAGCCAATAGCTGCTGCGTAAGAGGGGGGGGGGGGGGGGGGGGGGTATTGTTCTCTATGCGATAATATTTGGCTAGGCGGGTGACCAGGAGTTCTTGCCCTGGTAATTCCACATGTGTTTACTGGAATGTGACAGCTTCTTGAATCTCTGCCGTAGCTCTGGTATGTGGGTTGAATTCCAAAACTTTGATCCCATTTGAGTTCACTGTCCCACATTCATTCTGCAGAGCATTGTGATGGATGATGGACTAGGTAATTAGGACCTACTTCTAATGCCTCATATGTCTTTAGCAGGCTTTGACAGCAGTGCTGCTTGTAAATGGTAACATTTGGTTAAAGGTGCCTTGTGTGACTTACAATAGAATAATGTACATTTAGCTGCTGCAGTGGTCAGATGCTTGTATTCTAATATGCGTGTTTGCTATAATCCTATAGCCGTTTTCACACATCTATTCACCGGCAGTGATGAAATAAATATTTGTCTCAGTCTAACAAGATGTGGCTTAATGTTTTTTTTTTAACAAAATGTGACTATTGAAACACCAGCACCAACACTGCTGAAGCCCTCGGAAGCTTTATACCTCCCAGCATCCTGGTGTTGTGCATGTCCACTGACCTTTGTTTATTGGCTTTGTACTGTAAGTGCAGGATGGGAGAAATGATTGAGACAACTGTAATGGGTAAAATAAGATAAAAGTCTCAGGATGTTGAGTGTGAGGAAGAGAGCAACACTCCTCGTTAATCTGGTCCGCCCCCTCCCTCCTCTGTTTCAATTAAGAAAATGGCTTTTTACTTGAATTAACAATAATTCACGGTTAACTGAATAAACTTTATTAGATTATCAAGGCAACAACATACAAAGTGACACACACTCACGCACACTCAAAGGTGCACACACACACAGGGGCTCTTAGGTGTCCGGGCCCCGGATCTGCTGACCCGTTTTGGGGAGGGCATGTTGTTATGGGATGTTGGGGAGAAATGTGTCATCACGCTCCTGGAGGGGCCTCACTACCCTCTATCCTTGGCCTCAGGCAGCAGCTTGCATCACAGCGATTAGCTCCCAAACCCAGACAGTAACACCAGCGGCCACATCGTCATAATCGCCATTCCCCCCCCCCCCCCCCCCTCCCCCCACCAACACCCCCAACACCCTCACCACTGCAAAACAATGCAGGGACTCATTTCTCGAAGCCTCAGTCTTCTTTTATGCCACTACAGATGAGCTGTCTGCCTATAACAATTTAGAAAAATGAAATGGCCCGGTATATCAATTGTCTTTTTTTTTTTTTTTACACGTTCATGCCAACAATGAGATGTTTCCTGCTGCGGCCGTGGTACAGCCTTCATTGTTCAGACCTTCCTCCTCTTCCTCCCCTTCTCTCTCTCCCCCCTTTCTGAAATGATTTACCCAGCTACAATTATTGGGTAATCTCCACTGTCATTACTCTTAACATCTGCTCTGTCAATGCTAAGGGCTTTTGGCTGTGTTCTACGACGGTGATTCTATGTGCTTACAGTCCTGCGAGCCCCCCCTCTCCCACCTCCCCCTGATGAAATGGTTTTTATATGAGTGGGAGCAGTATGGTGGGATAATTTGCTTGCGCGGTTGTGTGTGTGTGTGTGTGTGTGAGTTTTGGATTTGAGAGCTGAAGGGCGGCCAGAGGCCAAAGGTCAGCTGAGTATCTCGAGTTGAAAAGTCAGGGGATACGTTCCAATATCGGATCCCACAGAGAAGACAAAGTAACTGATATTACTGACAAGATACCACCCACCATCTTGGTTTTCTCTCATGCAGACACCCGTTCCCTCACGTGTTTCTGTCTGTCCCTCCGAATGACTAACAAGCAGACACCCAGAAGACAGGCAGTTAAGCAGGGTAACCTTTAGCGAGCAGGGAGAGGAACATTCAGAAATTTCCATCAGATTACCCTCTCCAGTTTCCATTGTGTGTGTTGGCCCCTTCTGTGGTATCGCCTCCCCCCCACCCCGTCCCCTCCCCCTTCACGCAGCAAATTGGAACCATTTGGTATTCAGATAACGACAAACAGCTCAGATCTGCTGGAACAATAAGCAGTTTCAGACCAATCGCCCACCTGGACTGAGCTTGCTGAGGACGTCTTGATAGTCGCCACTTCTTTCACCGCCACTCAATTGCCCGTCTGTCTTCTAACAGCCAGCCTTTCCAAAGCCTCCCCGTCTGAATCACGTTTTACCTCCCTCTCACCCCCGAGTGCTGATTGACCTTCAGCTTCTTCACAAATCAGATATGACTCAAGAGTCCAATACGAGATGAATTTGGTCTAGCGGATGTCACAACTTGGCGAGTGTTGTGAGGCTTTCTGTCCGTAATGGTTCTCTGAAGCAGTTGTCCGTGAGGGAATGTTTGTTTTTATGCTCGCTATGATTCCCCCCCAGTGAGAAGAATCTAGTGACACGGATCCAATATTGTGTGATAGAGATGGATGCCCCGTTTTATTAGCAGTGTTTTGTATGTATGTCTGTGTGTGCATATATTCCCAGAGTGCCTGGGGGAGCACACTGTGACCCTGGATGTATTTGGACACCAGAGGCCAATGCTGGCAGAGGCCGAAATGATGATTAAGGACAGGGGGGCTGGATGGGAAAATGTGGATTAATGAAGCTCAGATAGAATTAATAGCCATGACATCCCACAACAGCGCAGCCCCTTAATGAGAATATGTCGTGGGTCTAACCGGAGTCTCGGCGCTTGTTTCGCTTTCAAGGTGACGGTAGAAAACAGAGAAGAAAAGTTGAATCCCTCAGCTGACCTACCAAACAGAAAAAACCCAAAGGCAATATTTCTCACAGGCAGTCAGCGAGTAGTGGTAGTAGTAAACTTGTTAAACCTCCACGGCTTTTGACAGCTTGTTATGAAAGCAGCTGCTTTAGATAAGTGCCCAACGGCCCGTACAAATGATGTCCGGGATAGTGGGAGCTGGGGCTGCTGGATTGCATCTTGGGCGATTCAGAAACAGCGAGAGACACTTAGGCTACGTTCACACTGCAGGCTGAAACAACCCAATTCCGATTTTTTTGCCCCTGTGCGACCTGTACCTGATGTTTTCATGACAGTCTGAACGACACAGAACCAATCTTTTCATATGCGACCCAGGCCACTTGGGTATGTGGACCCCATTCCGATACGTATCCGATGTTTTTAAATGCGACTTAAGTCTGAACGGCCAGGTCGCATGTATCTGACCTGCACGTCATTGATGCTCGACAAACGTCATAATGCGCCGCCGCAGACGTGTCTCTTCCCGTGACAGAGTTAAGCGAAGGCACTCACAAACATAATCGAAGGTGGATCTGGACATTCGGAAGTGATTTCGGTGTTCGTGAAGCAGCTCACATCAGTATCCCAACACTCCTGGCTGCGACTCCGCACCAACACATTTCTACCGCTGCTGCACAAAACACCAGAGCTAAAAACCTTGCTCTCCTCCGTTTTAATTTTGAAACTTTAGGGTAGGTTGAATTTAATTAGATATATGAACGGCTTTTTTAAAAAAAATCAGAATTGAGCATTAAGCCCTGCAGTGTGAACGTAGCCTTAGTCTGAGGAGAGTGTTTTCAGTTAAGCTCGGCCCTCAACGCGCAGCCGCATCCCCTGAACTTTGATTGAGAGCGTCCCAAAAGGGTGTGTGTGTGTGTGTGTGTGTGTGGGACGTACACTCCATGATGAAATTCAGTAGCCACATTACCTTAATAGCTCACTCTTAAGGTGCACCATTGCATTCATGTGCTGACTTCCAGTTAGGGAAGTCAATTCAATTCAATTAGACATTAAATATCTTTTAATTGGTTAGCACTTTCAGACAAAAACAAGTGATATTCAGAGCAGACACATTTATTCAGTATATAGAAGATACAATATAGCAAGCAAATATATTGTTTGCTATATATTGAACCATTGAATATACAGTATTGTCATTGCTTTGCTGCAGCACGTTTGTCTTTCAGAACTTCCCCAATTGTTCAACAGCAGCTGCAAAGAGTCCATATTCACCCCCCTGAAGTTTTAATCTGGCTCCTTGACGATAACAGTGGCCGGACCGACTTGTCTTCTCTTTAGTTTCACCACCTGGTTCGTTTTTCAGTCGGTGGTCTTTTACTTCTACCCCCTGCGGGCTCAACACGCCTGGACGTCTTATTAGCACGTTTTGTCGGGAAAGCGGAGAATGGTTCAGCTCCAGGTGGCAATCTGTCATTAGTGTCTGATCTGCTCTGCAGGTAAATGTTTACCTCAAACTGGTTAGACATTACTGGAGCCTGCATCAGGAAGCCTTTGACTGGATGTTTTTGTAACAGTTTGTTATATCAATATCCGTGGCACATGATCATGACTCATCTGTTCACTCTAAAAAGTGGAAACAAGGAAAGCAACCGTTGAGGTGCTATGAACATAAAGCTGGACAATTAGTTTGTGCAAAACCAATCAGAAACAGAGGGGACATATTTTTGGTTACAGTAACGGGTTGCACACACAGTTTGGTGGAAAACAGGGCTAGGCGGTTCAGGGAGTTCAGTCCAGAACATCTCAATTTCTGTGAAAACATGGTCATGTGGTGTTTTAAGCGAAAGAGAGACCACTGAGATGGAGGGAGAAAGTAAAAGAAGGATTGAAATTACAGTTGAAACGCAAAAAAGTGCAATAACCCACTGTGCTTCATTCTAATGCAGAAGATCTTGTCAGATCCAGATCTCTGCAAGTAACTCATCTCCTGCAGCTATAGGTACATTTGGATCATGAAAATGCATAATATCTGTAACATCGGCACCTTTCCATAAAGCCCTCAACCATATGCTGAAATCTTCCTTTCTTTGCCAAAACATAAAACATGTTCCCCGGGTTTTTCTTAATCCCAACAAGGACAATTTCTCATAGTCTGTTTCTTCAAGTTAGCGAATGATGCGTCATGACGCCGCTGAGCTGCTCCCTTCTTGAGTATCTGGAGCGGTGACGTGGGTTGATACTGACCCTGGGCGGTCGGAGGGAACTCTGGGAATGAGTGTAACAGGAGAGAACACACACTAGACTGAGATAGTGAGCATTGACAGGATTGTGCTCCCAGGTGGGGCGTCACCCTCGAGGGAGCGGTGAAGATGATGCATGCCGAGATTTAGCAGAAAGTCTGATAAAAAAGTAAGTTTTTACCAAACTACTGGAAAAGCCCGATGAAAAAATAATTTCATTTTGCATTTTTTCCCCTTTTTTTTACATTAGCTTTGAGGTCGTTGACTTTGCCGCCACCTTCCCATTGTGAAAGGGTGACCTTCCTCTTTCTCCCACTCTCTGTTCTGCTCAGCTCCGTGCATCTGTGTCTGTTTACCAGCCTGCCTGCGTCTCCCTCAATCTGAACTGATGAGTGCAACTCACAGCTGCTCCTCTCTTGTTTCCCGCTGCTCGGGTTGTGTGTGTCTGTGCGCGTGCGCGTGTGTGTGTTTGGTGTCTTCGTGCCCGGTGGGTACAAGCGCCATGCTTCCAAATCAAAGACGACCTGCCTCGCTGTCGCAGCTCACCTCTGATCACGGAAACAGTGTTTAAATAAAAGGTGTTAACATGGATCTGTATTTGGCTCTAATCCTGTTTTTTGTCTTTATTTTTCATTTCCACTGTTACATATCTGTATCGATAGACGCACAAAGCATTGTGAACAAGTACAAGTACTTGCAGGTACGGTCTGTACATGTTCATACACAACTAATGTCCACCTGAGTCACCTGAGTCCTCTCAGCCTTCGATTTCATGTATTGATTTTCACCCTTATTCATTTCCTGCTTTTATCTCCACCAGGATGACATGCAGTGTAAAGATGAAAAAAAGACAATATTAGGAGCGTTTATTATAAATGGGGTGTTAAATATAGTGCCGACTAATGGGAACAGGAAGTGAATGGTATCAGGGGGGGAGGAGGTGAAGAAGAAGGAGGTTAAAGACTGAATATGTCTTCAGGCGAGTATATGGATACTCTTGAGAGCATGACATCATCAGGACAGGTGTTGTTTGCTGTTGTTCTGAAGCCAGGGCGGGGGGGCCTCGAGGAACCTGTTGGACCTGTTTTGGACCCGAGGGACGATTTCTCCCCTCAGGTGACAGCTGAGTCAGAAGTTTAATGAGTTTGTAACCTGATAAGTAAGGAATTACCATCATACAGTAGCTGCACAACTTGAATTCCTACCAATTTTTTTCTCTTTTTCTGTCCTCTTTGATGATATTTTGGCTTGTTAAAATACATCCTGGGAGTATTTACGTTTAACGCAAATATTTGTAGATGTTTTGCATGCAAAGCTTGTGCACGTAGTTGTGTATGTTTCTCTGTATTGGTGAGTGCAGAAACCCCCTGAGTTACCTAATCTAAGTACATCAGACTTCAGGAGGCCACTGGCTTGTGCGGAAGTTTCCTTAGCTTCCTGCAAATATTTGTATGAAAACACTTTCTCCTTCAGGTAGAACCAGTCGCTGTGTCGCGTTGCCTGTCGGTGCTGGTGAAATGTTTCTTTGGTAATTCATTTGCAATTAGGAAATGTAAATCAGACAGGTGCTGCTGGCATCTATCAGAGTCTGTATTTGTTTTACCTAAGGCGTCTCAGATCCTCCCTTTGTAATCACACGCACATGCACGCTTGCACATTTGGACCCACACAACCACACACCCACACCCACACCCACACACACACACACACACACAACAAGGTCACCTCCACGTATTGCTTAGGGTCTTTCTACACGAGTCTGAGGAGACTGTAGAGGTGCCGTATTGAAAGAGAAGCAAACTTTTTACTCGGGAGAAGGCACAGAGAGTCTGCCTTGTTTCTGACTGACATATGTTCACTGTGTGCGAGCGAAGAACTGGGATCAACACTCTCTGCACATAAGGAGAGGTACAGCTGCTAGATAGCATTGCTTAGTTTGTGTGTGTGAAGTGAGGGAAAGTGTGTGGGTGTGTAGGGGGGGGAGGCACACGGGAATGCACGCTTTGTGTGTGTGAGAGAGACGAGTCACTTCGCACAGGCGTAGTAGTAGTAATGAAGCGTGCCAGTGCAGAGAGAGTGGAAGTTGTGTCAAACTAAGGGGGGGGGTGGTGGGGGGGGAGGGAGGGATCTGCAACATTTGGTTTCCAGTATGTCACATTTCCGCCGCATTTTAATTACCTTAAATAATGCCAAATATCGAGCATGAGAGATAAGTCGTTGCTTAAAAAGACTGACCAGTGTGACATAATGTGCAATTTTAATATTTGGACGGCAGACAAGCAACTTTTCAAAAGACAGTTTTTTTTATTCAGATGCCCTCCCACACACACAAAGACACACGCCGGGCCACATTCATAAACACGCGCACACGCTCACACATACACACACACACACACACACACAGAGTGTTTTATACCACTGGCAACGGCCTTATTTCCACCAGCTGTCTAGATGTATAAAACCCAGGCTTGTTGTTAGGTCTGGGGCTTAAAAGCATCGCCAAAAAGAAAGCTGGGCAGGAATAACGGCATTAATTCTGTGATTTGAGCCTCAGCATTTAAAAGTGCTTAAAACTAGCAGCTGGTGTCAACAAGGTAATAAAAGCAGGCACAAGGGATCACTCTGCCCGAGTGAAACGGCGGTGATGCAGGAAGTGCGGAAACAATGGCACGCGCCGCCGCCCCCTGCCACGCTGCCAGAGGAAGAGAGGGCAGTCAGGGGCATGTGATGTAAGTCGCCTGTCGTTCATCAGCCCGTGTCTGAAATATAACGCGCCATGGATTGACGGCGGCACGTCACGCCCTCCGTGCTTTATTTATTTCACTGAAAGGGCCCCGGAGAACTCCTGCCGGTGACATCACTCCCTCTGCGGCGTCTCCCCCGCCCTCCCCCTGTCAGGTGAAAGGTATCGTTTACCGCAGCTCCTGCCAAGTCAGGAGTTGGAAAACTTTAATTTCCCTTGCTGTGGAGAAAAGAGCGACAGGTTTGATGTCCATTAACCAAACCCCTGAAACTGGAGTGGACGTGCACTTGGATGGAGAGAAGCACTCTGCGGCGACATCAGCTAACCCCCGACAACCTCTGTATCGTCTTTCTTACTGTCCCTCCGCCGTTCCATTACTTCCTCCCTCTGCCTCTGCGCTCACTTTCCCTCCTTTGTTGTGGAGGGCAAGGTTGAGATTCCTGCAAAGAGAAAGTCAAGACTGGGCTGGACGCGGGCCACAAAGTCCATTATGATCCGCCTCCTCTCTGCCGCTCATTAACGTGTCCTTCGCGGCGTGGCAGCGGCTTCACAAAACGCCTCGGCATTCCGGCACTGCTCTTAAATCCACACGACGCAGTCTGTAAAACGTCTTGACTCTCCTCACCACTTTGCAAGTGTGCAAAGTCAGACTCGGGGAACTTTTCACGTTTCCAGTCACGCAAAATGCGATTGCTTCAAACCAATTAATATGCATCTGTCTGATTGTTAAAGTGATTTAAAATAAAATTCTGAAATTCTGTTCATGTTCATTCATTTTTTTTCTGACTTGAATCCAAATTTAACAAATTTACTCAGAGGTGTCAATCAAAGTGGAGGACAAGTGCAAGGTGTCCTGAAGGTTAATGACTTAGGAATAGCTGAGCGATTTAAACACCATATGGATAGGCTCATCATCTCCAAGCTGTTCAAGGTTGAACCCATCCAGAACACTGTAGGATTGAGATAATAGT
Source organism: Apeltes quadracus (assembly GCA_021346845.1). NCBI lineage: Eukaryota > Metazoa > Chordata > Actinopteri > Perciformes > Gasterosteidae > Apeltes > Apeltes quadracus. Next base: position 6,401,419 of record CM037931.1, read on the forward strand.
CTTCTTCGCTGTTGTTAAGCTACCAACTGAGACTTGAGCAACTTCCTGGCTTTGCCCAAACGTTTTCTCTCCTCCGCGCCTGTCAGGCAACGCGATGCAGAGGTGCCGATGACACGTCTTTCTTGCTTTTGTTTCTTCCTTCCCACTTTCGTTTCGTTCATGCCGCCACTTTCTTCCTCCTCTCTTCTTCATCACTCCTGTTCCTCTTCTCTCCGTCGGGCTCCTCGGCGCACACACGCATCCGGTGGAGAGAGAGCGGCTCGCCCTCACAGCCATCTGTTTTCAGGCAGCCTGCGAGCGTTGCTGAAATATGTAGGGCCTAATTAATTCAACCAAATTGTTTTAGAATAGATTAATACAATAATGGCAGCGCATGAAAGGTTATTTCAAGTACACCACTCAGCTAATCTCATCAAAGGGTAGATTTCACCGCTCTGCAGTGTGTAAACACCCACCGCCACGCAGACCCGTATACAGGGAATCCAATCTATATGTAATCAATCAGGGTTGGTGCTGAATTCACAAGTTAAATGTAAAAACTTTTATCAGAGAGAGGATTGATGATGATGATGATGATGATGATGATGATTAAACTAATCAATCCATCAATTTTAGAATAAATGTGCACAGTTTTATGTTTTTAATAGCCTTTTAGAGTCTAGCGATGGTACAGCACCAAAAACAACAATCACGGATGTGTTAAATCTTACATTAACTGTAATTATTCCAGTCAAGAAGACTTAGAAACAGAAAAAAAGATCATAATGCTCAATATTATCCTGTCTCTATCTGGAATGGCCTTAATTGATTGTAAAAGAACTGCCTCACCAATATGAGGTATATTCTGATTGCTTAACGAACGATATGATGCGTTCATAGGCAATCATTTTTAGTATTCATTTTTCTTTACTTTTGAGTTCTTTTCATGTTATAATGAGACCAACTCTCATTCGGAGTCATTGTCGATACTCCGGGTCAAAGCTTGTTTTTGAACAAGTAACCTTTTGCTTTTCGATGGCTTCACTCATCCTGCCAAGCTTTCCAGCTCATACATTATAGAAGATGGATGTGTGATTGTTTTTCCTTTGATGGTTGTTATAGCAGAACAGCTGGCGATGCTTTAAATCCTGTGACCTCTAAAAACAAAACCATAGTCACTCACTTGAAAGCCCTTTATAAATGATGCAACACTAAAGTCATTATGAAGGGTGTAGTTTTAATACACTTGCTATCCACATTGGAATGGTTCCTTGATCTATTATTCTTTTTCGTTCGTCGTCTATTGAATATCCCTGAAGGAGAAATTTGACCTTCTCTGTGAAAAATATTTTCTCATTTTTAAACTACACACCCTGCTCGTCTTTGTACTGTGAGAAGCACTATTTTTCCGGTAGAAAAGTTTTGTTGGGAACATCTGTAATCTCCTGCGGTCGTGTCGGTGATTAGTGCTGCAGTGGACTCTCGGTCTGTCCGTGGTGTCTCTCGCATGCTGTCGTGACTCCCTGTTGGCTCATATGTAAACTAATCACTTGAAGAATTAATGAATCAAACCATCAAGGCAACACATTTTTTTTTATGGAGCAAATGTACACATTTATAAGCAGTTGGTGTCTCATTTTCAAAATAAAGCGCTACACATACAACTCCTCTGAGGCGGAGAGGCTGCGCCATCAGTCACCCGGGCTAACCTCTGTTGGGAATGATGGAGACAAGCAGAAGTCATAGGGCTGTTGCACATCAAGATTAATACCACCTCGCCGCCCTCCCCAGGGAGACAAACTAACAGATTCCCTACTTGACTCCCAGAGCCGGCTCCTATAGACGGCTCTGGTTCATTAACACAAGTATTATGGCTGCACCGCTTGCAATTAGGAATGTGTTTAAGACAGAGCCGTGCACGTACACTTACAGCAGCACGTGCACATGTCTCGGTACACACTTACTCTTACACCTAGACCTACACACACACACACACACACACACACACACACACACACACACACATGCACACACGCACGGTGTCGGATGCATTTTTTAAGAGGAGGAATATGATAATGAACCTGGCTTGATAGAGTAATTAACTGGGCTAAATGGAAATCCCACGAGGTTCAGTGATAGTTAGCAGATGTTCTGTGAAATACATTAAAGACCAAACGTCTTGAGAAGCGGGGGGAACGAGAGCAAGTACGAGAGGGATAATGTTGCCACTGGAGATAAAGTTTGCGGTTTGACAAATAAGGGGCACAATTTGAGGTCTGGGTTTCGTGCTGGGTGTCTTTTATTCGGAAACAACGTCTCTGCAGGCAGGAAAGAATCAGCTGATCTGAGTCATGTGGCTTACAGGAGTATTGGGCATAAAAAGAGAACAACCTCAAGCAAGCTTGGTTTTGAATAGAGAACTTTTAAGACCAGAACAAAGTCTGGTGAAGCGGTTAATTAAATGTGCTTCTTATTACGTTGATGAAGCAACGTGTGTAGAGTTGGGAACAAGCCTATAAATCTGCCCCAATAAATCTGCCACTGGAAATGTTTCTGATTTAATAAAGTCTGTAACATACCAACGGTTCTGTGGTAGACTTACTGTTTCCAATGACCCTGGCGGGAAAGCTGTGCCTTGTTGCTCACATCGCACCAGGGATTGACATCATCGTAACCTTCCTTTGTCTGACATAATTATTCTGTTTACAGGCGGGTGACAGCGTGTTGATTCAGAGCTTAGCAAGTAGCTCGGAACAAAAAACGTCAATTTATCACAGGCTACTCTATGCTGCTACAGCGGCAAGCACGAGAACTATAAGGCCCCCCCCAAAAAATATCTAGGATGTCATGCTGTATAAAAGTACAAAAGTACAACTCTCCATCATGATATGCACTGAAGATGGGGTGTTGCCTTCTGCACAGCAGTATCAGTGGCACCACCAGAGGCGGTGAAGTCGGCAGCTAGCTAGCTAGCTTGCTAAGTCACACTGAGAAGAGCCATCTGCTTCCCTGTCTGAACTTTAGAACAAAGACACCAGGCTGTCAAAGTTTCCCTCAAACAGAGAAACGCACCCTGACTCAATCACAAGCAGACGCACGCAGGCAGACTGCCATCAACGCATACACGTACACAGTCGCACACACGGACACTCCACCCACATATGCACACTCATTTTGTACTTGTTTCTGTCTGTTCTGCAGTGCGATGGACTTTCCCGTTCTCAGTTCAATGTCTCATCTGGGCAAACAAATGTTATTCGGGATATTTCCTCTTTCTGCAACGTCAGAAATGCTTCCTCTGAGAAAAATAGTTCCCGCTTGTGCTTGTGAATAAGAGCACCTGTTAATGCTGAGTTCATTATTACATTTATTCCAATCAGTCCATGTGGTCAGTAGGTGTAAAGCAGCTGCAGGAAGTTTAATAATGACTTCCTGTTTGCTCCGCCTCCTCCCACCCACTCACCGGTTGCAGCCAGCCATGTGGTTCTGCATGGATCAACTCCATCACTAATGAACCGGCACTGATAGGACACAAAGCAATGCTAGAAAACACACACAAATATACACTTTAAAGACAACCACAACCACTTCGAAACCTACGAATTGATGTGATCCAAGAGGCTCGAGAGCGAGCTTGAACTTGTAGCGACCTCACACCTTAATGTATTGATCAATCAGTGTCCCATCTAACGCCGCCCTTGCCTCCCTCTAATCTAATCTTTGTTTTCTCTTTTCCGACTCCCGCCTGCACATCCCCACCACGGCACATGAGTGAGAAACCTGGAAAACCTTTTAGCGAGCCTTATTTTGACATGCATAATGTGTTCCAGAGGAGTACACTTGGATCCTCTGCCGAGCTAATCTGTTTACATTAAGCCCTGCCCTAACACGAGAGGACGCCTCATATCGAGCTTTAACACTTGGCCCGTTGCTATTTTTCACACAGTGCATCCGGGTGAATTGTTTGCTAAGACTTTAACTGTCCGTAGCCTGACACGATGAAATATCACTGATACTTTGACATTTTGCTATCTTTGACACCCAAGATGAAAACCAGAAGGCCGCGAGTGTCAGTTGTGGTCATATCTATCATAAACAGCACACTGTAAGCGTTACTGTTTACAGTTCCGCGTGCTGACGTGCAACATCGCACTAGCGGGCTTCACTTTGCTGCCTTCTTCTCTGGTGATGTGGAACATGATGTATTATACTTCTCTCTCTGATGGTGAATCCCGTTGGCTAGAACTCTCTGATAACTTGGGGCACAACGCCGAAGGGAAATTCTAAACCATGCCGCTCGATCTGGTGCGACCCGACAGAGATCCAATTAAGATTGAAATGCTGTCAGTGGAGATGCTGTGCGACGCAACACGCGTTGCAGTGCTGGGACGACTTCTGTGCACTCAACTATCGGAGCCGGTCACAGACTTTTTACTCTTAAACACAATGTCAGAGGTTAGCGAGGATCCTGAAAGCACTGTTATGTTTGATTATTCTAAAAACCTCCTTAAGAGAGGGAGGTTTGTGCCCAGTTTTATCCCTCACATGGGTACAAATGCGTCCTTACGTGCTAAGCGGACGTCAATGAAAAGGATCACTTCACTTTAATACACAAACTATACACAAATACTGGTTGATTGTGTTCCGCAGAAATAGTCTTTCTATTCATTGCACATGGTTCATTCTTTTGTACTAACAAAATGTCTGGTTCCAGCTGTCATAGAAGTGTCTGACCCCCTTGTGCTGCCATGGTAACCTCTTTAATAGTCTACTATGGATGGATGGTGGATCCGCCATGGCATGCTTGGCTTGTTTCGTTATTGAAATCCCAGGGAAGGAAAAGGGACATTGATTAAAAAGGAAACTGTTCCTCTCAAAGTAAATGACTTTCTGTTTCTTTCAGCTCCTGGCCCGATCAAATATGTGACCACATAGATGCCTCCTTAACTGTCATCATTTCTTTAGTCACCGCTTTCTTTCAGATGGTTCGAATCGAAAGCTTTTTAAAAAGAGTTTCTCAACATAACCCAAACGAGTGTGACCGAGTTTACTCAGCTCAAAGGTCAGCTCAGTCAAATCGCTCCATTCAATCTGTGCGACATTACTAAGAAAACAAAATCACTGTGTGCTGGTTAACCATTACCACGCTCAATTAATCATTCTGTGAGCCTATGTGGGAATTTGTTCGATGCCCTCCTCCTCTCCTCCTCTTCCTCATGCCATTGGTCTGACTTCATCACGTCCTGGTCGACACCCTCCGCTCGCACGGCGCCGCGGCCTTGCCTTTCATGTGCTTCCCCCGAAGCGCCATCGGCCACCGCCCCTCCGTGCAGACGATAAGCATCTAGCATCTCCACTTTGCATCTTCCTCGCGGGTGCGCACAAACAAGACACACATGTGGAAACACCTAGGTATGTCCCAGGTATTTGTATCTGGGTGTGTGCGTGAGAGGAGACGACCACCTGATAGCTCTCCGACTCTCCGTTTGACCTCAGAGGTCAAACACTGAGTAGAAGGAGAGGGAGAAGGGATGAGGGCGATGAAGCGATGAAGCAGGTTCACAACTAATGGCAACAGAGGCTGAAAACGTGAAGAATCCAGTTAGGAAAACAAGAAGAAAAAGGCTGGTGGGTAGCGCGGGGGGAATTTTGCTTAATGCACCAGCGATTATTTGGAAAAAATAAATATTATATGCACAGCTGCTAAAAACTTAAGATATAAAAGAAGTATGTCTATTAGAGCTTTAGTAGCTGTTAATATGTATGGAATCAACTTTTGCCTCCCTCCACAGTGTTTGTATATCCAAAGTAGATGGAGACGAGAGTTGACTATCCACTCTGCATCCACTTCTTTTTTTTATTGCAGCTTTGCATAAACCTTGGTTGATTTCTGGAGCAATTAGAGCTTGAAAGACATTAAATGAAACCGACAGTGGTTCACTGAACGCCTCTTTTTCTCTGCGCTTCCTCAGCGTGGTTTCTCTATCAAGATGGTGTGACGATTTAATTCTGTCGCTGCATGATTTTAATGTGGGGGGATTATTTTCCTGCTCTGTTTTACTTGCTCCCAGATGGAGACGATAAAGGTGAGTTAAAATTCAGAGCTAACACCTTACTCAGAGACCGAAGGGTCTGTTTCCCCGGCTGCAGGATTCCAGGATCCGGCTGAATAAGTGATTAAAAGTCTTGTCTGTCAGTCAACAGATTTTGTTGAAATTGGCAGTTTTATCAAAGTACATCTTGCATAGATTAATGTAATCAGATTATGCTTTAAAAGCTTTTCACTGCCAGAATAACCTCAAACAAATCTATAATGACGGCTTTAGCCCCGAACTGAACAAGCCAAAGTGTCTAATGGAGTCATCAGCCCAATCAGATTATCGTCATCTGTTTTTGGGCTAGCTACCTCTGTGTTCCATGATCACGTGAGTACGCACACACACACACACACACACACACACACACACACACACACACACACCAAACACGCATGCACATCCCTCCGATTCCTAACCACGAGGAGCAAAGAAGCGTCAGGAGATGTTTAATTAAGACAACAGATCAATTAACAGCTCAATTAGCCCGGCTAATTAAGGGCTCAGTTGGAACAAAAGCTCGCTCTCCTCTGCTCTTTCCACCTCTCTGTGTCTCTCGCCCAACGTCTCTCTCTAACAAACACGCGCGCACACACACGTACACTCACACCCTCTCAAAAGGTTTGAGAACAGGACACGATTGTCGCAAAAACTTTGCTGTAGAGCACATAATCCTACTTAATCGCCAGTCCAGATTTTGGGCTGCAAATTGCCTGCGAGGGAGGATAAGGGCAGTAATTCTCTCTCTAAATTTCATCTGTGAATCCAGGAAAATGATCATCTAATAGCACTAATTGGAGCTACAGCAGGCTGGAGGGTGGAGCACATCTTAGTTAACTTGGGCCTTTATTTGGCAGTTTACGTCGCATCATTTTGTGTTCAGGCACAGCATTCGAATGGAGGCATTTACACATTTAGAATCTCAGTAATTTCCTCATCCTCCACCTAGAAAACAGGCGTCTTGTGCGAATTGGGTCCTATGGGGTCGGTGGTGGTGGCAAGGAAAGTGCTGACGTTTGCACGCCTCTGAGGTCCACACGTATTTGGCGTATTTGGATCTTTCATTTACGTTGTGCTGCACACAACTTCATACCTCACACCTTTGATGGGGGCATATTATGCCCACCTATAATACCCAGATCTATGCTCCTGCCTGACGATTTTCTGACAAATCTGTATATTTTCGAAAAATGTCGCCTTATCTACAAGTCTTTATCTGTATCAGAAATAAGGTTGTGTCAAGAAAAAGGGAACCAGGCAACATCATTATTCATTGTTAAATAGTGTTGCAGATGTTGTGTTCTTTGTGCATAATTAGTGGTGGATGGACACAGAGAGAGAGAGAGAGAGAGAGAGAGAGAGAGAGAGAGAGAGAGAGAGAGAGATGGAAAGAAGAGGTGTGTTTGTTTGTGCTGGTTGTGGGGTAACCTCTAACGAGTGGGAGATGGACGTCCTCATCTGCCCTTCCCTAGCTGTCCCTGGGGTGTTTGTTTGTGTCTGTACCAGCATATGCAAGCATATGTGTGTGTGCACGTGTGTGTGTGTGTGTGTCAAACAGGGTTCAGATGCCCGGTCACCACATATATCTCCAAACCAGCAGACAGGTCGGGGTTCTGTTGCTGATGCTGTCTTCTTTCATTACTGAGCAGAACCAGGAGCAGGCCCAGGCTTGACACACACACACACACACACACACACACACACACACACACACCCCACACACACTCTCAGAAACACACGGACAATTAAATGTGATTGGAAACACTGGAAGAATCTGCTTAAAGTGAAGGAGACGGTTGGAAAACATCTTCAGATTGATGCATGTTGAATTACCTTCACAGTGCAGCCAGATTCATAGAAACTCCCACACTGCACGCACACACGCGCACACACACACACACACAAGCCACAAAGCCACAATGGGACACACTGTGCAAGTCTTGTGACAGGATGACTGACAGAAGGGCAGGCTGTTGCCACATGACTTCCTCTCTCTCTCTATCCTCACACAAGTGCACACACTCACACACACGCACACACACACCCACACACACACACACACACACACACACACACACTTATATACACAGACTATGTTCCAGTGTTAATAAATTGTGTTCCAGCGCTTGTGTGATTTCATCTGGCCATAATGTCCAGTAACCACCGATGTATTTCTACCAGTTATTAAAGAAAACTTGGATCTGGGGATTTCATTCCACGTTCCCGTTCTCATACTTCATGAAAGTTCTTTCTGTACTCTGCTTGAATATGTAAACACCTGACACATATACAGTAATTATACGCCGGCTGTGAAATCGGTGTTTTTAGGATACTGACCTCTGATCTTGGCTAAGTGTGAGGGGCATTTTAACACCCTTCCGATGAAAGGAAAAAAAAGTCCCATGACAGGAGAGAAATAACAGTTTTTTTCTTTTTGAAAGCATGGCAGTAAAACCTGACAGATGTTGAGAGACAACATAGTGCAGAGTAGACAATTATCTTAAATCATGGTCCAAGGGGTCAAAAGATGTAACCCTATATAACCCAAATCAGTTAAAAGAGACCCATTACATAGGAAACAGTAGCGTAGAAAGGACAATAAAATTGTTTGGATGTTCTGAAAAACATAAGGCTTTTTACATCACTGGCGCTTTGAAATAAACACATAAGACAAATAAGTTGTTCCCCTCACCTGCGTCCCCGCTGTGTCCTGCTTCTTATGAACATTAACTAAGTATACATCAATGTAGCAACATACAAGTGTGGAGATAATTTTCATAATTAATATACCAGAAAGGGCTGTTAAAGCAAAGTCCGTATTATTGTTTTACACTCTTTATTCCTTTTATCTGGTCTTGTGTTGTGTGTGTATGTGTGCATGGCCTGAGTAGGCTGACACCACAAGTCCTGCTTTTACTAGAAATAGGTAACTCATCAGGCACTCAGACTATCCCGCTTAATCACCGCCTTAAATGATCTACTTTAATATATGATCTATGCATGGATATAAATATCTCTCTATTTGTGGGTTTGTATATATATATATATATATATATATATATATATATATATATGTATCTGAGTATATGTGTATATTTATAAAGAGAAGAGAAAGACATTTAGCGCAGAGTAGAACGACGAGGGGAAGATTCCAGCAGTGGATAATTGGCCTTAAGCCATTCCTCTGGCCTACTACTCTCTGAATAATGCATGGTCTTTTTAATGAAGGCCCTTTTTTGTTGTCTTTTTACTTCTCTCGGATGTAGGGTAGAATTAGCATACTCCTATGTCTGCATTTTAATAAGCTTTTGGCTGCTTTGTCGCGCTACGGAGCTACGCCCATTCTTATTGATCTTGGTTTAAAGGTAAGCCGAGGACAGCCGCAACCAGAACTCAGCCACTCTTCGACTCTACGTGGACAATGTGACATCATCAAAGCCCTTTGTAATGAGTGAAAGGCGGTTGCACAATGATTTGGGAGCGTTGCCTCGAACTAAAACGTGAAACGGAAACACGAATGCACTTTGGAATCTTCTTTTAGATGCGCGTGCAACTCCTCCGAGTACACGCACGTGAACATTTTCACATGAGGCTTACAGTAAGACCCTCTTACTGTTTCTTTTCCTCCACGCATACTAGTCTGGATGGTGTGGGGGCGGGGGGGGGGGGGGGGGGGGGGGGGCAGGAGAGCCTTCCTCAATCATTGGGGCATGTACAAAAGTTCCCTAATCCTACTGTAGACCCCCCCCCCCCTTCCTCTTTCATCTACAGGCTAATGCTTTGTGAAGCACTGAGCTGTGATCAGGCCCAGCGTTGGAGGAGCGGTGGAGCTGAGCAGGTCAAACGGGGGCAAACAAGAGACCGAGTGAAAGAGGGGACCAAGAGGAGCAACTTAAATAACAGCGCAGCGTCTGCGTCGCTGCGCATACGGGGCCTGATGGCTTTGTGACATGCAGCGTAGGATGGAGATGGATGAAGACAATAGAGGCCTCATAGTGTGTGTGGGAAATTGATTTGTAAATCATGAAATGGTAATTTCTCAGGAGTCTTTTAGTGCCCCGGCTTCTTTACGATGAAGATGACAAATGACGTTCTCTACACAGGCAATGTTTGGCGTCTGGTTTGTTTGGCGTTTAACTGTCGGCTTACAGGGAGCAGCTGAGTGATTTTACAACATCTGCCTTCATTTGTCCAGGCCATCAAGTCACCAGCCTCGCAAATGATACTTGCTTTTTTTTTTTTGGCATTTCTTTATTGACTGATTTATCACAAGCTGAGAGGAGCGGCAAGTTGAGAAAATCACGCATGACAAGAACAATGCTGGCCCAACAAACCGCTCTTGGCTGGGAGTCTGTTTCCTCCGAGCTGGATAATTAACCTGTTCATTAACTTCCCCCGGCTGATAGGAAACGGCATGCGGATATGAGCTCGGTGAGTCGTGGAGATCGATCCTGGGTGGTGCGATGGGATGGCAGAGGCAGAAAGCCTCACAGTTTGGCAGACGCCGGCATACCTGTCAATTCTCACATTCTGTTCAGTCTACCGGGTTCAGAGAGAGTCTCATTTCCTGGCTTGGCTCGGGAAGGAGTTTGGCACAGGAACTGAATAAGACGTGAAGTTACAAGATGCCGCCTCGCTGGGATTGTGTACCGGGCAAACTTTCCGACAGCTTGAGGAACCGACTGGCTCTCTGTGATGGACTGAAGTCACGGCTGGGTTGCTGTTCCGGCTGACAGTGTGCGCAATTATCTATTGAAAAGTATTGTTATTTTGACAGCGTGACAGAATTGCGGCGAAACTCGTCTCTGGATGTTATTTTTCATTCCAAATTCTCCTTTGAAAGGACATCGGAATGCCTCCTTGCGTCGCACGAGATCCCTTCACAAGAAATTTCCCTTCTGGTTTTACCCCTCAGGTTAGTTCGCCCCTCTTTGTTGGGAAACCGGATTGCCAATCACTTGCTGGTTCCCTGCAATTTGTGTGTCACTGTTATTGAAAGTTGGTGATCGCTTCCCGCGGCTGATGGTGCACACCACGGCACATCTTTAATCGTTGGCACAAAGCTTTCTTCTGTGCTGGGTGAAAGCCTGCGGGACTCTGGGTCAACCCACCCCTGGGCACCGGGCGGCGAGTAATGGGCTGGTGGCAGCCGCCACTGGGCACCGGGCGGCGAGTTGGGACACAATGGTGGAGGGCCATTCCAGGCCAAAATCAGGCCAAGTAGTTGCAATCAGCGGTGCATTAGAAGATCTGGCACAGCCCTTCGGCTGCCTCTCCTCTCAGCAGTGAACTGCTGTGATGAGTAAAGCAGCGGCTGTGGTCTGTCCTGTCTCAATTAGCACCTTTCACTTGCGTGCAGAAATGGAGCAAGTTGTTTTCTGGAAATGTACTATTTTATCGGTCCCGTAATATTAAGGATTTTCATAATGTAGTCATGTGCTGATTCATTTGCAATCGCAGAGACAGTAAATGGAGTAACCGCTTATTTATATGCAGTTTTCAAGATGGACCAAGGACGTTAGGTTGTTTTTCCAGCCACTATTGTTATCCAGATGGGTTTCCTTGAGAGAACTAATCAGCTAAAACCACTAAAATGTCTTTATTAATGTATTTGCAAGAGACCGTATTCTCCATATTCGCTAAATTATTCTTCACTGCTATTTACAGTTTACAAAGACACGTTTTACATTTTTACATGTTGAATTGAACTTGAAAAGTTAAGCTACAAATCTGATGGAATTAGGTAAGAAAGGTTTTTGAGGGATTAACATTTCGAGACAATGAGTGCTTCTGAATGCAAACTGATTTGTTTTCTGTCTCCATACTCGATTTACTTGGCGACCGCGTGGACTGTTTGGATTATTCCGTTTACGGCCACATGGCACGCTGACACTGCGTTTTGATCCCGGTTCACATGCTTTCAGCTCATTTCCCCACCATCAATTTGTAATGAGCGCGCCGCCATTGTGAAAGGGCAACGAACAGGAGAGCGTTGGTGTGGCTTACCGCCCCGGCAATGTGAAATGAACTATGTGAAGGCAGCCTGCTCTTTGAGTTCAAACGCTTTTGTTGTGTGGTGAAAACAATGAATAATTCTCTTTACACCCCGTATGTGGGTGTTTTGGAAGCAGGGCGGCAGGCAGGAGAACCATCCGTGGCTCAGATCAAAAGCCAGGCGAAGTTTGGAATGAACACACACACACACACACACACCGAGCCGACGGCGAGGCGGGAATGCTTGTGTGTGTGTGTGTGTGTGTGTGTGTTTGTCTGGGTGAAAGAGTACGGATGTTTACATGTGATAAGTGTTCACCTTCGGAGATGACATCTGCGCAGGCCTTCGTTGTTTTGAGTGTGGGATACCTGCAGCAGCCCAGATACAAGAGAGAAGGCGGCCATATTGGCAGCAGTTATCCGTAGTTACAAAGGTGTAGGTGGGAGTCATGCATTTTGAGCAATTGGTCGGGTGCACTGGCGCTCCGTTTCCACACACTGCAGTTTTCCATGATGATTGTCTGTTAAATCCAACAACCTACAATATTACTGCCACCGATGCTGAACAAAAAGCCTTGAACAAAAAGTCTGTTCAATCCACAGGAAAACTAGCAGCTCACCTAAGATGAAGTCATTCCCCAATGGCAAAGAGCCTCGCCAATTTCCATCGAAAGTGTTCACTGTGCAACCTTGTGTGCCTCATACCTCACCGCCTCTCTCAGATCTTTTTCTATCACTTCAACTGTGATACAGGGGAAGCTTCTGCTAACCAAGAAACACCTTTGTAGAGTAGAGTCAGCCTGTTGGTGTGCTGTCTGCAGGGCATTCACCTGCCATGCGGACGTACAGGGAGGAGAGAAAGAGAGAGAGGCAGCGTGTTACAACCTGCATCGATTGTGACGGATTCACTATTTTTTTTGTGTGTGTTGAGAGTAAGCACTGGAGTGCAGCGGGTTCAATAACACACTCGGGAACGTCTCTCATAACGGACGCAGAAGTCTATTATTAGCTAATAATTCCAGCAGCTGCATTCGGGCAGTCAGTTTGTATGAGAAAATATGGAAAAATGATGCAGTGCGCGTTTACCATGATTCGGTTTGGAGTCGGAATCCAATAAAGATGATGAAGAAGCCTCATCTCGGCACCTCGCAGGGCTGGGCTGCACGGCGGAGTATTCAGTGGAGTGAGGGGAGAGCACAGGGAGAGGGAAGTGATTACTGTCGTTAAGTTGACAGGAAATGTTGCATCTCTGCGATGTTTTAGTAATGATCACAGCAGCTGGGGACAATAAAACTCCAACATTGCGCAATTATTGGCCCGCCTCACTTACATTGGATAAAAGTAATAATGCACATTATCCCCACGTACCCCTTTATGGTCGCACCAGCGAGGGAGCAGAGGCAGCAAATGAGATTTGCTGCGCAGGAAGCTGAGTAGGCTGACGGTTATGATTGACTGGAGGAGGACGGCCCGCGATGTTGTGTGATGGTAGCGCTCTCGCTCGCCCCGCTCGCTCACTCTCTACATCAATTCATTTATTTTCTTCCTCCCATTTTTTTTATTGCTCATGATTCGTCTTTGTGCCTTGGGGGACGGAGAGGGGGGAAGATCAGAAAGTCAAAAGTGCACCGAGAGTGTTGACAGCCGCTCGGATTTGAGACTGACTGAAATATTTGCCAGTGTCAGTAAGTCAACACCATATGAGAGAGAGGAAGACCAGAAGGAGAATAACGCTCTCAGGTCGCCAACCTATGTACACTGTGGTAAATTAGAACGGAAGCAGCTATATAGAAATATGAATATCTACGTCCGCGCCCTGATTTGTTTTCTTCCTTTCTGATATTCTATACTAATGTGTGCCGTAATGTGAAGGACAGCTTCAGATTGGACCATACTGGTTTGCAATTGTATCCTGTTAACATACCTAACTTGTACTCTTGTTACCAAAAGCAACATCATTTACTATTTACCAGTGACAACAATTTGTGAAGAAAAAAAAAACACAAATTTACTTTGTGTTTTTCTCTTAGATTCAATTAGAATTCTTTGTCTACACTGTGAATCCGTAGACCAGTCTTTGGCTTTTCTATACTGAATCATTGTACGGTCAATAAAGCAGTAAACGGACAGAAAAGTGGAGTGTGGGAGATTTAAAAAATGATAAAAAATAATAATTAAGGCCTCCAGAACGGATTTTTGACCTGTCTGATATGTGTCTCTAGATGCAAATAGTATGGGGGCGGTACAACCAGTTGAATAGTAATGATTGACTAGGCTCGTCGTGGCTGTGCATAAATATCAAGGGTGCATTTGCACTACGAGTGACATTCTGTAGTACCTCTTCAATATTCTTCTCTCTTCTTTTCAGGAATTCATTAAAAATGTTCCTGTTGCCTTACCAGCACGGACACTACACTGGAGAAGAGCTAAATGAAGTACATGACCAAAAAGGTCACACCTCTGATTGAAAAGCATTTTTTTCTTTTTTTTTTTGTCGGCCTCGCCTTCCAGTTCATCAACAAAATCCTCCTTCGGTCTTAAAGTGTACGACATTGCGTAGGAGCTCAACAACCCGAGACGTCTCAGAAAGCGCGGCTCTCTTTTTTAGAAGGAGGAAACTGGTTCATCTTCATCTCCTGCCCCGGCTTCCTGTCTGGGAGTTGTTTTGAGAACAAAAGAAACATCTCGTCCTGTTCTAAGAGAAGACTGAAGTGGAGTTACTAAAAAAAAAAAAAGACAAAGAAAAAAAGGGGCAGATGTACCTCAGAGTGCCTTCTCAGAAACTCCCCTGATGCCGGATGCTTACCTCTAGATATAACGACTGTGCGGTTGTCTACGTCTTCCGGGATACTCGTGCCGTTTGGAGCGGCTTTGAAAAGGAAGTTATCAAAAACCTCGCTCTTTCATCTTCTCCGGCCCCGGCGCTCTCCCCTCCTCCGCCGCTCCGGTCCCTTCGCCCTCTCCTCTCCTCCCGCTTACTCTTGCCCACAGCATCCTCACCCCTACCTGTAAAAAAACCCCCACACACACGCTGCTCTCAAATGGTTTTCCAATAACTCCTTTTTTTTTTTTTTTTTTTAAACCGGGCGCTCATTGTGTGTGGATATTGCCGTGTGTGTATGTGAATACTTCCCCACATGCTCGATAAAACAAGCAAAGGGAAACCTGAACGCTCGGATTTCCGTCAGTCGGACGGACGTGCCGATCCTCTCAGGTCCCCCCGTTTGTCTCACGTCCCTACCAGTCAGACGGCGAGGGGGCCCGGCGCGAAGAACGTGGCAAACTCTGCGAGAGATGCGTCTCCTGTGTTGCTGTTTCTCTCACCCCTCTCTCCCAAAGTTTTCCTCCCTCTGGCTGGGCGGCCCGCAGGTTTCCAAACAAACTAGCTGAAACATGTTGTCTGTGAGTCCGTCCGTCCAGCCCTCCTGCTGGGCACCAAAGCTGCCATCCACAATGTAAGCAGGTGGCGCTGGCATCCCAGGGAGAACGGGCAGAGCGAGTGGGCGTCACACAGGCGATGCCAATCCAAAAATGTCCAGCTGACCCCCAAACCGAGGCTGCGGCTGCGCTCGCCAGTCTTTCGGCAAACGCTCGTTGGTGGTTTTTACTGCGTGCGACTCGCTACCTTTCGCTCTCGTTTTCCGTCGGCCGCGCTCCCATGTTCTGATGAACAATGAAGTTGAACACTTTGTTTTTTCGCTGTGTTCCTCTCTGCTGGCATGTCCGTCTCTCTCTCTGTCTCTCTCTCTCTCTGTGTTTGCGTTGAGGGGTTGCTGTTTAGCCGAGTGGGACTTGCAGCAGGCCCCGGGCCAGCCGCCTTCGGTTGGACGTTAATGAACGGAACAGGAGTGGGCACATCTGATGAAGCTGGCCATGCTGTCAACTGATTTTCATCTGGTGTGTGTGTGTGTGTGTGTGTGTGACAACAGGTGCAGACGAGATCTCTATGCACTGACAAAATACAGACTCTGCTGTGCCAACACAGGTGATTTCTACCTAGAGAGGCCCACACAAACACACACGCACACACACATCCTTCATGTTGCTGTTATCGTACTTACTCCATTCTGAAACAGAGACTGCCTTCGGACCGAAATGACAGTTTGGCTACTTAGAATATCTCCCCTCTTTCTCCACCGGGTCCCTCGTTGATGAATTATAAATCTTTGCCTTTGAGCTGACGGTGTAAAACCAGTGTGATAGACAAACAAGGAAACACCTGTCACACACAGCCCTCAGTCAAACGACTCGCTCGTGAGCAACATTAACACACACCCGGTGGAAGGCTTGAGTGACAACATCCTGTTCCTCGCCGGTTGTCAACAGGCCTGAAGCAACAGCAGTATAAGCACATGTGTTCATTAGAATAGTACCTAACTGGGGCTCCCTCAGCCACCTGGCTTCTCAAACAGAGGCAACTAACGCTCCTAAGCGTTCTTTTCTATATGCCACAGGCAGACGAGATCCAAAGACGCATTAAAAACAGCAAAACCCAACATCACAGCATTCCCAAATGTCGCATTATCGCGCGGACAGAAGCTAACGAGACGGGGAGACGGGAACGTGATTCTCCTCGGAGAGAGACAATTTTTTATTTATTTTTTTTCCCCGTGTGTCGAGTCCAAAAATAACAAAGAACAAAGGCAGATAAATGAGTGAGTTTTTTGAGCGCAGGCTAGTGGGCTTTGGCATCGCCGGCCAGGCGGGAGGGGGGAGGGGAGGGGAGAGGAGAGGGGGTGGGGGGGGGAGCTAGCTACCGGCCCGTCCACACATCTGTCCACACAGCACGGGGTGGGTTCCAGCGACACCCACAGAAACAGGCTTAACCTTCTCTTCCCCCCACCACCTGTTCATTACTATGGGCCCCCCCACCGAGCCACCGCCACTCTGCTCTTCCCTCTCACCCGCTCCCTTGTTCTTGTTCTCTCTCTCTCTCTCTGTCTGTCGCTACTCGTTCCAGTTCTCTCTTTGTTATCCTGCCGTTGCTGTTTTTTATTTATTTTTATTTTATCCAATCTCCCTTTTTTTTTAAATTTGTCTGCTTTTTCATTTCCCAGCAGTGCTGCGTTATCTCTTCTCTCTGCTCTCGTTTCCAATCATGCTTTTATAAAAAAAAAAAAAAAGAGGGCCTTTTTTTTTTTCTCCCCGGGTTAATCAGACAGGTTGTTTTTAACCAGTGCGAAAGGAGAAAGAAGCAGGCGACTTCCGCGGAGCGGGAGAAGAAGAGGCTTTTGGTGAAGTGTCTGTGAAAGTGCATCATTCTACCCACATCTTCAAACCCCCCTGGTGCCTCTTGTCTGCTTTCAGACCCATTTTTCTCCACATTGTTGGTAATTTGAGGATTCTCGCCCATGGCATCATTCAGGGTTGGCCCATTCGAATCCCCTCAGAAATTCAATTTAGAGAAAGGAAATGACAAGATTTAGCGTTAGATGGGAATATGGGAGATGGTAAAGTCCTCATTATTGCTACGCTTTGTTACTGGATGACTGTTCTCTTTATGTGTTGAGGCACTTGCATTTATTTATTAGGCAGGTGAAGGATGAAATGACCTCTCCTTCAGACAGACTCTCAGAACCATCGCTGTAACTGGACACACATCGACTTATTTCAAATCTGAAAAGGTTGGGATTTCTGCACGACTATTTTCTATAGCATGATTTCTGTCCAAAACAAAAGCAAAAAAAAAAAAGAATTGCACCTACAGTGCCTCATATGGTACCACAGTGAGAGCAACTTGGCATCGGCTGATGCCATCATTGTACACAATGTGGTATATTTCAATTCAGCCAATTGTTATTTTTAACTTTGAAAGTGAAATCACATTGTGGGTTGTGCGCGCGAGTATATCAGTCATGGAAAACAACAAAAACAACATTCATATTTGAAATTACTGCCCGGTTTCAGACGGCCATAGTGTGGACAAGAATAATGATCATAAAAAGCTGATTTCTTCTTTATCTTAGTCGGCCTAAAATAAAGTCTTTTTTTATTCAGACTTGGAGACTGAAACAAATCAGAGAAAAAGGCGAAAATATTATCTATCATCCTCTATTTCTTTGGGATGTGTGTGTTTATTTTGTGCGTGTGTTATTGAGCAGAGGGCACCTTGTTGACTTGCATTCTGCTCTCTTGGATTCTACATGACTCCCTGATATACTTTTTAACTCTTTAATTGCTTTTGCACAGTGGCCCTGATGACGATAAGGAGGACAGTGACAACATCTCAATTTCTCTCCCCAACTGAACGCTCCCCGTTTCAATTATCCTCGCCGTATCCTCCCTCACTCTCTTGCCTCAAAATAAATTTCATTTCCCTTAAGCCTGCTGCTTTCCGTATCTGATGGCGTCTCACTCAGTTATCCATGCATGGTATTATCAAGAAGACGGGTCCTTACTGCTCACTGAGAGGGAAAGTCTGCAGGCCCCTTATTACATACCAAATATCCGACACTATATTCTAATCCAAAGTAACTGGCTGTGGAGAAAATGCCTGAAATGGCTCAGCTTGTTAAGAGTTTTTCACCGGGTTCCACAGATTAAATACAAATGGGAGTTTCACCAGATTTAACTTAATTTGTTAATTTATATTTTTTGATGCAGATTTTGAGTCAAAGAGTCTCTGGATCCTTTACGCTGCTTCCGGAAGGATGAAAGGAATTTGCAAAAATTGTATCTAATGGCAGGGAAAAGCTCACTAATTCCCAAACTGTCATTTTAAAGTTTACCGCACGTTAGGAATTTATTCTGAACTGTCATGACATCAGTGGATTAAAAAAGGAGATCTTGTCTGAGCTCTCCAAACGATGAAATCGGTATAAGCTGCCTTTTCAGATTGTCCACCTATTAAAGAAAGATTAAGTAAAAAGTTGGATTCAGCCGCTGGGTATTATGCAACGTAACAAAGGGACAAAATGAGACGATCACCGTGTGATATCATGTTGTTTTATTGCCTCCCAAAGCTCAAAGTAATATTCTTTTCTCCGTTTGAAACTAACATCAAAATCTCTCCCTTGAATTCTATTATGGCAGCAATTTGAGTCCTTGCCATATTCCCACAGAGAACACAAAGTCGTGTAATAATTGCACAGCAATGAATGCTCAACAATAAACACTCAAGCTATTCAAGGTAGCTGAGATAAGATAGTGTTAAAGCACATTTTATGAGGTTCCCACAGTACAGGGTGTTCAAAGATCTCTTACACAACCACGGATGTCCATAAAAAGCACAGTTTCTGATCAAAGCAAAGAGCGAAAAAAAAACACGTCAGAGATGAACAATTGGTGGTCTGCAGAATGGCTATTTTTAAAACTATACACCATATATTTTAAAAACTGAATTTGCTCTGAGTTCTTTGACCGAGTACAGTAATAAAACAACAGAAAGCTCCAAAGTGAAGCCCATCAAAGCAGAAGAAACCCAGGTAAGAGTTCCCTAAAGCAGCACAGTAGATGAAACGATTCAATTAGGCAATGCAATAGAAATAAAATGACTAAAAGGAATATAATAAATACAACAAATAAATGAAAGAAAAAGCTGTTAAGTCCGGTTATATCAATTTTTAGCCTGATGGCGGGAATCAGTATACGGTCGATACAACTATTCCTCCTTTGAGTTGGTTGAGGGTAGTTAGCAGATTCCTCAAACACAAGGTCTTGTCTGAAAATGAATTGTTGTTATAACCGGCTTCTATGATTTTTTTTTTCACGGGTTGATTTTTCTGAACCACAACGTGTGTTGTCAGCTGTATCTGTATTCATATTTTTAATGTAAATCCTGCATAAAAAAAACCTTGTAGTCATTTTTTTTATTTAATTATTTGTACTTTTATTTTCCATATTGAAAATGCTACATGATTGGTGTTGCTATTTGTTGACCTCATTGTTGATTCCTCCATTATTTAATTAAGGCCTTAAAAATGCTAAAAGGTCATACAAAAAAAGGTGAAGCTATTACATTGCTATGACTAACAATTTACTAATCTAACAGTTGAGTTATTTAAATCATCAGTATGGAAAAATGGAAAAATTTTCATTAACAGTTGGAACCAGATCATTTTACTTTAAAAAATGAATGATTGTCAAAATATTTGTACATCATCAATATGATAATAAGTACTAATAGTACTAATAGTTTTAAATTGGTTTTCTATCTTCATGTTGCTGCGGTAAGACAGTCATGTGTTTCATGAATTGTGCGCACACAATTTTTTTTTTTTGTCCTTTTTTATATTGTCTTTTATAAGGGCTGAGAGGTGGGCGAGTTTGTCTGCTGTAAAACTGACCAGCAAAGTCTTTCATGTGTGGACTTCAAGCGACGAAGCAGCCCTCTCAACATGTTTGTTCCCTCCGTCATCCAACCGCTATCTTTATCAGAGGAAGACGCTTAGCAGCAGATTAGATTAAAAGCAAGGGCAGGGACGCCACTATTTTCTCTTGTTTCAAACTGAGAGCCTCCTATTTTCAGTGTCAGTGGACTGAGGAAAGATAGTGATGGCAAAAAAAAAAAAATCTCAATCCCTCGGCGTGCCATAACCACGGCCGCTTGGCAAATCAATTGAACATTCAACCACACAGAGTGAGACGCGTTTCAAAAGCCATAAGACGAATTTGCAGGTCCAGTGTCTTCTGGTCTGAGAGCGAACTCAGGATGTGAACAGAGTGAGACCTCTGCCACGTTTCCTCTCCATTCTTTTTTTGGGGGCCTAATTCAATTTCACTCCGACAGACTCTCACGCGTTGACACCGTCTCCGTTGCGACGCGCAGCCAAACACAAGCGTTCATTAATTAGTGGCATGGTTGTCTTTCAATTATGCATGTGGCTTATCAGGCACCTCACCCGTTCACACGGCCCTTCCCGTCTACACCCCCTGTGTTCCTCGCCGTGCTCATACGGGACCTTTAAACTTCCACCTGCACATTACAGCTCTAATAAAGCTGTTATCAGCCCGTGAAGGAGATGGCAAACAGGTGAGAAAGGCAGAGAGGGGGAGAGACGGCAAACAGCCGACTGAGGGTTCTGATATGTCAGCAACAGAAATTAGCTAACTGCACTCCTGCCTGCGACACAGGCCGGGGGAGCAGAAACCCAGCAAGTCCTCTCCCCCCCCCTCCTCTCTCTCCTCCTCGCTGTCTCTCTCTTCTTTCCCGTAGCATGTCCTCTACTCTCTTTCTCCTTTTCTGCATCTTAAAGCCAGAGAGAGAGAGAGAGAGAGAGAGCGTCAGCCGGCAATTTTTTTTACAGCTCTCCGAAATCATTATTGGCAATTAGCGTTCGTCAGGGAAGACAGCAGCTGCTTGTAATTACAGGTAGCCCCTCATTACTTCTCAGTGTAAGGGGGGGGGGATGTGTTCCAGTGCCAGTGTTTATATTTATTTATATATTTCTTTACCTGTGATGTTGAGCCACGTAATGTATACGAGCTATAGCGGAGAACTTGGGAGAATTCTGCAGGTGCGGTTTGTGGGGGAAGAAGAGGGGGAGGAAGAGGATGAGGAGAAGGAGGAGGAGGAAGAGGAGTCCAAACCTATTGCAAACCGCCAATGTTATCCTACAAATATTGGGCTGCTGTGTGTGTGTGTAAGAGTTGATGTCATGGTGTAAGTGCCTTCTTATTGAAAGGTTTGGTCACAATCATTTCTGTCGACTAATTCTTTCTTTTCTCCTCCTCCCTTTGAGCTAATGAGCTTTACCTTGATATTTGTTTTCTATGCTGAGGAGAGTCTTACTTCTTAGAGCTTAGCCTGACATGGCACAAGTCGAGGTTAAGATGACATGACATTTAAGGGCACACTCTGTGTTACTAAGCCCTTAAAATGAGCACCGAATGGCACGGCAAAGAGTTCGTTGGCTCTTAAATCCTGATGTAGTTTTGGCCTTGTGGCATTATATTCGCCTGGCGGTTAACGATGGGTTTGTGTCGGGGCAGCTTCACCTTAGTAATTGCCCGACAATCTCGCCTTAGTTGCAAGTGTGTCCGCGGCCTGATAACAATCCAGAAACTCCTTAGAAAAAAGTGATTTAAGGAGAGTCACTCCTTGATACAGAAGGTATTTCCAGGTCAAACAGTGCTCAGCTTTAAAAGTTTGGATTTTTTTTTATCTCAAGGCCAACCCTCATTAAATGATTGCTGGTGCCTTTGGTCATCATCCGATTTGGCCATCAAAGGGTTATATTTTAATACCTTTTTAGCTACGTTTTCTTTTTAATAGTTTTATGGGCTCTGGCAAAGAAAAATTATTGCGCTTATTTCTGACAGATCTAAAGCTATATTCTTTTTACATAGCCAAAAAAACGCAGTTTGTCCACATTTCTGTAGCAGACTTGGCAACATTCACATTAATTTGACTGCATACCTGAAATACTTGGACCTTTACTCACGATGGAGGAGAGGTGCACCCTTTAGTAACTATAAAAGGAGATATTTTCTGAGGGTGGTGAAGATGAGGTAAACGCATACCTCGGCTAGAGGCTAGACTCCTATGAATAGTTAATTAATACCATCTGAATGCTTCATCTACCCCAGCGACAGCAAGGCTTGAAGTGCCCCACAGAATAGGCCATAGCCTGGGGCAACAATCAGACCAATTAACCCAGGGCCCCAAACAGCGGAGGTGGGGTGTGCATCCAGCTTCCAGGGATAACCTTACCTCAGACGCAGCCCGTTAGAAGGTGTCGAGGTGTGGTCCTCAACACGGAGGTCGTGTCTGCTGCACGCGCGGCCTCTCTGCAAGACAAACAGAAGGCATGCTATTAGCATTAGCCTCTTAGCCTCGGCGTAGGGTTTGGCTTCTTCTCGGAGGAAATGAACGTCTGAGTTTGTTTTTCCCATTTGTTGGTGAATGTAATTATTGGTCTCATTTACCGAGTGAGTCATTTTAGTTCACATGTTCCACGAGAAAAAAAAAAAAAAAAAAAAGTCATAGCTGCCGGTCTTCCGCCGACTTCCTACCAGTACGTAACAGTCGAAAAACAGCTCTTTCGGCCAACAACATAAAGCCCTAACCATGTTCTCATTAATTCATAAATAATTGCCATTTTACAGTCTCTTTAAACACACATATACTAAGACTCTCTGTTACAAAAAATAAAAGAGTCTCTTTAGACCTTGAGGAATCTGCAAAGCTTTATTCGCCGCAAGGGTGCCGCTATTTATTTCCTACGCACACAGTCCCCTGCTCGGTTACAGTAGAACAACCGGCATCCTGGCAGCGGAATGGCTCACATTTGCAGGGCATCTCTCGTTTCCACTGTAGACCGTCCAACGCAAATACAAAGAACAACTGTCACATTCAAACTGGAGCTGAAATGACTGGCTGGGTTTCGATTCATCTTGTCTGTCCGGGTCTCTCTTTTTTATTCGCTGCCATGAAAAGTTGGAACTGTATGAGAACCCCCGCGCTAGAGGGAGAAGATCAAGTGTGCGAGGATTTAACAGATGGAATTGGGACTAAATGAAGCGCTAATGCATGGATGGTATGAATCCACTTTTTTTTTTAAATCGGAATCTGGATGAGGTGGTTTCCGCTCAAGGTTAAAGTTGGTTGTTGATTTATAGAAAGTGTGTTTAAAAAAAAAGATGTGAAGCCTTGTTAAAATAATAATCTGTGATTTCGCTTTGTTTCAGAAGACAACTTGCAGATTATCTGATGGAAAAACAACATTTCTCCACTGTAAAGAATGGATGTATTTTTCCAACCTTTTGACCTCAACGGGAGCAGAGAACTAATACTTCTCTGGTGCTGAAATAGAAACAACTCCTTTGGTGCATGTGTTCCATGTGTCACTTGATTCATTTGTTTTTTTTCCCCAAGATCTTAAAACAAAACCCTTATTCAGATGCTCCTACTGGTTGTTACCGTGGCAGCCTTGAGAAGTGTTGTCGTTTGGTTCTATCGACGCTCGCAGAGCTGCAGTGCTGCATTTTAAACTGTCGAGTCAGACTTCATTTACCAGCTCTTTCATCTGTTTTAACTCAGCGAGTGTGTCTGCGCGGCCCTGTGTGGGTTTGTGATTTAGCAGCGAGGATGTGTGTATAAATGTGTGTGGGCCTGTCACTGTACCGTGTTGTTTGTACTTTGTTTTGTTTCGTTTGCTTATGTATATGCACCCTTTCGTGTGTGCATCTAAATGTGTGTGTGTGTGTGACTTCCAACCCAGAGCTATTATGTGAAGACAGCAGGTATAATATCTGCAAACCTTTGCCGCTGTGCCGGATAAGTAATGGCCTCAAGACGTCACCTTTATCTGTAGCCACACTCCTGCAGCTGGGGCTGTGTATTCCCAGCCTCGCGGTCCCTTCATGATACACAGGTGTGGCGTTATTTGTGTGTGTGTGTGTGTGTGTATGCAATTTATCCCGCGACACCTCCCTCCCTTATGTATTTGCCACACACTAAAGTGTTCGTGAGGAAGGCAGATAGAGCGCAGACTGACACATCCATTTTCTTTATGGCCGAGAACGCGGCGGCAGAGCTGCTGCTGTTTAAGCAGCTTTCCCCCGTTTACCCCACAGACGTGGGACACCGGCCGAATGACTATTACAAACAGGGCAAAGAGAGGCCATGGTGGGGACAGATAGGAGGGAGGAGGATGGAGAGGAGAAGGAGGAAGAGGGTGGCCTTCAGACACAGACAGAGAAGGCAGAAGCAGAGAGATGTGGGAGAAGGAGACGGGTGAGATAGATAGGGGGAGAAAATTGAAATGAGACGGCGGGAGGGAGGAAGAGAGGTTGGAAACAAAGGAAGAGTTAGATGGGTAGTGAGTGAGCTTTGTGGTCTCAGGCTCCATGGGAGGTTCAGCCCAATCATTTATAAAAGGTAAATGCTGTCAGGACGCAGGGCGTTTAAAGGCGCGGCGCTGCAGGTGTGATTTATGCTCCCAGTACGGGGCTATAAATCACCCTGCCTTTGTTTCCACAGGCTGCCGCTACTGCTGCTGCTGCTGCTGCGTCAAGGCAAAGCCATCGCTGCCTCAATTATAGGAGGCACACACACACACACACACACCCACACACGTACACAGTGGACAGCAATGAAGGCAGTGCAAGAGACATGCTGATGGGAATAGATGGCTGGATGCAGAGTGACGAGAAAAGGGGTGACTGGCTGGAGTAAATCAACAACGATCGGATGAGTCGAAGAGACAGTGTTGTGAGTGTGACCCCCTGCAAATGCTGACTGCAGAAAACATGAACCAGGGCCACATTCTGCAAAGCTTCCGGGCCAGAAAGTCCTGTTCTGCTCTGGTCCGAAGTCCTGCACAACACGACGAGCTTCTTTGCCCAAATCAAGACCTTTATTTAGAAGCATTCGCGCATTGGTCTGAATTCGCATTTTGCTGTTTCTGACAAAGTCTCTCGTGTGTTCTTTGTAATTGTCTTTTGATCCCACACAAGTTTATTGTGCTTGTGAGCTGATGCATAAAACATCTTCTCGTTCATTCAAAGGGGTTCTTCTCACCGAAACAATACAATACCACTTACACAATCATCTCTCTGATGGATAACACAGCATTTCTGTATCTCGTGCCCTTGTAACAAGCCATAGCTAACCAGTGTGTGAGTGGTGAGGACATAGGCAGTATTGATACGATGGGTGTGTGGGAGGGAATGGCACTTTGGGCAGGTCACAAGTCATGCGTATGACCATCACATTATCGGCATTCTTCAAATACAGCGGATAAAGGCTTTTGTTCTGCACAAAACAGCTAGTAGTTTTGACGGAGTTCTCTCAACTCTAACTTTAGAGAACAGCAGAGCTAGCTTCATAGAAAAAAGGCTGTCAGAAAATGCACCTTCAACAAGATCGACTGAGTGAAACCAAAAATACTACCTTCTTCTACTCTGCTATATTGACTCATCCGTCTAGCGTTTCAGAAGTTATGTATTAAGGCGGTGTTACGATGTAGCTCTTACATTTCTTTGAACAACCATACGGTTTCAAAAGGGATGCAGGGATCGCCTGACAACACTGAGTAACAGAAAATAAATAAATAACAAAGTCCCGCACTCCAAGTGCAACCTGTTTGCCTCCTTCCAGCTTGTTTTCCAAGGAAGCAGATATACTCTACTACCACAAATATAACCACTCTGCCAGCAAGAGGAGCAATTTGTCTTCACACATAATCAATCCCTTCATCCAAACCATATTTCAACCGTGCACGCATCACTCTTAATAGAAACCCAATTGTATTCCACAAAGCGCTCAACAATGCTCTCCACTCATGATACAAGCGTTTAATCATCTCGCAGAAGGCTTTCTGTCTCCCTCCGCGAGGGGTTGGGGGAGGAAAATGGAGTTGTAACATGCAGCAAACACGTACAAGCTGACCTGAATGGCTGCTGGTGTTGTGATTTCCCCGAGGAGCCCGTCTCCGGCCTGTGCCGGTGTTTTAGATTCCAGAGGGAGGCTATTAATGCTCCGCCTGTCGACCTGATCCATATGTATGGCTGGCTGTTCCGCTCTGTTCAGCTCCTGCCTCGCTGCCTGCCTGCCTGACTGTCTCAGGGCCCGACGCAGCCCAAATTGCTTCCTTGTCCCGCAAAGAAAGAAATGGAACGTCGGGCGGACACGGCCGACAAAAAAGACGAGCAAGGGTGATTTTACAGGGCGGTTATTTACGTAACGCGTCTAGCAGCTGAATGCCCTTAAGGCAGGCTGAGGATCACAAACTGGGCCCTTTTAAGTGTGGGACTAGTTTGTATTGGTTATTAGTACCACAACACAGTGGAAGAGTCCAGATCCCCCTACCACACTGTACAGCAAACAAGGAATGGAAATGCCATTTTAGTTTCATCAGTTTATTGGTCGCAGCTCACTTGGTCTCTCTTTTGTCGTCTTTCTCTCATCCCCTCTTTACTCTCCAATCCAACCGGATCTGATTGGTCACTTGTCATGGGATTGGCCCGATAACCTGTTAATGGTCACCCACAGTTACGCGCTGCAATCTCCAATGGGCCAGCTGCACTGAGGGCAGTCGAGCAACGTCTAGACAGTCTAATTAACAAATCGTCTCGGAAGCAGTAGTTGCCCCATCGGGGACAGAATAGCGAAGACAGAAAGACTAAAGGAGAGGGCCATTTATTTACTGTGTGATAAAAAAAAATGTAATAAATACTGTCCTACAAATGCATTCGTTGTGCATGGCCTGGTGTAAAATCACAGTTTTAAAATACTTTTTGAGGAATGACCCAGTTTTACATCAATTTAAAATGTTGGTAGTGAAACGTCTATTTGTCTCCTTAATACAGGGGGCCATTTTAGTTTGTGTTACTATTGAAAATTGATAAAGCTAGGCCAGAATAAAAAATAGTCGTTTGTTGTTTTTTTGTTCTGTCCAGATATAGTGGGCTCTCAGCATGTCCATTCAGCTCTCAACACTAGACTGAAATCTTCCTCTGGAACAAATAAAGTGAGCACAATGAAGATAATACATCTAACTTCACCGTATAACAAGACAACCATATTGAAAAACATAGAAAATATGAATACAGACTTAGTACCTTCAACAATCAGTTAATAATGAGAAGCTGGACAGAAAGTGCTAAATAGTATGTAGCTTTAGGTTTGCTGCTCTGTGCTGGAAATTAGTGTCAATCAATTTAATTATCTTAAACTATTCATATATTGGCTCTCAAAAACATAATATTTTCTGCGGTCAATGGTATTTTCTTCTGCTCTTTCATAACTGACTTTTTACAGTATCACTATGATAAATGACAGCTATTCCTAAATGTTTTAACGTAGAAAAATAAGGAAAATATGACAATTAAATATCAGTGATTGATTGATTAAAACCTATTTTGGATTATGAGGGCTTGAGGCAGAAACATTAAACAAGAAAGACTTTTTAATTCCTATTATGTGGATTGATTCAGCATTTCGTTTCAACTAATAAATGACAAATATATTGAATATTGAAACTTTTAGTAATCAGAAATCATCCTTTCCCAAAAGGGATTAATCACAGCAGACATTGCCTTTTCATTTCTATTGCTTTTAATTTAATGCTAATAATGAAATAATTTCCTATAATTACCAACATGTGGACAATTTGAAATGGGATAAAGCATGTCATGTTTTTATTGAATTATATTTTAGGAATTCATATTAATTTTCCCATATTCCATATTTAAATACATTTGGAATTTAAACCTAGGCATAAAGTTGACTAAATAGGAGATATATCCTGCAACGCTGACACATCTGGGATAACACCTTTAATTGTATCCATTTATTTTCATATGAACGTGGGATTGTAGTGTGTAATATTACCGACATAGGCCTTCATCAATTTTACTTCCCTTATCATAATTGTCATGTATCTAAAACAATTAAGATTTAAATGTCGCCAGCCAAGTGAACAAATAAGCCTTAATGATTGGTTTACAAAAATGATCAAAGAACAGTTTGCCCATCACTTGTTGTTGGCTAGCACTGTAATCCTAATGTTGGCAGTCTAATAGGAGGACCGCCTTCCAGTCGACACTCTGGGACTAAAAGTCCTGTTTTTTGTTAATGTGTGATTCTTATATTGAATTCAAAATCTTTCCTCCCAAATTTGTCGTCTCTGAAAATGCCTCCAGTGAATGACCCTGGTAGCCTCACATAACGACCCACCTTCGCTCCACCCTCGGCACCTCATGCACAATCCTTGTAACATTTACTTTTATTCCGCTCAATGCGAGTCTCCCTTCTGCATAACGGGCTCACGAGGGTGTAACAACATGGCGTCAGAGCAACTGTGCAGATGTGGCTGTGTTGCTGCTCCCTTGAATTTTACACTAATGTAATCACAGTGTGTTCAGTGAAACACCGTTTTATTTCCTACGCTTGCTTAGACTTTCCATAGCTCACTGCACATTTGAATAGGGCCATCCTGAAGTAAAGTGTCACCGGCACAATCCCCAGAGCGCGAGCTGTGAGAGCTATGATACTTACACACTATCATCCCTGGTTAAAAACAAGGGGATATATCAGGGATGTCTCTGCCTCGGCAGGGACCAAATTACAGCCCCTGTGTCTGGTTGGAGGCGGAGAAAGAAATAGATGGGTCTGGATATAATGGTGATGGCCCCTGGGTGGTACTCCTGTGAGGGAGAAATGGGAGATTAGAGTGGAGGTGTGAGCTCGCAGTAAGATTACATTTTCCCTCTTTTTAATGGATAAGTGCTTTTCTTTTTTTTTCTTATTTCACTCCCACTATTCTGCTTCTGTTTCACAGTGTTCCATCTCGCTCCCTCCCCTCCGTCACCGCACACACACACACACACACACACACACACACACACACACACAAAACAAGCACATGCATGCACTGCCACATGCACGCTAAGCTAAACACACACACACACACACAAGTCTCCCTTCTCTCCCTCTGTCACCGTCTCCCTCCGTCCTCCCTCACTTGATCCTTACACCTACGTGCTACAGATGGTTTAATTTTATAAGAGATAAAACCACATTTGGTGGAACTGATTAAACAGAGGGAACAACATCCCCATCTGCCATTTATTCCAATCTGAAATTACTTGGGCAGATGCTGACATCTTTGGAGATGATTGATTCGCCCCGTCTGGCCAGAGAGGAGTGGAGAGGGTGGCGGAGCTGCAGCCCTGCCATGGCACCAGCACAGTGTCACTTCAGGACTGATGGAGCCCCTATCCCCACCAGTCACCCGTCTCTTGTCTCCAGCAAGCTGCTGCAATCAGCACAGGCCCTGATTGGACTTGGGCAGGTGAGCGCAATACACTTTAATCACAGGGCCAGTAGATGCCAGATCATCCCCCCCACCCCCACCTCCCCACCCCCCGGTAGCCGTGTGTGACCGTGTGGGGACAGAGGTCCGTGCTTCTGTGTGGATCCATTAACGGCTTGATTCACCACAATTACAAATAAGCATATTTTCTCAATAACGTCCATTCACGCGTATGGTTTTGCGCTTGTTTTGCTTTGATTTACAATCCATCTTTCTGCCCTCCGACCCACAAATGTTTGTTTGTTTCATAGATATCCATCCAATAGTTTTTTGCAATATTCATGTCTAGTGGACTATTTGATCTGCTACAACATATAATCTGGGAATAATAAGAAAATCCGCAAGACTGTTCCTATTCACTTGAACCGTGGGCCCATCAAATGAATCAACAAATCCTCACAGACTGAGAAATGTGCTACTGCAGACCTTTCACGGACATTGATCCCAAATTGTTTACCGCAACAATCTCAAGCTGGGCCGTAAACCTGCTCGACTTTCTGTGACCTTTGATCCTTCAATAAAAAGAGCCATTTCACGTTGTTCTCTTTGTGACCTCCTCCCGATGGCGCGGGATGCAAACTACCGTTGTTGCTTTGGTCACGTGATATGAGAGTTATATAAAAGGAATACAGATGGTTCCCTGGTGATTATATATGCCACTCCGCCTTAATTTAATCAACATTTACAACGTCCTGTCTGTGAAATTATGCTGCCCTCCACTAAATCGACTCGGCGTCATCACTTGTAAACACTGAAGCATTTCAAGATGGAAAACTCCTCCTCGCCGAAGTGCCATCAAAGCCAGCGGCGTGTGAGTTTTGAGAGTGCGATGAAATTCGCATCGTCTCAATAAAAACTGCTGAGCTTGACTCTCAATGCAATCAGGCTGCGGTCGCAGCTCATATACTTGTTTGATGATAACCGAAGATGGAGGGAGAGTGATGGAGCTCTCCGAGGGGCCGCGGCGATGATTTAGCTCGGGGAGTGGGTGTGAATCATGGCGAAGGCGCAGGGGGGTTTGGAGGTGGTGGATGAATCATTATGGTGAGGGGGGGGAGGGTGGATGGAGAGACGGGGAAAAGGGTACCCGTCCCCAGGGATTTAAATCCATCAGACAGCACTGCTGTGGCCTCGACTGCATCGACCCGTAGGACTGCAGCCAAAACCCCTCCGTTTTTCTTTCTCATCTCCCTGCGAACTGTTGGTCTCCCTTTTCCTCCATCACTGTGATTCATAGCAGTCGCTCCCTCTCTGTCATCAGGCATGTCATTTCACATCACAGGCCTCATCGCTGCCCTCTCCGTGTCTCTCGTAAGCCTCTTGAAGTATGACTGGGCCTGAAAATGGCAATTCCCAAACTGAAAGCGCAACCTCTCCTCTCTCTCCTCTCTGTCCCCTCCGCCGCCCTCCGTCTCTCGCCTCGGGCGGCTCGTTCTTCCTCTGCTCCCCTGTGCCCTCCTCTCTTCAACTCCCCCATCCAACCCGTGGCACGCTCTGATGGGATTCAGAGCAAATTGCTCGCCCCTGAAAAAAAAAGGAAGAAGACACAGAATAACGTAGAAAGAAGAAATTGAATTGTTTCAGTCAGGCCAGTGGCACTTTGCGAGACCGGGCGAGATGACGAAACACGCGCGCTCTGAGACGCAGCCCCGGCCTGCCCTACTTCTCCCCGCGCGATAATCCATTACCAGCAACATGCGCACCTTTTCAATAGTTTCAGCTCCCCAAGGCTTTGACTTTAGACAGGCAGAGGTTGGAG
Source organism: Apeltes quadracus (assembly GCA_021346845.1). NCBI lineage: Eukaryota > Metazoa > Chordata > Actinopteri > Perciformes > Gasterosteidae > Apeltes > Apeltes quadracus. The sequence goes on from CM037931.1 coordinate 6,433,005, forward strand.
GAAAACAACCCGAAAACAGCCTTATCTCCCAACACACGAATGTTTGTTAAGGCTCCCCATTAAGTCTCCCCCAGAATTTGCATATTAATTGCGTTTCGGCTCTACTTCCCTCCTTTAAGGCTGCTGTTTATAGGTGCTTCGTTTCTTTGAGAAGACACAGATGTCCGCAGGGAGCTCACCTGCAACAGAGGACAAGAATTGAATTCCGCAGGAAATTGCTTTAACTTGAGTGTAATCGAATTTGCCGCCACACGTACACCTTGACTCGAGGACCCGGAGGTCAGGCGTGCATGTGGATAGACATGTACAGTACATCAAAATCCTCAAATCCACACACACACACACACACACACACACACACACACACCATGTAGAAAGAAAGCCTTCTAAAACAACCTCTAGAAACAAACACTTCTGCAATATGAAAACTGAAAAAAATCAATGTTCTTTTTTTTAATCCCAAATACCTCTCCCGTTTTACATATTTTTTCGTCCCCCCCCCCCCCCCCCCCCCCCCCCGCCCCCCTCATCCATACCCTTTGTGAATGTTTTTAAAGTTTAGCCGTCAGAAAGTAGTTTGGCAGCTTTCTCAACAAATGTTTGAAAATAAGTGCAGTTGACTGGATTGAGTAGGGAATAAAGGAACAGCTGGAGATTCTGTATAGTGGCTGTTCTTGTATGGTAGAGGGACACTCAAGCTCATCTGAAAACCGGCATTGCAGTTTTATCCATACTGAAGAATAACAGCATTGAGCATTCTCTGGTCCCTATCTCCAAAACAATGTGACCATATGGAACTTATTTCAATAGGATTTCCCGAATTGCTCTCTGTGAGTCATATCACATTACGCAGAGTGGTTCTGTTTAATAGTTTCAAGATAATACTTTAATTTGGCAGATTAAGACTGGCACGCTCTTTGTTCAAGCAATGGCGTACCATTTGGTAGAAAATTTTTCGAAATCAACTGTTTAAACGGAAGAAGAATCCATTATTGTGATTGTTTGGGACGATCTTTATCTTGAACATAACTATTCAATTCCTGTGATATAACTAAATTCCCTCACAGGCGACTTGGTTTTTCCGGTAATGGTCCTCCTTTCAGCTGAAAATGAAACGATCTGTTCTCAACTCATCGGGGTAACTCAGTTCCGGCGCATTGATTTCTCTTGTGTTGCAGATTGATCCGTGGCCTGTTAGAGCTCAATATCTCACAGCCTCCCTGCCCGAAAGGTTCCCGCATGAAATAACCGATGCATGAACGCCAGAATAGAACAGAGTGGAAAGAAAACGCCCCAGAAACATTTCAGCACGTATCACAGAGCAACGCATACTTGCACATATTATAAATTGACCACATCGAGGAAGACGCTAATGACGATTTCATAGATGCCCACTGGATCTCCATTTGGCCCCTTACATGATCATTAACGTGCTGCCGTGCCACTGGCTCCGATGCCTCTGCCCGCTCCGCTCTTGTGTGAATAATACGCGAGTAGTAGCCCTGGGAGAACACTCTCATTATGGTTTCCACTGCAGTGGACCACTCCCCAGACCTCCCTGCAGCAACGCCATCTCCGCACACCCATTGGACCACAGCCCCCCTAAGGCAGATGCGCACATGCGTGCACATATTAAACCCTTAGTCTTTCCATTAGGCCATTTACATTAGCCTCAGTCTCTTGACATGTTTGTCGGACTTTTCTGTCTTGTCTGCCCCGGTGCAGAATGGGTGCAGACTCCTGTCAGCATGTGTTGGAGAGATAAAAGAGAGCTTTTATCAATGAAAACAAACAAACAAAGAACTGCAGCGGGACCTTGCAGTGCAGTGCAGTGCGTGGGACACGCAAGAGCCCTGCAAGAGTATGCGCGTCGGCTTGTACATCGTGTTCCACTGTGCTTTAAGGATGTTTCTCTGTGATATGTGCGTATAATGTGCTGTAAGGGGTTCAGCAGGCACGCAATGGGACACATAGGGCTGCTCTCCCGCAGATGCAATTAGGTTAAATGGGATTATGCCTATCACATTTCAGACAGGCCAGCCCCACAGCCACCTGGGGGAGAGGGTGATGGGTGGATGAGGAGGGGGGTGACGGAGAGGGATGGAGATAGGGGAAAAATGGAAAAAGGGGGCGGAGAGATGGGAAGATGCGGAGAGGGGAATGTGGTCTCTTAGAGACAGCATCCAGTGGCGTCGTAAGCAGAGCACAGTGATGCCGTGCGGAAGTAGAAAACACGTCTGGCTTCCTCATACTGTTTCTCCTCGTAGGTTTTTAACAATGCAAAGTATTAAACGGGGACCGTCGCATTAATCAGTTTCTGACCAAGCTTTGCTCATAGTGGCCCTTCATGTTGTCTTTGATGTAATGTACCAAAGCAAACCCCCCCTCTGGTATCGGCCAAAATGTCAGCATCCACAAAGGAACCAGAGGAGGGGAGGCTGACATTTTCACACTGGGTGATTGCGCCCATAGATTCGCTCCATAGAGGCGGCACTCTATTGAACGGTGCGGTCACAGGGTGAAGGAGAGGACTGCGCTCCGCCTCTGATTTTTCCAAAGTAGCTGTTTTTCTGAAGGGGCTTGTATGCAATCAAAGTCTTAATGTTCTTAATTGTACTTTTGTCATGTTAATAATAATGATAATAATCTCAGAGAAAGCACGGCAAGGTTCTGCTTAGCATGGTAGCTATTTCTATATGTTATAGAAAGTATATACATATTTGTTCTTGTTTTGGCTTATTCATGTATTACTCCCTTCTACTCTCACCGTACCACAACATACACAGGCGCTGAACAGCGAGAGATTTGGGCCAATGGCAGACCTTCCTCACCTACATGCCCCTCCTTGGCAGGAACAGAGCGGTGCGGGGCGCGCGGCCGCCGTCCTCTCAGTCTCCCACACTCGCGCTCGCATTAATCAACAGGGATGCGGTGGTTCCCTGCTCGACTCGCAGTCCGCTGGTGTCAGCTGTGTTGGGGGCCGCGGCCCGGTTGGCCTGTTCGCCGCGCAATCACACACTGTCCTTGGTGCCTTATGAACGCATCAGCGTCTCCTGCAGCTGATCAAACCCAGGGTCACATACGCTCAGGCCCCCCCGTGCACAGATGCATGCACTCATACATTGATCGACGCAAACGCCTACATGCACATCTTCGCTTCTCTGCATACAAATTTAGATTCAGAGAAGAATAAATGCACACATTTTGTTGGTGCGCACCAGACACAATCATTTATTTTTTTGTTGAGCTAATGTTATTTCCTAATCATAACTAAATTTAATTAATTACATTATTTTGTGTGTTTGTAAAAAAAACATCACGATAATCAAGCAGGAAAAATAGAAAGAAACATTAAGCTTTACCCGGCCTGTGGAGAAGCACATGCAGATAAAGACAATAAGTGCTTCTCGCATGCTGTTTCCCTGCTGGTATGAATGCCTCATGAGAAGCCCGTGTGAATTCAGTTAAATGCGTACATTTGTCATTGAGAGCAGGGAAGTGTCCGGGTGCGAGTGGACATCTCTTAATGATGAGGAATTAAACGTCAACGGTAGACCACGGAGAGAGAGAGAGAGAGAGAGAGAGAGAGAGACTACAATATCCTCCTCAACAGGGGTGGGGTACAGTGATGAGACTGAGGGAAGGGTGAACTGGAGAGCTGTGATAGGATGCGGCCCATTAATTATTGAATTTGCTGACGTTATGACAAATGGCGCTGTCCTGGCGCTCACCGGTGCCCGTGACTTCTACAAGGCCAGCTGGACAGAGTCTCAGCATTTTCGCCATGAAAACCACATACGCAGGTTTCAAATCTGTACAGTTGTTCTTCTTTTTTTCCAAGGCTAAGAGATTTCCTCAGAATGCTTGCAATGTGGCAGATTAAGTAGCTGGAGTAAAGTATCGCTAAGCTGGATTCATTTACACTCTGGCGGAGGCTGAAATCCTCCCTGAGAAGCCGCCTGCAGGTTTTGCTGTTTTGGGAACGAGAGTGATTGAGCGAGGGTGCACGTAGGTGAGACAGTAAGCAAGCCAGTTGTTGGAGTCGGTTTACACCTCCCTGTTGGGTGTTTTTGCCACGTGAAGCCAGCAGAGAAAGAAAGGCAACAGTGTGCTGTGTTTGCACTGCGTGGGACGGCCCTGCCGCCCGTGACGTGCATGTGGTCAACATGCCCCGAGGAGGCGTCCACTGTGAATTGTGGGCTGAAACCATTGAGGCTCTGGAGTGTATATAGACCTTGTACATTCTCCCATTCGCGACCTGAGCACAAAGTACTGTATCTGTGTACCAGTAAATCATTTCTTCCCTTTATGGAAAAACCCATCCACTGTCCACTTTGTCTTTGCTGTTTTTCATTGTCTGCGTCCCTGCGTTGCTCCAGTTTATTGTGAGCAATATGTCATAGATGTGTCATTCCATTGTTGTTCCCTTCCCTGTGTGACTGTGGCAGAACCTCGTGTGAAAAGTAAGGAAGAATCTTGCTAAACAAAACAGCAATTAAAAAGAGAAAGCAATTAATAGGTAGTTCTCAAAGAAAATAAGCTGTTCTGTGCACCGAATAAGAATGGTTTGACTAAAATATGCCCAATTACATCTGTTAACCTTTGGTAACAACAATATATCACCCAAGGAAGAAGGAACAGCACCTCCGTTCATCTGTATCACTACGTTTAATAAATAGTTTAAATGAGGCTCTGGTGAATTGCGCAGGTTAAAGTGTTACTCATTTGAATTACTAAACAACCGCGTGCCGCACACTGAATAATGACTCCTTTTTTTACATGAGACACTTAAGATTGCCCAAACTGCAGCTATAACAATAACACTATCTATGAGCCAAAGTTGCAGAGGGCATACTCTGTGCATTTGTCCGTCTCAGGATGGAGCGACTGTCTGTGAGGGAGCCGCGGTCCGCAGGCTTCATTTCTCTGCTAGCCGCGCCGTTGTTAATGGACATCCCTGCAGATGCAGCCTGCTACCAGCTGCTGCTCCGGCCCTCTGCAAAAAGGGGCTGGCAATTAGACCTTGCACTTAAAACAAGGTGAGTCAGGACCTTTTAATGGTGCGCTATTTCTGCGCTCCCCCTCCCCCCCAACCCCCCAACACATGTGGCCTCTTAGATTTCCGCTGCGCCATGAGAACTCAGGGCACCGAGGCGAACTGCTGCACGTCCAACTAACCGAGGTAGCGGGCGCCTTGGTAATGGTGCGGCATTGTTCTGTGTGTGACCACTGGAAGCCGTTTGTCATTTGTGTGTTCTTTTTTTCAGCATCTCTAAACCAACTGCTGATTCAATACGTATTCCAAATGGCTGGAATATGCTATCGGGTACATTGTGGCATTGTGAGCTCTTGCCTCTGTGGTGCTTTCTATCTGTTGGGGGGGGGGTTAACTCTGTAATTCGGTCGTGCCTCTCATCTCAAACCTTGATAAGACGCAGGTGAAAGGCTGCCTGTGTTTAGACTGCTCCTTGGACCACACCCATCTAACCCTGAGTCAATACAATGATGCACTGAAATGTCTATCCCTTTCTCTTTCCTGCACACAGTGAAGAACTACACAAACATACCCACAGTATTGAGAATGAGCATGGAAAGAAATGATTTACTGTTGCACAAAGAGATCGCGGTAGGCTGAATACAGAGTGATAATATTGTTGCTATTTGCTGCCGTTGAAAGAAAAAGGTGTAGAAACTTGCAGCTGTCCATTGTGAGCCTACCTTTATGATTTTTCTTTTTTCTTCAACTGTGTTTAATGTGACCTGTTTTTTTTATGTGACAGCTAAATATTTTCCATTTAAGAATATTTTAAAACAACTGCTTTCAATCTCTGGGGAATGGGCTTTTCTTAAGTGTGTGGGTGACGTTGACGGTGGAAGAAAAGGCTGACGTTATCTTAGTGAAATCTACATGTCTGCCAGCTTCTCACTAGGAATCTTATTCCTCCGACCAGATTGGAGAGATTCACAGTTCCCCATTCACTGCGACAGACATAAAGGCCGTTGGACTGGTAGCATGGTAGCCCTGAGCAGTGAGCTGCCATCTGACGAGGGAATATCCACTAAATGACAGCCTTCAACCGGGCCAATCTAAATAGATTATTTTGGCAGCATCCTCCCCGACCAGGTGCCAGTGTGTAAAATGGACCAACTATGTAAAAACCATACAGTCACCTGCTTCATGGCAGCACTAGAAAAGGAGCGAGGCAGACTGGATTCAGACGTACATGGTTTACTAATAGTTTCGTAATCTTTTGACAACTGATTTTCAGGTGTTGTTTTCTAGCAGTCTCTGCTTTGCATGTTTCTGCCAGGTGAATCTTCAATATGCAGGAATATTGATGGCAGCTTTAAATTTATGGACGTGTGCTGTGCACACGCGTGTGCCGGCAAAGTGCGCGGTCTTTTGTTCTCCGAGAGATAAAGAGCATCCACTGCTCAGCACCAAATGCATAAATATGCATTAATCTGTTCTGGTTGGGCGGATCTGAAGAACTGTCAAGCGTCAAATGTAAAGGTCATGCTTTGCTTGCTGTAAGGGGAAAATCCTGGAGACCATGGTTAGGGCACTATTTGAATAAACTATGCAAGGATTTACAAGAAGTAACCTTCAGGGGTAGAAACGCCCCCCCCTTCACTCACCAGGGAATAGCGAGCCATGATAACCAACTTGAACATACTGGATCAGACTATGGATGTCACACAGGTCATGATAAACAGTCAGCTGGGGAGCACCAGTGTGCAGTAGATTTGGTGCTGTTAGATTAGATTTTTGATGGCGTAAATGCGTCAAAACATGTATGCCTTCTCTATTCAGCTTAACACTTTATCTATTAGATATATTTCTGCAGTGAATAATATTGTGTATGGGAAGGGTGTGCACAATGGATCACCTTTTGCATTTTGAACAAATTCCCCCCACTGCAGCCCCCCCCACCACCACCACCACCACCACCCCTTTTCTCTGTAGCATGTCCGCCGAGCACAATGTGGCAGGTGGGGGTCTTTCAGGCAGAGCCAGGGGTGACCTTGCCACTTCCTCTTGTAGTATCGGTTCGCTTAGTAAGGCGGCGCGAGGTCCCAGAAATGCACTAAATGCTCCACAGACGGGGCCCTGCATGGACAGAGGGCCGGGCCCGGGCCCCCGGACTCGTGCCCAGCCCCACGGCAGCAGATGCCACATGGCGGCCCCGGAGCCTTCAGCCGGGCGAGGAGACGTAGGCGAGCGCCAGACGGGTCACTGAAGCCAGTGTCCGTGTCATGCTCAGAGAAGGCCCTCTCAGCAGGCGGGCCGGCAGCCTGCGTCCTCTCCTGTCCCCCTTCTCTCGGAGGCCGGGTGTAACAGCTCGTTTGCACGTGCTTTGTGTAGATTAAAGCACGCTGCCGTGAATGATTAAAAGTAATAGGGCTTAGTGCTTTTTGGATTTGTGTGTGTGCGTGCGCGTGTGTGTGTGACTTGACTGCGTTGCGCGCATGCAAATGGAATGAGGTACTTTTAAATGCATCTTCACAAAACATGCGGACATGTCGCATAAACTGTTGGGAGCAAATGATAATGTGTCTTGTCCTCGCGTGCGGTGGTTGTGCGCCTGAAAGAGAACAAGACAACCAAGTCCTCTCATCCCATTAAGTCTGTTCTTCAATCACCCGAGTGGTTACTTGAGCAATGTTAATTGCTACTGTGCAGTAACCCACGTAAAATGCTTAACAAAGACGGAATAATTCATATACAGAGGACATGTAAAAAACATGATGCATAATTTACATGGTTTTACTCGGTCATTTCAACCATCAAGCTCTCCTCCCACTCCTTCTCATAACTCTGCTTTTTTTCAGTAGTTGTTCTGTTTGTTATGGATTTGAACATTTAACAAATTTGGTAAACATTTTAGTTACAGTATAGAAAAGCAAGGAACCGGTGAACAATGGAATTACCGATGTGTCTGCAGCTATTATGAATCATTATTACATTGACTTCATTACCAAGGTTAATGGAGTAGCTAGGCAACACAGGAGGAAAAATATCAAAAATAGAGAAATAAAGAAATAGGAGCTCGGTCAACTTCTGGATTTAGAAGTTGTGACGGGAACAAACAAACTTTGAATTAAGGTGACGAGTGGTCATTTAGCAGAAGCACTATAAAAACTGTACTTTACTGTGGCAATGGATGCACAGCACATCACGAAGCAGCGTATGTTTATCTCGGAAATCCACTTCAGAATGCTTCATTTAGAAAATGCTACACATTTTTGCAAGGCAACTTTCTGTATGAAGCAAAGAATTGTGCATATTCCATTTTCCAATGCATAGCGGTTTGGTTTGAATATAAATCACACCCTGGGCCGTTATGAAAACATACAGAAAGGCAGAAAGAATGCTCGCCATTAGAAATTAGAGGTGGCAAGATTAGGATTTGCACATAGTACAGTAATAGCGTGATGAATTATGGCAGATTTTCTTCACGGGACATTGCTTGAGGAAATGTTGTAAAACGCCCATGGGAACTGGCAGTCATCAATCATCAATGGGGGTGTTGTGGTGTCCCTGAGGACTCGGGCCTGCACAGCAGCCAGTAATCTAAATGGTAACACTGAGCTCCAAGGCCTCCGTGGGGCTGCCCGCTCCGTCGCCCGCAAAGAAAACAGATCAGGGGAGAGGGATCAAGGTTTGTTTTCTCCCTTTTTCTAGGTCATTATTTATTATGTGAAATATCAACGTCCTTGGCTGCTGCATGGAATCTCCCCCCCCTCCCCTCTCCCCAATTGACAGATCTCATTATAAGATAAACGTGACAAAGATAGCTCATAATGCTTCAGAGAAATGTAACACCATTAGCAGGTCATTGTCATCGTTCTAATGTGTCCTTTTAAGCCGCTTAGTGAACTGGTGCTGAAGTGTGATACAGGGATTAACCTATCAGAGAGTTGCTGCGGAGGAGTCGAGCCGCCATTGATGGAAATTCTTGGACGTGTGGCGATATCTTCCCCGGCGCTGCGCAGAGTCACGGCGGAGTCTGATTCCCAAACGCACAGAGGTTTCTGGGATGCGGGGGAGGATGTCTGAAGGGTACACAGGCATGCACAGGCCAACCTTTCCTCGCGTGCCTTTACATTTTTTGTCGTTCATATTTTTGATCTTCTGCAACTTGTTTACATTGATACTGTAACAAATGCACAAGCACAACATCGGCCTCGTTATATTGGCAAACTGCATTTCATTTCTAGGACAACCCTCTATTAAACAACGTGCTTTTAATGAGTTGACAGAGCTGATATACATCCATCATACTGTTGGCTCTTAGCGTTACATTAACATCATATTAAAGTTAGAGAGCAACACAAAAGATGTGTGCTAATGATGATGCAACGTACACTAGCAGGCGTATTGTCTGTGAAACACACAGATATACACAGTGTGTGTAGATCTCACACTGTGTGTGTTCTAAAGACTGAAATATCAACAGACAATTCTTAACTCAAAGGTTGCTATTAAATAGTGATAGTATCTGCATGGAATGATGTTATCTGTATGTAACGTGACTTATTCCAGTCAGGTTTATTGGCGCTAAGGTATTTTAGCCAAGCTTTGCTGTTCCATTTTCTAATTTCATGGCTCAGCAGGAATTATAAAAGCTTTTTTGATTACATTTTCATACGACCTTGATCTCAAAGGGCAGAGCAATCAATACAATAGCCATTAGTATCCTGGTAATTGTTAGGGAAATAGTAATCGTTTCTCAGGCCCCAGAATCTCTTTCAGTTTCTTATTTATTTATTGGGCATGTGGAGGGAGAACAGGGCTGCTACCCGAGATGGATTTGATGAATAGAGCCCCGAGATGCAAATTAAAATGTTTGTAATCAAACCCACTCATCATAATGGCTTTCTTGCTGAAGTCACGATGGTTTTGGCTGCCACATAAATTGATTCTGTCTAGTGTGAATGTCTGACATAAATTCTACCTTTTACCACTTGAATTAGCTCCCATTCGCTTCGCCTACTGGAGCCATCTTGTTTACGTGTGAACGTTGGGCGACATGTAAACCGACAATGCTCCAAATCGTAACGCAGCAGTCCGGGTAATGGGACTATTTATTTAGCTTTGTTAGTAGAAGGGGTCATGTGATCAGGGGATTGTAATTATAGCATACCCTTAATTACATTAGCCACCTCCTGTCTTTTCATATTATCGCTGACGCAAAAAAAAAATAAACGCAGACAGAGATTTGATTATGTTAATAAGCAGCGTTTTATACATGGTAATGGAGGCCTAGTTCAAAGCCATTAGTGCTACGAGGAATATCCATTGGAGTGTTGGAGCTCTCAAAACGCAGCTCGGCTCAAAGTGCACATTGTTTAATGGTATTGATCAACGGTCTAGCGAGCTCCGGGGCTTTGCTCATTATTGTGTCTTATTCATGCTTTCTTGGGTAATGATGCCCACACAGCAATTACTGCCACAGCCATTTAGATGATCTAAGAGAGAAATCATAATCATAAAAGGACGTAGGAGAAACAGAAGAAGAAGTGTCATTATCTGAGGGGGAAATAAATGGCTTATTGAGAGGAAACTTATCAAGATTTCAAGTACATTGACTTTGGAAAATGTCCATTAACTTCCATCAACCTCTCGTTATTGAATCGAGTATAGTCAAAACATCTCAAAACATCTTTAAAATGTTTTTTTTGTTAACTAAAAAGGCATCTATAATTTTTAGAGTGGACTGCTTTGGCTTTTCTGTTCATTCTTGTGCGAAGCTCAGTCTTATTTTTGGTCCAATGCAATCACTTGTTGTCTACTTTGAAGAGAATGTTGTGCATGTCGGGGAGGCAACACACCCGTGAAGACCTATTCAAACACACATCCTATGCAATACACAGAGAAGCACACATGCATCCCCTGTCTCTGCATCCATTCTGTAGCAAAGGCTATTTACAAGCTTGTACCAATTTAACGTCGGAACACCCATTAATAGCAAAGAATAAACTGTGTTGTATTGTACGGTACTTTTTTATGTTTATTTGTGGTGAAATCATTTATATAAGTATTGTCTACTGGGTATATTTTCTTTAAAAAAAAAAACATTCAAAGCAGAACGAACCGTTGTTCAGTTTCCGAATCCACCCACCTCCTCTCACATGTACTCTCTGCCGGCCTCTCTCCCTATCAGCCCCCCCCCCCTCCCTCCTCACCTCCCCCCTCACCCACCTTCTTCCCATCTCTCCCTATCAATGAGGCGGCAGACATCCCAGACCTGCTCAGTCAACTGCTTCAAGATTTATTCTTCGTAACAAATCTGCAACAGCTGGAGAGCCGGGGAATGCATGTAAACTTTGTGTGTGTAATTTGGTGACAAGTCAGGCTTAATCAAGCTCCCAGTGGCTGGATGAGAGGAGCGCAGGGGAGCGGCATATGGAGAGCTGAGTGTTGAACAGGCAGCGGGCAGGCAGGGAGACACAACGCTCCGTTCCTGTGCATTAACATGTCGTACAGTAGCAGCAGCAGCGGCACACAGACAGACAGCGGTCGGCCTGCTCGATCCCCACTCAAATATCTGCAAATACACGTTTTTTTTACGGAAATTGAACTAAAATGACAAGCAGAGCACTGTTTCTTTTCACATTAATGCAAAAATGAATTGTATCAAAGCACTTTTGCTTCAATGTTTAAGAGCCCTAAAGTGGTACACCACCCAAATGTAAATATTCCAATACGTTATCTCCAAGGTCTGGAAGGCTATGTGTGACAATGAGCCACTCTCTGCCAGAAACCAGGTAAGTAAAACTGTTGATGTCATCAAGAAACGACACAAAAAAGAGTCAAACGTTTTGGGATTTTAGAGATGTCAATGATTACAAATAGTTATGGACTTTCCACCGAGATTTTCTTGGCGCCCACATACACAGGGTCCAGAGAGCAACAAGCAACAAGAGCTTTTTGTTAACTTGCCTCTCAGACGATAAATGTATAGCCTCATCCTCGTGGTCATTTAAGTGGAAAAGCAGCTTTGTGTTAATGACAGAGTCATGTAGCCGAACTGTACTGTACCGCTGGTCTCAGCGGAGAATCTGAACAGATAGATGAACATGGGAAAGACGAGTTTAGAGATAAATAGGAATAGAAAACAGAAAGTGGCTAAAAAAAATATCAACAGTACAAGAAAGAAAACAAAGTAAAGGCCATAGAGTGGGCGAACGAGATGTTTGTGTGTTTGGAGGGAAGGTAATGAGTACTGTCAACATAATGAAGCAAGGTCAGAGCAGTGTGGCAGCGACATGGAAAGAATGACAGGGAATAAGCAATAGTGCTTCATTTAGAGACCTTGATACCTCAACAATAAGGTCCCCATTTAAATATGCATCCACAACACATCCGTTGACTATTGTGTGTCACCCATGGTTCAAGGCATTTTGTCAGGCTCTGCATTTGCACTATCCTTGGAGTTATTTTTTCATGCAATTATGAACAAAATGGCGGTAACCATGGTTACACAATTAAACGGATTGAGACCTATGAGCTGAAGCTGATTGTTGCAAAGGAAGACTGCGTGTCGCATTCTCTACGAACTGTCTAATGGCTAGAAACAAAAGCGATTCAGAAGGTGCGAAACCTTGATACACATTCAGTGAGACGCCTTGAATTTCTTTTTGAATACAAACAAGCCTTAAATAGCAGAAGAGGGAGGATGAGCGTTGCGCGTTGGGTGAATGGTGAATGTGTTTTGCCATGATGCATTATAGTTTCTCCTCTGGAACACATGGCAAGGTATTTACCAAGCCATCTGCTAGAATCTCCTGGCTGAATTGAGCTGACGTCCAGTTGCTAAGGTAATGGATGCTTTTCAAAGGGCCCAGTCAGTGTAGCACACCTGTCAGTGTAAAAGGAATCAGTCTCCCTCGTTTTCTGCCTCGTTCTTCATCTCTTTTTGTGCTCGCGTAAAGCTTATCAGTCAAATCCTACGGTCAGAGAAAGGAAATAACTATGTTCGAATCGTTTTTTGTGATTGTCGGTTCAGCTCAAGGCAATTGATTTGTTCTTTAAACGGCGATAGCACAGTTGAGGCGCGTGACGATTAACGTGGCCCGATGACTGAGCCCGCGTGGATCAGCAGTTCTGTGATAAGCATTGCAAAGATTGACTCACAAGTAAATGTGCAAAAGAAGCATGGTGCACTTCAGCACAGTCGGTGCACGTCATCGAGCAGGTGGCTGTGATTGCTACGGTGTCACAATCCTACGGCCTGCGGCCAGACACTTTTCCCAGAAGAAAGTAATGCAGTTGTAGCAGTGTGTCCGGGGCGTGTGATGAGGCTCACTGAACGCTGGCCGCAGGGCAGGGCATGACCTCCGCCGGCAAGCTCTGTCATCTCGGGCCTGAGTGCTGCATCCCTGTCCGGGTGACACCTATAGAGGCCACTGTCGGGGGCACACCCCTGGTCGTAAATCAACCAGGTAACTTGGGACGTGGTGTCCTTTTGGTCCCAATTCCACTCTCCTGCTTGAGCCTTGTCCTAGATTCAAGACGGAAATTATATTTCCCGTACCACTAAACTGCACGTTTAGTGGTACGGGAAAGCTTTGAACTGTGTATTTCCCTCAGATGGGTTCCTGTGCTGAGTGCAGTCTGTTTGTGAGTTACAGGTACAACCGCTGCGAATGCTGCTCAGGCAAAGTTCTCAGCGTTCTTCCTGGATTAAATATGTTACAGGATAGTGGAACGTGAGTTCAAGGCTGTATAACCCAGCTACATAAGGTGAATATCGCAATGCAAAATCAGACCTTTTTCCTTTGTCTTTGTACTTCATATAACCTTTGTATTCTCTCCACAATATACAATTACTTTACCACACCAGGACCATCAGCCTTCCATTAGGAAAAAATTAATATGCATCTCGGGAAAGATAATTACCCCAAGGGCTCTCATCAGCCAGACACCACGTGAACTTAGTAACACAATCCTTCCTGTCTTTCCGGCGCAGAACAAAAGGGGCCTTGGATGGAGGAGGAACATCTTCATTTCCCTCACAGAATACATTTGGCCTGTAAGTGGGCTCGGCTTTTTTCCCCGATGCCTGCGTTTGCGACGGGCACCTGGGATTCTCCAGACCTGTTTGATGTGGCCCTTTTCAAGCACTCTGATCATCCTGTTAAATTGCGGCTAATGGACAGGGCCTGCCACTCCGAGAGGCCCAGACAACGGGGGGACAATTTAGTGACACACACACACACCTGTCCTTTGTAGTTGAGCGAGACATTGTGTGCACAGGCGCATTAGTCTCTGCGCTGCTCATACAGGCACTTTGTGAGCGGCTGTGTAGCCAGAGCTGCCATTTAGGCCCGGATAACCCCAGGTGCTATTACCTTGGGTACCTGAGTATTCCCCACACGCTCACTCTCACCAAACAATTTATAGACAGTGTAGGTGGAAGGTGGTACATATGCTCGTGTGTGACATTATGTGCACAGTGGACAGTCTTTTTCCCCCTATGGGAAAGCGCTGATGCAGAGCTGCACCTGTCCCCTCAATGGAGGACACTGGATGAGAGGTGGCATTGGGCCAAGGTACCGCAGATGCAATGTTTTCAACTCTATAACATAATGGCTCATGCCAAAACATGTATTATCTATGATAAGTAATAAAAGGTTCCATCTTTCTCATAAGACTGTGTCCTCACTGTTTGTCGTTATATATTTGTATATGTATTTAACATTGCGATTATCTTAACGAAAATACTTACTCATTATTTTAGCATGATACTTACCTAATGAGCTATTTGACACTCGTTTCTTTGATGTTGTGGGAAATCCATGTAGAGTCCTGCACCCGTGACATTTCTGCTAATTGGCGAAACCTTTAACCGAGCAGAATCTCTCCTCTTTGTTCCGCGTCGCTTACAATCTGTTTAGATAAAGCAGAAATATCACAAATCCTTATTCCACGACGACAACAACAACAACCAAACAATGAACAGCAAAACCAAGGCCGGGGTAAGGAAATCAAGACTTCTCATGAAAACCCACTGCGGGCTTCTTTTCTGAAGTGCGCTGGAACGGATAACTGCGGTAGGTAACCGAGCGGAACCTTTGAGAAATGTCCGAGTCTTGGCCGCAAACCAAGCCCATATTGAATGGCACCTAACAGTTTTAAATCAAGTCTGTGTGCCCAGCATCTGATGTGGGAGGGACTGGGAAAGGCTTTCTGTGAGCGCACCGGGAGATTTTTATATTTGAGCTTAGAATGTGTGTCTGTGTGTGTGTGTGTGTTTGTGTTTGTGTTTGTGTGGACAATGACAGTATCTGTTGTGCCAGAGGAACTGATGAGCAGGTGGTCTGAGTGGGATTCAGCATACTCTCTCTCCTTCCCATTCACACTAGCACTCGTCTCTTTCTACTTCTGTATTTGTGCGTGTGTGTGTGTGTGTGTGTGTGTGTGTGTGTCTGTCTCTCTGTCTCTCGGGCGGTCTAACTTTTTCTTATTTTATTTCATTTCTTTTTTTTTAAATTTGAACCGTTTGTTAGTGTTCTGCTGATCGGGGGCCGCGCAGCAAGGAATGAGGTTTAGTTTTGAAAAATGCCATGAATACGGGGCGGTGTGTCTCCTTAAAACGGAGATAAATGTTAAAGAATGTAACAGAATTTAATCCGCGTACATGACATGCAATATGGGCACTTTGACACCTGCTGCCAGACTGTATCTTTGAAGTTGGGATGAATAAATCATTACAGGAACTCTCCTCTTCTGTTACAAAGGCAGTGCAATGTTACATGACTCAGAGGACGTTGGACAATACCCCTCGACCACGCACACGCACACGCGCACACACACACACACACACACACACACACACACACACACACACACACGCGTGCATACTCTACATACCATCACTAGCCAGATGTCTGCGTCTATTGATTGCTAAAGTGACACGCTTCAGCGACTTTCCACATCGACACACGTGCACGGACACGTGCACGGACACGTGCACGCGGAGACGCACGCTGGAGCAGAGCTATACGGTGTGCCTTCCACTGTTCACGTCTAATATGACCCATATGTTCCCGGGGGCTTTGTTGACCTGCAGAACACAGTGTTAAGTGTCAGCCCCATTGAGAGGATCAGGTTGTGGGTTTGTGCAGTCTTGCATTAACTCACTCGGGGTCATGCTGCACATTTCGGAAAATGTAACTTATTTTTTTAAATGTCTTATGGAAAACAACACAAATGCAGTGATGAAAAGTAAAGTCATCTATTTTATTAGGTGTCATTTTGAGGCGCAGTAATTGAGTAACTACACTGCTACTTCATACATTACAATGTGTGATTACGAGTAGTAACATATAATCAGTTTTTACGGTATGATACATAAACTATCAAACTGAGTAGAACCTTTATTTGCAATGATGTTTTTTTTCTACTTTCACATAACTGAATACTTCTCCTGGCAATGCTGAAACGCAATAAACTGCAAGTTGCCAAAAAGTGGGTATTAATGACCTGGTCACTTTCATACTCTTATATACTTCTCCTTTGTTCATAGTTCCCATTTGAAGCATGATTTCATCGCTGTTGGACTGCTTTTCATTCATGGGGCTTGTTATGTAGAAAGAAACGTTTGTATTCTTCAGAGCTCCTGAAAGTATTATTACGGTATCAATAGGAAACATGGACGGACAAAATGAAAATTAAATTATTGTTTGATTAATTAACTAAAAACTAACACTAAATATTCTATCAGGAAGGTTGTGGTGGTGCATGGAGTAGAGAGGGTGTGCTGCAAACCGCGAGGTTGGGGGTTCAAACCCTGGCTGTGTAATGTCAAAGATATCTAACCCCCAATTGCTCTCTGGGCAAAAATGTATAAGACTTGTGTTAAAAATGCAACGCAAGTTGCTGGATAAAAGCGTCAGCTAAAAGACATGTAAGAGAAAGAGTTCTTAAATGTCTGTATTTATCAGATAGTAAACTATAAATGTTTATATTTTGTACTTTGTACAAAATAGGGTGTAATCTCAGAAAGTATATGACCTAAGAGGTTAATCAACAGATGCATAGGTGATAGAAATAATTGCTAATTGAAGCGTGAAGCTCACCGTTGTGTGTTTTCCTTTCCGGTGTCTTGGGACCTACTGTCTGATCTTGCTGTTCAGGTCTTTGTTACATTAATTAATGCTTTTTCCGGCTAATTAATTCACGTACATGGCACGCTGTAGCCATGGCGTATCGGCCGTGATGACTGAGCAAGATGTGAGCTGAGTAACGTCGACAGTTGATGACTGATGTCATGAATTATCAACGTCGGCGAGGTGAGTCTTCTCCTGGCGACTGACAAACATTCCTACAGGAATTTCAGTCTCTTTTGTGTCTGCAGCTGCACCATAATGTGATGTGAGTGATCTCCGCAATATATTCTCAGTAGTCCCTTTTCCCTTCTCTCCGTATCACGGCGACTTGCGTCAGCCTGAGGCGCCAATGCAGCCAGCCAGTTTTAAATATGCAAATATTTTAGGAATTAGGGGCTTGATTTGAATAATGATGTGAAACGATGAGCTCATTTTTACTGGAGAGGAAGAGACATGTTAACTGTGGTCCACTGTCCCTTTTCATTAGGCACAGCACATCAAGCCTACAGTAGCTGGGCTACACTGTGTGTGTGTGTGTGTGTGCATGTCTGGGTGTGTGGCACAAACCTGCAGTCTTCCTTCATGGCTCCGAAGGAGTATTTTTTAGCTTTTCTCTGCGATTTTTTCATCAGTTGTAGCACTACAACTGAAACATTCAAACTGATGTGGAGACGGAGGATAAACGGGGAAACTGCAGGCTGGACTGTGCATGTACCAATACATGGGAGACATATTTGTCAGTTTTATGTTGCTTTAATCATGACAATCTATGCTGAGGCACTGTGTCGTCATTTATACCTTCATACTTTCACTAGATATTTTATGGAAATATGTTTTTTCTTTAAATGTGGCTTTTAAGTATATGAGGAGGATTTACCATATGAATAATGTCCATTAGGGCTGAGGGTGTTTGATAGTAATTATTGACTGTTTTGTTAAGTCGTACACCGTATTGATCAACAATGGGTGCACTCAAGGAAATTAGATGGTATTGATTGGGAAGTGTGGCAGAGAGAGAGAAAGGGGGCCGGGGGGTGGGGCGGGGTGTCAATGCTTTACCTCTGTGAGAAAAGAGGAAAGCAGAAAAGCTGATTTATTGATTTACTCATT
Source organism: Apeltes quadracus (assembly GCA_021346845.1). Classification (NCBI taxonomy): domain Eukaryota; kingdom Metazoa; phylum Chordata; class Actinopteri; order Perciformes; family Gasterosteidae; genus Apeltes; species Apeltes quadracus. The sequence continues at coordinate 6,451,233 of CM037931.1, forward strand.
TGTCTGACTATTCCGCTTTTTCAGAATACAGGATTTTGTATTCACACGGAGGAAGCATGGAGACTTTTTCTCTCACAAGCTAATTTCATTTGTGACCTTGTGATATCGGCACGGTAAAATAGTGTATTACCAATATTTATATTGCTCACTATCAGGACATTCAGCTTGACGCGTTCAGGAGTCCGTTGCCAGAATGAAGCTCCGCCATCACTTTGACAACTTCATACACTATTTTTTGGTTTGTTTGTCCTCACACCGCTCATGCACTTCTGCACACCTTAGTTTATGTCTCTATACGTCCATTGACCTGAACATAGCCAGCTCTGCCTTGGCAGCGGCGGGAAGCTGCGTGGGTTGACGGATGCTCCTCAGTGGCAGAGAGGCAGAACACAGCTGTCTTAGCATGGCCTCCATTATCCGGCACTGTCTATTGATTCACCCTGTGGGATTTTTTTTTCCCTCTTTGGCGTGGGATCATCTGTGAACACTCACCCGCGCGCTATCGTGCAACCCTGCGTACAGAAACAGACATGCGAGCGGAAACACGCGCACCATCACCCATGTGGGAACAAATGCAGCCCGTAAAGAAATGCAACGCGCACATCTGCACCACCATGGGCTGAAATCAATGGCCGGGGTATTTGTACTTCAGTGTCTCTCCTTCTGACATTGGGGATTGCCCCCCCCCCCCACCCCCCCTCCTCCCTCCTCCCTCTGCTGCGGCGCTCTTGTGTTTTATCTAATTATACAGCATGGTAATGGGCAAGGACCCATAAAGAATATCTCTGACGCTATAATTACTTTGGCTGCTTGGAAAATGAATCAGATAGTGTCAATAGGATTAACAAATGGTTTGGGTTTTAATATTATCTCCACCATAGGTCTGGTTGTCTCTGTTTGATTTTGTTATTTCTTGCCTTTTAAACCAAGTTCGTTTGGCCAAAGAGAATATGAGGATGGCCGATGAAAGTAACTCCAAGATGCACTCCATCTTTTTAGTATTTTTTAAAATGTATTTAATGATTTACTATAACTCCAGTAGATTAATACATTGCAATTATAGTTCATGTTATTAGACAACGCATCAGATGTCTACGTGCAACATTTGGATGTCCCCACATGTAATTGTGTGGACAACTCTGTCAGTAATGATCAAACCAATCAGCTTCTTAATAACCCAGTGTAGACAAACAAACCCAACAGATACAGTATGAGCAAGTGTAAACTCCAGATGATGCTACGATTAATGTATTCGTCCTGAACACGTCCTCGATGGTATTATTGCCAATAAATAATGCATGAGCCCCAGCCTTTGTTTATGGTAAGACGTAATGTATGCTTCTGACTGTTCAGCGTTCATGCCAAGAAATGCCTCCCGATACGTTGCGCTTCTCCGTCCCCTCCCCCCTCGCAGAACGTAAACTACATACTGTTGGTCTCATTTCTTTGCTGCTTTGCTCACAGTGCTGGCACAATGCGCTTTGAGAGCAGAATAAACACAAAAAGTTAGACAAAAAGGAATAATAATAGCCGTTAATCTCTGATGGAAAACATCTTTTCAAATGAAAATCTCCAGGTTGATCTCCCAATCCCACCACAGTGTAAATCTGGAATATAGAGCCCCCGGAGGCAAAGGCTCTGTAATCTGCTCATAATCTGCGTCGCACAATATCCTCAACAGCAGCTGTTTAGCGTGCTTTGCTTGTTTTCATCACTATGGATTGTCCTTGAATATCCCTCTAATATTTGAAGTGTGTCTCTGCCGAGATTGTCCCCGCAGATGACAGGACGACCATTTAGGGCTGTTGTTCAGAAGGAACGTGTGCTTGGCCGGTCTGTATCTAATTCGGAAATTACAGTGATTACGAGCTAAATTTAAAACACAGGGATTTTGAGGCCGTAAGAGGCCTGCAGCGAGGGCTTATTGCATTGTTTGCCAGATGCGCACCGACACGCGCGTAAACACACGTGAAGGGGGATGACACAAACAAGTGCGCACAATGGCGGGGAGAAGCCTGATGCGCTAAGTGCTGTTGTGTTCCGCGCGTGTCAGCCTCCGTCTCGGGCGGCCCGCTCTCCTTTGCTCTTGTTCTTTCTCCGTCCAGCGCCGCTGAAAGCCTGCGAGCGGGGACGCCGGGCGGTGGAGGGGTTGTGGGGGTGGGGAGGGGGGGCTCCCTGGGCTCTCGGTCCACTCTGGACTGAAAGGAGCCGCACAGATGATGGCCCGAGATTACACGCAGCTACAGGCCCAACGTCGCATCAACCGCCTCAAGTCAAACGCCCCTGGTCTCAGTCCTCTGCCCCTCCTCTGTCCCCTTCACACTCAAATCCAGTGGTTAGAGGATGATCTGCATCCATGACCCTCATGGATGCTGTTTAGTTGAGCCTGTATGCCTGCTCTCAGGGTATGTGTGTGTGTGTGTGTGTGTGTGTGTGTGTGTGTGTGTGTTTGTGTTGTGTTTGTGTGTGTGTGTGTGTGTGTGTGTCTGTGAGTGCTTGCATTGTTGGGGAACGGGGAGCGTGACGAGAGTCTGCTGTGGATATAATTAATAGGCCACATGCGGCTGCACCAAATGTGTCACAGTGAGGGGAAATCAATCGATGGAGTCTGCCGGAACAAGGGGGTGCGTGTTTGGTTGTGGGTGTGTGTGTGTGTGTGTGTTTGTGGGGAGGGGGAAGATGATAGAAGGGTGGAGTGGGAAAGAGGAGGGAAGGAAGAGGGATTGGGAGAAAGAAGGCGAAGAACCATGGGAAAAAGGAAAGAAGGCCTCCAGAGGAGAGCGAAGGAGTAACAAAATGGTAAAGAAGTAACGGGGGGGAGGGTCTGAATCCCCCATCTCAGCTGGATAGAAATCACAGCCTTCAGCGATATCCTGCTGGGAAATTTGACATGGAAATTCATGACCGTGTCAATAAATGGACACAGCGTAGATCCAACACATACATCACAGGAAACTCCGCAGTCGCATATTTAACAGCTGCTTTTACCCAAACCCCATCAAGTGCCTGTGAGCTTGCGCGTTTAGTATGAAAGTCACAATCAAAATCAAACCATTACTCCTGTTCCGCTGCGGATATCGCCAATGCTTTGGAACCTATCGCACCAAAATTAGGATACCTAAATGCAGCGGTGTCAATACAAGCAGCGAGATATCCTTCCTCCTCAGACTCGGGGCCCAGACGCTGCAGTTGGCCTGCTTTTAAAGAGTGCATATCTAAGTTCGGAGGCAGGGGAGGAAATCAATGGAGATAAGAGTTGGATAGAGAGATGTGTGTTGAACAGGCTGGCAGCAGACTGAGAGAAGCAGCCTGTCACCAGCTGCAGGGCCCTCTCTGTGATATTAGGTGTGTGTGTGTGTGTGTGTGGGACGGGGACACATTTAGGCACAGAGTCACTGATAGTGCTGCCAGGCGCCAGACAGCCGGTAGATGAGACAAGTGGGCGTTATCGCAGGCTGCTGTTGCTGTTGCCCTTGGAACTTTAAATCATGTCGAAAGGTATATAATATATATATATGTGCACATCTATATACCGACATGCATTTCACTTACAGTATTTACACACGGAGCTGAACTCTAGTACCTCCTCTACCTGAGCTGGGGACAAATGTATCCACCAGATTATTGAGCCTTATCTGAGTGACCGCTGAAGTTTATTTCATCAGGAAAGGCAGCAATTTTAATCTTAATGTTAATTCAATGCTTATTTGCAAATCCATTTTATCTATTATTTATTCCAATTTTCGAAATATTTATCAAGGCAGTGTCACTGTTATTTGTGCTTTACCTTTTTATTTTACTGCATGTCATGTAAAGTACAGTAGTGTGTAATATAAGTCATGGTTTTTCTTTCCTCAAGTCTAAATGTCATACTATACTGCAGAACAACACTCAGGATTACATTTCTCTGGTCATGCAATTTCATGCTACCGGTGCCGGCCCGAGCCTCTTGGGGGCCATAAGCAAAATTTTATTTGTGGGCCCCCCTCCCACCACGCACAGTCACCTGTGCTAGAAGATTATTGCCACAAATGTCACGCTATACTGTTATAGCGAAAATTATTAACGAATACAATGAGGTTATAATACAAAACTAGGGCTGCTTGCAGCATAAGCGAACTAAGGGGGCCCCAAGCAGCCGCTTAGTTCATTTATGCCTTGGGCCGGCCCTGCATGCTACTATAAGAACTTTTCCCTCACTGCAAAGTCCCGATATATTTGCATAGATATCTAAATCTCATATTACATATATACATTTTCCTTGCAGGTTCGCTCATATTTCCCCCATGCAAAAAGAAAGTTGCTTTTTGAATTATCAAGAAAGGAACAAAGGCCGGATTGGACGGCATGTATTGATCCCAAACAGGAGAAGCTTTGGTGGAAGTGGACTTCCTGTCTTCAACATCCTCTCAACGTTACAATGGCCCTTGTCACATGGGCCGAGTTTCACATAACTCTCTGTCAGAAGTTGTTTCTGGTGGTTGAAGGGCCCTGCCTGCTCGTCCAGGAGTGTCCGGGATGCTTGGATGACAGCTTCCGACCAACGCGGCACTTACGACATCACATGCTGGCTGTTGCAAGCCCTACAGTGACTGGAACTTTACGCAAATTCAAAATAAATGCTTCTTGTTTTGACACCTTTCACCTCGTTAGTTTCTTTCCCGGCACATTAGCAACCACGCATTAGCACCTTTTTAAAGGTTGCTTATCTGTTTTATATTATTCTTAGCTATGTCTGTGTCGCTTTAAAAATAAAGTTTTTTTTTTCCTACATTCACGTTTTTCTTTCTGCTACTTCTCAACGTTTCGTGTTAAGAACTGGCAGTAGTTACAATGGCAGCTTTGTTATTCTAGAAATGCGCCAGACGTCATCATAGTGGCTACAGCTTGCTTAGAGACTGGTAATTTGATTAGTCTTTCGCGATTTACAACATCATGCCACACATACTGTACCTGAACCTTGTGTGGACGGAGAACAAACATCACCTCCAAAACTCTGCAAACCCCCTGTATGCTACAGTAACGAGTCAAACTTCAGAAATATCACACCCCAGTGTAACCAAGCCATGTTGTTTTGCATCAGAACTCTTCAGCGAGAAAAGCCGCTTTGGATCCGTCGGTTTGACGGTTTCGGGGAGACGGGGTGAGCAAAGGGAACCGCCGCCATTCGGCCTAACAAACAACAACCCACCCGGACCCGGACTGCCTCTCCCTAGTAAACAGTCCATTAGTGTAGTGCTCCAAGGTAAACATATTTACTGGCTGGTGACGGCTTGCCAGTGTGGCTCCTCGGGCCCCGTGGCAGAGGGGATTTCATTAGGCGGAGGACAGGGGGAGAACGGAGGAAATTAATGTGCCATTCAAGATGATTTCTTTGTTTCCCATCAACATGATCACAGACAGGCCGCGGGGAAGAGATGATTCACGCACACAAAGGAAAGAGACAGGGGGAGAGAGGGAGGGTAAGAGGGAAGGATAGAGAGAATATCACAAAAGGCTCCCAGTGCGTGAAATGTCTTGCTTTTGGTGAAAACGCTGTTGTCATGATTTTTGTTATGGCTTGAAGTGCCGGAATTGTTTTCAATCAGAAAAGATTTCTTTTTTTTTGTCATTAAGGCTTGAAAATGAAAGTATTTCTGAGCAAAAACACCAACAGGCATAACAATGTAATGCAATTTTTTTTCCCCCCGCACTATCTGCACACAGTAATCCACTCGTACGTCGATGTCCTGCAGCTTTGTTGAGAACCACAATAGCTGCGTTTTGTTTTCTTGCCTGCAACCTGGGGGATATTATTCCGTGGCCTGCCTTGTTTATTAATAACCGCAGTTCACCAATTCATTATCTGAGAGGTACACGCAGCTTATGGCGAAATATTATGTTGTTGTCAGATAGTTTGTACTGTAGTGTCACTGCTGTGTGTTGTTTGTGCACAAAAGTAAAACTGTACTTTCATTTTGAGTTACCTTCTTAGGTGTTATTCGGTCATTCGATTACCATATTAAAGAGCACACCATTAATAGCTGCAGTATGTTTGAAAATGAAAACTCTAATTGAACAGAAGTCCTGAGCAGCTGCGTGAAGTGGTATCCTGCGACATTTCTCATTCGAAATAATTGAAACATAATTTGGGATTAAGGGAAGTTTTTTAATCAAAACTAAGCGGCTTAGATTTAAATAAACAAAACAAAAAAAAGAGATTCAGGAAAAATTGGATCCTTGCCGGTCTTTAGTCGGAGAAGAGTATTGTTCAAAATGAGTAAGCTTCAATCAAAATAATGAGCTCATGAACTAAAGTCAACAATGTATTCCTCACTGTTCTCTCTCTCTCTCTCTCTCTCTGTCTCTGTCTCTGTCTCTCTCTCTCTGTCTCTGTCTCTGTCTCTCGACCATCCACCTCTTCTTCCATTCGGGTCACACTGAGAGTTGTATGGCACCTGTGAGCGATGTGCTGGTTGACATGAGCTGCATATAAATGATGGTAGAAGAAAAACATGCCCCAATTTATTTACACCCTCTCTCTCCCACATATACACGTCCACCAACACACACACACACACACACACAGTGTATTTTCAGGTGCCCATCTCGCTGTGCTAGGAGGCAGGTTTATGTAGTTGGTGACCTTAGACTGTGGAGCAGGTGTTTAGGGTCTGATAACATCATGACAGAGAGTACAGGTGTGACTGCATACAGACAGGAAGGACACACATACACACACACACACACGTACGGACCTCTATTGTATGCTATGTTGGATGGCACAGCTCTTTGTTCACTGATCAAAAAAACAACGCAACGTCACACTCAGGATTATTTTCATGTTTGGATACATTGTGCATACAGCTGCGTTTGAATAAAATCTATTTAAAACAAAGCTAGCGAGGACATGGATGTGATCTACCCTGTGCTGTCCACTCGAACATAAGCCTCCATACAAACATGCATCTGTTCAGTGCAAACAATGCAGACGTAATTAATTAATAGCAATTATTTGAAAACACAACCCAAACCATTTGCATGTGTTTTTTTTTTAGCAGCATGTATTCACAGGTGATCAAAAACAACAAGTTTCACCCTTTTAAAGCAGTTTTGTTGGATCAATTGTTCATCTGTGTGCATTGGACATGCAAAAAAGGTAAATGTCCGCTTTCACGCCCATCCAGGGGGAGACTTCTGTCCTCTACACCATCCTGTGGAGAGAATCAGTACAGCAGTGACTTTATTGACATTCCTCTCAAAGAAGCAGCGGCGAACCCGTCCTCTGAAAGCGATCCTTCTTTACGGAGACGTGGGCAAGAAGCGGACGCTGCGTAAAGCCGATCATTTTGATCCTAGCCAGCAAATTGTACATGTTCCTCCCCGAGCTAGCAAGTTTGTCCGCTACGCTGCCACCCGATCCTGTATTTATACCCTTGGGACGAATGCATAAACTGTTTCTGTGGAGCATCAAACCGGGAAGAGATGTTTATGAATTTAAACTAAAACATAAAGTGCAGGATTAGTCCTAGCCTGCAGGGTGATGTTTTGTTGATAGCAAGCGAGGCCCAAGGTACAGCCTTGATAAGGACTGATATACAGACCGAGAATGTTTTGTCTCCCTGGTTCTCATTCAGCATGACAGAGAGGATTTCAGAGAGACTGCACTGCCAGATGGGAGATTGCTCCTCCATGGGTATTGTCTGCGAAACGCCTCGGAATATGTCAGCTTTATCTGCGTTAAAACATACCAAACATTTTTGCATGCGATACCGCGGTACCGGAGCTATAGCCTCTCCCTTCCACGCCGTTGCAAACTGTATCTCGGTCCTGCAGCATCCAGTACACAAGGCAAAAATAACTCCACTGATCTGAGAAGAAGGCTGCTCCTGCCAAATTTGTGGAACGTAAATGTGTGAAACGTTGTGATATTGAGCCACGGTTCCAGATAGATTATGTTGTATCAGTGAGCTGTGTTTCATCCCTCTTCCCGCTGCTCTCTCCTGCTCGCTCTCTGGTTCTCTATCTCATTCACGCACACGTACACACGTTGACACACGTGATGCTCGATCCTTTCCCTCATCCCGTGCAAGAGGTGTGAAAGGCAAATAGATGCTCTCCTTCGCTGTGGACATAATACTGAGGTCATGAACGGAATGTTAATTTTTGAACATACTTCTTTCAGCGGACGCGCACACGCAGGATCCCAACTAGCACGGCGTGACTTAAACCGTAACAGTACAGTGTTGCAAATGTGTATTCCTGTAACAGAGAGTGGGTGTTTTTTCTTTTTTTTTTCAGACCACCGCTGCATGCTTTGACTCGTAGGTTGAGCTAAAAGAATGCGGAAAAGAGGGAGGGACTATGAAATTAAAACTGACCAAGAACTTCTGCCGTGTAGCCTAGCGCCTCTGTTTCTGAATGTGACCCGTGAACTTCAAATCCGAGTCAGGCTGTGACAAAGAAAGGGGCACACGGTGTGGGAAGGTGAGGCCGTGGATGGCAGATCACTAGGCTGTGTTTGAGTATCTTATCGGCGCTGTCGCCAGCTCAACCTGGCTCCATTGACTTTGTGTGGGGCTTATGAAGGCCCACAGCTTCTGATTATTTGGGTGAGTGAGCTGTTCTGTGTAAACAAACATTGCGGCTGGGATTGTTCCAGTCACAACACGGCTGGTTGGCCCCTGACAACACCCCCTACAACCCTCCCCCCACACACACACACACACACACACACACACATGTGGAGAGTACACACACGGTGGTGCATCATGTGTGGGTTGCTGTTTTATTCACCTTTTATGAATATCAATCATGCATTCTCATTGGTAGTCAAGGTATCTCAATATGGCACTATATCTCAGGAAAGAGATGGATGTCAGCTGCTTTGTTTCCAGCATTTTCAAAAAACAGAAAACAATACAGGCCAGGATATTACGATTGTGCTTTGAAATATGAGTGACTATATGCAGAAAGATGAAGCTAGTGTAACCAAAAAACTGTTCATCTGCACACTCGTTAAAGCCAGGAGGAGTCAAGTGGAAGCATATTGGGGGTGAAGGGAGTGTAGCAACTGTAAGTTTATTTTCATCAGCAGCACAATGATATTATGCTGAGCAGATGGGACTCGGTGCAAAAGGTAAAACATTTGATAAACAAGTATTTATTATCACAAGTCCTCAGCGAGACACTCGTTTTATAGGGTGCGAAGCGCTTGTGGAGCGGCTGCAAAGTAGGCCGCATCTCCAGATATCCATTCCAGATGCTGGCTAGACTTGGTGGAGCCGGGGCCCGCCGTACTGGGGGCTGGATTCAGTTGTCTTTTCCTCCAGGTGTGATGCCTCATGCTGATTCCCCCACATGTTCCAAGCGTCTTATCCAAACACGCCAGGGCGGGTGACAGCGCCGGGTAGGCCTGCCCGCCTCTCCTCCCTCTCTGCCTCCCCTGGTGGCCCACCCACCCACACTGCAAGAGCAGCAGCCTTCTCCGTACCTGTCATCGGAGTGGCTGCCCTCAATGTCAGCGCCGCGTAAACCAGCGGAGCCTCCTTCCTCGAGTCTTTCGTTTCACTCGTATATCCCGCCAGCCTCACTCAGACCTCTGTCTCCTTGTGGGTTCGAAGCCCCCTTTAGACGAGGGGTCGTGTTCACACCGCTGCTCCACAGGCCAGTTGTTGCTCTAGTAACTCAATCAGGCTCAACGGTGATGTAGGACGTATTAAACCTGTCATATTTCAAGCCTGGTCAGTTTTAGGACAATACGCCATGGGGGAGTGTGAGGCGGTTACAGAAAACAAAGTGGAGTGGAAAAAGAGAACAGAACTTTTTGGTGTGTTTGTTCTCCAGCTCAATGTTCGGCGTCTGTTTCCATTAGAAAGCTTAAGGTCTTTCTTTTTGCAGTTTCAGTTGACACCGTGACTCAATTCTTCTGGGACAAAATTAATGTTTCCCATTAATGTACACGGGTCCCTCCTACTCTCATTTTTTCTTTCCAGTGCAGGAACAGAAAGATGAAGTGGGGGGCAAACGGCATTAGCTAGCCCACACAAAATATGTTGTCTCGTTGCTCGAGCTGGACGCCTTCCAGGTTTGGGATAACTGAGGATAACGTATTTATGGGAACAAGAAACATGTTGGCCTCCATTTCTTTGACAGGCGTTTGTCTTGGTTTATTAGTATTACAACAAATACCAAACTTATTAAGTGTTTCTTTGAAGTTTCTGTCGCTAAAAGCATTTCTGAAGTGATTCATTTCAAGTCAGTTACAGAGTTAGAATTTAATTAGAAAGCAGATATGCGTGCTGTCATCAAACAAATTCAACAAAGTCAACAAATTAAACAGAATCTATTTTTTGACAGAAGCTCTAAAATATAAATAATTATTTTTTCCAAATCCATTAATCTACTGAGTTTCCTTCCGAGGCTTTTGATTGAGATCATACAGATATGGGTTCATCTAGTATATGTGTGTGTGTGTGTGTCTGCATGTGGGAGCAGTCTTGCGTTGTCATAACTTTGCTGAGATACTATGAATCTCTGCATGATCCAAAGCAATGGAAAAGATTTCCTGGTGTTTAACACATGATGGCTTTGATTTGATAAGATCAACTTAAGGATGGGGGGCAAAACAGTTCCAATAAAGGACAAACATGAAAAGACGTCAGTATCTCAACAGGTACTTTAAGGTTCTTTCCAGTCCAACAACTTTCCCCTCAGGGATAATTAATATGCTTTGTCAAACTGAAACTGAAACTGAAAGTTTGCCAACTTTAGCACAAAAAGAAGCTGTGGTTTAGCTTAAACTCTTTTCTCTCTTTACTTGGATCCATTATCTTTCATATTTCTGTTAACATGTTTCATTGTGCTGAATAACTCCAATCCTCAGAAGTTGCCCGTCAAATCCATCGTAAAGCAAAGTTAGGCTGCCGTGTCTGGATTTCCCGCCGTCAGTTCCAGGTGAGGCATCACAATCAGCAGCTGAATGTCCCGTGGCATCATTGCCAGTCATCCGTTCCTTGTCCTCTTTTCCAGCTGGGGATGAATGTAGGACCTTGGTGAGGCCCCTGTGCTGGTATTAATTTCTGGGGCCTGTTGGCATCCATCCCCTGGCAAACCAGCACCAGCTCAAGTCCCAGTCTCCGGTTCAGCCCCAGCTCGGGTACCGTCTCCATGCAGGAGGGTTACTGGAGAGCTGGCCAGTGGGATCTGGCTCTGAAAATCATTTCAGACTAGACATGCCAGCATCTGTAGCAAAGCTTGCAGAAGATGGGCTATTACAATTCAGAGAGGACAGACGTGAAGAAAAAAAATACCGTAAAAAAAAAAAAGAAAAGAAAGATTACAGGTACTGGAATCCTAAATCATCTTTAGAACATTTTCTCTACAAGCGGCTATATAAAAAATCCTGATACGGTCTTTTTGAGATTTTGAGAAATTCCAACTTCTACAGGGTAGTTTTAAGTTACAAACCCCAGGTATAGCTCAATAATGGAGTCGAATGTATATATTGTTCTGATCCCAGGTCTTCACTTCAGGCACTCTAAAGAACACTTTCAGAAGAATCCCAAGACATTGGATATCTCATATGGTGTTTGGATTATGTTGCCGTGAGACACACCTCTGTGTGGAGGTTTATTCCTGACGAACAAGCCGAGCTAATGAAAAAACAAACTTAAGCGTTTGAGTTTCTTTGTGGTGAGCAACTTTCCGTTTTTCATCTGGCGCTGGTGAAAACAAGCATGTTTTACCTCTCAGACTAAATTCTTTCAGCCGTGGCAGCAAACTTACTGCATCTGCTGCTAATGATTGGTGCGCGTGTGTTTATGATTACAAGTGTACGTACTTGTGATTGCGTGTCTGAGTGAGTAGAGGTGGTCAGAGACTCCCACTGGATCTGGCACAGCTGGTCCAAGGATTCCAGTGGCTTCATAAGATGCTGCACAGTTTGGTGGGCTATTAGCCAATGTTTAACGCTAAGTCAACAGGAGGGAACACTGCACCTTCCATCTATTTATGAGACCAAGATTGGGAGAATGATTAAACCTCATCTCAGACAATCATTGCAAGTAGGCGTGATAGGAATGGAAACGTCTTTTTTGACTCAAATGAACATTTTGTGGGCGGCTGATAGATGTGTTGGCTCGTCCAAACATCGATGTCCATTTGGTTTTTGGATAGATTAGCAGTTTTTTTTAATTAAGCAATAAGGTACGAGAGGCTCTACTAATGTCCAATAATGCAACAGTTCGGGGGTGTTGTTAGGCCAGACACGCAGCTGTTACATTTTTGAAGATAAAGTACTGCCTCAGGTACTTTATTTCATTTATAATAAGGTTACCAGCAAAATGCTGGTAAGTTATTAGCTGCCTGTCAGCAAAAAATAGTTTTTTGAGAGAAATATACTCCCGGTTCTTCATTGGGTCTACTTGCAAGATCTCGCTCCATCTCATTCACATCCCTCATTAAGTCCACCTTAATTGTACGAGAGCGAAAGCTCGAATAGCCCAAAAACGATCATTTGTGGGATTCCCAGTCTTTTTTTTCGTAGATCGCCACCGAGCTAAAAGCTAAAATATCAACTAACGGTCATGCAAAAGTTAAGCTGTTACTTTGAATGCGCAACAATATGAAACGCTCGGGTCAATGTGAACAGGTACTGTACGTTATCGTTCAATAATTCTCACCACGTGACTCACTCTCAATCAATCCGAATGCTGGATTTCATCTACACGTATTATAATACACAATAGCTGATAATGGCAATACTCTCCATGTTGCTACATTATAGCAAAACTATCTCACAGTGCCATAGGCAGATTTTGCATACTTCCTAAAATGAACCATGCATCGGATTCTTCCCTTTTTATTGAAGCTATCTGCGCATGAACCCTTGACACCACATGGCTTGTTGACCTCCACCATGATGCCCATGAATCTCCTCCGTCCTGGACTAAGAGCTCCTGAGAGGATTCCCCAACAAGCTGTTGTCCCTTCTGTAAACAAGTACTGTGGGGTATTGTGTGCGCGAGAAAGTACAGGTGGGGTTGTTCTAAAGCTGTTCCACTTGCTTGGCAATGCCTCATTACCCATACTGCCTCCTTCTTTGCCCTGAAGTGGGGTGCGGCTCCCCTCGCTGAGCCCAGTTGCCAAGGTGACCCAACATGCCCCAGGATGGCGGGCATGCAGACAGGCTGGGAGAGAGGGGGCTGTTCGCTCTGTCTTTATTGTACCGGGCTATCCGTATGCTAGCTGGTGCAGTAGGCCCTGGGTACTTCCAGACTGCCGCATGCGTCCCGGTGAGCAAGCAGCTGATGTCATTTTTCAACACAGCTGCCCCAACATCAGGCCCAGGTGAAGGTGACCTCCCTTGTCTGTTGGAGTGCCTCTTAAAGTGGTGGGCGCAGTGGATGCTGTGCTACATCCAAAAGACCGTAACTGATGATCTAACATGTTTGTTTTGATTGAAGATCGGTTTTATTGAGTGCAAGTTTATTAAGATAATTATCCAAGTGCTGTTTAAACATCTACAGTATGAAGAACTTACACAAGCACAATTGTGACCACTTATTACTACTTATTGTAGCAGGCTGTGCAGTGTTTAAGCCTCTGTTCTCTGCAACAGCAGACTGATCGGAAAGCACAAACAAGCCTCTAACTCCATCTCATCCTTTTATCTCTTCAGACACCCGTCTCCATCTTTTGTTCCCCTCTCACTGTATCCATCTATGCCGTTCCTTCCGTCTCGTTTGTCTTCTTTCCCTCCCTCACAGTCTCTTCCTGTCAACCTCCACACCCCCAACACAGGACAGATTGGGAAGCCGTGATCGCGGCACAGAAGTTGAGGGAGAAGCTATTTATCCCAGACGGATCAGGAGGTGTGTGACGGAGGTGTGGACGGTTGCTGCAGGTCAGTGACGTTGGCAGGCGCCAGGCAGGCCGGCCCACATGGCTCGGGGACTGTGGGACTACAGACAGATGGCACCTGGTGGGTGACAAACAATTAACAAACCAACAAGAATAGCTGGATCGGCAGTATACCCACAAGCAGGAGATAGCAAGAGAGCTGGTGCATCTGTGCTCTGAACACTTTCACTCTTTACTTTTCCTCTTCCAAGTGTTGTTTGGAATAACAGTTGCAATTTACCCATGTGTCTTTTTCACAAAAACACGCTTGTTGTTACGTTGCCATAGAAATGTCTAAATAAAGCGGTGTTGAACATATGCAGGCAGCATATGTTTCTGTTTAGTTTCAGTGCAGTTTTGAGAGAAGCAGTGGGTGATTTAAATATAAAATACAAAACAACTACATTAGATATCTACTAAAAATCGACTTAAACGTTAAGTAAAACTTATAAACAACCATAAAAAAGCTCCGTGCAGCAAAAACATTACCTGGTAGTGTGGTGCAGCATTTCTGCATTTTATTTTTGTAAAACTCCCGCTGAAAAATTGAGTCAGTGTTTATTTAAAACTGAGCCTGGAGGCCCGTGGTATTTCACCGCCCAAGTATATCCAAATGTCATCATGATAGGGTGTTTCTGCACCCCACTCCCACTTACTGGACAGTGAAGATGTGCTCTGTTGGTCATAAACAAAAACATTTTGCCTGTCATCTGGTAGAATTAATGGTTTGAACTGGCATTGGTCCTGGTGTGTAGGTGTGTATGTGTGTGTGTGTGTGTGTGTGTGTGTGTGTGTGTGTGTGTGTGTGTGTGTGTGTGTGTGTGAGCACATCTGAAGTCTAGACTCTATGGCTCTGTGGGCAGGATCCTATCTACGAGCAGCATCGTGGCCGGAGACCGGCCATGTTGACATAGGTGGCACACACATACCGGCATCTGTTTCAACAGTCACTGCTCTCACTAAATACCCCCCTTCAACGCGCACTTTTATCTTCCACTGAGGGATGACGGGATGGAGACGGAAGACAAAGTCGAGGTAGAGGGGGAGGCCTGGCCCGTTGAACCCGCAGAGGTCCTTGGTAACCAAAGCAAATTCAACTCCTCAGAATCAGCACTGTAAATCCTGCAATCCCCCCTTTTCCTTACTGCGTTATTAAGACAGTGGACAACGTGTGTGTGTGTGTGTGTGTGTGTTTCTGTGTATTTTCATCTTTTCTCCCATGCTAGTTGTGTGTGTATTTTTGTTCACATGGATGTGTGTGAGTATACAGAAAACATATTATGCATTTCCTCAAGGAGTTATTGTAAATCATGAAAATGGCCCCACAGAAGTGACTGTGTGTGTGTGTGTGTGAGTTTGTGTGTGCGAGTGCGCGTTTGTGTGTAGAGAGGAAAGAGAGGATGATAAAGAGAGTGAGAGACTGCCAGTGGGCTGCATTACAGGGTGAATGCTGAGGGAGCCTTCAGCGCTTACAGATCAGGGAGTTTTATTAGCCCACATCAGAGCATGCCACTTTTGATTTACGTCTCCGTGATTTCAAAACACACGCACACACAACACACACACACACACACACACACACGCACACACACACAAATGCAGGCACATTCGTACATTGTTTAATTTGCACACTTGCACAAATAATGTAAGAGTGCATGGGTCAAGAAAACACCAGAGAAGACGAATGGCCCAGGAGACAAAGGAGTGTAAGATCCAACAAAGCGAAGTGATAGGAAGCCAGTCGAAATGATCACTGCTCTATTGGTTTACCATATAGCTTGACGTATTAATGGGATGAACAACAATAAATCTTGGTCAATGAATGACAAGCAAGAAGAATGCGGGAGCCATAGGCTTTTCACAGTTGGAAAATAAACACTGAAAAGACTGTGGGAATGATCATGAATAGGTAGGACCCACACAGCATAACAGTAACCACAGCGCCTACAGTGCAGCCGCTTGCCTTTTATTCAACACAAACTACTCAGGAGAAGGATGGAGAAGGAGTTTGTGTTTAATATATGGAATTATTTCAGTAGATAGCGGTTGAAAGTGGCCAACGCTTCAACACGCATAATGTGTAATGGCAAGTACAAGCATTTAATCAATGAAAATAAATGAGCTTCTGGAAAGTAGATAAAGAAAAAATCCATTTTCATATAGAGTAACTTTCCTGAATGTGTTCACGGCTGGTCAAAGTATTGACAAAAACAAAGATGCAAGTAGCAAATACAATTTAGGAGATACATTTTCTTGTCACCTTCTCTACCTCCGAAGAGCCTTTTGGTCGATAAGCAAGAAAAATTGGGTTGAAAATTGATTTTCCAGAATAATTGCTATTCTCTTCGTCAGAGGGACTCGAGCATCTTCAAGGCTTTTTCCTATTACAACGGCAGGCTCTCCAATTTACCTGCCCTGCGAAAATACATGAAAGGGCACAACCTTTGGCTTCTGCAATCAGCAAGGTTGTGCGGCTTGCAGCAGATCCGTTTTGTGGTGAGCTCAGTGGGATTAGCTGGTGTTATTCTGCAGATTGTTAACGTTTGCCCTTTGCAACACAAAACATGTGACCCGAATGACACGCGCGTTTTTTACAGTCCTATAGACGCATGCTGAACATATTCAGTTTGCAGGTTGAGGTTGTGCAGTTTTGCCCAGCGTGCCTCGCAGGCAGAATGAACCCTGTACCCTTTTGCAGGCATTTCACAGCCTTCACCACTCGTATCAATGTGACAGAGTGGGACACAAACCAACCCCTGTTGCCGACTGCAGCCCGTCTTTATGTTGCAGGTGTCATCGCCGCTTTGATCTTCTGTGGCCCTCCAAGCAGCAGCGAACAGGCCATTTGCAAGGAAGGTGATTAGTGGACAGATCTTCACTGAGCCAAATCTAATTCATCACTGTTTAGCCGGCACCTGGTTTGTCCCTCATGTGGCTGATCCTGTCCCTTTGCACCATCCGACTAACATCAACAACAGCCTATCTATCAGAAATAACAGCATCCCACTGGAACCAGTGAGGTGCATAGCCAGAACCAGACATAGTGGGCACAAGGTTGGAAGCATTTCAAAGTCTAGCTGACCACTGGCAGACCCCCCCCCCCTCCTTTTAACTGCCCCATTGCTTCTAAAACTGCTCGAGACCAAACTATAAGTATCGCTGGTGCTTTTATTGAAGCAGTGTGTGCCATTCACGCAGGTGACCGCGGAGGCCGCGCTTCTTTATTACAGATGTGCGTTGTGTTGCACGGTGTCACGGTTGCGGAACAGAAGGAGCGATTCTCTCGCCGCGTGTCCTCGTTTGCATGGCGTACTCGGCCGCCATCTGAAGCCACCCTCGTCGTGCTCCCGTGTGCAAAACCCCATCGTGGTTTCCCCTAGGATAAGCAGAGTGGGTGAGAAAGAAGAGACACAGAGAGAGAGGGGGCGAGGGAGTCCTTCGGAGGCGCCGGGCCTATCTCCTCCATCTCCTCCAGGGAACGTGGCGGAATTCCCTAAGACACTGGCGCTAAGAGCCTCGTTGCCCTGCTGCCCACCTCCTGCACACACAGGAGAAGGAGAAGTGGAGATTTATTTATGTCACCGTAACCCAATCTCTTCCCCCGCTGAAGCCTGGCGTCTCCCCTGACTGCCCGTGGGAGCGAGGGAGAGTTCAGGAATGGAGGTGAACTGAGAAACACTTCTGTTGTTTTAATCCCATTCATTAGGGCCGCAGCGGTTTGTATGTGTCTTCACACTGCCTCTATGTCTTGTCATGTATTTGTATGCATTGGTGTTTGATGTAGGACGCCAGCCGCCCAGCTTTATGGTACTTACTGGAATTCACTCCCACTACAAGAAGGGATGCGACACTTAGCAAAAAAAGAGGAGGTCTTGTAAACACATTCACACGTAGACGCACATCCGCTTCGAGATTTACATTTTCGCCCAGGAAGCAACTGAAAGAAACTTTACAAACTAAACAGATGCTGAGAGGAAGTTGTAAAGCCAACTTGAAGGTTGCAGCACTTCCTCCATATCATTCCTATTAGAATTCAAAGAGTCAACAATGTATTGTAGGTCTACATTATGAATGAAACACAGAATGTGACATCTCCTCGAATTCACAGGTTTAATATTTCATGGATCAAAGGCACACCTGAGAGCTGAACATATGACTGAATCAAAACTTAATGTGCAACACGCAATATGCTGAAATGATGAGGTCAGGGGGAGGAGGAGACTGAATTACTGCATCAGGGATGACAGAGTGGAATAGTAAAACACTGAACTGCAGTCACTTTTTATTTTAAACTTTCTGAAGGATTTAAATACTGAATAAAACTAAATGTGTATGTGCATCGCGTGTTCTATACTTATTTCTGAATCCACCATAACGCAATACACAACACAACACAAATGCGCCCAGCATCGTCAATCTTAATCACATTCTTTGGAACGACGTCTTTTCGAAAAGTCTCTGTGATGTGAGCCGCAAACTCTGCAGAGACTTGCTTGAATTAGACCCCACACGTTCACTCTCACCCCCGTAGCATCTTCCGAACATGTGTCGAGCTCACCAGGAGCCGGCCGCGTAGAGATGCGTGTGCCTTCCTGCGCGTGTGTGTTCGGCATGACGTGGCAACCCCCTGCCCGGTTCAAACACGGCGTTGGCTGTGCAGGCATCCTCATCGTCAGGCTTGGCTTGCCACGGGTACGGGTACACGCTGTGCCTGGCGCCCCGCGGAGGGGGGAAAGGAAGGAGCACAGCGGGGCCAGGCCGCCTCCGACACCTCTCCCACCGAGCCAAAGGCCCCTCTGGTGGGGCTCAGAACACCAGAAAAGGCCTTGGGAGAAATGATAATGAAGACCGAGACTGTGTTACACAGGATAACACGAAGGGACGCCATCACGGGTTTTAAAGCACACGCACACACACAAAGATGTAAACATGCAAATATAGAAGCATATGCGTACAAGCACGCCTGCTCATAATCAGGCTGGCAGGGAGGCAAAGGATCAAACACACACACACACACACACACAAACTTGCAATGTAGTTCTTGAGAAGACCACGTCACAATGCATTATTGTTTTTAGCGGCAATGTTCGACGTCCATGTTGTCTTTGCACTGCTGGAGATCTCCTCGCAATCAGTCCTCATGGCCTGTAATGTCACATTGCTTCAGTCGCCATTAATGACACTCCCACCTGAGAATGTAGTTTGATTCCAAACCAACCGCAACTGCGGCCAGATATCTCCCACATGTGAGACAAGACTTGTGTAGTCTCGAAATGTGTAGAAGTTGTACCTCATCAACAAACCATGTTTTTATTTGTTTTACACGTGTTTTTGGCGACAGGTTTCCAGTTAATATATTCTTGGCATCGAAGTATATCTGTCAAGTAGTACTGCTTTTCTTCCAGCTCTATGGGTCAACATTTTGTTGTGCAAGCATCGGCGGAATCTAACCTTGATAGTATATGTTTGGACAAATTAGTAAAATGTTCATTGAATGTTCAGCCCTGCAGAGGATGAGAAGCGACAATGATAACTTGACACCTCTATGTCACATTTCAGTTGATTCATTCCAACGGAATAAAGATCATTTGAAATAAGAATGTATCGACTAGAAAGCAAACATAAAGAAGTGTCAGGTTACAGCTCGAGTGCGGATCACGCGTGTGATTACTGAAACAGCGGGAATCACGTGGGTTGTAGACACAAACCATAGCATGCTTTGCGAGATGTTAAAGATGAGATGGGATGAAAATTGGATTAAATTGTGTGTGGCAGCTCACTGTAGGGAGGTAATTAGGGACAAACATTGAGACGCGGAGTCTGATCTCTCCTGCTGGAGGTTAAGTGAAATAGGAGCTGTGAGTCCCAGCGTCCCGGTGGCACAGTGATTAGAATTTCCTAATGTGGGGCTAATGGGATGTCAGCCGGGAGCAGAACCCCTACACAGAACCACTCATAACAACAAGTGGTCAAAGATCAAGCCTGATTAAAGAGATATGGAAGAGAAACACGAGCACATCGCCTGCATTGATGAACCAGTTGACTTTCAACACTATCATCTGTATCATCAAACCATTCAGGAACATGATTGGCTTGTAAAAAACAATGTCAGTATTTTATTTAATTAACCCACAGCTTGGAAATGCTTTCGCACATGCTTTTAATTTTTACAACTAGCTCATTATACGCAAACTCAAACATAAAGAAGTTGCAAATCAGCAGATTTATACATCATCAAGATGAGCCACAAGAAAAGAACAATTGCAGACAGATGTCTTAGCGGTATTTTCAACTGCTTTTAAAGGCATGTTACTAATATTACCGCTACTCTCCCTCCACCACACCACCATCCCCCTGAAGCTCAAACTGCTCTTTACTGCTGTTGGTTTTCTGTTTTCATCCACCCTTGCTCCATCTTGCATATCTGATTAAGCCCCAGATGTAGATAGTTGTCCTGGTTGCCAGTTGCACACGGGCCTTTGGTTGAAATCACAACAAGAACAGCAGCGCAACTTGACTGCCAGCCCCTGATGATGAAACCACAGGGGAAACAAAAGCAGCCCCCAGAGCTGCAGATGTCGACGCTGGAAGCTGTTTGCTTGTGTAGAGGCGTTTGTGCGGTAGAGGTTGTGAGCTTTTTGTGTGAGTAATACATATATCGTTTGTTTGTGGGTGCGTCGACGCGGTCGCTTGCATGTTTGTGTGTGTTTGTGTGTTTGTGCGTGCTGTACGGTCTATCCGCCCGCGCGCATGTGTGTGTCAGTGCTGCGGCCCCGTGGCTACGAGGAACCCAGCTGGGAGGAAGAGTGAGTGCATTCATCCTGGCTCTCGGGGGCCCGGGGGCCGCACAGGTACCCAACGAGGGGATGAAAGGCTGCTCTGCAGATGTCACCCGCTGGGGTTCAGTGGCCTAGCCAGCAAATGTCATGTTTGGCAGCTGGCACGCTGCTGCTCTCCCACCAGTTGTTGGCAGAGGCGTCTTTTAAAGGATGCTAGAGTGGGATGCAAGCACCGGGAGCGCCCTAATGGGAGCAACATTAAAGAGAGTTGCTGGCTTCTGTCTGTCATAGAACATTAACCTTGTCCTGTTTCCTGCTTCTCTCGGGCAGCTGACGCAGATCCTCTCCCTCCCCATCTCGCTCTTCTTCCAGTAAGTCGCACATGTGCACATGGATGCATTTCTCCACACAGGGGCACGCTTACTATCTGGATACGTATCTGCTTAAAGGCTCAACTCGGAAAAGAAAAGTTAAGGCTTCGAGGTATGCGTCTCTCTCACTTCTGTCTGTACCAAGCACAATGGAGGTGTTTGTGGAGGTTACGGTATTGCAGAATGAGGTAAAGCGTTTTATTTCTTCTGGAAAATCAGGTGATGTTTTTTTAATTTGGGTCATGTGGGAAACTGGCTAAACATCTCTACTCTTGCCCTTTCTAAAACATCGTCTTGTCCCAGTATTTGCCTTTCCCTGTCGGGCGCCACACGTGGCTTTTCTGTGTCAAAGGTCAGGTGACCGGCCAGTGCTCCGTGGACCCTCCTGTTGTCCCACAGCTGAGCTCCCCGAGGTTACTTACACACAGAAATATGACTCGCTATAAACGGCCGCCGCACTATGGGCCCCACACCCAGATGCGTACACACACGCACAATGGAACCACACAGCTTTATTTTGCACCAACTTCAACAAGACAATATTTTGCCTGCGTTAAAAATGATAAATAATATTTAGATAAGTGTTATTAAAATAGCCCTACGTGTCAAACTCTATGACTGTTATCCACAGGTTCAGCCTGTGCTCTGTAACACCAGAGCAGGCAGATGTGTATTCTTCCCTGCTGGTAACACAGTAATTCCATTGGCCTCCACGATACTATTCCAGTTGTTGGCCTTTGTGTTAATGCTTACCAGGGCCTGTACATGAAAATCCAATTTGTGCAAATGCTAAAAGAAAGCATTATGGAAAGGTCAGTTTCTCAATGTAGGATTGTTGTTAAACAACCTGTCAATCCTTTCATAGAGCGAGAAAACACATGGGAAGAAAGACGATGCTTTTGTTTGTGCTTGTGTGTGTATGTGTGTGTGTGTGTGTGTGTTGACTGAGTGAGTGAGTGAGATCATTTTTTGTGAAGTCACTAATGAGAAACATACTGTATTTGGAAAGTTTTGCAAAAACTAAATGTTAGATTTGACGTTTCCATTGACACTCCAATGGTTTTATTTTCTTTACCGTGCAACATCTGTAAATCATTGCACTGCATTTGATTCAACGTACGTACCTACGCGGACATTAGTAATAATGACAGTAGTTTCATATTTACAGGGCACAAAAGTGGTGCTGCTGGTCTCATCTAACCTGTTGCAAGGAAGCTTATTTCCCAAAATGTTAAACTTTAGGGTTGTTCAAATAATTGTTTGGGAATACACGAGAAAAACAGATTTGTATTTCCAATTAGGCTGTAAGAGAAGCGCACAAATGTCAGATTTCCTTTTACCCTCAGTTCATTCAGTCCAGAAAATGACTGATTTGACAACAAGAGCTGTGACACCCGGTCAAACTCCTCCTCTTTGTTTTACGATGTGCTAGTTTATCAACGTATGCTGGCATTCCATACATACGCACTCCATACATGCACTTCACACGCAGATACACATAAACGCACATGCATGCACAAACACCCGCACGCGTGCCAAGTGGACCAATCCACTCAGGGGATTTGGATGCAAGCAATTAAGATTATGATCAATCACAAGTCAATCATGTGAGCCTGTTCTCTTCTCCCCTCCCCAATCAGCAATTATTCTCCAGCTGGTGGTGTCTGCCCTGAACCATTGGAAGAGATATTATACTCATCTTTTATCCCTGATGTTTTTCCACCCTAATGCCTCCACCCCTGCTTCCTAATGCTTCTCCTCGTGATGCCCCCCCCCCCCCCTCCTCTCCGCGTTTTGTTTGTTCTCTTTTATTGGCCACTCCAATAGGCTGCATTTCGCTCGCTGCGCTGCCACCAACTGCAACGGACAACGGCGTCCATGTGTGTGCTCGTGTACGCTCCGAGCATCATGCACGCACATCACTCCGGCGCTGTCTGTGAGCAGATAAAGGAGCCAGGTGTGAGGAGGAAATGAATGTAAATCCATCAGTCTTCAATTAGAGGTCTGCTCACACCCCAAAATAAAGACCCCCCATCTCAAACCAACGGGACCCCCAGCTTTAGTCACAGCCCAACCACACCTGCACCAGCACAACAGCCGCAGCAGCGAACCCCGCTGTGTAAACATTTAGGAAAATGCAGTGTCTGTTGATGAGAGGACACGGGATGTGCGATATTTGCAGGTGCAGCGTGTTATCTCGCCGCTGAGCAGGAGCCGTGCTGTACCCCGGTTGTCCATTAAGCTCCCAGTGTGTGTGACTAAAGGCTAATACTGTGTGCCGGGAGGTGCGGGGTCAGAGACTCTCCATGGACTAGCGGCTGAGGGACGGACTGCTATTTAACCTAATTTGGTTCTAATTACAAAGACAGAGTCCACCTGCCACGCGCGTGCTTCTCCCCTTTTCTCCTCTCCAAAGATTGCAGAGACGGGGGGAGGGGATGAGGAGGGCTCTTTTTTTCTTTTATCTTGTCTAATGTCCTTCTGTGTGGTACAAAAAGTCTGGCAATTTAACATCATCGTCTCTGCTGGTACCAAACTGAATAATTCAAATATCTCCCTCAACGATAGATATTTGAAATAGCCCATTAGATATGATTTCAAGGAGCTCTGTGAATACAATGGAAATGAATGAAGAACCAAACAATATTTTCTCATTACAGCTATCAATGTGTATCTCTTGGTTTGCAACATGGCAAGATTTAAATCTCACTGCTATTAGTTTTAGGGGTCTGGTTCATCTGGTGATTTTTTGTGTTTTAGCCAGAGCAACTTGAAACAGATCATTTATACGGTTTGAACGTGACCGTGATCTCATTCAACACATGACATCATCATCAGGAGGTTTTGGTTAGGCAAGGAAATGATAAATCAAAACAGTATTGCACACTGTAGTTCTTGTTCTGCCCCGCTTTGCCCCTATAGTGTCACGTTTACAGCATTAAATGACCCAATGATTTGTTCACTTAGGTTGCGTCCAAACAGCAGACTTCCTCTCTGATTTTACTTTGTCTGTGGATGACGATGTTGTACAATGAAAACAGGTAATGTGGAAGTAGAATGTACGGGTCATTGCAGTGGTACTCTATGATTCCATCTATCATGCTGTGTATATTTAATATTAATGATAACCCTTTTCCAAATGATACCACAGGGGTCTTTCAAAGGATAAGGCTGTAGATGTATTTGCTGTTGCCAAAAAATCCCACGAAAAAGATCAAAACCAACAGCTGGTCTCTCAATTCTTCTCAAATCTTGGCTTTCAACCTAGAACCCAGACTGAGGGTGAAACATTTGTTTTGCAAATATACTATTTTATGAAAAAAGGGGATACAATTTTCTTAAATAGCTGAGCGAAATAGTTTTCATCAAACAAATATTTAATACAAAAAGAAAGACACGTCTTAATGCAGCCGGCGTTTCCCTATATAGCTTTGTAAGCTGGAAAGGCTGCTGTGGCTTTCTTCTGTGAGGCCTTATCAGCTGGCCAGATTCCCCCCCCCCGCCCTTCCCTCCCTGCCCCCCACCCCCCATTGGTGTTAATGGCAGGCTCTGGGGGTGTAAAGCTCCCTAACAAGGAATCGGATTGTTCTGTCAATGTGTTACTTCCTGTCCGAGTTGCTGCTCCGGAATGGAGCTGAGTGGCCAGTGCCGGAAGAAATCCCCACATCAGAGCGATCGCAGGCCGTCCAGGGTTACCCTGCGCCAGCCATTCAGCCAGTCGGGCAGCTTCCACGGCCCCTCCAACTGAGGAGATGGAATTTCACCAAACCTGACACCCAGTCTGCGCAACCTGGTGGTCCGAATGTACTGTTCATAAGAAGGGGTTCAGTCTTTCTCAAACAGCCGGCGTGATAATGATGATTCATTCTCTTCCGAGTTGCATTGAGTTGAATAGTAGTGCAGTTATAGATGTCATTTATTAAATATCCACAATTCTAGTCTTTTAAGCACATTCAAATGTGTGCCTCGCATAATAAACTACACTTTGTACAGACCGTTTAGTGAAGCCACATGACACTGGCTTCAGATGTCTTATTTTTGTAATTGCTGTGCGCCAGTGTTAGGAGTGGTGACTATTGCCACTGTGGATTCCTCCAGCTTATTCCTCCACTCGCGGATTTACACTCTCTGCACAACTTTGATCTCAAGGTATTAAAGTCAATGGTAACCCAAAAAGGGTGTGAAGTAGAGCAGGGGCTTATGGGCCTTTCTAACCTGCTCTACATGCAAAGGAGCCGTGTGAGACCAAACAGAGTGAGCATGGACGAGGACAACATGAGATGGAAATAGAGAGAGAACGAGGCAGAAACAGAGACTGGGGCTGATTATGCGAGCACCGGGTCAACTCTTGGAAGAGAAAGTGCAGTGTTCACTTGGCAACGTGCCTCGTTACGCACACAAGAGTCACGGGCCGGGCCGGGCCGGCGTCGGCAGTGTGAGCCTTGTTCATGAAGCAGTGGCATCGCAACCCTAATCAGTCAGCGCTGATACAAGGGTGAAGAGTGGGAATACAGCCTGCGGCTATTTGGAACAGGAAAACATCAGTGTACACACAGCCACACACAGCCACACACACACAAACAGGAACACACAGACAGATCGTTACAAAGTCAGCATCTGATGTGCGGACGATTTAAGTGCGGTGCGATTAGCTGTAATTCGCCGTTGTCGTTAGTTACTAGTCAGGGAATTTACGGAATAGATCCAGGCAATAATAGTTCAATGCAAGCCTCATCCCGAGTGCTCATATGCTTCAATATGTTCAATATATTACTCCTGTTGGCAACAGGATGCCTGCCTAGAAGTAAATAAGAAGAAACTTGTCTACTGTGCCCAATTTGATTTTTTTCCTCCAAGGCTCTAAAAGTCTGAGGAGGAAATCTATCCTGAAGTTGTGTTATGAAACTTAACAACTGACCGACCATCTGATTCACACCCTATCTGTCCAAGACGTGGCACATATTTATTTCCAGACAGCGATTGCATCAAATTTGTCCCTGTTTTTAACTTTGTTAAAAAAAAAACATGCTTGGCGGATGCACGGCACACACTGGTGGCTGCAGAGAGCCAAAAGCACTTTATTTATGTTTGGATGGCAGCGGGCGCTCAGTTCTGCTTGGCACAGACAGTGTGCTGTGGTCTTTGGCACCTCCTTGCATCCCTCCTGTCCCCCCGACATACACTCTCCCCAACCCCACTGGGCCTCTGTAGCGTCTTGTGTGTCTGTGTGTATGTATGCATTTGCATGTGTTTGGAACTTTGCGTGTGCGCTGCGTGGCTCATGTTGATATCTTCTTTGAACTCCAGTTAGGATATGTTCTACCCTGAATGTCACATAAAAGAGACAGGCAGCAGCAGAGCCTTGTATCAATTTTTCATACACTCCTTTATCTGTACTTTTTCAGAAAGGACTACTAGCTACTTTAATTAAACATGAGAGGTTTTTCAGAAAGAGGTTTTGAAATTGAAACTAATCTCCAGTGCACCTGAGGTCATGGGACTGCAAAGTTCCAAGAAGAAAAATGCTACATGAATTAAGATGAATACATATGCCAGCGGCTAATCTTTTACTTTGAGACTTTGCTACTTGAAACTTACTTAAGATGTCACATGCAGGGCATGAGAGACTCATGTAGTAATGCCAGCCAAGTGCAAATTCTAATCTTCCCTCAGCTCTGCTCATGCAGGAGGGAGCGCTCCGCCAGCGCGTCCGCGCAGCACAGCCATTCCAGAAACTCAAAGTTACAAGGTTGCTGTACATCTGCTGCCTAAAGTAAGCAAATACCCCGAGGTCTACGCCCCAACAATCCCATTTATTACCATTTCCGTCTCCTTCCCAGCACGTTTCATTCTACCTCAGCGAAGCGACTGACCCCCACTTGGCATATAAATATATAATTCTTATTGCATATATTTATAAACCCACGCAAGTCCAGCCACCTTAAAAGGAAGCCGGGCCTTTTTCCTCTCCGCGGAGTCTGCTGAGGCTCAAACCCAGCATCTGTAGCCTGGGTTTCCTCAGTCCCAGGCAGCAGCCGCCGCAGCAGAGGTCTGGGAGGAGAGTGCTTCTGGTCAGGCAGGCAGGCAGGCAGGCCGCCCGTGGCCAGATAACGCCCGATACTGGAACTAATTTGGTCATGTGCGGGGCTGCCGGATGGCGGGGGGGTTGATAAAGAAAACGTGGCAGATAGACAGCTGGTCCGCCGGAGGAGGATGTGAACACTCTTCAGATCCTAGCTGGAGGATTTTTTTATTATCCTGGACGGGCTTGTCTGTTGGTCCGTTCATCCCTTCACTCATTTGTCTACAAAGTCATTCACCTATTATACATCACTACGTTTTTTATACCTCACACAAACTATATCTCATCCTCGCTCACATGTTCGCCCATTTGCACTTTGCCAACACCACCGTGTAGTCGTGGATTGACATCTGGGCACACAAAGGGCAGCATATAGAGCCCAAGATGTGACCAAATGATGGATGGATAGCAATCCCTAGCGGAGGAACTGCTGTCCTGGAAACACGCTGTGCACATGAGCAGTCTTGGCCGGCAGAGCATTGTTACGTAGCACCAGCGCAGTTTGAGAAGCCCCCGTCAGGGTCATATGGTTCTGACATTCCTGGTCTGCTCAGGCTAACACAGAGCCTGTTGCGTGGCCTAGAGAGGGGAAAGACAGAGAGATAGTTTGTGTGTGTGTGTGTGTAGATTGGTTCCCGGATGAGCGGCAGTGGCTCAGGACAGCAAGGAGGCTGCTGGGAAATGTCTGTGTCACTGGTGTCACCCGGGCCAGGCAGATACACAGAGCAGCAGCCACGGACACATTCTTGGCCCGGCCTGACATCCAAACACACTCGCCACCACGATCCCCCTTTCTTGCACTTTCCAATCGGCTTCCTCTCCCTCGCTCCCAGATGCTCTGTGTCTCTCTCTCTTTGACACCTACAGCTCTCTTGCTCCTTCTGCCTCCGTCCAGAAAAAAAACACTCACTTTCATACCTGCGTCTTTTCCAAGGGGAAATTCTAAAATACATTTATTAACAGTGTGAAATTAGATCCTACATTTGTTTTATAGTAAACTATAGCACAACATATATCATGAACAGAAACATCTATTTCGACTGTTTCTAAACGTTCTTTTTTAGACTGAAACACCGCCTTATCTTCGGGTGTTTGGCTTTGAGTCATTTTCATCCTCTATTCGCCATTGTCTCGCTCCGTAATTCATTCCAACCCGCTCACTGTAGCACAGACAGAGGAGCCAAATGCAGATAACTAGCACCCCCTTTTGAAAGTGCACACTTGACCAGAAAAAAAAGGCAATCTTCAATCTTTTCTCTTTGAATCATGTTTGAGGCAAACGAAGCAGATAGGACAGTTTTTTTTTCTTCTGCAATGAATGAATGAATGGAGTGATGAGCTGAATTAGCAATTAATTGGGATTAAAATGTTTATCACAGGAGGGTTGTTTTGGATGACCTTTTATGTACCATGGGTGAATGCGATGCACGCTAGAGTAAACAGCAGCTTAGCTTTGATTAATGTGGATTAGGACTCCGACAACTCGTAATTTGCACACTGAACAAAAACATGTTTGGTAAACACAAAATTCCTCTAAAATGGGAAAAAATGTTTAATCCAAATATCTGTATCAACCCCCTTTTTTCTGGTCGACATTCACAACTATCACTTTATATCATGCAGAATGTTACTCTTTTAATAAAAAAGCACAAATTATCTTTCATAGAAATTAGTTGGTATTAAAGCTGCCTAAAGATGCTATGAGCAATTATTAAAACAGCAGCATTAGATAGTGAGTGCAACTCATTAAGTGGTTTAATTTGACCATTTCTTCTCCTAAATTATATGTATATATATGTATACACTAGTTATTGATCTCGGCCGTCCATCCATGCAAGACACCTTTCCAGGCAGCTATTGAGAGCCCCAGCAGTGTGAGCTCTGACCCCAGAGAGCTCACACTGGATCCGTGGAGCTCCTTATAAACCCTTCCCCACTGTCCACCCTCTAATTATTCTATCAGTCACCTGTTATTCTCCTTACAAAACCTTCCTGTTCTCGGCTTGCCACTTGCATCCAATATCTCGCTTCCTCTTCCTCTTTTGTTTTCCCCCATCACTTTCATTTTAATCCCTTCACCAGCGCAGACTAGTTTCCTGCACAGAGTTTGGAGGCGTTGGAGGTCAAACAGGAGACTGGGGCCGGGGAGAGAGGGAGAGGGAGAGGGAGGGCGCAGTGAGCGTTGAGCTGGTCGGTCGGTCAGGTGCAGCGCCACCAGTGATCATTAGGGTTACAGCTGCCCGGGCCAGATTGTGTGCTGCCTGCACCGGGCGAGATGTTTTGCCCAGGGAGAAGAGAGAGCATCTGTCTGTCCCTCCCCGTAGACAGCAGCCTCCTACCAGCCTGTCCAACTCAACCCAACTGGTAACAAGGTCACCCAACTCTCACTTTCTCTCGCTCGCTCGCTCGCCCGCTCTCTTGGATCTACTCCGCACTTCCCTCCCTGTTTCCCTCACCCTGTCCTTCACACACAGCACTTCCACCTCGCTCCCTCCTTAGGACAGGTTGTGAAAGCAGCAGGCCCCAGCAGGGCAGTGCAGATTGAGGAAAACGAGTGCACGTGGTATTGGGAGGGAAATGACTTTCATGTGAGTGCCGTGGCGATATGCGCAGCACTCACGTGAAATCTTTTCCTCTTCAAACAGTAGAAAGCGTACTTTATCTGTGCGCGATGTTAATTGCGTAGTTTGATACATTTTGATAAAGGGGCACTTTCATTATTGGAAAGAATTGGCTTCAGCTGCTTGAGAACTTCTTTTTTTTTAACCATTGTTTCTCCTTATCTTATCAAACTGCTACAAAATTATAATTAGGCACAAAGCCCAGAGGGGACTAGCTGGATGTGTATTCAGTACAGAGCTGACATTCTTTAACTGTTATTTCAAGGCTGACTGTATACCGGATGACAGAGCAAAAGAATTTAAGAACTTAATATAAGATGTTTTGGAATTATAAATAGCCAAAGGAGACTGAAGATATGACACTTTTGTGTTATTATGTCATAAAAGCTATACAGTGAGTCACTATTTGTAATATTTCCTAAAAGATAAAAGGAAAAGGGGGGTTGGTTTGAGTTAGTTGATCGACATCACTCTCTTGCCTGTCCTTCCAATGAGAATCTGGAGTGAATGAGCTTAATATTTAAAAGAAGCCGCTCCAAATGTCACAAGTTTTCACGTCATATGTTTACATGTTAGTACATATTTTATTTGTATATTCTTTACACCAATCGAAAAATATATTTGAGGCACCATTTTTTTTTCTGGTTGCAGTGACTTCACGGAAGGTGGTCATTCTTTTGGGGTTGCCAGGCAACTAGGGTAGAGCTTATATAAATTGCTTTTATAAGGTAGAAAAATGTAGACAGTATCTATTGGATCACATTCAATAAAGTCTCGTGATTTCAATATCACAGGATTGGTACTAAACTTTTTTGCAAGCAAGTTTTACTACCAGGGGTGATTTGGATGGAGAGTGCAAATATATTGCTCTGGATGCAGAAGGTATGCTGTTCATGCTCAAATCATCCAGCTTCGCATCAGATTATTTGGCGGAATCCTCAGGAGAGTGATTTCTTCTTTGGTTTTGTGCCAGACATCAGTATTGTTTGATAGGGTTTGAGTAATTTGGTGATTGAATACATTAGGGTTGCTAATCTCTCTGATCTAGAGGGTTGTATGAGGAAATAAAATATATTACAGGGGAACAAATAACATCGGGCCTCTGTTGTTAATCCATCAAACACGGGGCTCCCTTGACAGTAATAAACATTTAATGAAAACTTTGAATATTTATATACATATACAGGATGCGATTTGACAAATTTATTTTTAGTCATAGACAAGAACATGTGACTTTTTTGTTTTATTATTGGGTTCTGTAAAGTAAGACGATATGCTCATTGTCGGCGCTCCGTACGCGCACATCACGCACTGCGCGTAGGAAAGCAAATGCCTGGGGGGGCACCAAAAACCTTGGACGTCGATCATCACAGTAGGCTACTAGTATAAATAACAAACAAAATATGTCTAACGCATGTTAATAATATGCAAACCATTACAAAAGTAATAGGCCATCACTCACAGTAATGCAGCTCCGCGCTGCTCTTATTATTAAAGAGCTTGGTCCTATTCTTTGCTACGGAGCCCCCCCCACTGGCTTGATGCTCACTTTTACGTGCACGGACGGTTTGGCTATGAGGAGGAAGCAGATGCGCCGAGCGGCGCACAAAGAGGGGAAACCGAACCGCGTCCCGAGCACACGCACACCCCTGCGAAGTTCCCGCACTAAAATGTTACAATGTTTCTGTGTTCGATGACATTTAGAAACATGCGCCGTCTGCCAGAATGCTACTGAATAGCTACTCTGATGTATTGACACTGAAGATCGTTAGATTTCAAGAGTTTAAGTTGCATTCATCGCTATCAAGGGGGGGGGTGGGGGGGGGGAAATCCTTGTCCCCCTGGAGATAAAATTAATTTAGCAGAGGGGGGGATCGGAAAACCAGAGGGGGGGAAATCCCCCCCATCCCCCTCCACAAATCGCACCCTGTATATATATATATGAATCCTACATTTTTAGAAATAACAACAACTTCTAACATGCAACACATTGTTAATCAGTGAAGGGGAGGGTTTGGAAATCAGGAAAACCTTCCATTTATTTCGACAGCATCGTCTGTACTCAATAGTCTGCCGGACTGAATGAGCCCGGAGCGGACAGAAAAGGGCTGAAACAGGTGTGACACCAACTTTCTGCCTCACAGGAGACGATAAAGCCCTTGGTCAAGGGCACAGCACCTGGGCCATTGTTTTATCACACAAAATAGCTTTTAAGTGCAAATTTCCACTCCGTCCTAAAGGAAACCATGGCCTGTGCACTTGCTTTACTCATCTGAACCAATATGTGATCCGGCCTCATCTGCATAATGGGCATAATGGAAATGAGGGGCCAGCTTTGTCAGCTCAAGACAAAAAGAAGAAAGAAAAAAGGGAAGCAGAGTGATGCCATTTTGTTAAACAGCATCTGTACCACACAAAGGTGTGATATCTTGAGTCTCCTTTGACTACTTTTAATTATGATCAGAGGTCGTATTGAGCACGGTCCCGTCTCGTGGCTTGAAATAAGGGCTGCTAAATGGTGCATAATCAAACAACTTCGGTGACGTGAGCGTTCACGCCTGTCTGTACGTCTTTCTCTTTTGTTAATAGGATTAAGACCGTTTTTTAAAGTACAAAAGCACCCATTTTTTTTTTTACTTTTCAGGCCTCGCGATGCCATTCCAACAGCTCTCAGTCGTTCAGAGCGAAGGGTTCTTCTGGTTATTTTATGCTGACTGCGTTGCGCTGACGTTGCATCGTACAGTTCCATCTCTCGGGGATCAATCCGGGAGTGAGCACTTGGCAGTTGGGCTCAAATGAATCCCCACGATGAAACTGATTCTTCTGCACCGCCTAACTATCAAAACTGTACCCACCGCGCTCCTGTATTGACTAAACCGTATGCACATGCATCACAGCCGCTGATGTGGTCGATGATATTGTATGTTTCGAAATTTACGTGACCGCCAGGGAAGTAAGACTGGGTTCTGCCGCACGACACGTCCCCAGGATGCATGTCGACTTTCAGCAACCTGCTGAAACAGCTGAGCAAGACATTTCTCTGCTGGCTACTTGGTCAAATAGTTTATCAACCAAGTTTAAAAAGCTTCATTTGATCCCTTTACAGGATATTTGCCCAAAAATGTGATAATATATATCGACATCTGTTTTGGCGTCAAAGCAAGGCAGGTTGCGGCTTGGTTTATTTATGTTCCTTTTTTACTCCTTATTAAACTGCATTAGGTTATTGAAGTAAATGACTAAGATCTGAGTCAGAGAGAGATGATACATAGGTTTTATTTAAGGCGAGCTGTGACTACACCAGGCGGGGTGCGTCACGGCCTCATCCACCACCTAGTTGTTGTTTTTTTTAACCTTTCACTCCTTTCGTTATCAACAAACAAAAACCACAAGTCGGTTGTTGTAGTTCGACCGACTTTTCTTTATCCGTGCCTGAAGCGGCTGTGCACATTGCTCTGCAACAGCAGCTCCTCGCCACCTGTAAAGGGACTGTGTAGCTGGGACTCCAAACTGTTAGCAGGGTGCACTGCAAAGAGCAAGAACGTTTGCATCAACTTACGGGGTTTCTCAGTATGACTCATTTCTCTTCTTCAGGTAACTAATGTGTTCAGATGTG
Source organism: Apeltes quadracus (assembly GCA_021346845.1). Lineage (NCBI taxonomy): Eukaryota > Metazoa > Chordata > Actinopteri > Perciformes > Gasterosteidae > Apeltes > Apeltes quadracus. The sequence goes on from CM037931.1 coordinate 6,484,583, forward strand.
AAAACAGCCCTGTGGTTAGACCCCCCTGATTGATAGGCGGTGGAAATACTACCGAAAAACACATTTTGGTGTATAAAATAACATAAGGGTGATAAAATGTTATTGTTTGTATATGACGGGCAATCATATCACCTGTTATCACATACTGTGATTTTTAAACGCTCCCAGTTGTACCACCATTGAGAACCAACGAGAGCTGCATATTATTTCCTTTGACGATGATACAACATATTTTAATATCATTTTTTATATATATATATATATATCATATTTCCTGATATATTGCAGGCATTTCTATTTTTTATATATATGTAAATATTATTGATGTAGTTGTATCTCTCAGGCATCCATTCATATACACATATGCAAAATAAAGGTAAATGATTCGTGCAGAGAAACGAATGCACTAAAGCTCATTTTAGATGTGTGAAAAAAAAAACATCTTTCCTGTTTCCTATTGGGAAACGTCATTACAAGACACGTACGCCAAAGTGATATTTCAAGTGAGACGCTACTTCCTTTCTCTGCCTTTTTTCCCTTCGCCTTGCAGGCACTAAGGCACAAAGGTATTTACTTTAGTTTAATCTGCTTGAGCTTTCCACAACCAGGCAACACGTCCACATAAATTCTTACATGGACAAATACACAAAGAGGCAAAACCCTGTCGCCTTGTTCTCTGCGAAGGTAGATTATCTGCGAATGCACGGGGAAATTTCTCGGGGGGATGCTTTGGCGCCGAGAAATAAAACTCGGAGAGTGTTGCCTTTGCCAAGCGGAGACATCTGGTCACCTTATCACAGATAAGTGGGGGTTAGTCCTGGCATCTGCTAGAATTAATCCATTTTGCAAACACAGTTATCCTAATCGCCTAAATATGTCATTCCACAACTGTACAAAGCCGTAGGTATATTTTCACCACTCCTTCTCCAATGGGCCCGAGATTGATCAGGGCCGACTTCTCCGCACCTCGTCGTGAAACGTGAACACGTGACACGGTAGAGAAGCGGGGGAAAAAAAAAAAGGAAATTGGTGTCACAACCTGCACCTGGCCAACTATTCGCCGGTGCCCACACTGGTCTTTCGGCTCGCCATCTCACATCCCGGCATGAATATTCATGTGGGCGGATTTCTCTTTTGTTGCCTGCCTAGTCAGCAGTCACAGAACACATGGTGGGTGTTGGCAGAGCCGGGCCTAGGTAGAGGGGCCGCGGACGGAGGCAGTGGCAGGAACCAGGACCTGTGAGGCTGACTGACATTTCCATCTGTGGCGAGGCCTGGTAATTATCGGGGAGAGGAGCGCCCGCAGCAGCGCGCCATCTGCTAGGGGAGATGGCTCAATGAGGTATGAGCATGAGCGGCACTCCGTCGGGCCACTGCCTGCCTCTGACATGAGGGCTCGCATCTGCTACCGAGGAGCCGGGCCGCCCAACACAGCCTGCCTGCCTGGCCGAGAGAGGGGGCTGACAGGAGGGAGGAGAGCAGCCAAGAGCCCCCCATCCCCCCTGACCCTCTCCACCCGCCACCAGCCACCCACCGCCATCACTACCACCACTGCCCTAGCCAAAGGCACACTTGACAAACAGCAGAGCCCACTCACAAGTTTCCATGCAGATCTCATCGAGTTGTGAAGGATGCCGCTTGGTTTCGGTTCTTACTGAGGAATCCGTCACTGTTATGTCAGCATCAATGAATGTTGGAATAGGCTCACGCCTTGAGGTGAGATCGGGTGAACAAATGTATTATACAATATGCATTTTGGCAGCGGACGGCTGGGCTCAGTGGAGAGATTCTCTACTGGTGTTCTTGTTTCTGACTCATTTGTGAAGCTTTCTGAGGCCGGTCGGTTTGTGGGAGCCCGGCACCGTATCACACAGCCTCCTCACACACCTGCCAGGTGTGTGTGTGTGTGTGTGTGTGTGTGTGTGCGTGTGCTCATGTTGTGCTCAGCGTGGTAAGCCCAACCGTGGTTCTGTTATTACACTCTGCCCACAGACACAGGCGCACACACTTTTCCGAGCCACATTCTAACATCCCATTAACAATGAGCACAGAGCGCAGGCCCACCGCGCAGGCAGGATGGCAAATTACTGAAAGAGACAGCCGGGTGCTTTGTTGTGTGCGCTTGTAAGGTGTGAAACCAAAAGAGTTTTTGTTGTGTGTGCTGTAGTTGCTCTGCTTAAGAGTGGCCTTTATTTAAACAGATTTTGCTGATACAAATTGGTGTTTTAAAGGGCAATGGAATTAGCAGTATTAAAATACATTTTCAGGAATTGTAACTTCCAAAGAGTCACCGGAATTGTTGGAGTGTGATTGAAACATTTGTGAGACGTCCAAAAGGGAGGAGGCTGTAGTATTAAATGTTTTATGCCATCCATCTCGCTCTGAGGAACGTGAAACAAAGCCAATATAACATTTTGCTACAAACATAAAGAATAGAATATAAAATTGTCTGTTCTGGCGTAACATAATTGTAGATGACTCGTGGATGAACTTCACTCCTCTTCACTCTCCGGTGTAAATGGTCACTTGGTTTCATGAAAAAAAGTCAACAAACATTGGAAAGACATTGATGTCAGGTGAAGAAAAGATAGACCCACTTCCTGCAAGTTAAGCAGTCTGTGGCACTTTCTGTAACTTTCTGTCCCTGACAAGTTATTGTCAAAGTTGTTTTTACGTTTGTACGGATCGGTGTTTCCGAGCCGCCTTCATGGCTCTTGCATCACGTATTACCACTTGAGATTTACTCTGGAGGAGAGACACAGTGAAGGATTCATCAGCAGTGTGGAAAGAGCGAGCATGAGAGGGAGAGAGAGAGAGAGAGAGAGAGAGAGAGAAGTGGCGCTCCCTTCATCGCAGGATTTTATCTGACTGTTTGACAGATTGGTAGAATGCAAAATGCAGCAGGGGCCTGTGATGTGGCAATAAAGCGCTTGCCTTTGATCCCGCCTCACTATTTTTTTCATCCCCTGCACATGTGCACGTCAAAATCAATTAGATCAACTCCGAAGGGGCGAGGCAGCTGCGCATCCGCACACAACAAACCTTTGCATCACCTTAGTTTACCAACAATCTGGCTTTATTCTCGTCGCCGACTCATTGCAACTAACTCCGGCGCTGCCTATCACCTGCATACAACAAACCTCAAGGTGCGTAAAAGATGAAATAGTACACAAATAGAATATCCATCTTAGCAGACCGAAGCGCGTGCTTACATCCTAGCCGCAGCTGTCAATTACCTACAAAAAAACCCCTCTTTGATAAGAAAAATTTGAATTCCCCTCCCTCCCCACACTTGGAGTGGCTTTTTCAGATGTCGTAGCACTTGTGAAAATTTTGTGACAGCATCAACAGCGTCTATTCCCCATTCAGCAGCATTAACTCTGTGCCATGTGTCTAACAAACGGAGGCCATTCTGGAGCCCTTAATGACAAGGCTGCTCCGCTCCTCTCCTCTCCCCCTCGCTCTTTTCAAATTGCTCTCTAAATGAAGTACAGCTGTGTGGACCAGGTGCTGCCATCCCCCCTTTCAGAAAGAACAGGAAATTATGAAATCCCCAAATCCTTCACAAATGGCGGGCAGGAGGGGAGGTTGGGAGAACGTCAGCTCGGCTTGCACGGTCTGTAGCTACATGTCTCTTGTCGGTGGAGGATCTTTCATTTCGGGTTCTCTCCGTCCACCGCGCCGACCCAGAACAATTTTACAAAACATCTATTCATGCTGGTGGCTGTATCTTATCTATGCAGCCTTTTTGGAGCAGCACCGCATGTGTGCATCGATGCCTAATGCGAGGTTGTTTGCAATTACTGAATATTCCTTTGTTAGACGTTTTGTCATCAAATAAACTGCGCTAACAGTTTGACGACTAAGCTGACGAACGAGAGGTTTTCAACAAAAACAAAGCAAAAACATCAAACGTCATCTTACCTCTTCCTTTTAATTTAAGCTTTTTCTTTCAATATGTAATAAGAGAGAAGCCGGCTCAGAGCTTTGTGTTTGTTCTCTGTGTTCTCCACAACAGGGAGCGCACAACTGCTGAAGTAGGCCTCCTGCTCAGGAGACTGTCAATGTGCAGCTGTCAATGTCTCCATAAAGCCCCATATCCATAATAGACAAAGCACTCATCAAGCCTCGGCTTCATCTGGCCTCCCAGATGCCCCATCACCAGGGGCAAATCCCATCCTGGACTGAGCGTGGCACCATGCAGCCAGATGTGAGCTGGCAACATGGCCGTGGGGTCAACACATGGCAAAGGTAGACCCAATAAATGAATTATACTCTGATTATCATAAACGTGGCATCTGAGCACGGCTCGTGTGTTGGAAGGGAAACGCTGCTACGTGCATCAGCTGTACTGCTGCCTCTAACAATCTCACACACACACACACACACACACACGAAATAGATGTCATCATGTTGATGTGAAAAATGAAAAGAAGGAACTCAAGTGTGTGTACATGTTGTTTGGTTTCCAGTTACATATTGCTCAAACTTTGTGCAAGAAAAATCGGCTAACATGATGAAGCCAAAACATATTTAGGATTCTCAGAATGATTCCATGCCATATGCCCTGTATTTGAACATAATTCCACAATGTTCTAGGTCGCTCCCCCAAAAATATTCTGTTTCGTCACATGCCAAAAAGACCTTTCCCCCCCCCCCCAACCCTCCCTTCCTGGGTTCGACACGTTTGCACGCGGTAGCTTGGCTGCCCTGGCTCCCGGTCTTCCCCTTTAAAATGCCATGCCAACTTCAGAGGACCCAGGTGTATGGGTCCGTTATCAATTCCACTAACAAGCGTGCTTACTGGGATCACAGGACGCGTTGTGGCTTGCTTTTAAGTCCCCGTCTGTAGCCAAGGCTGACCTGAATTGGAGACATGCGGCCCCCTGCTGATAGCAGCCAACCTCTGATGGGCAGTCCCGCTCCCAGACTTGGCCAGCACTCCGCCCGGGAAGGAGGAGGGGAGAGAAGAAGAACTCTTTGAAATGCTAGAGTTCCATGAAGAATTGAGAAGCGGGACAGAATCAAAGGCTTCGGATATTGGAAAGGAAGAAAAAAAAAAAAAAATAGAATCAAGACTTGATCAAGAGATGAGGAGAACAAGAAGATCGAACCCCCCCCCCGCCCCCCATCCGAAACACTGCATACATGCTAGGTCACATGCAGAAAAGAGGAAGGAATACTTATCTATCCCTTTTCTACAGAGGCCTTGAAACCGCAGCCGCACAGAGAGTTACAGTTACGTCTAACCAACAGTGTTAACATCAAACAATCGGCCTAACCTTTAGATATCCTACAGAATGTCCTGAGTGGCACTATACCTTTTTTCAAATATCATCATTTTAAAAGCTTTGAAGCTTTGTCTATTTTGCTCTCGCAGACAGCTGGGTGAGAAATACTGTAGGTGTGTGTACTAAATGGGTGGATGTGGCGGAGAAGCGTCTCTTAACTGCTGCTGCTTGTATCGGTTGGTGATGGTGGCAGCTGAAGGCCATTATGTCCAGGTGGCCTAGAGGATGCCGGGGCTTTACTAAGAGAGCTATACACAGCTATACACACACACACACACACACACACACAGACACTAAACACACACACACACACACACACACACACACACACAGACACTAAACACGTGCATGCAGAGAAAGCTTCACAGCTGCTAGGACCCACTGCATGTCAATTAGGACAGCAGAGGATGTACAGGGACACATGGACATTCACACAGCACATGTATAATGGATGATAGGTTGGTTGGACTGTGTTCAGTCTGGATCCAGCAGTAGTGGTGTATGAACGCGCGGGGTTCTTGCTGGCGGGCGGATTTGACGTCATTTGATGTTTGAGCAGTATTTGTATGTGTGCTCAAAGGTATATTTTGTGTGTGATGTATACGTAGCTATTTCTGTTGCTCGCGCATACAAGACAAAGTAAGTAAAGGTGTGCTTATGAACGTTGCCTGAGAAATAGAAGAAGTTAAATTGTTGTGGCAGCCAGTAATTCCCCAAAATCTACTCCTACCTACATTCTCCCCTAGCGAGTAGGAAAGCTGAAACACCCACCAGGTTTTTTGATAATGGTAAGTCACAAAACTAATGCGACTTTTGCATTTCTGACTATCCAAACTCTCTACCGTCATTTATATTCTAATGCAATGTGAAGGTTCGTCCCCTCACAATAACATTCCTTTTAAGGTCAAAGCAACTCAGAAGTTGCAAAAGATAGCAGATTTTGCCGAATACTCTCATGAAAATTACATGTAGTGGGGTGAGGGGTCACTCGAGCTTAATTCCGTTTTCATGTTTTGTTTCACACTAGCCAAGCTGTGGGTGTCTGTGTGTGAGGCAATGTTTTCCATTGGCCTTGACAGCGCACGGTGTAATTGGCTCAGTAAGGTGATTCAGTAATCGCCTGAGTGACACCTTCCCTGCTACATTTTGACATTGGAGGTGGATGAGGATGCCGTGGGCTTCAAGTGCCAAGAGAGCTAACCTTGTGGAGAAATCGCATTTAAAGGAAGGGAGCTGGGAAGACCTGCATCAATCAGTGTGTTTGGATCGTGTAATAAGAAGGTGCAAAGGATGGGCACACTTCTTTGCCATTGCTCTGACCTTAAAGGCTTGAATCATTGGCTGTATTTAAAAGTTCATCCAATTTTATTATCTGTCCTCATATTTCCTCACCGGCCTACTTGTTTACCCTCCTGCTCCTCCTTCACCCCCCTCATACTCTAAACTTAGTTTTTACTCCTACGGATCATCACTTCTCCTGTCCTTCCCTTCGTCACCCCTCCATCCTCACCATCCTCCTTCACTCATTCCCTTAACTTCTCCTCTCCCCTTCTTCCGCCTCCTCCGCTTCCTTCTCCACCCTCTTGCTCCTGGCGTAGTTCATGGAGAGGAGGAGCAGCCAGCGCTGTTCTGTTCCTCAGGACTGTCCTCCTCCTGCAGAACACAGATGGTTATTATGGAGCTGCACATAAATTGATTATGTTGGAAATTAACTGTTGCTGTCAAAGGCAGCCGCCAACCTGTCCCAGTGTGTCCCTGTGCCCGCTGATGCATAGGATCCAGCTGATGGACCAGATGTTTGCACAGTGTGCCGCTCCTTTTAAGGTCAGCACAAAAGTGGTATGGGGGCTCTCTGATCTCCATCTCTTTGTACTTTCAGCCTGTGCCGTCTTTCCCCTTGGCATTTTCAGCGAGTGAAATGCGAGTTTTCGAACAGGGGATTGGACGATCGCGAGGCTGCAGCGGTCGGTGCGCTTTTCGTCACAACGGAATGATCTGATGTCGTTGAAAATCACTTGCAAGGTGATGTGAAATGTATTTGCAAACGCATTATCTTTCCCTTGCGAGACGGTCTCGTGATTGCGTTTTTTTTAGCCGACTACGTGTGCGCAGGCTTCGTGTGACCTAAGGGTGGAGGCTCCCGCTACGAAACATTCAATCAATCGGCGGTTGAAGTAGGCCTTATGTTTGTGCCAAAAGACCATGTAGTCTCTTCAAAAAAAAAAAAAAAGCAGCATGCCAAGAGTCTCTAAACGCCAACCCTAAGTAGGACTGTCTTCCAGCAGCTGATTGCAGGTTGGTCTGGATACGCGTGATGGGGGAGTCCTGGCCGGGTCCTCGGGGGACGGCCAGCGCAATGCCAAACTCAGCAGAAAGTCAGGTCTTAGGAGTGTTCCTACATTGTTTCCCAGGCCTGACCTTGATTCCAGGCCCACTCCTGCATGTTTCCGTATGCATGGCAGAGTACGCGAGGCTGCCAAAATCGGCGCCAAACAGTGAAGAGACACACACACACACACAGACACATGAGTGAACACACACACACACACGGACGTTCTGCCAAATCCCATCAGGAAGGTTAACTGAATAAGTTGTGTCATAGGTATATAATGGATTAGAAACACACATTAGAAAATAATTATGTGACAATTGTCAAGATTTTTAAATATGCCACACAGCATATTATGTATATAATATCATAATTCCAGGCATTTTCTTTTCCTGCCCGTGTCACTACATTGCAAACGATTTCAAATGCAAAGCTGAATTTTTAAAAAGAACTTTTTTTTATTGTTTGATATCAATTTTTGGTTTATATTCTTGACAAGAAACTACTTCTCTGATGCACTTCCACCTTGGCGTTAGACGTGGCGAGACTTCTCCAGCGCTCAAAAGATCACTTTAAAGAGCCTTTCTGGTGAAAGCTGCCGGGTGCTGTCAACAGCTTTTAAGCAGAATAATCCTCGGTGGTCAGCTACCCAACAGAATCCTAGAACAGGCAAGGCATAGTGACATGAATATGAATGTCAGCAGGTGATAAACAGAGTGGATTGCTGGTACGTGTGACGTGTTTGCGACACATACCCCTCACACCCCAGATGTAGGCGAACCGGAGAGGCTGCCACTCAATCTGAGGACATCTGAGCAGCTAGCAGCAGAACACGCATAGCACACGGACTCATGGGGAAACTTACAGAATCGCCAGTCAATGCTGTGTCTTTGCTACAGGACCCATAGCATATTAATTTGGTTTGGTATGGACATATTTGAAGAATTGCATCTTCATGTTCAAGCATGATATCTTTTTACGACCAGAGTAAAAAAAACAAAACAAAGAAAAAGGAACTCATTTCAGAGCAATGTGTGTTCATTGTTACCCAACTTAGATTATAAGAAAGAAGAAGGCAGCAGTATTTCTGGTGATTTACTGTCCTCTGTGTGAATAAAACGTAGGAATCTCCTTTTCTTCTCATCTCTATCAGACTGGAACACCTTTAGGTTGATTGGAGCCCAGAGGTAGCTACAAGCTCCATCAAAATGTTCCATGTTAAAGTCTGTGTGAGTGTGTGTGTGTGTGTGTGCGTGTGTGCAGGCATGCATGTGCATAATGCAGTGCACTGAGTGTATGTGCGGACTGTGTATCTTCACGCATGTCCGTGTGGGTGCGTGTCGGCTAGTGGTGGGAGATATTTTCCAATCTCCGCTCTGCCGGTTTCTCATTGTTCTGGGAAGCTGTTTGCCACTCTGCACGATTAACAGTATTATCTGTACCTAGCCCAGTCAGCCAGCCAGTCCTCGGGTCATTGTGTTCCCGTCAGGGGTGAGTGCTCTCTGGCGCTGCGTGTGATGCCCCCCCCCCACCCCCCCCGACAGTAAGGACAGGCTTGGCTAGGCCCAGGTGGGACGTGCTGGCATTTGGGCAATGTCCGCTGCGGGAGGGAAAGGGTTGACGGGAGGGAGGGGGGGGGGGGACGTGGCCTCCGCAGCAGAGACCTGGTCCCTTCGCCAATCCAGAACTCCAGTATAGGGGTGAGGAGGGGTGAAAGGGTGAGGATAGGAGGCCCCCGGGGGCCACCTTTGTGTGCCCTGAGCATCAAACTCCATCTGGTCACTCTGCAGAGAGGACAGCGCCTGTGACAAGCAGGCGTCTCCTCATAGCTTTTGGTTATCTCTGACCTCTCCCTTCATATTCAGGATTCCTGTAGTAGAAAAAACGTCAAAATGTGTTCAATCTTAAGGTACTTGGACACTTTTTCTCTACTATAAAACGTCATATCTGTCTTAACTCTTGTTCGTAATAAACTGAAATCACCCTTTGTAGAAATAAAACACCCATATGATAAGAGCAATCTTCACAGAAACACCAAATTAAAAACATGTTATAAGAGAGAAATCTCAGTGAACAACAAAGCAAGAAGAGAACAGTAGACAGAAATGGCAAAAGCAGAATCACAATATAAGAAAGCAGATATACGTATATGTATAACATCTAACCTCTATGGTTTGTTTCGCATGTTTATTACCTGTTCATTACATTCAATTTCAGCCGACCCTAATCCTTTCCAGTACAGTGAAGGATATTAAATCAAAAGGCAAACCCTCAGATTCAGCCTTTTAACCAAATTTGTGCGTTTTTTGATTTGATGATGTAGTCTCCTCTCATGCAAATGTCATATTAGCATACCATTGGCAATCTAAAGGACTAAAGCCCTCCATCTCGGTTCCTCTTTCTCTCGCTTCCTGCCGGCCTCTCTCACCGCTGACCTCTCTGGCCTCCCCTTTGATGAACTCATGAATTCATTGCCCTGGTTCTCGGGCCCTCCTCTTCCTCTCCTGCTCTTTACCCCTCTTCCCTATGCTGTATAATTGACTCAGCTGCAGCCTTTGTGATATAATAGCTAGCTTACCTGGCAGAATGACATTTCACAGGCTCTAAGCCACCATAAAGCTAATTGTTCTACAGCGAGAGGGAGAGAGCAGTGTGTATGTGTGTGCAGCTGATAAGAGGAGCGCTGTCGCTCCATTTGTGCTGTATAGGCCAACGGAGGGTTAGAAGTGACATTTATCTCAGACCGAGCCATGGCCTGATGTACTCTGTACGTGCCCCCCCTCCTTCCCTTCCTCACTCACTCCTTTGGTGTTGCTTTATTCCTTTTTAATAATTGTTGCGCATGCGTGTGAATGTGAGTAGTTAAAAACCAGCTCTTAACATGTCCGTCATTCCTGTGGCTGGAATTCACCTTTAAGCATTTAGGATAATGTAGAAGGAAAAGCATACATATACATGTTTATGGATGGGAAAGGCAGGGTGGTGCTGTTTGCCCTGTCCATCCAGTGTTTTTTTAAATTAATATATGGTATTACTTAAATAAGGCACTGCTGTTTTAGTGAAATGGAGTACACAGCGCAGTTCCCAGCGGCAGAAGAAATTAGTCATTAGCTCTTAGTCATCTTTGATGTTGAATTGAAATGTCTACCAGAGGAGTTGTTGAGGGTAAGTAGGACTGACTTGAATTATCAACATAAATGATCCTCCAAATTCTGTGTTTTCCAGACTACGTCAAAGGACCGAGAAATATTGAGGCGCGTTGATGTTACGGTTACGGCATTAGATTGATGGTAGCATTGTTTTTTTCTAAGTGATTGGGCTTTGATTTTGAGTTATTCTGTCAAACATTGTTGTTTGACATTTATTTACTCCATTATGAAACATTCCTATCCCCTTAGATTTTTATAAATTTGAGTCGGCAATCTGGATTGGTCTTTATTATAAAGCTTTCTGGTAACAACTAAACAGCAGGTGAAAATATATTTTTTTTGCTGGGATTTTACTTCTCACCTTGTTGCAATGATGTATACGTCTACTCCAACGTGTGTTAGTACACTGTGACATCAATGTTGGGTGTGAAATTGAGTGTTAATGAGACTCATTTTCAATACTGGGTAACGGCCAGAGGTTCCTGGCTCTGGGAATTGCCAACACCACCATCCCTCTGCACCAACTGGGAGAGATGAGATTTAGAATTAAAAATCCCATACAGGTTGTAGCTTTGGTTGTCATGGGATACCAGAAACCCAATAACAAACGTGTCCTTATCTTTTGATCGGTGCCTGGTTACAGTTTCGGTTGTTGATGTCCTTCCCTGGTGTTTTGGTCACTGCATTCGAAGTGTATTCTAACATGTGTTACTTGGGCTCCTCTGTGGCTCTAACTTAGGTAAATGTCCTGTGTATCTTGTATAATGCAATGTAATGTAATGGTCGACGAACTGATATACACCAGTCCGACTGGTTCCGTCATTCCATTGAATCAGACTCTTTATTTAGAGTCTGACGACGCACTCAGAGAGCAGGGACCTGCCGCTGAGACGTTTTGAATCGATTGTGTCTATCTGACGTACGGGTAGGCGCGTCTAGAGTTTCAGCAGGCCGAGTGAGCGAGAGGACAAGATAGAGGGATGAATATAGAGAAGTGAGGAGGAGAGCAGCTGCTCAGCGGTACAGGAAGATACATTTCCTAATGAGAACATATTGTTATTGATTCCAAGTTTGAATGAGAGCATTGATTTGATTGAACAGTCACTACATCGCAGCCCCCAACAACTCTAATATGATCAAGCTAAAAGCTTGTCTAATGGTATCTTCCTGGAGAGGCATTTTTTCAGAGTGCGTGTTTAAAAATATGCTTGTTCACTTTTGGCCTAGAGTTGGATGACTTGAGCTTTAGAGGTGCTGCTAAGTGCAATTTTGTTTTACTTCTGACAAGCAGATGGTAACCTTTTCCATTTGTCATTTTACAGTCTTTATGCTCAGCTGTTTGAATGACCTTGCAGGACTAGCTTCAAACTTGCTCTTCTCGTCTAATCCCTTCAACCACTTGCAACCTTGTCAAACACATTAGACCACTTTGGCATGTTTTGATGATGCATGTCCGCCTGCCTCCGTGTTGAACAGACTGTGGGATGTCACTGAAGCGTCGCTAGGTCTCTTCCGCTCTGTTCCTGTTAAAAAACCCACCCAGGCCCACCCATCCAAGATGGCTTCTCCGCTTCCCACTTAGAGAAATAGATTAAGTGTTTTTGTCGAGTCAAATGGCACCAGGAAGATGACTGCATGACATTACCATAATTTACCCTGATCCCGACTGTCAGGTTGGATCATCAGCAGGTCTGTTTCCGGGGGCCTGCTGATGATCCGCCAGCTCGCAGGCAGGTGCAGCGGTCCGCCGTCTCTCACTCAGGTTCCGATTGCTGCTGATGTGGCCAGGTTTTGTTTTTTTGTCTGCCACAGCTCGTCAGTAGCAAAGTTAGCTGTACTTCCTCTGCTCCGGTGACGGCTGAGGAGTGTTGAGTGGCACCGGTCCGTCTGTCTGTCTGTCTGTCTGTCTGTCTGTCTGTCTGTCTGTCTCTCCATCTCCACCTGTCTCCCTCTGCCAAAGCTTTCAGAGGGCTGCCTGCACAAATCTGTCAAGCAGATGGGGGGGCCGGCTTCTTACGCGTCACTTGAGGGACGCCCAGGCAACACAATCTGCGGCCCACAATGCAGTGTGTTTGAACCTTGTGAAACCCGAATGGAAAATCGATGGCAAGTGCCACGAGCGGCCCAGATTCTGCTTGTCTGTGCCTACCTTCTGCCGGGCTCCTCTAGAAGAACTCTGCATCTTTTATTTATCCCTTTGAAATAAGGCTGGACCCTGACGAGAGCGTAGGCTGCACGCACAGACACACTCTCTCTCTCTCTCTGTCTCTCTCTCTCGCACAACCGCAACACACAAACACAAATGGGCCTCCTTCTGTTACGGAAAAGTCGGCAATTACGGAGAGAGAGGGGAGGGACAGTTGGGATTTGCATATGTCGTTGAGAGAAGAAACTACATCTCCCACAAGGCCCGGCAGTGGAAATGAACCAGCTGTCCATGGTTTGTAGATCAGATCCCATCCTCTTGATTACGAAATCACAGAATAATAAGGACCAAAAAGTTGCGGGCCACACTGTTTGTTCCTCCTTTGTTGTTCCCTAGAACAGAAGTTATTTGGCTTCCGCTGCCTCCGAGCTGTTTGCCATGTGCCAATGTTTGGTGCACTGTGCTCCACTTGTTCTCCTTCTCACAAAGAAAACCAGAAAGCTCCAGCCCTGCCCCTCATAAGCTGTCATGTGAACTCCCGCCTTTTGTTTAATTTACATTTTGAGGCGCAGCCCATCAATTCCCCCCTCATCGTGCGGCCCCCTGCCAACACCCCCCGCCCCACCACACCAACTGGCTTCATCAAAAATGCAGAGTTCAAACTAATTAGTGACATTTGGCCATTTGTGAGAGTTTTTTGTCTCCATCCTCAGCTTCTGTCGTGGCTCATGTAGGACGAGAATACTTTCCATGAGCGTGAAAATGTTATGGGACAAAATTCATTTCTACCTTTACATCTATGCTGATCTGGTTAAAACGTCCTGTTTAAAAAGTACACTCAAATTTGACTATATAAGCAGTAAAAGTATTCATGAACTTCTGCGATAGATAGAGGATTTTGTCACTAGGTTTTGAAAGAAAGTAACTCAACAATACATTAAACACCAATGTAACATTCATAGACAAACCACACGATTACATCATACATTACAATTTCATTATGACAATTGTATGTATATTTATTTGTATCCATTAAAATATACAATAGTGAAGAGCCTTTAGGTGAATTGTAAATTTTGCTTTTGTTGCCGGAGACATCTGTCTCACTAATTAAAAACAGCTCTCAACATCTGTAGGGACAACAATGAATGCATTATATGATAAAACAATGACATGCAAGCTTGGTCACTTATATAAGTATTGATGTTAAAAAAGCAGCTTTTGCAGAAGTGTAGAATCTCGGAATTGGAGGAAGCTCTATGTTTACACACTGGCCTTAATCACGATGCATTTTTGCATTGCAGAAGCTGGTCTCAGCATTCACAATTAGTATTTTTCTGTCGAACACCAAACATACAAAGTTAGCAATGAGTTGGTCAACGTTGTTGAACATTTAGCAGCTCAAGAGCCAAAAAAAGAGAGAGACTGAGAAGAAAAACTGCTAATGTTGTACAAGCATACCTTGCACCTACATCGTCACTGGTAGATGTTTAAGTAAGGAACTTTCTTTCTATCTTGTTTGCCTTGTCGAGCTAAAGGGTAATTCATATGTCAGTGTTACGTTCAGTTCACTAGTCATCCGATGTCTTACTCAGCTGGTGAAAACAATGGTGTGATGCTTCCTGTGGCCCAATGTTTTTGGAGCTTGTCCTATGCGGACATCTTGTCCTCGGCCGCTGCAGTCTTTAACTCTTCTACTCTCTGTTCTGGGAATTCCCAGACTTAAGGAAATTCCAATTCGAATGTAAAAGATAACCCCTGGATATTGATGGAATCCACTAAAAAGATCGGAAGCATTTCACGCAGATACAGCAAAGCATTTTTCTAATGTAGCAGCTGTACACAATCTTTTTGTCAGGATTAGAAAGATACCTGCTATGATAATGGTGTTTACACAAATTGCATCGAGTTGCAGTCCTGTCTGTCACATCACCCCCTTGAGCTGGGACTTCAGTGATGTGTCTCTACAGTTGGTTTTTGCAGGAGTGTTACACAATATGAGAGCATCCTCATCAGCTACGAGCCCCATCGAGTCAAAAAGTGTCTCTAACCTTCTCCAACAGCGGAGTACCGGCGCGTATACCGCTGTCAGCTTCGATTCGACTCTGGATTTTTGTTATTTCCATCCAGAGCTTTTACAAAAAAAAAAAAAAAAAACATTGCCTCAAGGCTGAAAGTTTCTGCCAAACTTTCTTTGACTGCTGTGTTTCCTGCAGAGTTTGGGTGAGATGGGAGCGCTTGAAAATGATCGAACAGCAGAACACGGTGAGGAGTGGAGCGGTGCAGGTGAGGAGAGGGGGAGGCGGGCGGGGGGGGGGGGGTGGAGCTAAAAAAGCTGACAACGTTCGTATGGAACCAAAAGGAGAGTGCAACCTGGCAGTCACTCAAATCCTGCACCTGCACCTTTATAAAACAAGCTCTCTCGACGTGCTTCTCTGGCTTCCTCTCTTTGTTTTTGTCCCCCACTGCCTCCCTTTTCTCTTTCCCTTCCGTGTACCGTGCCTTGAAGGCGTTGTCATTTTCATCACGTTTTCTGTACCCCGCGTGCTCTTTGTGTGTGCATGCATGTGTGTGTGTGTGTGTGCATGCATGTGTGTGTGTGTGTGTGTGTGTGTTAATTGCGTCCATCCTTGGGGATGCAGAGAACGATGAGCAGGACCAGAATGAAAGCAGCCGTGCCAGGTTCTGCGGTACGACTCAGCGTGGAGCTGCAGACACCTGGTCTGCCTGAAGGGCAAGTGGAAGGTAGACTTGCCCTTCCTGTTCGCCCTCCTTTTGCCCTCCCTGTGCTTTCTATTCAACCTTTTCTCTCCTTCTTTGTCTCCCTCTCCCTTTCACACACACTTTCTCTGTCTCTGCTCTGCTCTCGAGCTCGGAGAAAACAGCTGCTGTGCAGCCTGTGCACAGGCATCCCACCTTACCGGCCCGGCCCGTCCCATCAATCATGAAACACTCACCACCGTTTGTATGGACACAAGTGCGCTAGAACAAAGGGAGGAACTCGGAACTTAGTGGGTCAATGACTTTGAGAGAATTAGCCCAGAATGCCCCGAGGCCAAACGGCTGATAATGCTTTGTACATTACAACATAGAATACAACAAGACACTAATGACCCTCCTCAAAAGAATCTTGGTCAAAGAAGTGTGGAAAAAATGTCCCCAGTCTCTGGACCCATGGGCCGGATCACCCACTGTCCCTCTGAAGGACAATTCAGATAGTAGTATTTGCAGTTATTACCATTGTAATGTGGTTAAAACCATTTTACTTTGAGCTAAAGCTGAAATAATGTAGACTTTTTTCTAAGTTTGACATTACGTGAGCTGTTTCTTGTCAATCAGTGATCTTTAGCTGTTATTTATTAGATGTGAAAGGGCCAGGCTAGCTTTGGCCCCTTTTTAGCAGGCAGCCGGTGCTAAGCTCATTTTATCAAAATAGACATGACACAGACAAAAGTACAAAAACAAGCTAAAATGAACTGTACACTGCAGCGCATTTCCCCACAGGCCTATCTGGTGGGATTTTGGTCAAATAACGTGTGTAAAACGATCATATTTCACATATAAAGTATAACTCAGTAACTGGACTGTGATCTGTGTCCATCACAGTCAAGTGTGGTGTTGATTGATAGTCTACGGTGCTCTCGCTTTGTCACTGCTCCTTGGCCTTTCTTCTCAACTTTGACATTCACCATGAGCTTCGTGGCCATATGTGCACATGGTGGTTGAGTGATGAAAAGTTGCCCGTTTTCATATTCAAGTCTGACATATTGAGCAATGGAAAGATGCTCGTGGAGTGCTTGTGGGCAAAGACAGTGACATACGGACTCTCTTTCTCTCTCTCTCTCTCTCTCTCTTTCTCTCTCTCTCTCTCTCTCTCTCTCTCTCTCTCTCTCTCTCTCTCTCTCTCATACACACACAACTCTTGGTCAGCAGCACAGATGAGTTCTGGGAAAACAAGCAGCTGCAGAAGGAGGAAAGGACCATAAGGCCGGACGGCTTGCCAAATTTCATCATCTATTATGGATTGCCTAAGATGCACACGCAACTTCAACCGGGGGCATTTCTCAGATTCACTTGCAATCGCAAATCGGCGCGCGCACACACGCACGCTCACGGGCACACCTGACGGTCACCTTGATCCTCGTAATCTGTTTAAAGTTTTTTTTAAGAGAAAAACCCTATTTCTCTAGTAGCAGAATACATTATAAGCATTTCTGGCTTGTTTATCATGTGCTTGACTATTCCTCGCTTGCGTTGCTCTTCACAGTGTCCTTTTCTACATGACCACTAGAGGTCCCCAAAGTAGGGCCTTTTGTATTCCACACACTGGGTCTTGAAGTAAGGAAGAGTTGATGTAACGAGACCAGAGAATACACACGTCCAGACACATAGCCACCATGTTTGAGAAGGGAAAGAGAACAGCTCAGTCCACCACTAAGTGGGCTAGTCAGTGAAAATGTGGTAATGCTTGGTCTTACTGTGGCAGATTTTCTGCTGTTTTGAGCTTATTATAGCACCTTAGTGTATAGCAGTTGATGAGCATTAAAGCAGCCATGAATCTCAGTTGTCTTAGGAGAAGAGTCTGTTACTCTCCAAACCCTGGCTTTCTTGTATGAAGTGATAAATCAAAATACAACTTTCACTTCTTTCGATGAAAGCAATGGTCACCTTTTTGGTTTAAAATAGATTCCAATGCAATTTATCTGCATATGTTTGTAGTAAACTCAACCCTTTTGTCTCTGATGAGATGTTCATAGAAGCTTTTTGAAATGATATCAGTTTGACAACTACCTCAAACATACCTTAGATGCCTTCTTCCTCATGCCTGCCTCAGTAACACAATCACTGGTTAGCTTTTACAGAGAGATCTTCAGTAAGGGAAATGCTTGTTGTTGTGCCTGTTTGTGTACCTTTTTCAGTGGGAGCACTTTGGCAGGCGGCGTTACCGCCCAGCAGTGAATTGCCTTGTAAATTACAGTGCAGGGGTAATAAAGCCAAATTTGTACATCACCGCGAGTGGAGACTGTGTCTGTCTTGTAAATGTAATCAAACAGCAGGTGCAAAATCGAGTCATATGGCTTTGATGTGCATCATGTGCCCCATGTGAGAACGACAACCAGACAAAGATTCTAATACGAGCAGCATTAACATATTCTTGCATGCGGCGGGAGGCTCGCACGTCGGTAGGGGAGCCGCGCCTATCACCTTGTCGCGTATTAAATCCCCAAATTAAAAATGATTCAAATTAGCTGTCACCTTTTATTTTAATAGATCCCCAGCAAAATAAACGCGTTAAGCGCCTCAGAAAGCAGCCTTGTGCTCGTTGAGAGTGTGCGTTAACTCAGACATTATCAACACCTCGTGCTGCAGGAAACACTTTTCCGACTAATTGGCTCTTATTGCCTGCCTACTGTACATTACACAACATCAGAACCAGCCCATTAGAATGCAATTAAAAGACGTCTCAGGAACTCCAGTTAAACAAGATGTGACATCCATAAGCAAATGCCTGCAGCGGTGCAACGCAAAACACTGTTATTTTCCTCGCCAACCAGATTTGTGTTTTTAATATAGATCTCCGTCTGGCTGAGGTGCACTGAAGCCAAAAATCATCCTCTTATGGCTCTGCTTGACCTGTGACACTGTCAACGTTGCTGTCTGGCCTCCAGAAGGCCCGTTTCTGTACGTCGCCTTGAGCTCGCTGCCACAGAGCTTACGAACGTGTCAATGGCGTCAGTTGACCTGACGGCAACACCTTGGCTTGTTTCTTTTTTGTGTGTGTGTGTGTGTGTGTGTGTGTTGGGAGGCAGTGGTTGATAATTACCACCTAGGATGTAGCCATCTGTGCCGCCCTTCCACGGCCTGTTAAGCTCGCTTTTCAGAAAGTTTACTGTTTACAGAGGGCACGGGAGAGGAGTGAACGCCAGAGACCGATAAAAAAAAAAAAAGAAGAAGACCGCACGCTCAAGCAATATTAAAAGCAGCGCTAAGGAGCTGATTTACAGGCAGCAGGTGGAGGAGGATGAGGGAAAGGAGGGAGAATACATATGAAGCTTGCACTTAAGTGCAATTAGGGAGCATTCGCGGATTCACACCAGGTGGAATAGAGTCCCACAGTGACCTCACACCGGTTCCCAGTCCCTACTTTGTTCCTGTCCCGGAGTGAACACTTTACCATTTGTTCCAGCTCTGTAACTTCTCATCCAATCCGTCCATCACTCACAGCGGCCTATTGTTGTAACCCGTGAGGGACACATGCGCTCCTGCCGTAACGCAGCAGTTATCAGCGAGCTGTCGGGGATCTGTCACCGTGGCACGATCCATGTGGAAACCGTCGCTGTCAAAACCTGTCAAAGGGACTTTAATGAGAAAAAGCAAAGTTGAAACCACAGGCGTGTGTGTGTGTGTGTGTGTGTGTGTGTGTGTGTGTGTGTGTGAGGGAACAGGTGCATGGCTGGAAGCTGTGGAAGGAGCAGTATGGGCTCAGAACAGTACATCATCTCCGATGGCTGAAGGTTCCAGTCCCACTAATCAAACACACATCTACTGCCAGTGACTAAAAGACAGGTGACTGACGCTGCAAAAAGAGCTGAGGGCTAGAAACTGATCCAGAACCTTTTTGCAGAACTCTTTTTATATTTTCCTTGACAAATAAAAAATGAATAGAACATGAAAACATGTTTGGGGCTATTTCTCTGCTCCCTTATCAACCCCTGTGTTTTTTTTTTTTGTGGTCGTTACAAAGCGAATCCTTCCGGTCTACTTCTTCTCAGGCCGCCAGAGGTTGAATGGCCCCAGGTTAAACTTCTCCCAGACCACATCAGAATCGTGGTGGGAGGTGAATGAGGAAGAAAAGGAAAGCAACAAAGGTTGTTTAAAAGGTGTCGAGTATGGCAAGAGGCCGAGCTGAAGGGGAAAGAAGGAGAGTGCAGAGGTGTAAATCCTCATTCCTACGGTTTACACAGTGCTGATCGTTTAAGCGTTTAACATTGAGTTTATTTTATTTTTAAAAGCTGGACTAGATTTGTGATTGAGGGCCGTCTGCCTCGATCAACAGCGAGATGAGGCCCCGTCCGGACCTGCTGGTGGTGGCTATTGCGGCTGACTGATTGATGAGTAGATGAGGCGGATGCATCAGCGAAGACTTCATGATCCCTGAAAAATGAGAGCAAGGAAATAATGAGTGAGCATGCGTGACGAGAGATTGGAAGATGTATGAGAAATAAACGATACAGCTTTAAGCTATTTCATTACTGTGTGTGATCTAAATCCTAAGATCTAAAAATAACAAGTTGTAGATTTATATATTCATGAAGTATTCTTTGATTAGTGACTTTGTTGAATCAACAACAACGTTATTTCCTTACGAGAGGTTAAGTTTTAGAGGTCCCTTGTGGCGGATTTGTCTTTTGTCTTTTGGACAACAGTCCAGCTGTTTCCTCCTGATGTCAGTTTGTGCTGATCTAACCCTCACCAACACAACACAACACTCATAGTGCGGTGTGGCATAGATCCTCGAGTCCTCCAAACAGATAAAGCATTTAGCTGAATTTAATTCCCTGAGTCAGTGCCATTTAATCGCTGGAAGAACTTCACGAACGCTGTGCATCTTTTGTGGTTGATTTGACAGGCCTGAGCCTCGTCTTGTTGAACCACGGGACGCTAATGAGAGCTAATGTGTGCACGCAGGCCTGAGGGACGCGGAGCAGCACAACTACATGCTGGGATTAAATAGATCAGAGGCGGCACCCTGCCATCTCATGTCAGTCACTGGCTGACGCGCGGGCCGCTGGTCACAATTAAGGGTCCTCATAGTGCTGCGTGTGCAAGTATGAGCGAAGGCGAAGCCCTGTTATTAACCCTTAACTCCCCATCGGGAACTAGCAGGGAGCTTTTAGATTAGAATGTCAACGTGTGTTTACTTGTATTTCTCGAGGTGGGGCGCTCAAGACTGCCCCTCAGTGACACATGAGTCAACAGATAGCATACACAAGGAATAGGTTTGAATGATGCAGCGCTGGGGACTTGGTGTCCGTAAGTCGTTGATGTAAGCAAAGTCAGTGTGTGCTCGATAATTGACAAACAAGCTGCGATGTTTTTACAGCTCTCTAGTTCCCTCTTCTGGCAAGCAAATGCGCCATTAGCATCATGTTTACTTGCAACTCAACTAACGAGTTCTGCTACGACACAGTGCTCATGAGAATCTACCTTCAGGATTCCTCAGGCTGCTTTCTAAGGACTTATGGGCTTGGAATGATCAGTGAGGCAGCGGACAATAGTAACGAATCGGAGTAGGATGAAGGTATGTGTCCAAAGCGATTCATAGGTTTCATCTCAATATCTTCAACAGGTTGGTTTGTTACAGGTTACTTAGTTTGTTCGGGAACAGCGGAGGAGGCAGGAAGAGCCTTTGGCAGCGAGGCGTCCGGTTGAACCTTGCGTTCCACGCAGACCAGGTGCAAAGGCCTGGTCTCTTATCTTCTCATCCTCCTCTTTCTCAGATTGGTACCCTTTGTGCTGTCGGAAAAAAAAAAAACACTCCTGCTGGACTCTCTGTCCGTCTCTCCATTTCCGTTCCAGCACCGTCCCTCCCCCCCCCCCACCCCCCACCCACACACCTCTCCTCAGCCCTGATTCATGCTCAATTGGGTACAGATAACACATCACCTCCAACGCCTATCATGCCCACAGATGGCAACTTCCTGTGGTCCTGCCCAGTGATTGGTGGAGAGACTTCCAAACAGAGAACAGCTGGCGAGGGATGATACCTCACCGAGCGTTTGCACTTTCATTTTCAGGGTTGTCTTGTTAATCCTGCCGAATCCAGCATCTGGCAGGAAGTGGACACAAAAGCAAGAGAGAGGGAGAGAACAACCTGTTCTTTGGCAGACCTTAACAAAAGGCTGACACGTGTGTGTGTGTGTGTGTGTGACGAACACCCGGCGCGGCAACGGGACAGGCTTCCACGAATATGAACAAAAGACGATCGATGCAAATGCAAGAAAGAGAATGAAGTGAGCGTTTTCTGTGAAAGGTCATTGCTCAGGGAACTACGAGGGGAGAAAAACAGTCATGTACCTTTTGTCCTTTCTCATGACGTGCTGTACTATTTAATCCCTGTTACTTAACCTCCGTCATCCACCAGCCTGATTCCCTCCATATTCTCTGAAACCAGTCGGTACACCTCGCTTGTCACCACACTAACGCTCTAACAGGATGATGGGGCTGACGTTGAGGTGATAAAACGGGTCGTTTTCTGGTCACGAATGAGATTTCTTGCAAAATCCTCGGCATCTTTTGGAGAAAAAAAAAAGGTCTGTGAGGTTCACTAAGATGGCGGACTTTAACAGGCGCTAGCGTTTTCTCCTGAGCCGGTTTCACCTGAGCCTCCTGAGCCCGTCTGCCCTGCTTTTAGGTCGGTTTGCTTACAGCTTGCCTGCCTCAGGCGTGATTCTCTGCGTCGGTACCCGGGCAGCTTGCTATCCAGCATGGAACCCTTCTGCCAAGTGACCTGTGTCTCCAGACTGTGGCCCCGCCGACCACTCTTCCCTCAGTGCGGCAGGGGAGCAGCTCGGAATATTTGAAACAGTCACTTTCCACATACTAATGACTTTTTCATACCTTTTAAAAAAAAAAAAAGGCTATGACATTGACAGAAGATACTATAACATTTTTTGACCGTACTATATTGTGATAGGCTTTACTTTTTAGACATCAAATCATTTTTCTTATATCATTAGAACTATAAATCCTCAACACCAGATTCAGCCGTTTCACAACCACACGGGAAGAAAAATTGTAATATTTCAACAAACTTCAATGAAGAGATCACAATCACAAAAAAAAAAAACTACAACCGTTTTAATACCTGGTGTCACAGTGTTAGTAGAACTGTAGATATAGTGAGATGTCAGAACTCTTCCATATGCCATTTTACAATGTTGAAATCCTCGTATCGCCCACGGCAACTGACGTTCAATCAATACCAAACTCGAGACACACATACATCCGGTTTGCCGCGCGCATGTCTTTTGACAATAATCCACTCAATGAGGAGACGGACTTCATTTTAGTTGACAAATGAGCCCTGAAGATCTGCTCTTGGAAAAAGGAAAATTCAGCTACCAAAGTGTATGATATAAAACAGGTGTATATAAAAAAAACAAAAAAAAAAAACAAAGCCAACACGCTAAATAGAGTTAGTCCACTCTTATCTTACCACATTTCTGAAGCACAAAACATAAAGCTGACTGATACCAAAGATCTTCAGAGGCTACAATATTGTAATTAACAGCAGGTCAGAGAAAAATCATGCAGCTTCATCTCGACAGAACAAATTTTAAACCATAACCCGCCACTCGATGTGTTGCGGTTAGTTGCAAAGCAGATTTGAAACTTGACCTCGCCTGTTCTCGTACGAGCGGCGATTCGTAGAAGCGAGCCTTTGAGTTAATTCCAACGGTGGTCTTCAAACACAGCGGCTGATGTTCCATTTGAAGTGGTTATGTAGGTACTCGTAGTGAGCCCTGCCAAGCATCTAGTGTACAAGACAACATGACACACCGCGGTGATCCTAGTGTTTGCTGTTAGGCCCTTTTATGTTTGTTGCATAATAAAGTATCCACCTGTTCCGTGTTGCCAGCAAACACAGGAAAAAGGAAAAAGTTGCGTTTAAAAAAAAAAAAAGAAGTGGCGATGATGGTATTTAGACATCAGATCATTGGCGCCTGCCTTGTGTTTGAATGAATGTCCTGGTGATAGCCGAGCCCTGCATGGTGACATTAACTAGTGGAACTCCTTAAAACAATACAGTAGCAAACTGTCATTTGTAACGTTTCTATTGATTCCAGCTGCTAAACTCCTCAGTTACACAAAGCAAGCACCGTACCACACGAATCACGGAACATAGACAAGCCAAACAATGAAGCCCAAACACATCGCAGCGTTTAAACATAAAGGAGCATTGAAATATTTTTCCACCCTGTAAAAACTGTTATTACATTACAAATACATGGTCAAAATGCACATACAGTGGGCAGCTCCGTGTCCTCATCCCCTCCAGAAAATCAGCTTGGCACGATTGTCATAGAAACATGAAGAATTTACCGATTTTCTTATAAGCACCAAAATTCAAAGTAGAAAATTGGACTGTCTTTGATATCAAATGATCGTAATCAAAAACTAGATGGCGGTCGGTCAAAGTTCCAGTCTATTGGTAGGGCAGCCAAACGTTTGTTAGGATTAGCGTACAGTTTGTCGAACTGGAGGGAGTTGCAGATTATCCAGGTTTGTTTTAGATCAGCTGCCATAAATGTTTGGCGGCCACACTTGTGAGGAAATGGTAAATTGCTACAGAAACTCTTTTACACTAGAAGTAAGTAGTAATAAATCGTTTATTCAAAAGGCTATGCATGTTAACAAAAAAAAAAAAAAAAAAAAACGATATGGCTGAACAACGGTGAAACATTTCCCTCTTTTTGTGAAGCTATCAATCAACCAAAAGGAGTGGGCTGAATCCGCGCCGGTTCTAAAGCTCACAGACTTTACATGTAGCAAAGAGACGTAAGGAAATGAAATGGGATAGTTTCTGAATAACTCTCTGATTACATAAAAGCAACGATATGCAGACACGTATGTGGTGACATTCGCCATGACCAATCAACAGCCTTCTCTGAATGCAAATGCACAAACTTGCATAGATAAAGTGATATTGAATGGAGCAACTCTATCGGTTACTTTAGACTTTTCTAATGCCACTCACGGACAATAGCTGCTTGTTAGTATGTCTGACTACCAACGGAACAAAACATAGCAGACACTCTGACCCCTAACGTATGCAAGTTTGCCATTTGGGCGGGTATTTGATAAGCCCTCAAAGAAACGGCGATATAGTACGAGTTATGTTCCAGATGGTTTG
This sequence comes from Apeltes quadracus, assembly GCA_021346845.1. Lineage (NCBI taxonomy): Eukaryota > Metazoa > Chordata > Actinopteri > Perciformes > Gasterosteidae > Apeltes > Apeltes quadracus. Next base: position 6,509,415 of record CM037931.1, read on the forward strand.
TGAAGAGGCAGCTCTCCTGCTCCAAAAGGCTTGGAAAATACAGGCCCGAGGTCACATAAAACACCAGTTTAGGGCATTTGTTTATCTTATGGTATGATAAGTTATTAACAGCATATAGATGACATCATAGAATCATCTGAATATAAAGGGATTTACTGACAACATGCTTTCCCTGGGATTATTTGACTGGAACTCTTCTTAATGCCCGATTTTGGCTATTGTCATTGTAAGGCTTTTTTATATCCATTTGGTTGATCCACCACTTAGGGGACTGAGAATTACAGAAGTGACATCTTTTTTGTTGTGTAGTATTAACAATTTTCCACAACATGTGGAGACAAAGATACTTTTAGACTATGAATTCATGTTGAATCTAAGGGGGAGTACCACTCAATTTGGAAAATCTCTGGATCTTTGTTCGTCAACAATGCATCTCTGACCAATGATTCTCTCTTGTCTTTGAAGAGAAAAGGATGTGACAAAGAAAGTGAATTTGGAGAAATGGAAAAAAAAAAACAGGCTGAAAGATGAGCAACTATTCTCCATATCCATTGATTATTAGTGGGGGGGGTTTAGATTTGAGTGGCAATCCCCTTTAAATAAGTGTACCTTACTATTTGGAAAACACTGAGAATACCACACGGACACTACTCTGAGCACAGTTCTAGTAAAAGCAACAGATTAGAAAACATTGACATCATCAAGAGGACGTGCTGTACATTGAGCGGAGAGACAACAGCCTCCCATCTCCACCTCGGCCGTGTGCAAATCGAGTGAACACCCAACATTCGCGGTGTAACTCTGATGCTACCGACTGAATCTGCAGAGCTACATAGTGCGGTGGCGAGGAAAAGAAGCTTTTGTTGCCTACGACAAACCGACTAAAACAGACCAAACGGAGCGGTGAAGTGAAAATGTTCTTTCTGAAGCGGCTCCCGCGTTATATTGTCCGTACAAGAGGAAAAGCGTTTCTTAACTTTGACTCTTTTTGTTGTCGTGGTGGTAACTGGCCCCGAAACGCCCCCACCACGGTAACCCAGAGCCACGGTCCCACTCGGAGAGGCCCGGACTTCCTCCGCGCCCCCCCCCCCCAAAACACCCGGCGTCTTAAAAGACCACAGTGGTCCTTTGGCAAGTCCGACCTCCTGTGACCCGGCGCCTCTCACTCGGGCCTAGGTGTGGCATTGCTTCTCTCCCATCCCTCTCTCATGCAGAGTGATTGATCCCGAAGCAGGGGGACAACAGTGTGTGGGGGTGGGGGGGGTGTTTGTAGAATCAGCCCCCCCGCCTACGCCTCAAAAAAAAAAAAAAAAAGCGCTCAAAGCTGGTGGGAGGAGAAGAACGTAAAAAAAAAAAAAAAAGGTGCGAAAAGGATAACAGAACATGGCCCGTCGACGAAGCGGCTCTTCGTTGCGGCTGTGATGGCGAGCTTAGGTCGGCAGCGGGTCGTCGTCCCCTTTGCTGCACTTGCACTTGCAGCAGAGGACGATGGGCGTGGCCAGAAGGAGGAAGGGGGAGGCCACCAGCAAGAGCAGGCCGAAGCCAGCAAAGATCCCCACAACCTGCAGGGAAGCATCGGGGCAAACCAACACGTGAACACCTTTAAGCATATGGTAGCATGTGCATGTGCTTGATCAGCATCGACTTGCTAGAACACGACCATTCTAAATTTGGAAGCCCTCCAAAGGTAATGCAATACTGCGAGTTGGCCGACAGAGGGCGCTCAATACCCTCGTACAAATGTTCTCAGTACAGTTATGGGTTTTTTTTCTCCAGTGAATCCACAATTCAAGGTGTTTTCAACAATCAGCAGTATATCATTTGAGTTTTTTCATCCTGCTGAACTTCTCCCAGGATCCCTTCGTTTGATCTTTGTTAGTGTATAAAACATTCATTGACAGCTTCTTGTTCTACCGCTTTAGAGGAGAATTTCGAACAGCTTTAAAAGGAACTTGAGGGAAAATGTTGTGCTGCACGTGAAAAGGGAGGAGTAGAATTAACATAATAACAAATCGTGTAAGAATAAAAACATCCTGAGCAATGCAAACACTATCCATGGGTGTTTTTTTGTTACAGTTATGAGCACTGCAATGTAGTAGATTGACCACATGGGGGAGCCTGTGTCCAGAGCATCCAAATAATAATACGTAACATGCAGTCACATGCCACAGTGACTTATAATAGCTCCATGTTTTTCCTCCCATTATCGGAGAAGGAAGACGCCTTTTGGGAAGCCAGTTTATTCAAGAAAAGCCCACCGATGCTTTTGGTACACAGGTTGTGCTGCGGAGGGAAACAACAGATTCGGAGCCCAAGCGGCGCGGATTGAAAGCCTCAGATGAGGTTTGCATGTTTAAGACATGAGCCCCCTTGTGACTGACGGTGGACGTGTCGTTTTTTTTAAGAGATATGTCTGCCTTGCAACGTTTTGGTATTCGTAAGGGAGGCTTTTTAGATGTTTAGGAGACGAGGGGTGAAATGAGGTGGGCAAGAGAGAAAAACACACACACACACACACAGCAGTAAAGCTATAGCTGACTACCAGCTGAACTGTAATTATATGATTCAGTCTGCCCCACTGGTCAACAGATGCCAGTGTGTATGCTAATGTTGACAAAATAACAAGTATGTTGGACAGGGGACGAACCACCTCATGAATAGATCGTTTGGCTTTGGAGAGATAATCAGGAGAAAGGTTGGAAATGGGCCTTTGTCAAAGACGTTAAACACGTGTGATATTTAATCCTGATCATGTGTAATCCACCGTCCCCCATGTGGCAAACTATGTGTCACACCAAATCCTTTTATATGACATTTTTCATTTAATACGTTAACCTTTCGGTAAAAAAAGGGCCTTGCTAATGGAAAGCTTTTTTCTTTTTTAGTGAAAGGTTGTACATGCTAAGCTTAGTGGAAAGCAGCAGGACAGTGACCACGAGGCACGCGGATAAAGCTCTCCCTTTCCTGCTGCGCTGTAAGGATATTCCTAGAGCATCACTGCACGCGGATGTGTCAGCCAGAGAGAGAGAGAGAAAGCGGCAGAAAACAGGAAGCACGTTTATGGCCACACGCTTTAAGGGACGGAGCCCCGAGTGGGTGGGACAGAGAGAGGGGAGGAAGATGGGTTTTTTTCTTTACCTGTGTTCTGTGCCAGATAACAGAAGCCCTGGAGTGGCCCAGCTTGTTCCGACAGGGCCCTTTGTCATAGTGGATCAGGAGGAAGTCGTCCTGTCACACACACACACACACACGCACACACGCAGTACAGTTAAAGAATGACGATTAATGGTCTGAAACACACATATACAAATACAGATATTTGGTTTTAAATATCTGCTTTTGATCCAGTTGCCTGTGCTCACTTCATTAAGATTGCATAACACAACAAGTCTGTCTAAGTTCCGATTTTAGGAAAAACAAAACAGATCTCATCTTTTTCTACACAGTTTCCTGATAATGAAATCAGTTTCTTCCACAGGGAGACAGACCAATGAGGTCTATCCACTATTATCACACTGTGCACACTCAAGCATCGCGAGTCTCAAACATTGCGATTTGTAGTAGTATTTGTAGTGCATTTTTTTCTATTGCAATGTTTAAGAAATAAGAAAATGATAAGGAAGCAACTCACATCCAGGGACTCCAAACAGTACCAGCAGAAGGCGTGTTTGCAGTTCTTGCACATCATCTGCGCGCAGCCCTCGTCCCTCTCGATGTAGACTTTACATTTGGGGCAGCGCTTGATTGGCGCTTCATCCTCTTCATTCTTATAGAAAGAGCTAAGCAGAGATGAGGAACGAGTGATTTTTCTGTACTCCAAACAACAACAAATACCAAAAAGCACTGCAGATGAGATTGTAAATATTACTCGCTGCATTAAGACCAATCTTTTTGCGTAACATGATTCTGTGACGTGTGCATCTTTTGTTTAGGCGTCCGCGGAATCAGAATACAGCTTTTAAAAGCAGCCTTTAACAGGTGTAGTTCAAACGCAGAGGCTCTTTAAAGCCAAGAGTAGACCTGTTAATCCCCCCTCTGCCCCCGCTGCGGCCTCTGAGCTCGGCCCTGAACCTGCGCGGACAGAGGGAAGCTGTGAGGAGCTAATGACATTTCCACAGTAAGAGGATATCACAAAGAAAAGGGTTAGCCGCAAATGTCTCCAGGCGGCCCTCTTCTAAGCCTGCAGGTAGATCCTGTATCCTCTGAAAAGGGGCCATAAGCTCCACCCCAGACTGCTTTACAGCAGTTTAGTTTGATATCTGCCAATTCATTTGTCCTGGAGCCCTGGCTGCCAAACAGCCAGCCAACCATTTACTCAGGCTGGCGGCCGTTAAAACAAATTATAACTGGAATGGATATTGTTGGTGTGTGACACTTTTAAACAACGCTGTAATAAACCAAATGACTCGAGATCTTGTTTTGTTATCAAGTTAAGTAGAATCAAACTTTTTATTACAGTTAATTCATATCAACATTCTTTACTAATTTTAGGGGGCATTCCATATGTTACACTGAGTATCCATAAGCTGACTGCAACCTACATCCATCTTCTTTAGTGTTAAATTGTCAAGCACCAAAAATATTTTTTACAATAAAACATTCAAGAAACTTTTAAAAGAAATTAAAAACAAATGTCTTAAAACATTTTGTCAATTTATAAAATAGTTGCAGATACATTTTGACTGACGATTCAATAAAACACCTTCATACGTCACCTGAAGAAAGGCTCGTATAATTATGTCAATCAGAATTGAAGGTCAGAATACAGACATAAGACCCATCAAGCCAGAGGGATTGGGGAAACGCTTGGCTGGTGAGTGGATAAGAAGCAGTACCTGTTTTCTCCGGGCAGGAAGGAGGCGATGGGCAGGTTGCTCTCCTGGCAGGCCTGTCCGGGGTGCCAGCTGGATTTGCAGGCCGAGCAGAACTCGAGGGCACATACGGCGCACTGGACCAGCTGGGGCAGCGCGGGAGAATCCACTTCCTTCAGTTGGCACACGGCCTGGCAGGTCGAGGAAGGGCACCACGTCCGGCAAGGGTCCAGCAGCACCTCTGGTGGAGCAGAACACGGTACCGGGGTCACGGACAGAAGCCGTCCTAAAAGCCTTACGATCGCTGGGAAACGCTTTTCCTGCTTAGGTTCACACTTTCAAGGTGAATCCGGGTACCGGCTTCTGTTGAAATGTGCTTTCATGCAATCGTTCATTTTTGGCTGGCTGCATCTAAGATGGACTTTTACAAAGTCTTTTGAATACGTTTGCGTTTCTCCACTTTCTGCTTAATTTTGTGGTGTGATGCTCTCGTACCCACTACTTTCTTCCCCTTGCATCTCTGCCAAGGCCTCTCGAGCACAAATTCCACATGCACTCTTGGCCCAGTCTGGGAAATATGGAACGGTTACAGCAACCGTTCTGCCTGACTGGACCAGGACATTGATGAGACGGCTGACTGCTCTTATCCAGGCGGGCAGCATCAGCAACTGCTTCTGAGGTTTGTACTCGTTTACAGGACCCCCCGCTCTGTGTTCACGCATTCATTCGGTTTTTCAGGAGAAAAAAAACGTGTGTAGGTGGGAGAACCTGCATAGCGGCCATCGTCAAAACAGCGATGGCTCGGCTCGGTTCCTGCTTTCTCCGGTAGAGAGGCTCCTCTAATATCACTGATGAGCGCGTCTTCGCTGACAGCATGGAGGAACGCGGACAGAGTGTCTTTCCAGCAGTGATATTGAAGCCTTTTACCATTCGGGTTTAACATTTACTCTACAAACAGTGTTACCGGGAGGCATTGCATACATAGCTGCACGTTTAAGCAGAGATAAAAGGGATGTCGTGCTACGCAAACAGAGCAGCGGGCATCAGAGTCGGTCAGGCAGTGCAGAGCCGAAGCCATTAGAATCTATCCCTTTGAGGCATCGTTGAGGGAAGCAAAAAAGTTACGCTTTAAAGAGAACGACGCGGTCAAAAAACTAAGAAATCTGACAAATTTGTGGTTATTGAACGGTATCCAATCCGTCATTTCTGCCGTCAAAATTGAGACTTCATCCTAAAGCTGCGGCCTGCTGATCAGTGCTAAAATTGCCAAGGTTGAAGCCTACGGAGAAAACAAGCGCCACTATTCTTTCGGTTCCCCCACAGAACCCCCATCTCATAATCGCAGAGCGGAAATGTCCAAGGGGAGAAAATGGTGGACGCCAGAGAGAGGGAGCAGCGCTTCGGCTGCACTCGCATGACGGGGTCGTCGGCCCTTTTATGTGTCACAATAAAACTCCCCGGTTATCCTCGGAGAACCAGGGAGTCCACGTGAGTCCGCAGCTGAAGGTCCTCGTCCTACGCACCACCCGCTGAGACACGCTGGACACGGCACCCACGGGCTGCTCTCCCATTGACTCACCCCTTTCAAACTGAAGCTTCTTGTATTTCTGCATGATCTCCGAGGCCACCATGGACTCAATCTACGGGGAGAGAGGAGACCGGCCAGTCAGAGGGGGAGGAAATCGCCCAGTCAGTCATCGCGCATATTTATAGAACCAAGCAATCACACATGCAGTATGCAAATGTGAATTCCCGAACAATGTAATAATGACATTTCTGCAAAAACAGAACTTACTACTTTCTTACAAATAAACCAATACAAAAAAAGTTTGAAGGAGGCACATGGGCCGGCCCCTCTCAAGGTCAAACGCAAACTCACTCAACCGCTGAAACCGCAGTGAAATGATCGTTGACGCTTTGTCAAGGAGCCGTGAGTTATAGGTGAAGGGGTGTCTGTCCGAGCAGGCGTTGATACGGCGTTCTTTGCCTGAGTGGCAGGAGGAGCCGGGGGTTCCATTAAGGGCCGGTGACACTGATGGATTAGGAGCGCAAGGCCTGCGCCTATGGGTGCCTATAGGCCCGCCAGGCCCAGCGGGAGAGACACAGAGTCCATCCAGCACGCTCGTTTACGATGGAATAAGCACCACGGCAGGTGGAGCACCACCTTCGGCCGCGATGCTTCCAAGCACGGTGTTTACTAAACACAGTCCAGCCTACTGGAGAATGATTAACAGAGAGCAGGTTCAACTTTTCGTCGTTATCAATACCTCACTTTCCTGCAAGTGTCCTCTTTTGGGACAGGCAGAGTCAGGACAGCCGATTGCAGTTTCAAGGCCTTCTTTAATCAGGAGTTCCACGTACTGCTTCAGGCACTGAAGAAGAAACAGACGGAATGACAAATTTAGCAGTATCAGATATCATGCTGATGAAAACAAGCATCTCATGCGAGGTGAAGGCAGCCTGTAGTTATATTGTTGCTGACACCGGTGGAACAAACTGTCCTGAATAAACGGAACTGAAAAAGACGTCAGCCGCCCAGACTCTGCTCTGGGACGTGGCTTCTATTCGTAGCGGTCCTTCTCAGAGAATATATCCTCATTTATGGAGTGGATCGGGTGGGAATATTGCTATACTGCAGCAGCCTTTTCCAACCGCATCAGCGTTTCTCTCTAGAACGTATAACATGTACTTCGAAAAAGACCTTTAGCCACTTTTAAAAGTGAATGAGCTTATTCCTCAGTTAAAAAATACATTGCATGACCCACTTAGGTCATCGTACTGCTTAAAAATGCGTTGCTGGAAAGTGAACTGCTCACCAGTGTACAGAAGACACATTGGCACTGTGTGATGGTGGTCATCTGCTCCAATGGGAACTCTCCAAGGCACAGCTTACATGAGACCAGGGGGTCCACGGCCAGCTCCCAGGTGGGACGGTACCGTGCCGTGGTCATCTTCACCGCCACCGAGCTGAAACAAAAATGTGGGGTGGGAGAGAGAGAGGGAGGCAGAGCGCCACGGTTAATGAAGCCAAATGCAACCTGAGATTTAGTGAACAAAGTGGTTGGTTGGTTAATTCTCGTAATCCTGCGGAGGACAAAGAAAATCTTTAAAGGGCAAAATGCATCAGTTTTGTCTGCTTCCGTCTGGATGATAAATCCTGAGTCCAAGCCGTGCTTTATTTCTCTTGACACAACAAGCATGACGGTAGGAGCATAAGCTAGATAAATCCACGGAGAGTTGTGTTTGGAGTGGGTGCGGGCGCACAAACACACACACACACACACACACACACACACACAGGCCGCGTGTATGCAGAGTGGCACCAGCACTGCATGGTTCATTGCTCTGGCAGAGAGAAGGAAAAAAAAAAAAAAAAACAGTTCAAAAGAACCTGGTTGGAGTTCTCAACCATCTCAGCTACTTGTGAAATTTTCACTTGGATGAAATAACACCTTTTTTTTTCTTCCTGCCCGTGCGTCATCCCGTCTCCTTTCCGATAGTCAGAGGGGGTTATTTTAGGACGTCTCGTCTCACTCTCCTTCCCTCTGAGAGCGAAGAGCACCCACGCGGCTGTTTACAGGAAGTGGCACCGAGCGCACAACGTCAACACAGTCAAGCCTCCCTCCCTCCATCCCCCCCCACGCTGCTTAGCAACCGGCCGAGGGAGGATTTCGGGAGGCGGGAGGGGGGGGGGGGCAACGGACCGGAGGGAGAGAAGCATGGCATTGGAGCGCTGACAGGGAGGGATCGGTTTACTTTCACTGGCCTCGGCGCGCTCGGCTGTTCGCAGGAAAGATAAGGAGAGGAAGGGTTGAGGAGTTCACCGTGTGGCTCCGCCGCTGCCGAGAACAAAAAAAGAGAGACGGTGTGTTCCGGTGTGGCAGATGCATAGAAGGACAACGCGTTTGGTCCTTCAATAGAGGAACAAACAGCTCCGCCGTGGATCACTTTCACAAGGTGTAGGCCTTTGGTGCACATGTCTCCATCTCAGTTCTCCAAGCACTCAGCAGTCAACATTCTTGCAGAGCGGAACATTACGGACGTATGCTGGTACAGATGGAGACGCGGGCCGGGGACAGGTAACGCCTCCCGCCACAGGGGAAGAGAACAGTGACAAAGCAGCAGCGGATCCGAAGGTGCACCCTTCCTCTCAGATGATGTCCCGTTTGATGTAATATCGTTCCCTCAATTCCCCCCTCCTTCGCATCCTTTCACAGCATCGAGCAGGTGGACGAGAGAGAAAGTAGCCTACACAGTGAGAAAGAAATCCAATGCGTCTCTTGTCAAGATTGACTCATTTAAAATCGACTGACATTCTTCCATCTATTAAGGATCCATTATGTCGAGCAGAAAGCAGCGAGTGGTGACGAAGGTCTATTATGGAAATGTGCTGGTCTCGTATACAAAAGCATAAACGGCCATTTGTTATCACGAGGGAGCCGAGGACTTACAAACATGACCCTCTGGGGAGTGTTGGGGGGGGGGGGGGGGGCGAGTGGGCTTCGGCGGTCCGCAGTATCGCGTGGACGGGAGCGGTAGCAACTCAAGCGATGAAGCAGTGACGTGAAGCGCGAGTGACGGGATCCGAGTAAAAAAGGTCACAGGCGCAACAGACAAGCAAATGTCAACATGGCATCATGAGTGGAAGCTATTTTACCAACGCGGACCAAGAGAGAGAGAGAGAGAGACACACGGGCCGAATAGCAAACAGAAAAAGCCTAGAAACATCATCAACACCTCAAATGTACCGCCGATGAATCGATCAGCTGTCCCACAAAGTGAGTGTTTCTTTATACGCAGCGTCTAGCAGGGTGAGAGGTTGAGTGAGTGCGTTTGCATTCAAATCTGTATTTCATATGTCGGTTGTGCCAATAATGGCAGACTGGGTGTTTGGTAACAATGAGATAAGTTCAGTGAAGATGGCCCGCGGAGACGAGAGGAAAGCAAGGGGGATGGAAGAAGAGAGAGCAACACAAGGGAAAAGGTGGTGCAGTGCCATCCCTCTGCTGCATTATTAACGGGTTGGTCCATTATCACTCAGAAACACACACACACACACACGCACACATTATATTCCGCGGCTCTCGTGTCGAAACATAGCCCTCCAGAATACTGTGCACCTGAAAAAAGTACGGTCACAGAGCTGAAGATCAATGAAGCCGGAGTCAAACGTCCACTGTGAGCCGCGGTCACCACGCGGCAGTCATCCGTCTGAGGGGGCTCCACTGCAGCTATAGCAGCACTTGTGCGGTAATGACTCCACCGCCAAGAGACAAAGGCGGGTGCGGATGCACAAACACGCACACACCGACACACTTGCATAACTGGGCATAAATGGTTTTAAAAGGAGAACTTCTCTGGAGAGGCCAAAGCGAAAGGTTTGTTATCCATCTACATCGGGTGCACTGTGCAAAATGAAGGAATATTATAGAAGAATACGTGATAGCTATCAAAACACACACAAAAAAACTACGCAGCAACAATATTAGCACAGAACAGGCATAGCTATGGCGTTAAACCAAAAGGCAAATTAGAATCTTAACAGCGCACCTGCCATCACTGCAGTAACACAGTGGCCACAATGACCAGACAAAGACTTTGAGAAAAGGGCCGGCTTGTACGAACCCACATTTACATAGAAAGTCTGATTGAATTTATGGATAACATGTAGCTTCCATGAGAGGGGTCCAACGCCCACGAGCCGTTCTAAAACTGTTCAAACACTACTCGTCAACACGTGGATGGTTTGATGGGTAGAGCGCAGACAATGGATTTAATATCATTGAAAATGTTTTTCGCAAACAGCTCTAAATCAAAGGCCACGGCGGAAGAGGGACGTAAGGGACTAACAATATTTCAGCACTTCAGTTTCTCCTGGTCTGACAGAATCCTCTGTGTGTAATTATATAATGTCACAATGCATTGCGTAAGCCTCTATTTATATACCTCACCTATGGCTGGTGGGGAATAAAGCTGCTAACAACTGTCAGCAGATCTGGGAGCAGCGCTCGAATTTCCCTCAGTCATTCTGTGGCACTGGCAGACAATCGGCCCATCGGCAGGCACGCGAAGCTGTCCGATTTGCAAACGACATGCTGTCGACCAATCAGACGCGTTAAAAAAAAAAAAAAACGAGGAAACCGAGGACACCGGCTGGAGAAGAAGGCAGAGCCGCCTCTGGAAAGAGGCCTGAGATGATGCGGATGATAGTCCATCTTAAATCTGGTGACTAGCCAAAACGCTAGATGTTCGATCGTGACCTCGTTGGCTGCAGCGGAATAATTGCGGTGAAAAGATAGCCGACGAAAACCCGCTGATTCAAACAATCTCATAAATCACACCTAACCTAATCTCAAATTTACTCCTGTCAACATGTCTGTCGGGCACACGGCCGCAATCCTGCTCCTTGGATGTGCAGCCGTGACATCATTCAGCAGATACATATACAGTATATATAGTTATATAGAGTTCAGGAGTGAGCTCAGAATCTGGAACAGGCACTTAGGGATCCTGCCGTCTGCTTCCTCCCCTCCCTGTTCGTTCCTGCCATTACTCCCTGCTCTCGATGGCCAAGTAGAAGGTCCTTTAAGTTTAAATCATATCATTTGTGTCCACTGCTGCAGAGAAACGGGAGGAACACCAAGTGAAGAGAAAGAAAAAGACAGAGACAGAGACAGAGAGAGAGAGAGAAAGGACAGCAGCAATGTGTCACTTTCGTCCATTTTCCAGAATCCCTGGTGTCGCCGTTACTGCCTGCTGTTACTTCTCGTCACCTGGATGCGAAAGCTCTCCCTTGGCGACAGAACAAACAAAGAGACCAGATGGATGGAAGCACACCGCAGACCGACGCAAATGATCACATTCCCCCGGTAGGAGTGGAGGGAATAAGAAATGAATTGCCTGCCATGTGATGAAGAAAAGAAAATAACAGATTTTTGTCTATGACAAAACAGATATCTGTGATAAAGACATTACTAGGGCTATATTTCCAACACCCGATAGAATCAGCTTATTTAAACTGATCACTTCAACAAATGGCTAAACAGACTTTTCAAGGGATTCAACAATTTGCTTTCTGCACGACAGCAATTAGTTAAAACATTAACGCTTGTTGGGTTTGAGTCAAATTTGAAGCAATGCATTACAGTGCGATACTGGGTCATAAATGTGATCCTTTGATCCTTTCATTCTGTCAGCTAGTATTATTTAGTTCATCCAGTATTAACATGATCGCATAGCGTCTACGTTGCATTCCTGGTGACAACATGAAAGCATGTTTGGTAAATACACAATAGGGCCCGACGAGTACAGTACAAATTACACCCACAATAGGACAGCAAACTTATTCACGGCACTGTTATCCTTAAATCCTCTGCATCTTGCAGAGAGCACTGCAGTAAAACCTTAACTAAGGCCCTGCTAAAGGCCCTGCGCCGTCTCACAGGGAGATTTTGAGCCCTTTTCTGGATAGTAGTCAACAACCTCTGTATCATTCATGCGGTAATAAAAAAGAAGAAAGAATCAATCAAGTCAAAGTAATTCACCACATGAATTACCTGCCAGTAAATACACACACACGAAACAACATAGTGCCTGTCCTTTGGAACCGTAGCATCGGTGGACCGCCAAAATAAAATTCATTTGACACACGTCTCTCCAGCACCCAACTACGGTCTTATCTGATGGAAAAACAGCAGTGATAAATGATGACAGTGTCTATTTCCAGCGTGATGTCAGGCAGAATGTGGGTCACGGGTGTATGTGGGCGAAAGGGCGAAGCGATCATACAACACAAAGCCCACGTCCCCACGCACACCATCCACCCACCCGAACCCATCGCCCCGGAGCGCGCGCAGAGGGACGTTATTCTTGGACGGCTCGATTGCAGAATGTGAAAGGTGACGTGCCCGCGCAGGGCGGTTGGGGGGAAGCCGGGGGGGGGGCAGCAGTTGGGGACGGCCTCCGTCTGTCCTTGACATGCATGGGGGAGCGCTAAGAGGCTAGCTGGGAGTGGTGAAAGGCCTAGTTTTCCCATTGCCCCGAGGATTTACGCAGTGAACTCAATGTATTTGGGGTGGAGAAGCTATACGCGTGTGTGTGTGTGTGTGTGTGTCGAGGTCTATTTCGCAGTGTGGGACAGACAGGTGCTGATAGTGTGTCCTGCATGTAGAACAAAAATGCCTCTCTGATGCCTTCTTGGTCTCTTGCCATTTTTGTGCTGCAATGCGAGCTAAATATTCCCTCTCTAAGCAGCGTGTACAGTTACTGCAGCCGCAGCGATCGCTCTGCAGCTGGTTTGAATTTTCTTGCAACTGGGCTTGTTGATTGCGAGGATGTCAGTAAACAGCCTGGAGAAAAGCTAAATTAACTCCCCCCCCCCCCCCCCCGCGGCCCCCTCAGTCATGCTAAATGCGTTTCTTCTGGTCCAACGCACCCGCTTTCATCTGCTGCTTCCACACGATTGAGGATGATCACGTCCGACTTATTACACCGTTTAACTGAGAGAGATGGGAAGATGGACGGTGCGTCATGGAGGGCCAGTTCGCGCTCCCGATGGCGCACCCAAACAGGTTTAAAAGTTGTAACGACTCCCAACCGTCCAAACTGACTCAACAGGCAGAGTAAACCGAGCGCAGCTTCGACACGTTTAACGCTACGAAGTCAGACGAGATAAAGAAAGGGCTCACAGCGTTAATGCCGCTCGGCGGGGGAAACCGGAAAGATGAAAGAAAAGGAGTAAAGCAGAACAAAAAAAGACGAGAAGGCAAAACAAACAAACGAGGAAGGAAACATCAAAGAGATGACGCAACATGGGGTGAAATGAGGAAAGGACGGCGAAGGCGAGCCGCATGACGTTAACTTGTAACAAGAAAGTGAGTGACATTTCCACACTCTTGCCTCACGAGGGTATTTCGATTACGATACCAAATGTTCTTTTTCTACTTTTCACGTTAACGAGTTCTTTTCCGCAGCCCCCGTATGAGGCCTCGGTACCCGGAGGAGGCCGCTGCCGCTCCGATTACGCAAGAAGGATGGCCGACTCGATGACCTCTCGGCGAGCAAAACGCGCGCGCAGAGCAAGACACTGGTGACTGAGGCAAGAGGCGTCTTCCTGACAAAGTCTGATTGTTCAGGGCATCGTGTGCCGAACAAGGGTGACAACATACAGTTGAGTCACACAAAGAATATACAAAACAAGAAAAAAAAAAACAGGCCCACACTTAGGGCCGAGTCCCCCCCCCCCCCCTCCCCTCCACCTCGCCCCCCCCCAAAAAGCCGCTCGGAGGCTAAGTGAAGACGACAGGCGTGCTGCATGGAGGCTATTCCTATCGGCAGATGCAGACAGCGTGGGCAAAGGGTCGACTTCACAGTTAATCTGTTGTCGCTCTTTGCTCCACGGCGTCGCGTAGTGGGTTTCACGTACACACTGTAACCAGATTACAGAGAACCCTCCGTTTAAGCACTCAAACTATTCATCTCGGATGGAGGCTACCTATACTGTATTTATAGATGCAACATCTCTCGAAACACACACAGACGCACAGCACACACACACACACACACACACACACAGAAGCCAATCTTTTTCTAACACCATGAAACTGCTCAACTCAGCTGGCAATAAAACATGTTTGGCGTTTCCCGTGATTGGCTCTCGTTGTGCGTCATTTCAGGGAAATGTTCAGTTTGTCATCGGAAGACGTTTTACTCCCATCCAAGCAGCATTCCCTCAGTGCTTCCATCCGAAACACAATCACACAAACTGGCAAACGTTTCCCAAAACTCACTTCATTTTGTCAACTTAATCTTTAACATTTTGTATGCCAGTTTTTTTGTCTACAGTTTCATCTTTTGAAGTGAGCCTAAGAGCAAATCGTGAATTTCCATCCCCAAGAAAGAACATGCGGAAAAAGAACCCCATCAATCCCACTTGGTTGTTTATTAATAGGGGAGGGTACATTTAAAATGCACAGTTATTTTCTTCAAAGAGATCGACATTTCCATCAAGGCATCAAACAAACCGACAGATATGTGCAGTTTTCACGCGCCGTCTGAGAGCGGCGTAACCCGTGGATGGCGTATAGCACATTGCTGGCAGCGCTTCCCGAGGAAGAAAAGGAAGAGGCTTCTGGCTGCTGGCCAAAAAGAAAAGTGTGACGCCTGGAGGAGCTGGAGTCCCAAAAACAGATGACAAATGGGACATTTTGCTGATTTCGAACGAATGCAATCTCCACTTTTCTCCAATCCAAATCCGATCCAATTCTACCACTTTACACATCGGCAGGCAGGCAAAAAAAATGGGAATGTAAGAAGGATGCATGCAGTTTGCGTAGTTGCACGGCACTGGAGACACACACATGATGCAATATTACACCAACAAGCTGTAGGCGTTTCACTGAAAAGTGCGAGCGGGGCGGCTGCATGCCGAGGTCCTGCCGTCACTCCGGCGGACAATAAGAGTGTTCATGGTCCCGCGAGGAGAGAGCCGGTCCAACAGAGAGCCACTCAGAGCGCTAACTGCTAACTGCAGGGCCACGGTCACGCTCTCACCGGCGGCGGGAAAAACAATTCACAAGCAATTTCAGTAAATGGCAGAGCTCGGGCTACTGGCAGACAAAAACAAATGCGTACGGACTGGAGAGTGTGCCGCGTCTCGTGCCTCCTCTTGGGGCCATCTTCCTTCTGTCTCCATGGACACGTTGTCTTCCAAAGAGGCTTCTCTAAAGTGGTGTGTATCATATACTATATATATATATATAGACATTTTGCCACAGTAGCACATTCTGGCTCTCACTTATTGTTCTGCCCTCCGCCCACCTCTCTGCTGTTTGGCGAGCTGCTGCCTTGTAGAGCAAACACAGGAGAATGGGACGCAGGAAGCCCCCCCCCAAAAAAAGGAAATGCGCTGGCGTCCTGTTGTTGGGCCCGTCGACGCTGCCCCGAAAGGGTGTCGACCCGCTAAAAGTGTGGAGAGGAAACCTTCCAAAGAGAGAGCTCTCTCTCGTTTCGCCATTCCACATCGACGGCCACGGTGCCGTGAGCAAAGCTTACATCCATCTCATCTTCTTTTTAAAGTCATTCTATTACTTGCTTGAGGTTGTGTACAGTTCTACACAATAGGAGTCGAAACTGGTCAGCTTTCAGGTTGAAATGATAAAATCACCATTTTCAGCATGGGTCAGCTTAATGATGCAGAGTCTGCAGTCTTCTCACATATTTCCTCTGCGTTTCTTGCCGACGGTTCTTTGTCGCAGGTTTGGCCGAACTTGTGGCAAAAAGAAAACAGTTTTGCCACATGCAGCGTTTTCTGTTCCGGAAAAAGAAATATCACTAATATAAGTACTTTCGGCGGGGCCAGTATTTCTTTTCACTGGGCCTATTTGTTATGGTAAAAACTATGGGCCAAGAATGGGTAGCCAATGGCAACCGGGCATCCTCTACCTAAACCGGCAAGCCCTGGCCATCACATAAAGGCGCTCTCTTTGGCATATGATGGGTTATACTACAGGGATGTCGTGGGAGGAAATTGTTATCAGTGTTGACACTGCACACCGAAAACAGTGATGAAGGCCAACTGAGCCGTGTGTTTACAACTGGAGTTTAGTACAGCGTGTTATCAAGAGGAAAATCCTTCTTCACCCATGGCTTGTTTTGTTAATTGAGGATTCTTGATATAAGGCATCTCCGTTCCTTGTATCGGCACCGTGTTCCAAGCGTCAGTCAGTCCTTTTCCTCGTCGTCGTGCCGGTTTTCTTTCCCCCCGTGGTACATGTACCCGCCAGGCTCCACCAGCTTTTGCCTCAAAACGAGCGCCTCCCAGATCCTGGGGCCTGACTCATCTTCTTCGACTTCAGTCGGAGATTTTCAGAGAGTGCCTTTCAGCAGCGCGAGCCCGACGGGGTTCATGACGGTGTTTATTCTGCTGCTTTTTTTACGTGTAGGCGATAGAGACGGATATAGTGAGAACAGAGGGTCGCCACCTTCCCAGTCGAGCTGCGAATGTGCGAGTTTCAGCCCCGTTAATGAAGTGAAAGCATCATTTGTTATCGCTCCAACAGCATATTCCTTCCTTACTTGCACACTTCCCCAAAAGCGTCTCTTTACAAAGAAACCCTTGCAGTGTGAATATGTGGGACAGATGCCAAAATGGGAACGGAGAATTTAAGCATTATGGCTGTACCGGAAATCGCGTGCCGTAATGATATGTTGCATCATCGATTTTCAGGTCTTATTCTGCATGAGTCTGTGAAATCTGCCACCAACTAAAATGCATACGGAGTTGCATTGGCATCTGTTTGTAATCGGTTAGCCGTGGCCCTCATTAGGACGCCAGGTGGATGGTGCTTAAGTATGAGTCTTGAGTGTATGACTCATTCAAAGTATGTGTTTACTCAACCGCAGGAAAATTAAAATGAAAATTCCCCAATGCCTGAAGAAGTATAACGCGCAATTGTGAGCACAAAACAGGGCACAAAACATTCCTGAAATCCTAAATCTTGGAAAGTGTCACACGGCGAGCTGAATCTGTGGAGCGCTTCTTACATAATCGCATTACATGATCGTTGGCCAAAAACCTTAAACGATTGCGTTGTTGACCGACTGTCCGGCTCGTCCTCCGGCCTCGCCTCAAGCCCAAATGCACACGCAGTTTACCTGGGAACCGGCCCCGCCCTCCGACACTGAAAACCCCCTTCTGAAACGGCCTTGCACGACCCTTGGCAGGCCGCCCACCCCCAGGAGTCAGATTACACCAAAATGTCAGATATTAAAAAAGGGAGCAGTCCAACAAGTATAGCCTGCAGTCAATGTCCTGAATGTCGGAGACAGATTAGTGTCTTTGCGAATGGCCGGTTTTAAATTCCGCATTGCGCCGCCCACACTGACCCTCCTCAGCGGCCCGAGAACGAGGGGTCGACGGCGATCCGAGCCGTGATTACAGGTTGAAGGTATTTAAACCAAACTGGGGTCGCATTCCTGGGTCAACTGTGTCTCAGCCTGACTCGTCTCCTGACATTTGGATGCTGCTGTGAGAGTTGGAACTCCTGTAGGGGCAGATGGCCCTTCTCCGTCCTCGCCGTTTTCCCCCAGACACACTCGTTGGATCGCGACCGAATGCGAAAACGAGACGCAACGGATCAAGCAGCGGAATGTATTTACGGACTTTCTCTGGAATGAGAATACGTCGTGTTTACAACAGGGCCGTATCATCACCATCAGCAATGACGTAATCGGCGTGGCGTGCTTCTCAAATCGCAGTGCTGCGGATCAGTGCGTGGCGACGCCAAGGTCAGGCAGCCCCCCCTGAAAAAAGACTCAGCTAAACACGAGGCGTGCACCGGGAGCGGGAGGCCTCGTATACGTTCATGCGTGAGTATTTAGGACCGGTACCCCCCCCCCCGCCCCCCTCTCGACTGGAATAGCACACCGAGTTCTGGGCATCTTTACTTCATTCCCTCTCGCTCTTAAGTAAACTCATCTCCGATTCCCCCCAGAGAGCAGGGCTGGTCGCAGGAATGTGTTACTGCTTTGTACGCGGCCGCCGTCCTCTTGCTCTGAACAAATCTGCAGCAGCAGCAGCAGTGGCCTGATGCATTTACACCCCCCCCCCCGACCCGATGGGGCGAGCTTATGCCGAGGGGAGAAAAAACGTCACTGACATCGCCGGCGTGTCACTCAAATTCTCTTGCGGATCATACGGCATTCCCTAAATGTGTATGTGTGCGTGAGGGAATGAAAGTTATTGTATATGTACTGTGATATGGCTAAAAGAGAGATCACGGTGACAGGTCTCTCAAGAGCCACGGTTTTATAATTATGTCCGGCCCTTGAACTCACAACTCTTGCATTTAACCAGCTTTTCTCCAAATATCAAACATCTATTGACTTTACAGGATGGAAGGTGATAATGCAGCATTCTCAGCTGAAAATGATGGAGAAAAGAGGACACTGTGTATACGTAGGGGAGGACCCGCTTCTCAGAAATGGAAATAGCAGAACACGCGTGTGACCTTTTCGAAGTTGGAGTCGGAGCCATCCGTTCGGAGAAACGTTGTGCGTGGAGTTCAGAAGCAACACTGTGCAGCTGCTCCCCTGTGTGCAACTATGGCACCATGTCAGACTGTGGGAAACAACGATTACAGGATCTCATCAGTGTTGGTAGCAATCACAGCCAGTAGTGGTGCACACACACACACACACACACAAACACACTGGTGTCATTCTAAGCTACCTGCAGCAAGTGCCATGCCATCTATTCACTCCATGTTTACTCCCAGCCAGGTCCTTAAGGTTTGCATAATAATACTATTAGTAATAATAATAATAGCTGGTTTGTCTACAAGTCAAAATGCAGGTGTAGAAAAAACAGCAAAAATGGGAAAAATAAATAAATGCACCAGCAGAGTAGCGTGGACTGGAAGAAGCTCCCCCGTGATGAGGTTCCCGGCGAATAGCAGCTCCGAACCCTTACCTGGCTTTGTGGGGTAACGTCGTCTTGATGGTGAAACCTCAGGAATAGTCAGAATTAAATAAAAAAATAAAATAAATTGCTGGGGGAGATGTATTCAGGAGCGAAGAGGCGACCGAGCAGTCAGGCGGAGGAAGAGGAGGATGAGGATGTCTCTGAGGGGGTGATGCTCCTGTTCATTACGTGTCCCTCCATCGTCGGGGTGGAAACATTTGACCCGCTACCGCCGCCCGCAGCGCGCGTGAGACCAGGGGCACGCGCCGCCGCAGCAGCAGCCGCTCTCCGGATCCGTTTGGTCTCTGACAGCGGGGATTGTTTTGCACACCGGGGACGGCGGCGGGGACAGGAGATCTCGATCACCGGGGAATGCGCAAACGTCCGCGGCCGCTGCCGTTTTTCACGAGTCGCTGCGTAATAAAGTGGGAGGGGGAGGTGGTGTAAGCGGGGAGGCGGGGGGAGGGGGGGGGGTCTATCTTATTGCAAAGAGAAAAAAGAAAGAAATCCGGGAGCGGCGTGTTTACCTCTCCGTGCTCGCTCAGGGATCAGCTGCTGCGTGCTGGAGGGACGCCATTTGTTTCGCGAGAGGCTTCCCGTCTGCTGCCGCTTTAAGGGGAGCTCAGCGCCGCCCGCCTTTTCATTAACGATGGCGCCTCCTGCTGGCAGAATATCGCAGGTGTCTTTTTTCTTTTTTTTTTAATTCAGGGCGAATAGTTTCCCTCTGGTGGTACAAAGCCAGACAGCAATTTTCGTTTGCACACTTTACTTACATGGTGAAATATTATTCCGGATGTCAATACATCCCTGATGCAATCGAGGTAAATGGATTTCACCACTTTTAGTGGAGTTTTCTTTTTTTTTTAACTCTCAAGTCATTGGTATCCACTATATTTTTATCGTTTCTTTTTTTTGTTTGTTAAAATACTCGTAGATGTACAGTGTAGGTCAGAAATGGAAATATATATAGACTAATTTCCATGGTTGGAAAATCCCTTTTATTTGTCAGACATGACACCTGTTCGACTTGTTTTACATGTATCAGCGGTTTTTGCTACACATCAGTAGGTTCAAATGTTGCGGAACAAATTGTTAGACATTCAGAATTTTGACAAAAATGTATAAGCTACCACCGACCAAATAAAATAAAACCCTTTTCATAATGTTTTGCTAACAAAAGTGTCCACAGTGCTATTATATAATACTATGCATATATACACAACAATATATATTTTTTAAACAACTTTTGGACTTTGTATGCCAACTGTGAGCAGTGCAGTTAGCTTTAGAAGTAGCACATACATACATAATACAAATGATCTGTGTAATCACAGCAAATGCACTGTTCACCACTCCATCTTCATGTCGGCTTTGCTCCACACATATTTCCCTCCTCTTTTCAGAAACATTTTTTCATCAAAGCCACTAAAGCAAATGGCTTCCTTCACGCCAACATCAAGGATGGACTTGGACGGGTCCTTCCGTCCCTCTCGACAGTCCAGGAAACGCATCTGAAAAATGAAGAAAGAGTTCATCAGCGACCCATTAAAATAATGTGCATTAAATGTGGGAAGTTATTAAACCGTTAAAAGCTAAACAATGAAATTTAGCAAGTTCAAGGAAAGTGTGTTTCTCCCGTGAACTATACAACGTGTACTTACATATTCATCCAGGATCAGGTAGGAATTCCTCATCTGTGAAAACAAAGAGTTACGTGAGTCGACGGGCCTGGCATCCGGTGGCCGAAAACCTCACGCTACTTCCCCGCTAACACCCCCACATAGAAATGTCGCACAGAAAGGTAGTGATGTATTCATTCTGCAGGTACATTGTTCTCTGCCATGATTGGTTGTAAAACACTCTACTGTCACACCCATGATTGAATAAGATCATAGCAGTATTTTGATATCAAGTGACTCAATCAAACTCTTTATTTCTTCACTCAAATATTTCTGATTGCTGATGAGATTTGACTTGCAGTTAGGTCATCCAATTATAATAGTTGTGTTACTGCATTCCATAGAAACCGCTGATTGCACTGACTCACAGCAGATTCCTGGGTGTGCCATGTGACATGCCAAACTAAAATCAGGTGCCTGGGTATCGTGTAAACAAAAAAAAGATATACATGTGACCACTGATAACTATGTCGAACCTTCTCGTTGGACTCGGGGACGAGGCAGGGGACGCCGCTGTGTCTTTCCAGGAACTCCTGGAACTGTTGCTCGCTGATGACGAACCTCTCTGCCTCTCTGAGGGCTTTCTCCCCGGCGTTTTCCCCATCGATCAGCAGACACTGGAACACCTGAGCACAGGTCGCACGGATACAGACAGGCTGAGTACGTGTGTGTCGATGTGTTACACGCAAACACACACACACACACACACACACACACACACTCTGTTCTGTGTAGTCACCTTCCAGCGGACCGGGTTGAGATGGAGGATGTTCTCCGCCATGTCCTCGTCCACGTTGAAGGTGTTAATGACCGAGTTGATTTTGAACGCCACCCTGTACTGCTGGCACCAGCTGCGGATCTTGTGCAGGTTGTCCACGTGGCTTTTCCTCCCCTGAGCTCTGCCGATCAGCTGGTTGGTCGCTTCATCAAAACTGTCACAGGAGATGGCCAGGATGTCCAGATCGTCCCCTGATGAGAGCGAGAGAGAGACAGCAGAATGTTCAGCCAAACACATTGTGTCCTCTGAGAATATTCTTCCAACAAGTGTGCGATGAAAAGACATCATTTGTCCAAAGAAGTCACTGTGGAGTCTTACCGTAATTCTGGAACCATTTTTCTTTAATCATGCTTCCATTACTGACAATGCTGACACTGGGGAGCTGGAGGTCCTGTTTGCAGTACTGAACCAACTTCCCTAGAAAGTCTCCTTTGTCGTGCAGGAACGGCTCCCCTCCTGAGAAGTTGATCTTCTCCATGCCTGACAAACACAGCCAGGAGTTTTTTTTATTATTGCATGTTCATTCCAGATGTTTGGCACAAAGGATATAATATAATACCAATCTGTCCGAATTACCTGATTCCTTCAGGAGTTTGAGGCCCCTCTTGGCTTCATCCAGAGGCAGCACGAACGACGTCTTTGCAGTGTGGAAGCAAAATCCACATTTGTAATTGCACTGGCGCGTGAAATGGTAGTTGACGCTCGTCGGAGTCGTCTCATTTCGCGTTGTCCCTTCGCCCGCGTTTCTCTCAACAGACGCTGTTCCCGTACTCCCCGCATCGGTTGTCCCGTAGCCCACTTTGGACAAGAGGCTCGCGACGATGCGCAGCATGTCGGCGAAGAGCTGCATCAGCAGCGTCGCGGGAGACGCGATCACCGCGGAGAGGCGCATCTTCCGAGCGGCCGTGGGTGTCTCGCGCAGGCGGGCGCTCCGTTAAATACGGGACCGCGGCGCGAGCCTCATATACGGAGAAGGAAACTCAAAACCAGCTGAGTTTCTGTTTACGATAAGAAAGGAAAACGAAAGTAGGCGGGGGGGTGACGCGCAGGTGGCAACAACAAGTACCAGGAACCATTGACATATATGGTGTATTTGCTATTAATTGTAGGCTATACAGTATGTCTGTCAAAAGTTTGGACACGATGTCTCTTTCAATATGAGAAAGGGTGTCCAAACGTTTGACAGGTAGCCTGCTGCGAGTGACACGACAGGCCGCGGGCACAGCTGGAGCAATGCTTTTAGACTTTAAAAACGGGACTCCGATTAAAAGCGGGGTTCGATTGTTTCATCCCCAAGTCTGCTTTTTTTCAGCACGTCTCTGAGTGTTTATTTAATTGCTGAACATGGCAACGTGTTTCTGTATAGATGAACTGCAATGTGCCCGAGGGAGTGAACGCCTGTTGAAATGACGACGTCACCTGACCATTGTGCCTTCCGCTTCTCTAGAAACACAAGCTAAGAAACAGAATTTGGAGTTTCGTTTTCCCAACGTGGAGCGCGCTAACTTTCGTTTTCCCCCCACATCGGGGTCGACGTCACGCGCGCGCCTCCTCGCGCTCGGGTCGACCGGGTTCGTGTCAGATCGGATTCGAAAAACCCGACCAGCAGCTCGCATCCCAGAAATGGCCCGCCGCACCGTGTCCCTCGTCCCTCGCTGGACCTCCCAGGTGTTCTCCGTGGAGCTGGACCACGGCGCACCCTTCTACTTCGCGTCCCGGGAAAAGCACCGCGGCGAAGAGGCGCCCGTCCGGCTGTTCGGAGAAGCGCGCGG
Source organism: Apeltes quadracus (assembly GCA_021346845.1). NCBI lineage: Eukaryota > Metazoa > Chordata > Actinopteri > Perciformes > Gasterosteidae > Apeltes > Apeltes quadracus. The sequence continues at coordinate 6,532,916 of CM037931.1, forward strand.
GGCCCACGCGAGTTTTTACTCTCTCATCGTCTGCAGCGGCGACAAAGTCACACGGGCCAAGTTCCACGGAGAGCTGAGAGACAAACTGTTGCGAGAGTTGCCCCCCGGGTGCCATTTGTCTCCCATGTCCTCGTTTGTGTCAGACGTCAGGGATTCCCTCTTAAAGGGCTACTTTTTGAAAGACAGCTCGCAGCTGGCTTCATCCCCGACGGAGAGGCTTTTGAGGGACATGTCACAACGCGACCCGGTGTCCGTGTGCTCGTACATGAAGTGTGAGGAGGGTCAACTGTGGACTCAGCGCCTGTGGTCTCCTCCCGGCAGTCCGGAAGTGTCCAAGGATTACTACGTGGTCCCCTCGGACGCGCCACAATGTCACCCGTCGACGCTCAACATCATCAACTCTGATGTCTTCTACAGTTTCGAGGAGGCCCGTGACGTCATAAAACAGGTTGTTACCGTCTGATTAAAACGTGGCCTGCCTGTCCTGCGGAGATTAAAAAAAAAACAAAAAAAAACAAGATGTTGTATCGATTGTAAGACATGGTAAAACGGCGCCCTCTCGTGTTAGAAGAAGGTATTAGGTCATAATGCTTTCATTTATCTAGCGGTGCCAGGTGTGTGTGTGTGTGTGTGTGTGTGTGTGTGTCACGCGCACCACGATCTATGACTCCCTCCTGCCTCATCTCACAGCAGCAAACGGATCTTTGTCTGTTCTGCAGTGCGCTGACATCATCCCAGAGGCCGCGTCTGTGCTGGAGCTGCTGCACAGCAGCGCGGAGGCCAGAAGTAAACCAGACTTCCCTGTTATTGTCGTAGAGGGCCTGGATGCCACAGGTTAATGCCATTACCTCATGAATAAATATTGGATCAGTGTGATGTATAGATGTCTCGCTATGACTGCCAGTTGTTCTCTGCTAAAGCCATTATCTACCAGTGAGCTTCGCCTAATGGAATATCATGTAACATGACCTCAGTACTGTGAAAATGGTTTATTGAAGAGCTGGCTCATCTAATACCCTTCGCAAACCTCATGAAACCTTAACCATGTACTGTACGTAGGATGGGAGTTTCAGCTAAAGAGACACTCAAGTTTGTTTGTAAAAAAAAAAACTAAAAAGTCTTTGTGATCGTTCTCTGTACGCTGTTGGTTCCTTCCTCCGTCCTTCTCCCCATCACAGGGAAAACCACTCTGACTGAGTCTCTGAGGGACGCTCTCGGGGCCAATCTGTTACGGTCCCCTCCCCAGTGCCTGTCCCCCATGAGGGCCCGCTTTGATCGGGAGCCGCCTCTCATCCGCAGGGCCTTCTATGCTCTGGGGAATTACATCACAGCCGAGCAGATAGGCCAGGAGGGCACCAAGAAACCTGTCATTGTTGACAGGTAAAGGCAGCCGAGATGTCGCAGGGGTTGTGACGTTTGCCCGCCCCCCACACGTGACCTGTGACCTGACTGAGGGGACGATAGATGCCGTCTAGAATTCAATGTTAAAAACACCTCCGACGCCACCCCGCCGAGTCACCTGATCGTCCACCAATTCAGCGTCCACCTTTCAAATCCGCCTTCTATTATCGGTCCCCAGGTTCTGGCACAGCACAGCGGCGTATGCCATCGCTACAGCGGTGAGCGGCCAAGTGTGCGACCTTCCAGCAGAGGGTTCGGAGATTTACCGTTGGCCCGGTGACCTGCTCCAGCCGAGCCTCGTGGTCCTGCTCACCCTGGACCCTGAGGAGAGGAAGACGAGGCTGAGGAACAGAGGTCAAGGAAAGACAGAAGAGGAGGAAGAGCTCGACCAAAATCAGCTCTTTAGAATCAAGTGAGATATTACAATGGCATGCACACAAAACATGTGTGGGGTATATATATATATATATGTGCATTTTAGTTCTTAAAAATACAGGGTGGGGCTAATTATTTATTGATTAATCTCAGAATTTCTTCTTTGATGATTCAATTTATGTAATTTAAAAAAAAAAAATCCCCAAAAATCTATGGTACGTATATTCAAAGAAAATTGCAGACTAGATGTATTACATAACATGTAATATATTATGTATAACAGAGGGAACAAAAGCTCAGTTTTAAAATGAAGACCACATTTTTTTAACGTCTTATTATCAAAATAGCCTTAATTTAATGGACCCACTTCACAAATACTTTAGAACTTTTCCTAAAGCAGACGAAAGAAACAGAGGAATAAATGGTTTATTATATAAATTAACTACAGCTTCTAAAGATTCCTTAAGTTATCCCAGAATTACCATCATAAATCCCCCGATTAAATTAACTTTCCCTGAAACAATTATTTCATCAACTATGATCACCGGTTTTTCAAAGAAATCAAGCTTTCAGAAAGAAATTGACTATAAGAACTGCAAGCCCCCAAAAAATTGATACAATGACACATTTTAAGAAGTCATTCAATAAAAACACTATTGTCGGTGTCTTTGAGATTGCACTACACACTATAAATACGACCGACGATTACAAAGAGTTCGTAACGACAGACATAGAGAGAAAAAAAGAAATACACAGTAGACACACTTAACGCTGTGACAAGCGTGGACAAATGCTCCACAGTCTGGGAGAAAAAAATAAAAAAAGTTATCTGTGGGGTGTTAAAACATGAAAACCACAGATGGGCTGCAAAGTGTACTGCACGTTCCACTGAGTCAGGTCAGCTCAGTCTTAGCCTGATCCATCAAACACTTAACAATCAATTGCCGTCCCGCGGGAGAAGCAGCTGATGAGAAAGACCAGGTGATTAGTTGCTGAGCTGTTGTGCTCCATTAAGCTGGTCAAAACTCGCGAGGCACTGCCTGCCCAGATAGTCGCTTTGGCAGACAGGTCGATGGCTGCTTTCATCCATCCTCTATCCTGACATAATGGCCTTTCCACACGGGACAGCCAGATGTTGGGCCAGCAGAATTAGAAAATGGTGGGAGTTGACTGCACGCCGCTGAGAGAGTGGGAGATTCTGCCGACTCGGTCAATCATTATCGCTGAGACTATTATTCATTTGCGTGAAGGAAACGGCTGCGCTCTGAGCCATCTGTGTTGTTTCTCCTACCGAAACCCTCAGATGTTGTGAGTGTCACCGCTCTCCTCACTCTTCACAATGACTGAGCGCAGTCAAAATACACATTATTCAGTGTAATGTAAAGTGTCATTTGCTGTGTTTATATCCTTATTCTCTTCACTTGTTGACCGAGGTGTTTGTGTGTGTGTCTGCAGAGTGGAGACGGCTTACCAGCGGATCAGTGGCCCGGCGTTTGTCACCGTGGATGCTAGTCCTTCTGCAGACCAAGTGCTCCAGCGAGTGCTGCTTTTAATTAGGGCCAAATGCCACTTGTAAACAGTTTTTCCATCTCCCCTGCTGTCAGCCAAGCATCAAGTGGGCGCAGTACCCCCTTTCACCACTGGGTGCCAGTAAGGTGTTGCGAATGCACTAGCAGGAGGCATTGTGGCCAGACTGGAGTGTGGAAAAGAGATTTATTTTCAGAATGAGTAAAGGTTGAATGGCTAGGGGCCAGGAGTGCTACAATAAGAAATACATATTCATACACACATGCATGCACTGATATTGACACACGCGCACACACACACACACACACACACACAAATATTGTAAAGAAATGTGCACTTGCAGTTTCTGCGGTTGTGACCTCTCAGAAATGAGTGTTAGCGCACTTATTGACTAACACTTGTATTTGGACCGACATGGAGGAGATGGATGGTAACAATTATATAAGTGTGTTATGTGTCACCAAAGCCCACAAACCAATCTCAAATATATATGTAGGTATGTACATGTAAGGTATTTAAAAAAATTATGGAAGTATGTGTTTGGGGTCTCTTTTTCAGTTAGCATGAATTAATACAGCTACCAAATAAGATACGTGAAATGTGTCAACTTTGCATAAGTGCATGTGAACTTTCTGTGCACACATTGCTTTCCTTTTTGTAACGTGCTGAAGTTCAACTGTGTGATAGTGACACATCTGATGCCACTCGCATGGATAACCTGTGCGGCTCACAATGGAGCTGCAGAGCAGATTGAGAACATACATTGCCGTTTTTTTTTTTTACTTCCTGTCCTGATGGTCGCAGGTACTCACTCAAGTGTGCACACATAAATGTGCATTTGCTCTCCTGCTTGAGTAAACAGACACACGCATCGACACCCACAATCCTGCACATTTACTAAGAGCACATACTGTAACTCAAATATATATATATAGGCAGGAAGTGTGTGCTGGCATATGTGATGGGAAGATTAATTGAAGGTTTTAGTAATTATGAGCTTGGCAAAGCTTCGGGCAGGAGAAGACAGAGTGACCCGTCTTTTACTGGGATGCATCAGCAGAGCGTCAACCACTGCAGACCCTATTCATATGGCAATTAATGGAGCGCTGTATATCAATGTCATTCCAGCGCTCCCCCTCCATAAGTGCATGGATTACTCTTACTACCAATTACGGCAATTCAATGTTTTACTGAGTTAAGAGGTGCTGCGCATGCAAATCAAAGCAATACATGTAATCACATAAACCAAAATAAGGTGTCATTATGTTTATGGTGTAGAGATTCCAACACGAGGTAAGTATCTCGGAATTCACAGGCCCTCAGCTTGTGCACCATGTGGATGTGCTGTACGACACAAAATGAATGTAGCGCCGCAGAGGTGTGTGGAATTGTGATTGCCATTAATACAGTAGTCTCCATAGTAGTCATGTATGAAGTAGTGACGTAATCGTGCACTGGGCCTTACATCATACCAGATTGCAAAGCTGTGGGTGCTGGTGTCAGCCCTATTTCCACGTCAGATGTTACGCTTTCCTATTCATGTTCACGCATACTGAGAGGTGACGTCATGTGGTGTAACAATACGTTTCCCTCAGTGCTGTTCCACGGTGAAACATTAAAAGGAATTGTTTTTGTCAGACAGCCAGGATAAACTCAGGGGTCTTAACAATAACAACAACTGTAAGATTGAATAGTCGGATTTCAAACCTCAGCCGTGGTTTACGGAAAAAAGGGTCAATAACAAATGCAATCTGCGTCCAATCTGTGACGTCATGACTGAAGCATGCGAGATTACAGTCACAACCACATTCAGCTCAGCGATACACACAAATATACAGTATTCTTACTTACACTATACACAGCCTACACACACCTTTCCCAGTATGGGGCCACTTTGCACTACACTCCTTAACTTCAATATTTCATCTGCACAACAGAGAAGGCGCAGCAGAGGGGAAGGAAAGCCCTCCATGAAATAATTAAAGATCCAGCGGGGATGCAGCAGCGCAGCAGCCGCCCTCCCGTTCTAAGTAATAGATCAAATGAAAGCTGTCCCTCAGAACATTAATAATGAGTGTGTTGGAAGTGAGGGCAAAGGGCTGGTACAGGTTGGGGGAGGGAGACAGGGCATCGGGTGAGGCACAAGGGTTTACGCATGCATGCTGGGAGTGTGGTAGCGGGGGCCGGGGGGATTGGGGGGGGGGGGGGGGGGGAGCGGTCAAACCGTAGTCTAGGTCCCCCTTGGCAAAGACCTCGGGGGGGGGGCTCACATGGCAGCCACATGAAGCGGCATGGCAAGAGGAGTCATGCTTATGATCTGCCAAACGTTAAAGAGCCCATCCAGCAATATCTAATTTCAAATAAACAACAAGCGGCTTCCATCGGGGGGGGGCGACAGCACGCGCTGGATTGGATCGAGGATATGGGGAGAGCCGGGGTTGGATAGACAGCCGGGGATGGGCTGTCCGCATTGGGGGGAGGTGGGGGGGATAAAAGAGGGAAGAGAAGCCGAGGGGAAGGGTGTAGGAGGAGGACGGGAAGGTGGGTGGGGCTGAGAGGTGAATGGAGAGGCTGTGGATGCTCATGGGTGCGAGTCCCTCCAGATTTCCCCCAGCTGGCAGCTACGACGTGTTTCCCAAACACCATCCTCACACCCAAATAGGCTACGTGGCATTCCCGTAGCAGCTTCAAATCCCATCCCGGGTCTTTCCTAAAGATCCATCCATCCCCTCAGCATCATCGACAAATGCCAGGGACGGTGTGTAAAGGCATTTCGCCGATTTGGATTAGAAGAATCTGATTAAAACAGAGTAAGTGTAAGAATAACATCCCCAAATGTGTTAAGAACGCATTTAAAAACCCTATTTTAGAGTAAAATAGGCAACTCAAGTCCCCACACGCTTCTGACATATAAGACGTTCCAACGACATTGAGAGGAAATAATCTTTATTTTGAGTTTTGTCTTTTCCAGTGAACGCCATTAAAGTATTTTTCTCCACCACCCTCCCCCCTCCTCACCCGCTTCCCCAGGTGCACACATACACACGCCACCTCCTCCCGAACACCGCAGGTGTTAGCAGCCCCCCCCCGGCCCCCCGGCCCCATCCTCTGTGAATGACGGGTGGTGGGATGTAAAAGCGCGAAGGGTGTCGGAGTTGAACCGATCGGCGGGGAAATGTTTTCTCTGAAAAAGCACACAGGGAAGCTCAAAATGTGGTGGAAAAAAAAACGCAAAAAGCGTTGCAGAGATGGGGCGGGGGGGGGGGGGTGGGGTACTTTGTTTGCGGAAAAAAAAGAAAATAAAGTTTCGACAATGCATCCCATCAAAAAGATGTATAATTCAACAGCTTTTCATCACCGCGCTCGCCCGTCGTCACGGCGCCTGAATACTTATTCGCCGAGGCGGAGGCGGCGCCGCTGTCGATGCGGGTGCACGCATTAGGCCCAGCAGGCTGTGCGTTCACGGTGCCGTCATGTATTCGGGGGAGGGGGGGGGGGGATAGGTGTCGTACAGACTGCGATGATTGCACGGGACCTTTTACCAGTCTTGCCTGGCGGCTGTTGGGGAGGGCGTCACCAGGAACGGTTAAATATTTAAACACTGCTGTGAGATCCCATTAAAAACGGCACGTCAGCCCCCGTAAGGCCCCTGCAGCACTCCCTCACGCGCTCCCCCCCAAAAAAAACAGTTAGAACTCGGCGCAGGGTGACAAAACAGTTACTGTCTATTTACCGTGGAAAAAAACCTGTGATAAATCATCATAACCTGTCAAATGAGGCAGCTGGCAGTAGTGTTGACAAGTGGTGAGTCCTCATATGAGGGAAGACGTGATTGAGCATTCAGTTCGGTTTTGACACAAAAACAAAACAACGTGACAGCTAGACCAGACTAATATTTCCATAACACACACACACGAAACAAGCCTTTTTTTTCTTCCGCAAAATGTGGCTAATTAATTCAAACTCTATTGTTTGGGGCTTCCCTATTTTTAGCCCGGCTGCCCTCTCAAATAAATTGATTTCCTGTGGCGAACTTGGAATGTTCCTTGTGTGCCATGTTTTTTTTTTTTTTTTTTCTTTCCCCCCCCCCTCTTCCCAAACACACAAATACAATTCTTCCCCCAGAGGGATAAATCAAAGGCAACACTTCCAAGTTCCAGGCAACTCTCTCTGTGTGTGTGTGTGTGTGTGTGTGATTCTCTTTTTACACTTGAAGATGGTTTATTTTTGTTTCGGTCCCATTAACGCTTCGGCACGTCTCCCTCTTCGTCTGGCATCAGCAGACAGCTGAGGAGCGAAGACAGCCGAGTGGCCGAACCGGCTCTCCAAATACCTGAACCCGGCCGACTCCCCGCGGCTCTCCGTCTCCATCTCCGGTCTGACTCTTTGGTTCCATCCCTGAGACGGAGAGGTCTTTTTTTTTTTTTTTTTTTAGGGTTCCCACCACACGACTGGCGGCGCGGGTCAAAACAGACTGAGCTCTCAGATTGCAAGAAGATATTCAGGCACACGGCGCTACAGACGAATAAAAGTAGAGCAACTTGATCCTGGATTCTGGTAATGTGTCGGGGGAGCCGTCCTTTGATGAGCACTGCTAAAGACAGATGCAATATGGGGGGGAGGGGGGGGGTTGGGCGAAGCCGTGCTCGCAGGGAAAGAAGAAATTGCAATGCGCACTGACAAAGGAAGTGCGAAACATGAATCATTAAGGAGAGCAAATGTTTGCTCAACTTCAGCGCGACACAACTTTGTAAATGTGCGCCGCGTGCTGTCATGTAACGAATTGCTTTTGAATTTGAACGGCGTCGACGCGGCGCACCAGATGCTTGCCGGAGTTGAGAGTTTATTGTGAGAAAAACGGGAACATTTTTTAACTTAAACCGGATGACCTGGGATTCGTCGTGGCTTACATTTCAATCTCGGTTGTCAGAGACAGCCGTGTGAGAGGTGAAAGGATGGTAAATGAGGCCTTCGGGGTGTGAAAACAGATAGTGGAAAGGGAAAAAAGAGGGAGGGAGGGATGCCGAGTCACAGATGAGAGAAACATACCCCCAGATCCCCAAATTCCATATCCTGACTAAGCCATCTGAATCCCTCCGCACGCATTTAGCTTGCTCGCTCTATGGCTCTCCTGTGAGCGGGACGAGGCATTTGCCCACTTTGCAGTCTTCTCACTGCACCTCAGAACATTTTAAAGTTCATAGCCGCTCATCTCCATAGTCAACACTGTGCGCCAGCAGACTACCGGCGGGGGCACGGCGAGTCAGCAGGGGGGGAAAAGGCTTCGCGCCGCCTCTGGCTCCCACAAGTCACTCCTCCCGCCGTCTGTCGAGCGAGCAGTCCTCATTACATTGCATTACATGTCATTCAGCTGACGCTTTCATCCAAAGCGACTTACGACGAGTGCGTTTCAACCATAAGGATACGAACCCAGAAGAACAAGAAAGTGCAATTTCATCAAATAAGGCGATTTACATTGTGCGGAATTTGTTTTGTGTTTGTAGCCGAGGTATAGTCTGGGATAAATGTTTCCCTAAATCTCACTACTTACTCACTTTGAAGCGCTACCATATTGTGCATATCGTAATCCACCAGTGTGGAATAGAATGGCTAAAGCTTGTCATGACTAAAGCGCTTAAGTGTTTTTTTTTCTTCTTTTTACACCTTTGTTCGTGGGCCTTAAAAACATGCAGAACAAAGTCACCTGTTTGAGCCTCCTACAATGTACAATGCCACAACAGAAAAATAAGAAAAAGTCCCTTCCACACGGGAAAACCCTCTGGTATAAAGAGATGAACTACAACTGCACCCGCGACACAACAAAAAAAAAAACAAAAAAACATTGTGCCTTCCAAACACCCTCCACAGGGCCAAGTGATGATGTAGCTGGCTGGAGCTCGGCTGGAGCAGTTATCCATCTCACCCCGTGCTGCCAGCTGTCAGAGTACACAGCTCCAGCTAGCCGCCAGTGGCAGGTGTAATCAATATGGACTCCACGGAGAGTTGCACTCGCAGAGGCCGGTCTACACTCTCTTACCCATCTCCGTCTCTCCGGGGGAAACAGCAGGCAGGCGGGCAGGGAGAGTACGTTTGATGTCTCCTCCAGGGCTGAGATGGAGCAGCTCCGGAGCAGGGTGATGATTAATGCTGCCTATCGGATGCACCGTCATGTTTGAGTTAGGCTGAGGTGGGTTGTGCTTCTCCAAAAAAATAAAGTTGTCTCTTAATAGTATAGGAATACTTAGGATAGGTAGGATACTTAAATAGTATAGGAAACAATTGTCACTTTGGGCCCATGGGGAACAGTCGAGCTGGGGCCTGGGTTGATTTAGGGGGCCTACAGGTATTTATACAGATCAGTCAAGATGTGGAAGTCGGTGTCCACGCCCCCCTGGGAGTTGTCTCCTGGTGAGTTCACTGTAGCTCGGATTTCGAATGTCTCTCAGCAAATATCCGTTGTGGTGCTTTCAAGTATTACATGCATGCATTTCGTTGGATTACATTACATTGAGTAATCATGTATTCTCCTATTGACTATAGTTTCAAAATTACAGTGGTTTTACAATATCCTCATTACATTATTGATTATATAGTTCCAGAATCATGGCTGCATTGTGGTGTACACTAAATGTGTTTTATGAATAGTTCATTTATAAACCGGGTCGTCTGTTTATTTCTAATCTCCTACAGTGGAAACGTCTTTATTCATGAAATAAAACACCAGTTGACAATTTTAAAAAAAAGGAAATAAATTGCAATGAGGCTCTGCATTGCTTTCAAATATTTATTTCTCAAGGATGAACTTCTCATTAAGGTCCTTGACGGTGTCATTAAGCGAGTCATGGTTCCACATTCATAACATTGTTATCACCCTAAATTAAAAAACGCACACGAACCCCAAACAAATCATAGAAAAATGTACTAATAATCCAAAAAAATACAATTTTTTATTCTATTTACAGGCGGTAAAACACACACACACACACACACACACACACACACACACACACACACACACACACACACACACACACACACACATGGTTGCGCCCTTTAAAGTATTCACTTCTCCACCTAAATCAATGTGCTCTCAAAGAAAAGCAATGGAGAAGAATAAACAGTGATTTTCAAATGATCTTTGATTTGAATGACTTGTTGTTGTCTTTGTTCAGGGGTTGGGTGGAGGAGTCCGCTATACTTTAAGTGTAGATCTTGCCTGAAGAAATAAATCTGTGTGTATTTGCATGTACTAAGCATTTGTTTTGTAACATATTGCACTCATATGCACTTATATAACCACTTACGGCAGTGAAATATTAAGGTAACAGAGCTGGGATTTCCGTTCAGCATTCTGGTCCCTGTGAGGCGTTTGTATTCCATCACAACGCAATCGAAAATAGCATTATACAAAAGTAGCAGTTCAAAAGCGATGGAGTCATCTTTCACAAACGGGGCTGATGGTAAGTGTCACTGGTAAATCTCAAAAACACATGGCCGAGGCTGACCTTCGGGTTACCCTGAAGGAAGTCTAGGAACAAAAGGCAGAGATGCTGTTACAAGGTTAGGCCTTTCTTACCGAGGCATGCACGCACGCACGCACGCACACGCACAGACCAACACGAACACATGCAGTCATTCATTATAGTACCGCCGAGAGCCATTCCATTCAGAAGGAGTAGAGCTGGAAAACAGTAAAACAAAGGCGTAATAATCTATTGTAAGACTGGTGATCATCAAACTGTTTTTAATATGTAATCAAAACCAATTCTAGATCAACACTCCCACACTCAGCTCGCTCACAGAGGCAAATAACTGAAACACCCTAAGGGTGTTAAAAAGTCCTGGTGTGATTAATATGCGCACTGCAGCATTTTAATTTGAAAAGTCACTGTTCCATTGGATTTCTCTGTAACAGCCATGTCAGCCCGCGCTGCTCTCCAGGAAAATCTGACACCGTGTTGTTCAGCCAAAAAAAAACAAACAATAAAACCCTCTCGTCCGTCCCTCCGTCTCTTCACATGTTTGTCTTTAATCTCCAGTCGCATCTAAACACTTTCTGTCTCTCTTTCCCCCCCGTTTCATCTCATCTTTCTCTATTTCCTGTCTTGTTGCACATGACCCTGTGAAAGTATCAGCGGGGAGAAGCGGCCAAGAAGCAATGGATTTACTGCCTGCTTTGGCTCAATCAGAGAGAGAGAGAGAGAGAGAGAGGAGAGAGAGGTGAGATCAAGTGGTGGAGAATTAGATGGAAAATGATCCATTTTACCCAAAAGAAACACTTCCTTTAAAGTCTAAACCCGAAGACGTGTGAGCTCAGAAGCGTAATGTTATAATGATGGGGAACAATATTTGGTGTAGCTTTTGTCCTTGAATCCAACAAATATCACTCGAAGTTTAAATCCTCGGCTCCTACGATGTATCAAATGTATCAAAGCGATATATCTGAGTGCTAGGTACGTTTCTTTCTTTATCACTCTCCTCCCACACTCCCTCTCCTCTTTCCATCTGACCTCAATTTTCCAGCCTCCCTCTAAATGACCGATCCTTTCCCCTGACCCCAAACCAGCCCGACTGCTCTGAGAATGATGGATTGGTGCAACACGGTGGCCCATTTAAAGTTAAGTCTTCTACTTTGCAGCGTGCCTGATGCAATGAAGCGCTACGCCTTGCAGTGTGCAAGCGTGTCAGCTCCATGCAAACAGCACAACTCAAAGCCTATTTCAAATTCACACAGTATTTATAGGATGGTAGTCTCAAGCTGTTATTATACAGCATTAAAAAGACCTTCAGTTGGATATACTTCAAGGAGAATGTGTTGTTGCAGCCCGGTAGCACCATCCTAAACTTGATGTCTCTTATTACATCCAACAATTGTTTGAAAGCAGAGAGGCAGAGTTCACACCTGTTCACATGGCATAAAACGGCTTACTGGAGGGCTGTTCCCGACTCTAATGTTTATACCATCCTCCTCGTTGTCCCCACAGGCCACTGAAAGCACTGTGGATTATTTAATAGCGCTGTATACTGATGGCGGGCTACGGTTTCACTGCCACTTTATGATCCAAAGCTGGGAAAGCTATCTTTCAGCTGAAAAAAAAAAGGGGGAACGCACGAGCAGGGTGCTTTTGCACGCCGCGACCGGCCTCTCGTTCCGTTCTGAGGTGCACACAAGTAACAGGGCGAGCCAACCTCCCCGTGTACATTAAACCTACGCCCGCAGAGAAACTGGTCTGAGCTCGGCCGGAGATTGCTTTTGATTTATGGCGTAATTACAAAAAAAGGTTGGCTGCAGCATTGATATGCCCGGCTGTCTGCGCCGAGGTTCCTGTGCATGGTTAATGCCGACGATGCTGTCACGTCTCAGAGGCAAGCAGACAGGTCTGATGTTACCGGTGCTATGATGTGCGTGGTGGCATATCTCATGTAGCAACCACAAGTCATATAGGCATGTTATATTACACTGCAGTCTCCAGTATGTCTGAGCGTCCCCGGCTGAGAGAGTAATCAGATAAGATAATGTAGTCAGGAAAGAGAGAGAGAGAGAGAGACAGAGAGCAATGACTATAATAGTCATTGTCAGGATGGTAGTGCATCCCCGGGAGGGACGATCTATCACTCTCAACACTCAGACCCACGCACACACACACAAAGCTGAGCTGAGGAGGCGATGCCGTGAGTTTTATTTTATTTGCAAACAGGGAGGGTTTTTACAAAGCTGCGATAGGCTCAGTGCATCTTTCAGGATGCATTATGGGTGGCGGGGGAGGCAAAGGTGGACCTCTTTGGAAGTTCACAGAGGTTGGTCGTCTCGTAGCATCGCAGCAGCTGGTGTTTCACTGCGCTCAGTGTTCTAAGAGGGTCATTGTTTCACTTTTTGACACAAACGTAGGTGCATTCTGTGCAGTGGATTATTAGGAATTTATCTTGTTACAGTTTGTCCGGTCTCTGATCACTAGGCTGACACGTCTACTGTTTGCATCTCAAACGTGGTTGGGAACCAAACTAGTGAACATGGTTCTGGGCACACAAAAAGTTCACTGCCATGCGTTTAAAAACCCAAACAAGAGACCAGTTCATTCTGCTTCTTCCTGCAAAACTGTACATCACAGCCATTGTTGTGAGATGGATAGCATGGCTAGATGCTTACCACTTATGATGGTTTTGTTTTAAAACAGAACTGGTGACAACATTTTTTCTTTCGTCTGCATTAACACAATATTCGTGAACTCATTCAACACACACAAATATGTTAAAGGTGTGCAGGGGACAATAAAAATAAATGATTTATGTTGCTATTTCATCATGCGTAAAATGTCACCATGTCTTCTAAACAGTCATATGCCAAGTTTCATTTCCCCATTCCATGGATTAAGAATACACCGGCATCTTCAAATGGAGCCACTCTTGTGGAAGTACGAACAGAAGCGAAACAAGGGGAATAAGATGCGGCTAGTGCTCATATATAACAATAAGAGACCCGTCTCTGTCTCCCCTACTATCTATCTCTTTCCAGACAGGTTCTTTGACCGTCAACTTCCCCTGGACACGGATGATTTTTGCATCAAATATTCCCTGCCCTCTCCACCTCCGCCTTTTCCCCTCCCTTCTCCACCAGCCAGAGCTCTGCTCCAGTGCGAGGTGGCCATCTCTGTCTGATCACCGGGCTGAGCAGCGGATCCCACTGCGAGGGACTTGAGGGGCTCCGCTGTGTGATTAAGCAAGCCTTGGTTCCACGATGGGGGCCACCGGAGCAGATGTTCTCATTAAAAATGCAGGCTCTGAGAGCGAAGGAGATTGCCTTGTTCCAGGCAGAACCTGGCCGGAGGTTTAAAGCTCTCATTCTCTCACTTGTAAGGCCAGCCAAGTTTCAGTTGCCTGTACACCCTTTAAGCAATGTGGCAGCAACAAAAAATGAATTATTCCAACAGCATCGTACAATCTATGGTTATTCTCTTTGGTTTGCTGTTAAAAGGAAAAGAGGGAGTCGGCGTTAAAATGTTTATGTAAACCGCAAAGCTCGTGGTTTTTGAGGCTCAACAGTGATTCTGGCATCGCTGTGGTACAGATCTTAGTCGGGTGTCCTTGTTGAACATCTCATTTGGGGAATGATGAAAAAAGAAGGAAACATTTTAGCATTTTCAGTGGTAACCGACTGATTATGATCACTCTGGGTTTTGGGGCTTAATACCAACCTGATGATGACAGCTTTGGATATTGTCTCTATTCCAACAGGCAACCTTGATGGAGCCCGGTGCAATTAACATGCAACTACAAAGCGCTACAGAGTGATGCAGCACTCCACAAGGTGCAGCCACAGCTCACAGCTGGTTAAGAGATTCAGGGGGTATCCATCAAAAGCTTGTGTAAACCTGCAGTGACACAGCAGCGGTCTAAATTCTTTGTTGAACTCTGAGGATAAACCCTCTGGGTTAAATATTGTCAACACAGGCATAGTTTAGCTTACAAAAGTTGTTGGAAAGTTAAAGGGGGATTTCTGTGATCTGGCAAGGGGCACTCTGGTTTTCTTCAAACAACAGAAGCTGAGATGGGGGTTTGATGCCGGTCTTACAGCAGAATGTGTGCGTTTGTGTGAGTAAGTTGATGTGCGATCTGCACATGGCTGTATCTTGAAGAGAAAGGTTACTGATGGATTATCAGCACTTGCATCTAAGGTGAAGCCCGTCACTGCATTTCACCCTCCCTTCACCTTCGTCAACGTCCTCTCTCCGGACGCAGACACTGGGAAAACCCGCCCTAACAGTAGTCGACTTGCCATACGAGCGCACACGCGTGTTGGGCTGTTGGGTTGTGTCTGGAGGCACAGCCCATATGTTACTTGACATGTCATGTCAATCGAAGGTCCCACCCGACCGCTTGTCGCTTTGAACCAGAAGGGCCTTCTGGCTTACTGTATGTCCCAACATTATTTCCAAAAGGTCACTCAACCATTTCGTACGGCAGAGAGCGGCCCCGTAGTTTTGGCCGCCTGCCATGGACATTTCACTGACACGTTAGGAAGTGTTTGTGTAAGAGCTGCGGGTATTATAGCGACGAAAGGTACAGCGGCCAAAGGAAATGTTCTCAGCCCCTGTGCAACGCTTCAATCGAAGCTTACAAGATGAAATTTCGTGCCGCTCTTGCAAGATGCTAGAAAAGGTCCCAGAAAAGAGCCAATGAATGAATTCTAAACACTGTCGTTGGTGGAATTATATGTAACTGCTCCCAAATTGGCAGACAGTGACCCTAAATGGTTAGACACGTCAGCATCATTAAGAAAGCTTTTGCTGAGACGAGAGTTTAGTCTAATGATACAAGCACACACACAAAGAATGGCATCATACACACACATTCACACAATTACAGAAACAAAGATCTATGAAACATTTGTGTTTGCAGCAGCATTCTCGATGAGGATCTGCAGTGATTTACCACGGCAATATGAGGTGGAAAAAACTGTCAGACATTTTGCATAATTCACTTTTTTCCCCCTTAAATATGGTGCTGTTGTCACTTTGTAGATTATTAGGGAAGGAGGCAGTTCATTATGCTCAGCTATATTTCTCGCACTGTCTGTCTCTTGCTCGTGAGTGTAACTCGAAAACTTCTATAGTCAATAAAACAAATGGCGGTTGTGTAGAACAGATTGTGTTGTTAAAGCAAACATTGTAACAATCGAAGGCAGTCTTCCAACGTACAACATAAAAAGAGCAATAACCTGTATGTTAATAAGATTTATGCATCCCTGGATGGCGTACTTCCTCCACACTGAGGATTGCCAGGCAGTAAATTAGGAAATGCCTTTTGGCAAAGAGTGTACCCCCTATTCATACACATACACACCCACACACACACACACACACACACACACACACACACACACACACAGATTTGCAGCTAACCTAGCAGATTGATAAACCCAAATTCAATGATCAATACTGATCACAAGTATCGTCATTGTGAAGCATGATGTGGCACTGTAACAGTAATAACCTGTTGGTGTGAGGTTTTCTGACACACACACACACGCACACACACACACACACACACATACATACATACACACATATATATGAACACTGCGCAATATGAACGGAATACCACAGCGTTCGACAGTAACATCAGTTGCCTAAACTATTATCAATGTGAATAAAAACACAAGGGGCCTTTTATTAAAAATACTCACAACAATACTGAACCGTACCTTCCCATCGTAGGATCGCTTGCGACGCAGGACGCGTGGGCATTAAGCAAGAAGCACAATGTTTGCGTCCCAGTACGTCCTCTGCGGATGAGCATACATAGGAGTCGCACCTGTGTATCACGTAAACGCTATGCAAAGCAGGAGACCTGCGGTCCGTGCACAGCTCATACGAGGTTTACGGTAAAGCATCGGCGCAGCTCCCAGGAGATTATGCGGGAACCCGATGCAAGTAACAAAAGCGACTTTAATAATCCACGCCAGTGGTTCTCAAACTTTTCACACCAAGTACCACCTCAGAAAATACTTGGCTCTCCAAGTACGATATATATCAACGGAATACCGGAACGGAATAGGGGCCTTTAATTAAAAATAAGAAAAGCCAGAGTGTGGCTGGACCCACAGCAGTGTGGGGAAATCCCCAATTCTTTGTGATCGAGTAAATGTGTTTCAATGTTTATTTTTCATATATACTGGTTGCAGATAAATAACAGTTTCTCAACAGTTTTTGGTTTCAAACAATTGACCTTTTTTTTTTTTCCACAACCTCTCCGGCCTTTGAAAACACCCGTTCACAGAAGATGCTGGCGTACACAAAAACACAAGAGCAAGTCTATATACATTTTAATTCAGTAATTCGTCCAGCTCATCCAGGTTTCTGCTGGCTGGTTAAAAGAGAATAAATACAGTGTCTGTTACCTGTCGTTATTTGCATAACAAACAAAACTGAACAGGGAAAAATTGTGATGGTGCCTTTGTAATATTGTAATGACTTACCTTGGCTGGGTGAAGCTCCAGATTCCTCCTTGTCATGCAAAGCACGGTGATGCCTTAGCAGGATGAGGTGTTATTATTAACATTAATAAACACCTCACCTTTGAATAAAATAAGAAACTGAAAAATACAGTTCTTGATAGCAAACCTAATGTGTCTAAAATAGAGTTAGATTTAGCTTACCTTATTAGGAGTTAATCACATTAAAGTGTTCCCACACAGGGGAAATCCTCCTCTTCTTGCTCCATCTTATCACCTATCCTTCACTCCTCACTCTCCTAACTTCTCCAAATCTCTCTCTCTCTCTCTAATGTTTGCTAGTGTGCTATCTGTTTTTTCGTGTATGTTCCGTGTCTTTCCTGTATGAATGTGTGGTTGCTACGTCTGTGTGATTTAGTTAGTTTGGGTGTGTTTGTAGCCGGTCGGCATGGACTTCGTCTGTGGACCGTCTAAACCTGGTGATTAAAGGTGAGGATCGAGGGCGTCGACTATGTGATGTTTGCTATGTCAGATGATGTAAGGTGCTTCCGATGTGGCAGAGACGGACATCAGGCGAGAGCCTGTCCAAGGAGGAAGCCCTCCAGGACGGTGAGGGCGTGAGCGATGCACAGCAGGTGGGTGAGGGGTGAGTGAGGCCCAGCCGGTCAGTCAAGTGGGTGAAGGAGAGAGTGAGGGGCCAAGTGTGGAGATGGGTGAGGCTCAGCCGGTTGGTCAGGTGGGTGAGGAGGTGAGTGACGCCCAGCGGGTCAGTCAGGTGGGTGAAGGGGTGCGTGTGGAGATGGGTGAGGCCCAGCCGGTCGGTCACGGGTGGGAGGGGGTGAGTGTAGGAGTGGATGGGGGGTTGAATGGAAAGGGGGGACGAGTGGGGTGTATTATGGGGAAGGAGTTTGCGGGGCGCTCGTTGGTGAGATGGGCGTCTCGGGCAGTGCGGAGGAGATGGAGGAGGCCCCTCACCGAAAACGGAAGACGAGGAGCAGGAGGGGAGGCTCTCAGGCAAAGAGGGGGGGTGCGTCGAGCAGAGGGGAGGCGGAAGGTGGGGAGTCCGAGTCCTCTTCGGGACGGGGCTCCACCATCCGCATCTCCTCAGGCCGGACGGCAAGCAGCAGGTACGGCGTGGGGCAGGTGAAGGGCTTCCTACTTGCCACCAAGAACGAGAGGGGAGTGGAGCTAGAAGACTACTTATGTATACTTATATATATACATATACATTAGGGCTGTCAAAAATAGTGCACTAACGGCGTTAATTAGATGTTGGTCGTTAATTACGTCAATTTCTTTTGCGCATTTCACGCATGCGCAGTGTGACAAATTATTCAGGTCAGGAATATGTCCGAAATGCGGTTGTGGTTGTGGTTGTGGTTGTAATCATTTGACAGCCCTAGTTATAAGATATTTACTAACACACTTTAATTAGTTTGCGCAAGGTGTAATGAGGTATAATGCTTAACCCGCGCAGTAAGACTTTCCTGGCGACGATTCTCACGCTGGAAGACCCCACATGTGAGGAAATAATCTGTAACACGCTGGTGGAGCACATGATAAAGCCAAAAGCTTTAGAAAAGCTGCCTGCTTAAAACATTCGGCAAAGCCGTGGGCAGAGGGATCCTCTCCTTTTTCAGGACTTTAAATCGCTCCGAGCATGTATGTTTATATTCATTGTAGTATTGGTGTTGGTATTGGTGTGAGGCAAACTTAAACACGACTGTGTGCGTGTCTCTTAGTGAGGCAAACTTAAACACGACTGTGTGCGTGTCTCTTAGTGAGGCAAACTTAAACATGACTGTGTGCGTGTCTCTTGGTGAGGCAAACTTAAACATGACTGTGTGCGTGTCTCTTGGTGAGGCAAACTTAAACATGACTGTGTGCGTGTGTGTCTCAGCGATAGAGACATGCGTCTGGGCACCAAAGGGCCTTGAATCAGGCGTAAAGTTGTGCTTGTTACAGACATACCAGTCATACCAGAAACATGAGCTTTGAATAAATGCCTTTTCCTGCATGCACCGCGACCCTTCTGACACATTTCCAATAAACTCAGGGGAGAAGAGTCATTAAAACAAAGCCAGATTAACTATTTTTACTGTACACCAAAAGCCATTGAAGTGTAATTTAAAAAACAAGTCATTTATAAGGGTTTACTATTTTAACACACAGCAATCACACACACACACACACACACACACACACACACACACACACACACACACACACACACACACATTCACACAGTGCATTGCATGTCTACCGCTATGTTTGGTTACAGAATCACACAGTTCTATTGCAAGTATGTACTGGTGTACGTACACACACACACACACACACACACACACACACACACACACACACACACACACACACACACACACACAGACACAGAAACACACGTCCAAACAAATGTCAAAGAAACTCCAAATCTGTTTTCAGTCTCCCACACAAGGTTTTGATCTTTTTAAGCGCCCATTACGTCACTATAAAGCAATGGTGTTAGAATCCGATTTTGGAAAAAACCCTCATTCCTCCCACTCAGCCCGGGTGACAAAAAGCCCTTATTAAAGGCGAAGAAAGAAGTTAGTGACAGGTATTTTAGGGTTAAAGTCCACTGAAAGCAGTCGTTCGTCACATCACATACAAGCACACATGCTCAACAAACAAATAGAAACACAACCACACAGATAAGACAATAAGCCTGTATGACTTTGCCTTACTGATGGAGGGACAGGGCTTCATATCTAATGGCGGTAGCGAGTAAGAGTGAAGAGGCTGCTGGGTATGATCCATTTACACGCATGCTAATAACAGATCACGATGAGCCTGGGACGAGCCGGACGATCTCCCTTAAATCGACCATCCATCACTAGGACGCGACTCTCCGCTCAGACACATCGCACCATTACTCTGCACACACAAACCCATATACAAACACGAGCACACACCTAAAATTCTATCCGCGGTTGTTCATTTTTTTTTTCTCTACATATTGTTTATTTTTTGTATAAATCCGTAAAATTCAACAGCCAGTGCACTTTAACGAGGGCGCAGCTCCCTTGAAAAGGGGCTTTGTACGCCAGGCTTCTCTCTCTGTAATGATGCATGTGTCAAAAGCTTGCTCCCCTGTGTAAAAACAGTGACCTGAAACTACAAACACACACACACACACATGTCCACACACGTATGCAGCTTATGAGATCACTGAGGGAACAGTGAATCCTGCGGCACAATAAATGTCGTCCTCATGTTGCGAGCGCCAGGCGGCCTCAGGAGCCCTGCAGGAGCCCCGCGGTGGTTTCGGGGGTCAGGGTTGAGGTTTGGGTAGAGCTGGTCTCCAGTGGCTGTGTCAATCTTCAGCCCTCACCGCTCCTTGCCGCTCTTGGAGGTTTGCCTTGGAATGCTGCTTTTAGCCGCTCGGAACACCGCTAACTACCAGGACAGAGATTAAAATAACTGCGCCGCTTTTAGTGAGCATAGTTTGAGCTTAGTTTTATACTTTGTTCCCTTTTTTTAATATTACCGCTGGTACCCAAAACTGGCCGCCTTGTTACCTTTTATACGGCAAAAGGGGCACTTCAAAATCACGTCAAATCGTCTTTTGGGGTTATCGATAACTGTCCAAGCTAACTGTGAAATATTTATATGTTTTGGTCTACAAAGTTAAAAGACTTTGATCTTTAATTAACTGCTAAGCAGAGAGTGAGCCATTTTAAAACACGGTTAACTTTAATTTCTGAAATTTTGTTTCATTTTCGTTTCATTTTTTCTTGATTTTCAAACCTTTCATGCTCACATTTCGCATGCATTGCACCACCTCTGCTCATTTATAGAAGTTTAGCGTTACAAAACCCCTAGCTAGCAGGAAATCCATTCACTTTATGTCCGCATGCACATGACTACATACACTTGTATATGCGTCATCATACATGCACGTAAGCATGCGAACACCGAGACATACATATGGCAAACCGTGAGCAGGCTAGTTGGGCAGCTGGCCGGTGTTAAATTAGATCCCTGTGTTCCCCACTGCTCGAGGGGGCTTGAAGCCATATTAAAAGGCATCTCCTACAGTCCTGCACTAGTGGGAGAGCATGGACAGTGGCCAAAGAAAGCACACCCGGTGCCAGCCACTCCCTGGAGAACTGCATCTGCTCTCACTCCACACCGTGGCCCCTTTATATTCAGCATGACAAGTGGGCCCATGCGACCATGTGCTAGCGCTACCAAACTATGAACAAGATCAAGGAGCTCCAAGTTGTTATTACAGCAAGACAAATACAATCTGACAATGTGCTTCAGGATGGGGCTTTGTGCGTGCGGGAATCGGGCCCCCGTCTTGCAATGAATGGGTCTGCACAACGTCCGCTGAGGGTGCAAATTCGGTGATCCCCTCCCTTCTGTTAGAATTCATGTTGAGGGCATTTAATCCGTTGAAGCGCGAGTAGGAGACGGGAGTGTGTTTGTGCTTCCAGTGGCGGCGGAGCACGGGCTACTCGGTGTGGTGCAGATTGCGTGGGCAGATGCTGCTTTATGCACCAAGCTCATTTTCTATCACCGACTTGTACTATACACCGGTGACATAAAGCTATTGGTGCATTCATGCCTGAAGAAAGTTAGAGGAGGTGCTTGGGGAATTATTTCCCTTTGTATGTCCCACATAATTGAATGGGCCTAATTTCCTGCCAAAACAAATACAGAGGCTACATTTCAACAGTGATTCAAAATGTTTCTTGAAGGAACGAGGCGGCTACAATGAGTGATGAGGCAGTCATTGGGTCTGTGTTCATAAGAGTTCCTGCGTGCTCCTGTGTGTCCGACCAGAACCAGCGTGCAGAGGCGTAAATCTACGAAGGCGGCCGGAGGAAAAACTGTCTCTCAAACTGCCACGTTGGCGGCAGCTCCAGGAGAGCGGGGAGGATAATGGGAGTAGTCCAATAAGTTTGTTTGGCTTGCTAGTGTGATTGTTTTCTCACAAAGCTAATTAAACGTCTTGGGCCTAAGGGACCCTCCTCCGTCCTATATCCCACTATCGCCACCCTTCCACACAAGCACACACTCATCTATCCACCCCCACCTTGTCGCCAACCCCTCCCCTCCCCCCTCCCCGCCCCTCCTAAACGCCACCCCCTCCTCTCTTACCCTCAGCAGCGGCCGCTCCCTGTCTTTGGTTCCTGTCATGTTTAAATTGATGGAGGTTCTAGTGATTGTCTGTATGGTCCCAAGGTGCCTTTCCCCCACTACACAGGCATCCTGTGGATCCTTCCTGTTCCACAGTTGATTACGGTGAATCAATCTGAGGGGTCAAACACTTGGACTAGGGCTGCTACCATCAGTGGCTGAGGGGGTAAGCCGGCCCGGGATAAAAAGGGTGTTTCCAGAAACCCCTGTGACCCTCTCGACCACTTTTGTTTCTATGGTGAGACCTTCAACAGGGGACAAATCCGTTGCCTTGGTTAAAGGCAAAAAAAAAAATGGATGGAAAAAGTGTGGGGTGCTCTTGTTTTTCCGTCTCGTCCCTCTCTCTTTTCTCTCCGGTGGCACTTTGTCTGACGGGGCTGCAAACAAAGAGGGAACAGCAGATAGCGTTGTTCCACTGCCCGGTACAGCAAATAATTACGGAGATTTAAATCAATGGCCCAAGAGGAAAAGCAGGGCCAAATCAATAGAAGTCTGGCGGTTCGCTCCACTGCTTTGAAGGTGAATCCCGGCCTTGCTACATAAATTGGACTAATTGAAGAGCATGCTCGGAAACAAGTTCCTCACAAAGCACGTCTGTGTCAGCATGATGCTTGTATGTGAAATTCATCAACCCAGAAGCGCAGTGGCTGAGATAATAAGCTGGCATAAGTCTGCAAAGAAGAGTAGTATGAACAAAATATATTAGCTTGCATTGGAGCTGATAACACCCGGCCTCATTTAAGTGATAAGCGTGGGTGTGGCGCAGCATCAATATCACTTGGTTCGAAGTTACAGCTCACATTTCATCTTCTAAGTACTAGAGAGGACGGGATTCATGTCAATGTGTGTCACGTGCGTTCCTAGTCATTTTTCTATCACAGAGTAGCATCAATGATGTATGTTTTCATACTGTAAAAAGTGTGCGAGTGTTAAAAGTGCCCCTCGCAAGTCCAGCTGACGAATAAATCCGGCGACAGTGATACATCTCATCAGCGGGAACAACAAATGAAAAACACTCTCCCATGAGACACAGCTGTTCAATAAATTGGCCTTATTTTCAGAGGGGGGGGGGGGGAGGGATGGGACAGTCTCAAAACAAAACAATCAATCAAAGCAAATGACCACGCAATTCACGAGTCTGTCACGGCAGAGCAATGGCGTGTTAACCATGGGCCACATCGGGCCGGTTGGAGTGGAGAGGAGGCCTCCCCGAGACCTCATTCCATCTCAGGTTACGGGAAGCGGGGCGCCGAGAACCACGACCTAGGTTTGTCCTCAATTAATACGTTTTGTCGCTATGGCGCGGACAACAGGAGGTGTTAACCCTGTTAGCAGAGCGGCGTGTTATAGCATTATGGGTTGTGGGGGGGGAGGGGGAGGGGTTGAATTGAAAAAAATTGGGGCGGTGGATTGGCCGGCCACGCAACAGGAAAGGAGATTTGAGTCCAAATGAAACGATTGTATCAGATAGAAATCGATAGCAATCCATGCCTTCCTTAATCCCGCACGAGCTGCCGGATCACTCGCCGGTGGAGGCAATCTCTCAGGCATCATTACGCCGCGCAGATCGATGGCCGGCCAGCGAGGTCTGTGGTTAGTGTTTCTGGCCACGCTGCACAAGTAACGGAGGAGAGAGAGAGTGAGAGAGAGAGAGAGAGAGAGAGAGAGAGAGAGAGAGAGAGAGAGAGAGAGAGAGAGAGAGAGAGAGAGAGAGAGAGAGAGAGAGAGAGAGAGAGAGAGAGAGAGAGAGAGAGAGAGAGAGAGAGAGAGAGAGAGAGAGAGAGAGAGAGAGAGAGAGAGAGAGAGAGAGAGAGCGAAGGAGAAGGCAGGCGAGACAAGATGATGAGAGAGGCCACGGGGTGTTAGAAGGGCTTTGGGTTGTCTGACAAAGTACAAGCTTGCTGTTGTTAGAGGTAATTAACAAGAGACGACAGCAGAAAACAGGTAATCTACTTCGGCGAGAGAAAAAAAAAAAAACCTGTTAAATCCTGCCAAAGCTGCAAAGCACAAAATGTTTTGTTGTGCTGTGTTTTTATCGCACAATAGGGGATTTGAGTTAAGCGCCAAGCATATTCTGCTTGAAGAGATGGATGATGAAGCCTGCAGCCGTTTTTTTTTATGGTTGTAATCACAACAGGCGTAAATCATCTATCGAGGCGCAGTTGCCTTACAAAGTGCTGTCCTGTCTGCAACACTCCGGGCTTTCTTTTTCAATACCATTACCAATGAAAGAGACCATCTCACCGTCTCCCTGGCAGCATCTCAGGGGATCTGAGGGAAGTGAAACCGGCCTGAGTTATTATGGTGGGTTTTTGCCGGTGCGCTGATTGCATTCATGTGATGTAAAACAAGAAGGGAACACAGCAACACAGCGATGATAAATAAGAACCTTTGAAGACTGGAAGCAACACCTGCAGAAAAAAAATGTAAATAAAACAACCTTGACGAGATGTTTGCTGGGTATTTGTCACGCGTTCTCTTCTTTAAAAATTAATTGGTGTATTTATCATTAACCCCGGTGGCCTTAACAGCAGGAGTATCCATCATCAGCACCAATGGCCTGAGCAGCTGCAACGCCTCGGAGTTCAGCCTCTGCTTTCTGCGCTTCGCAGTCAAGTCACAGTGTCTCTTTAAAAGCCCTCAATTAAAAAGCGGAGAGTTGGGCTCTGCTTTAATGATGGTTGTGATTTTAATCAGGAGCGTGGTATTCCTAGTAGGTCCTGGAGGTCTGGAGGACAAATCAACCCATCTCTTCCTTCCTTTCTAATTTCCCACCTCCTTCAAAGTCTGCGGCGCTCTCCCAGCGCTCACATCCATCCTACCCCCCCCACCCCCCCACCAAAACACCACCCTGTGTGGATGCGCATATGGAAGAAAAAATAAATGCAACACACCACAAGTAATTAATTCCATTGGCATCAATATTCTGCTCATGAGCTGCTACAGGAAACCAGTGTTGGGAAAGCACAGCGAGGGGATGCGAGTAGGAAGACGGATAGAAAGACGGGGAGAAGGATTGTTGTCTTGCCGTCTTCTTTTCTCCATCTCTCCAAAGAAGCCTGCTGGCGCGGAGGAACTTCCCCCAGCAATTAAGAGGGGCCGCAGACGCTCAGCGTAATTACCGCCGCACACTGCTGCTGTCACAAAACTCAGCTTGCCCTCTGGTCATAAAAAAAAGAAGAGAAAAAAAACACACTGAAGAATATTTAGAAATGAATTATTCAGGGTGATTGTTCGCACTCAATTATTCATGGGAGCCCGGCGAGGGGAGATTTGCATCTCAACGCTGTAAATATTATTAATCTTGCCAATTACAAAATTCTCTGCCGCTCCAAATTCTTTGAATGGCGTTCCAAATGTGTGCGGCATTTTACTGCCTTTAATGTTTAAGTGGCTTGAAATGAATGTGCTGCGGCTTTTACAAATCATCGGGAGAAAAATCAAGCTCTCTTGAATGAGATTTCTCACAATGTTGGAGGCAGAGCTGCCCCAACAAAACTGCCAAATGTCAACATTAAACATTTATAGCTCAATGGTCAGATTGGATGTAATCATAAAAGGGAAGAAAGAATAGAGAGAAATAACAAGCTGTAAGCCATGATGTTTGCGTTGGATAAACCCAATTTGAAATGCAAAATGCATCCGTATTAAATCATTTTGAGATGTCAAATTTCAAATCTCTTTGATGGTCTTGAAAAGCAGAAACCATACTTTTATTACATCATTATCAAGTTGAAGTTATTGGACATCGTAACTAAAATACAGATAAAAACGCCAGAAACACTAGAATAAAGTATTACATTCACCAGTTCAATATGTTTATCTCTGTAAAAACATCAGACACTGTTTCGCCCACTTTGATGGCTCATTAGTTCCTCCAAATTCAGGACAGGACATTTCATCAATGAGATATGAATTGGGGTTGATGTGCAGAAAATGAATGAAATGTGTTCTAACTCTGATATTAAGTATTTCTAATAACATATGCTGGATTCATGTTAAGAAGGGGTTGGAGGCCAGAACAATCTTTCCTTTGCCTACACCGATGTGTGACCTTCATGGACACAGAGGACACACGGTGACCGAGGGATTTAACTACCCATGGTTACCATTTTAAAAGGCTCCATAAAAACATGGCCTTGGACGAGCATAACTGAAGAAGCACGCCGCCCTGCTGATAAGTCCCACCGATGGCCAGGCAACGATTTAACTGCGTCCATCTGTTTATAAGCGCATCCGTCCGTTGAGCGGTGTACACAGGACTCGGTTGCTCGCCTGCTGCTTTCGCTGGCTCTCAGGACGAACGGGAGAGTGACACTTTTCTAATGCTTGAGGCCGAGAGGCTCACTCTATTGGGCCCAGACTTAATTAGTACGGGACTCCCCCTGTACGCAAAGATAAATCCCCACCCCTGGAAAGTAGGACTGCTGACACACATAAAAACATGCAAACACACTATACATAAGCAGATTCAACAGTATGAGTTACTTTCCAGCTGCTGGTTGCCCTTTGAGCTTGGATGGGGCGCTGATGAAAGAAGTCTTCATAACTATGACATATTGTTTTCTCCTCCTTCCGCACCCTTTTTCCCCAATCCGCCGTGATCTTCTAACATCGCCCGGCAGGCTGCAGAGCGATGTGTCCTTTTTTTAATCCTGTGCTGGCTAAATTACATTAGGAATATCCTCTCGTTAATTAAACCCGCTATTGGCAGCACCTGCGATAAAAACAGATTACAAGAGCTAAGAGAGAAAACACAGAGCAGGAAGTGCCGGCGTCAGCACTTTGCATTTGTGTGGAAGTTCCTGAGAGTATCGGGGGAGGAGTAGAAAGAGAGAGAGAGCAGATATGTAGGTGTAGTTTTGTCTATAGATGGTGCTGCAGCAGCTTTACCCACACGCCGTACCACCTTCACCGTGCGTGATTAAATGTTTATCCTTTCAGAGACGTTTTATCCATAACAGGATTACTTTGGGGGTCAATGGACACTGTTTACATGCTCTTCTGCTCTGCTTCTGGCAGGTGGTATATAGCTTCCATACTAAAACAACTCGTATCATCCAAACATTCGGCATCTCTGGTTCCAGCTGGACTTATACTATATTATACTCATCAATTGAAAATGTGTTTTTTGATTACATCTTTGATCTGAAGGGTTTATCGGAGAGCAGATGTATAATATCTGTGCAAAGCGTGCATTCTAGTTACCTAATATGACATTCATCAGGTGTTGTTTTGATACGCTGTTGCAGCTTTGGACAGAGTATTACATTTTTTTGGGAGGGTGGGGGGCTTGGGAAGAGTCGCCAACACTGGAGTCCATGTAAGGAAAGATCTAAGCAGATACCCCATTAAAATGTATCAGAGATACTGCCTTCAAACAAAATTAATCATGATAAAAATTCACATTAAACACACTCTTCTCGGAAGCTGTCAGAACTGATTAATGCAAAGGCAAGAGGAGAGACGGAAAGGGGGGGGAGAGAGAAAGAGAGACAAAAAAAACTTGTATAGAAAAGAGTTAGAGAGGGAATGCATGTTGCCTTTGTATGCACACTGTGTAAAGCCAGTGTGGAGTTCACACGGCTCCGTTACAAACGAATAAATCACTGCTTTTGGAAAAAATTAATCGAAGTGCCCAGCTGTTGCTGTGCAGGGCTACTGGCGACTGACTCCCTCCATGGTGTGATGTTACTCCTCCCTTCCGCTCTGGAAGCACTAGACCTCACTGATACCAGGTCAGATGTTTGTGACACCGATACGTTTCCACCCCTTTCTCCCTGACGTCTGCAATGCGTGAACTCACACGTTTCCCTCAAAAGGCAACCGAAAACATACAAACTATTTGACCATATTGTTTTAGTACACATTGGTTTTTTTTAAATTCTAGAGAATTGACATGTCAGTAACTCAATCTTAATCTCTACACACATTTCACAATCACAAGAAGAATTTGTACCCAACTGGTATTTTGAGGTTTGTCTTTCTTTGGCTGTCAATTCAGCCCTGTATCCATGACAATAACATGGTCGGCGAACATCCTGCATGAGAGTAATAGATGTGACGTGAAAGTCACTCCTCAGTCAATGAAAAAGAGAATTTTTTTCCTCCATCACTTGAACTTTCTCCTCCCTTACCCTACAGAACCCCTCTGGACCGTATTCCTGAACCGTGCGTTGCATGTCCAACCCAGCGTCCCCACCCCACATGATCCTTCTTTTCTCCGCGTCGTGCTGACTGGGAAATCACTCTCAAATGAACCTTACTTTGTGCTAATCTCATAAATGCCCTACGTCTCCCCTCCTTTGTCCCTGCATGATGCAGCCATCCAATAAACAACTTACATAAACCTCTCCTCCGAGAGAGGCCTGAAGAAATAAAAAAACGCTGACGTTTTCAAAGTTCCACTCTCTCTCCCTCTGGATGCTTGTGATTTCCACCAGGAACGCTTTATTTGGATCCTTTATAACACAAGCTGTCCGAAAGACGTGAAGGGCGATTTTAATATGTGAATTCTCTGCTTTGCAGCGCGTGAAACACGAACACGGCACTTTGAGGGACGTCTGTGTTTCTGAGCACAAATGCATCTCATGGAGACACTTATTGTGAAGTGATCAATACGTAACGGCATGAGTGTAGGAAAGTATGTTGCAACCATACTGACAAGAACGGGGCATTTTACATCCTGCTTGTAAAGCCTCTGATGGGAATTCCTTTGGATGCATAAGATTTACCGTTAGAAATCAAGAAAATGATGAGCTTTCTCCAACATCCACCGATAATAGAAACTCTGTTAAGGAATCGTCGGATTCAACATATAAGCCTGCAACTCAATACTTTCATATGAACAGAGTGAGTCATTTTGCAGATGAAGAGCCATATATTTCCCTCAGGAGCTAAAAGGTCAGTCCATTTAATATTCAACGTTTTCAAACCACATGAGTTCACACATTTACAAGCGGACGAAATAGACACGGTTTGGAAATGCCACAATATCAAAGTACTAAAATGTGGGTAAAATGTTTAATATTATATTATTAGCTGGAACACCTGCAATAATATGCTAATCGTTCTTTACATAGATTGCTTTCCAGAGAAATATCTTGATGCACAGCAACCAAACAAAACAGACCCATCCGAGAAGGCCAATGCAAATATAATAGTGTGGTATTTATTATCAGGTCAATTAGCATAAGAAACAAGTGGACAGACCCATTCATGGTAAATTCCTTGTATAGTCTTTATATGGTCTTTAAATGCAAATTGTTAGCTTTCAGACACCTTTCTCTAAAAGTCTCTAACTTCCCCACAAAAAAGAAAAACCTGCGCTCCGACAGAACATTGTCCTCTGATTGGTGAGACAGAACACATAGGCACCATCATCATTTATTATCAGTTCTTTTCCGCTCCTCTTTCTTTAGACTCGCACCTCTTTTCATCTCCTATCCCTCCACCTTCACAGGAGCTCCCACTCCACCCTGCACTGTGTGATGAGCCATCATCCACCTCGAGAGAACTATTCTCTCTCTGACTGGGATCACAATGGCCCCCGCTTTACTTTAATAACCAAATTCTTTGCATGTGCATATGGTCGAAATGTGTGTCTGGCACCTCCGTTGCCGCATGGAGGAGCCTGGACAGATGTGCTCACTGGAGCAAAACTGGCTCCGTGTGCAGACTTGGACCTTAATGAGATAGTGACAGAACTTGCACTCTCCAATTAAGGAAGTGAATGGAGGCCATTTAAAACAGAGGCGCTGGAAGGAATGAGAAATATATTTTGGAGGGAAGGTGATGGCATGTAGAAAAGTCCACATACAGTTATGGATAAAAATCCCACGAAATAGATTAAAGTGGTTGCAGTTAGACATTAACAATGGACATAAAACATACAGACATTATTCTAATCTTTGACTTGTAGGTGGGGCCTGCAAAAGGCAAAGACACTATCGTATGATGCTGCCATTCTGTCAGGCTTTATCTTCCATCTTTCCACCTCATTAGAGGTGTAGGGGCCCGTGAAGTGTTACACCTTCCAAAATGTGATACTGCCACACTTCCAGAATGCCTCTCCCTTCCTAACAATCATGC
Organism: Apeltes quadracus; assembly: GCA_021346845.1. Lineage (NCBI taxonomy): Eukaryota > Metazoa > Chordata > Actinopteri > Perciformes > Gasterosteidae > Apeltes > Apeltes quadracus. Next base: position 6,563,445 of record CM037931.1, read on the forward strand.
CTATCAATCTGCCAGTATCTCAAACAAATGAATGCTGAGAGGCTCCCTTTCTTAAGACTCCTCAATCAATCTCCTGTTTTTACCTTCCACTTCGTCAGGTCTTGTCTTCTGGTTGTTAAGCAACGTTTGGTAAAAAAAGAAATTGAGCTGAGAATCGGCATTCAATACTTTTTAGGCCTCAGGCAAAATAACCCGGGAACAAGTGATATTGAAATCTTCTCCATCCAATAACTTATTGATCCATTTTGGAGCCAGACTTGAAAAACGTGTATTTGCACGGTTGCTCTCACAGCCAATCAACATCTACCACAGCAAGATTCAACTCAAACAGCGAGAGATTTCCTGTTCATGGCTCCTAACATGGAAGTTATTTTGTGCAGGGCAAGAAGACTTGCCAGGTGAGATGACTGGAGAAAGTGAGTGACATCACTTTGGTTACTCCTCTGCAAAAAATAAAATAAAGATTTTATTCACACTTATCACTAAATTAAAACTATGATTGTGCATTGTGCATATAACAGATTGTTGTTCTGTTCTGCAGTTGTTTAACGCTATTTGATATTACAGCTGACGATGATTTATCAACCAGGAATCTTGGTTGTTGGCTCTTTCCTCTACGCTCCGGGACGTAGGCAGCACTTATTAAATTTAATTAAATTGGATTCAAAGGGTTGAGTTACATATTCTTGTTACAGATATAAAGTTAGTGCAAAGCGAAGCCAATTTCCAAATGTACAGGAAATGTACAAATCCAAAAGAATTTATTGTCTCCACAAATGTCCAAACTATATAATTGGATGAACCATAACTGTTTTTTGATGCATCCAATAGTGATGGGAAATGTTTGTTTGGACGAAAGTGAACGACAAACCATCTGATACTCACTGACCAAGAGTGTGACCAAAAAACAAGTTGGCTGCTCTGGTCAGTATGTGTATTGTAAGCAGCTTCCTGTGAAGCTTTTGGGACTCGCTCGTGATGTGATGTGATTCGCTCATTTGCCTCCATGGCCGCTCGGGCATGTTAACAGGCAGTGTGCCTGATCTTTTACCTCCATCTTACTTTCACACTTCCCACAGATCACAAGAAGGCTTTGTATCGTTACATCAATGGCTTGTCACTCCTGTTATCTGTGATGTGCAGGAGGGTGCCAGCACTGCTCCCACCATGCATATAGCGTAGGTTGGCTGTTTTGCACCCCTCGACTGCAAGCCTTGATCGAACTACCTCCCCGAACACTCGATGCAGCTTGACCCCCGCAGCAACCAGCCAGTAATTGATCCTACAGTACCGTTGTGGATTCCCATAGCGCACAAAGTGTACATACATATGTGAGTGTACGGGTCTTCTAAATCTTCCTAACAGCGTCCAACCTTGCTGACCTCTCCATTCCATTCAGAACGGGTTCGTTCTTTTTTGGACATCGCTCGTCACTTAATATTTTTCTTTTTCTATACGGCTGCACTTATCCCTCGCCTGATGAGACCGCTCTCGTGTCGGTCAGGCTTCGTTCAGGCTGCGGCGCGAGTTGGCCTCTGTGATCAAATAGCCCTGCGATTTCATGTAGATGAAAGTAAATCACAGCCCCTCAAAGTTGTTTCAATGCTCCGCCGCGCTCGATTGTCTAGCCATTTTAAAGCAACTCGCTCACCATAAAAGAGCCCATTTCACTTCCATCCAATTTGACACAGACAGGAGAAAGAGGGGCGTGCCGAGAGAAAGCCTCAGTCTCGCTTTTTGGTGGAAGATTAGCAGCTGCCAGAAAGCTTTCAGATCCTCCAAATAAATATAACGCACACACACACATACACGTATTACCCACATGCATGGCCAACTCCACACACCTGCAAGTGAACACATACACACGCACAATCCCGCAATCCGAATACACATAGGCACACACACACACACAAACTTCCGTCAAAGCAGTTCCTTTCAGCCTCTGTATCTGCAATTCAAAGAGCTGTGGGTTTTGCTTGTGCCAAATTACAAGCTCCATTTGCCAGCCTAATTAACAGTTCATAGCATTCAGTTAAATTTATTGCCACAGCACTGGTTCATGCCAAACCAAACAGGATAGACCTCACAGATAACCGTAAACTTGGCTATGGAACCTGACACCTTGGAAAAACAAACTTGTTAGAGGGAGTCTGTTTATATACTCCCCTGTCCCCCTCGCTCTCTCTCTCTATCTGTTTCTCTCTCTCTCTCTGTCTTTCTGCCTCTTCTCGCTCCACTGTCTTGGCTGACGGTTACATGACCGCTTCACTTCACGGTCTCCGTGGCGACGGTTGTTCAGAAGGCAAAACCCAGACCGATAACCTATTCATTTTGGCCACAGTTCGTTGTATATTTGTGAGCGGCTGCCCTTGTGGTCATAAAGTTTAAAAGCTCGGTTTAAATGTGAACCCGTAGGAATGGCAGAAATGGCACAATCCACTTCATCTCTTGGGAAAACAACATTAAGTGGAACATAAACAGTTTGAATATAAACGGTCACGCCTGGGAGAGTGAAGTCAGCCTTTCATGCGGTGACCCAAGTAAAAGATTTTGGTACACTGAAAAGAGGGGAGGCTTATGGGGCTGCCATTTGTAATCTGCAGGTAATCTAGCTGACACCACATAAATGTACCCAAACAAATGTTCCATGTCCATTTGAGGTGTATAACCACTCTGCCCAGCAACTGACGGAGTGGAGGTTCCAATCCAGGGAGCACCGATTGCTTCCTCCTGCTTCCCCGCTGCTGCGATCAGAGTTGCTGAAAGGGTGTCCGAAAAGGCCCCTATGTGACGACGCTGGAGCGTTCCGTCAAAGTGTTGCATCACCACGGTGCGACATTGTGTGGCCAGTCTGTTGTTGTCCTTGTTGGGTCTTTTTCATGACCCGACAACAGAGAGCAAAACAAATCATCCAGAGAAATGTTCCGCCTGGTGACCTTTGGATGTGTTCTCAAGATAGGCGTTGTCAAAGTTGTGACAAATGTATTAACTCAAGTGAGTAAAAAGCCCCAATGTGTGCTCTGTATATAGCCACCCATCGTATGAAGAAAGTTTTGTGCTCCTGTAAGGGGCATATCCTTGTTCTTGAGTAGAAACACGTATGTGTAGTTTCCTAACAGGTACTCGCCCATGTCTGCCCTCTCTGCCATATACACATACGAACACACACACACACACACACACACACACACACACACACACACACACAGTTTCAAGTTGGACGTGGAAGAAAGAGAAATAAATCTTCATGCTTCTAACTCTCTGTCTCCCAGGCACCCATCAAGCAGATTGTCGTAAAGTTGCACAACACGAGTTACCCTTCCCTCCAGATGTGACAGCTACTTGGACTCTAGAGAGAAAGCAACAGAAAGATTGAAACGGAGAGCTTAAAATATTCAAGAAAAAAAAACATCTTTTCATGTTTCTCTGCTAGTGTTGCAAGTCTTTGGCTCACTTCTCATGGGAATGGCTTTTTGTTGTAGGTAGAATCAGTGTATCAATCAAAGGAAGGTCTAAATGAGACACAGAGGGATGCAACCATAGCCGTGTTGCTAATTGATCAATAGCTTGTTCGAGGAATTAAACAGAGGAGGCTTGCTTCATTAGCGCAAATGTTCTCTCCCTCCTGTGAATATCGCCAAAGGGCACCAACACCCCCCCGAACTCTCCAATCCCCCCCCCCCCCCCACCCCCCCGTTCAGCCACCCACCACTTCCACCATAGAGACCGAGGAGAAAATAAGTGAGTGAAACCATCAAGAGTGGACTTTTACAAACCCTAACTGCAATACTTCTCCAGCTGTGCCGAACTGAAATAAATGCATTTTACTGCTGACGCTGTTATTATACATGATTCCCCCTTTTTTCCAACAACCACACAAACTAAGTCCAAAACGTTCCCTTTAACCCCCAACATATCGTTTACTAGGGCCACGTACAAGTAAGACCTTACAGCAGCACATGTCATATTCTCCTAAGAGGGTGGCCATTAGTAAAAAATAAACTGCACCGGGTTTAACTTTTCAGGCGGCTTCAAAGAAGACTGTGTGGGCCTCTCGGAAGCCTCGCCGGCTGATAGAGAATTATTGATTGTGTGTTCAGATATCTTGAGGCGCTAGTGTATAACACTGGGGTTTAAATTCAGCCCTAATGCTCGGTCCATGCATAATTTATGTGGTTCCCATCAAAAAGGTAGTAGCAATGCAAACTAAAGAGGTCTCAAGAAGCTTTTTGTTGAGAGTTTTCACACATCAACAAGCTCAAAGCCTGGTATAATTTACAGCAATAGGTCAGAAAGCATCAAACGAAAAAAAGAAAAGGATTACCAATTGAGTGGAGCAGCACTTGCATGATGTTTCGATCTTGCTGCAAAACATAAACTCTATATCATAGATGAGGGTGTAAGTCCAGGAATAACATCTGTAGTTGTCCCAACGTTGTTATAATTTAATGAAACACATTTAAATGCATGCCCTAATATTGCTATTCACCTTCATGTATAATGATACTGATGCAAGTAACACAAACACACGACTCGTTTAATGGGTTCTACTATATTCATGCTCCTTTCCTTTCTATCTTGCATGTAAAACACAGGTGTCAAAACACCCGAGAGGCGTGTGTCAGGAGCGACCGAGATGTGGTTTTGTTTTAAAATAAATTTGTTCTGCGCTCCCGGTATGCAGCGTTGTTCCTTATTATTATTGCGGGCGAACCGCCATAGCGGGAGGGGGGGTGTGGATCGCCATGACTTGGTTGAGTGAAAAGTAGCTCACGAGCCGAAAAAGTGTAGGGACCCCATGCGTTTGACCTTTTCAACCACGAAGGCACTCCAGGCAATTTATATTATATGAATCCAGTAATATTACAGCATTTACTCATATTTCTAATAATATTATGGCGTGATTAATAGGCCTTGATTATTCATTATTAAGTAATTTAGTATCTAAAGAGCTTTGGGAGGTAAGCGAAAACCTATTTCTAGCTGGTAGAACGTCGTCCTGAAGGGAAATATATGGCTTCGGTAAAACAAAAATAACATTGGTTTTTGTCCTGCTGGGAAACAAAGTGATGGGTGAATTTCAAAATCTAAAAGCAGACTTGTATTGGCATTATTAGCAAAGGATGTGTGATAATAAATCTGTGCGTTAAGTTGAACTGAACAAAAGGAAACTGCACTCAAGCCCTCGGTGTCGTAACAAATGCATTTTCAAGCATTTAATAATAATTATGTGGCTACAATCAACACACAGTTTCTTGGTGTTTATACAGAAACATACTATCAAAAGAGTCCATGATTGTCAGGATAACCAGATTCCTGATTATAATAATAATAATATAAATAATGATAAAAAAAGACCCTTAAAAAGTCACAAATCTGTCATCAATATGACCACTACCTAGGATGGTTTTCCAGTTTCCATCTGTTTCCATTGGTTTGTCTTTAGAAAAGATTGACCAGCTATGTCTATAAACAAATGGTCTTTTTGAGATAGTGAAAGATAGAAAGGGTGTTGTTCTTATTCCATTGGGATGCGTAGAAACTGGTTGGATACTACAGGGGTCCACTGTTGTTAAGGTTATAGGTTAACAATTTACCAGATATTTATCTCTGCAGATTATTTATTTAACTAGCTAGACACACACATGGAAATCTTTTGTGAAAGAAAACAAATTGTTTTAAAGACCCTAATCAAGGATCAAAAAATGTACATGAACCCATCCAGAGGACCGCAAAATGACGATGGACCATTTGGCTGAATCAAATACATTTACATCACATGTCAATTAATCCGCATGGCCTCTGAATAAAATTGAGAATAATGCATCCATTAACTGTAAACGCGGCTGCTGTATTTCTATAAGCGCGACAACAGCTGTGATTTTTTAGTTATCTCTCTCTCTCTCTCTCTCCAACGACAATTGTCATCTTTGATCAGCCTTGTTGAACACAGTCCTCAACACTCATTAACAGACGCCACCGGACGTCGGCGTGCACATATTCTTCGCCGCGATGTAGGGTGCACTCTGCACTTCATCATATCGCAAGGCGTGAGGGAGGAGGGGGGGGGGGGCTGCAGGGCGTCACACTGGTCTCACAAGAAAAGCTCAGCTCACACAATAACAGCTTGTCGAACAAGGCAAAAATATCACCTTTTTTTTTTTTTTTTTTTTACTTCTTGCTTTATTTATACTGCAGTGCTCATTATGCCCTCATGCGCGTCTGGCGCAGCAGGAAGCCGGGTTTTGACAGTGCCCCCCCCCCTCCCTCCTCATTACTGGCAGGAGAGCACCTGAGAGATGAGTTGCATCCGGACACCCGGGGACGACTCTCACCTCCCATAACACCGGCGGGGGGTCGCCATGATCTGGATTACAGGAAGGAATGAATAAGAAATTCAGGGAAACATGAGGGGGATGGAAGGGCAGAGGAATGGATGTAAGGTGAGAGAGGACAGGAAAGGGGGACAGCAAGGCAGAGGGATGATGAGGGGGTGGTCATAGGTGCTGGGGTGGGATGGATAGGGGGGGGGGGGGATTGATGACAGCAGCACTTCTGTGGAGTGCACGAGCTGGCCGTGGGGCCAAATAATGGAGGTCATTGGTACACAGATCCGTAAGGGCGTCTGGCTGGGATCAATACCACCTGATGAGGTGTCGGAGTTCCCTCTGATGTGCATCAAAATGGAATATGTTTTTTCCTCCCCATCTAATCGATGGAAAGAGTGTGAAACTAATTGGGCAAAATTGCAGGGGCATTTATTGATTAATCAAGCAGAAAAACGAGAGGAGCATATCAGGAGCCAGCGCCTCTACGTGCGAGGGCAACTACATGGTGTTTTGATAGGTGAAAGGAATCGATGTCTTTGAATCATTGGCTGGCGCATAAAAGTTGGAGGGGCATGAAATATTTAACGGCGCCGTCACTGCAGCACCTGCATTTCCGCGGTAGGTTGAATAAAAACAGAATGGCATCAATTTTCAATGGCAGACAGTCACATATACTGAAAAGCACTCGTGGGGAAGATTTCACAATTTAGAAATCTTATTTCCCTTTTCCCCATTCTTGTGATGTTTACAACATTTTTCAATATAGAGCCAATGTAGGCGCATACCTTATACAAATACGTTTCCGTATCTCTTTGCCAGCATCCCAAAATGATCTTGGTGCTGGCCCTGTTTTGCATCGTGGGGATGCGCTTGAGAATGGCTTTTGCCTGGTGTAATGGCATAGTGGGTCCTCAGAAGGACAGGAATTGCGAATCTGTAATCTCTTGTCTCTGTAGCTTGAAACCCTAGGGAGAGTTGGATCAGGCCGCTTGATTCAGTCTTTTAGTTCCACTGTGGTGCACTGTACCATACGCCAGTACAAAAGCCATCCCCCCCTGACGCAGAAGATGGAAGTAATACTGTGGGGAGGAGGAGGAGGAGGGGGAGGCAGCCGCCACCACCAGTCCGCTGATGTGTTCCACATCAGAAAGCATTCATATTTTCCTTCCCTCAAAGCCCATTTTTAGTGCTATATAAAAATGTGGCTAACCAGAGACAACGTTGCCTAACATATTCACTTCACAGAGAAAAGAGATGGAAGATGAGAAACACTCGTCTACGTTGGGAAGATACAGAAATAGAGAAAAACAGCTCACGATCTGGACTGGGGCTGGACTTTCCTTGTAATTTCCGGGTGAAATGAGATGGAAACCATGATGGAATGTAGAGCGAGCACAATCAGCCAATGTATGAGGGCAAGAGGGGGAGAAAGGAGGAGAGCGATGGATTTATAGAAGGGAAGGAAACTGAAAGTCAGCGATGCCTGCTGAGGTCACTGGAGTGTCAGGGAGGAAGAACACTTTGTGACTCGCACACACAATCTACTTAAAGGAGATTTTACCGGTCTGGAGGACAGTGGCAGGCGGTTGACGAGTGTCAGGATCAAGCAATGGCCTCTCACTGGTCTCACAGCGCTGTCAGCAGGGGGGCTGGTCAGTGGAGAGACTCAAGTCTGACTGGTCTTGTTTTTACCCACTAGTGTCCCGTTTACATACATTTACTTTTTTTACTCAGCACAGGGACTCAACGGTAATAACTCTTCTCTTCACAGTAAAATACAGTAATCCATAAAAATACGGCAATTTGAAAACGGGTTGCTTATCGTGAATCTCGAATGATCAACACAGGAACATGTTTATGGATGTAACAGGGCAAATCAATACACTTTTAGTGCTTGTGAGGGGTTTTAGGTGTTGACTTTAAACTGTCATGAAGTGCTTATGACAGAAAATGAATCATTCCAGCTCATTTTGATCCGTGAACTTCTAGAATTCATTATAAAAGCACAATCAAATTTGTGAGCACTAGTGCATAACTTTCCAGTGTGGACTTGGCCACGAATACAAGCTGGAGGTGTGGTGGACGGCTGGTGGAAAATGTTCTAGGTAGGGCAATCAAATCAATTTCAGGAAACACCCTGGGCTGATGTAATGCAAAACAACTACGCTATCAAAAACACCTCACTACTTTGCAGTTAAAAATGTTACATTTATTCCAGCATGGAAAAAAGCAGTAAATAACACTTTGACAATGGCCAGTGACAATTAATATGTACCTTATGTGTGATTCAGTTGTTTAGTCCGCTTGAACGGCGATAAAAATCAATGCTCTTAACTTCCTCTAGAATGTTGATGACAGCATTGACGACAACGCACACACTTGACCCAAACAAACAGTATAGGTTCGAATGTAAAAACCTCTGATTCTTTTGTCCATATAGGAACAAATAAATAAATGCTTCTCTCATAATTAGGACATTATGGTCATAGAATATTACTATGCAAGACGGCAGCCATTCTCACCAGCTCTCATTAAGCTTGTGTTCATCAGCAAACAACTTTAGACAGGCAACAAGTAGTAGCCAGTCAGAGGCAGAGTAGTGCAGGCCTCGCCTATAAAAAAAGTCAAAGTACTGTGAATAATGGTTAACTGTCAAGAGCTGGAAAAGAAGGCAATTTGGCATGCAGCTGAAAGGGAACTTTGACATTTCCATTGATTAAGCTTCTATGTGCCAATGGTGGCATGTGTGACACAGGTTGCAGAGCGCTGTGTGAGACCATTCTGCACCCTATGGCTGACATCCAGTGCCAACGTTCAACACAAGTTTAACCTCCTGGTCGCAATGAGACAACGCCACTCTGGGACTCTCACCCAGAGAATACCACTGAATCAGGGTCTTTATGTTTTAAAGAAAAAGGAGCACACACACACACAGAATATAAAACTGAAAATGAGAAAACCCTCCACCTAGTGAGCCACCAGCCATAAATCTATGACAAGCCCACCTGTACCTGTACATAGGACTCACTCAAGTGGGTTTACTAAAGTAAACTAAACAAAGAAACCACTAGACTTTGACTTAACTGGGGAGAACACACATCAACAATTCATAGTCAAGATACTAAATAACCAAGGTAACCATAAATACATAAAATATATTTGCAAAAGGGCAAAAACAGCAGTGGCTCGAGCTCAGCTACAGCAACCGAAGCCCACATCACTTCCCCGGTCCGGTTACAAGAGACACACGTCATACAAAATATGTAAAATAACTCCACTGAACATTAAAGCTACGCTAAAGGAGCATATTTAAACAAAACATAAGAAAAACCACCACTACTCCAAAAACAGACCTGGGAATTGCACATTGTACAGCTACGGATGGGGTGGGAGCTCTGTAACAAGGCCCCTTCACCTCCCAGTCCTGCACCTTGACTAGATGTAGTCGTTCCTGAGACCGGGGTAGAGCTGGGAAAAGCCTGGGGCAAAACCTACATTTAAGGAGAACCAGGAAGTGATCTGGCCTTACCTGTTGGGAATCACTAATTGGGGTGGGAGGGAGGGGGAGCTCTGCCCATCACACAAGTAGCTGTTTATGTAATTTTTTTTCGTGGAGGTTGGTTATTGTGTTTCTTGATTTCGTCACACATGAAGCAGAGTTTGTGTCCCGTCATAGTCGTGCCATTCATTCATTCCACTTTGGGAAATGTCATTTAAAAGAAAAAGGAAAAATGTAATGCTTTCTCCACAATGATTGACAAACTGACAGCTCTCAACAGAGCAAAAGAGAAAAAACAAAACAACTGGTCTTCTTTTATCCACGGACATATTTCCACAATTGTTGGGTGACAAGACATCTCAGATGACTTAGACATTACACACGGGATAGAGGTGATAGCAATTCCCACACCTAAGGACACACGAAGGAGACACAAGAGAAAAAAAGCCCCCCAAAAAATCCAGTTACCAATTCCACGCTTCCATGCATTTATTTATTTATTGAATAAAGAGCTGCTTGGGCGACACGGCGTTTGAACGCGGGGACCAGTTGAGCACTGAGGAAGCGCTTCAGCGTGAGTGGCATCGAACAGTCTGAGACACTTTATTTGTCAATCCCTGTGTTACAGCGACTAACTCTGCCTCGCGTGTGGCAGTTACGCAGGCCTCCGAGCAGCCTTAGAGCGAAGCTGGAAACACTGGGAACTCGGGTTTCAGCAGGGCGATGGGGATGTAGACAGAGGGACTAGAAAAGGCCGACCTGCGTCTACAACCTGTTTTGGGATTTGGCTATTGCACCGTGACTAACACCCCTGCTGTACCGCATATGCTGCTGAATTTTAAGTCTGGCGTACTGCAGGAGGTGCAGAGTTAGTAAGACCCGAGAACAAATGCCATCTGTTAAATAAACACACACACACAAAATATCCCACCGTCACTTTCATGCAGCAGAAAAACAAATCCTCAAAATGAATGCACGCCATTACGCCCCAACGCCAGACGGCCAATTACGTTTTACTTTGGCACTTAAAGTTTGCGAAGAAGTGCAGGATATCGCCCATAATATATACACAAGCAGGCTGCCCGCCACAGGGCTACTGCTTAAACGGGCCCCTCGGGGGTCCTGAGGTGGGGAGGGAAGGTACCACCTGCATGCGTCTGCTCGTACTCTACGTGGGCCAATTACTCACTGACAGACAGAGATGGGAGCCCTGACAGGCCATCGCCGTTTGGCAGATGCCACGCACAAAATGCTTAGCCTGGGCTCCACGTCGACGGACAGGGGCCAAGATGAGGCCTCGGCCTGACAGCTCAGCTGGACCCGGGCCAAGGTAGGAAAGGATAGGAGTCATGGCAGGAGAGAGAGAGAGAGAGAGAGAGAGAGAGAGAGAGAGGGGGGAGGGAGTTAGGGGGATGCCAAAGGAGGGGCAATGGAAGCATTGATGTTGCATCTGTCTGTCTAAAGAGTCAGAGACAGGAGTACGACATGCAGCATATGAATATGGGGAGAAAGTTTGTAGGGCTGTCTCGGTGTTTTGAGCGTTAACTATTCATGAGCTGGGGATTCTAGCGTGTTTGCCTTAGGCTACGCGGTGTATTAGTGTTTGAAATTTGGATTTTTACGTAAACCTGGCAGTTGTCATACAAGCTAAGAATAAACAGAGCGGCAAAAATAATGAAGCACTCCCCAATCCCCTTCCCCCCCCCATGCACAGAAACACTCTCCATCCCTCTCTATTTCTGTCCATCTGCCTTGTTTCTCTGTTCTGACAACCCCCCCTCCCTCTCTCGCTTTTTCTCTTCTGCTTACAGCACTGAATTCATGGTTAAAAACTGTCAGACATGGTTGTAAATTGTCTCATTGTATCCCGCTTGTTGTTATGCAGATGAGAGATTCTGAAGGCAGGAACTGTATCCTTTTAGTTACAGCGTTACCAGCGATAGCGGACACGCTGCCGTTAGTTTCACGGCTGTAAAGACATTTGGATTTCAGCTCAAATAGTCTTTTCCAGGACTAAATAATCAAAGACATCTCATTGTTAAGCAGCTACCGTAATGTTGACAGGCTTCTCTATGAAATAAGGCCTATAGTTATGGTTTGTTGTCCAGTTATAGATGTGTGCTCAGTGCGAGCGAGAGGAGAGACAGTGTAAAAGGGTCTCAGACAGCCAGACAGTCTTTGTTCAGGGTTTATTTATTAAGAAATGCCACTGTGAGATCAAAAAGAGAGATTCAAAAGAGTGTCACAGACAGATTTTGTCCTGAATAAAAGGGAGCTCAACAGCATGTGCTGTGGTAAGATTGGATGGGATAGAGGAATGGATAAGCACCCTTATCCTCAAGGTGCTTTTATATGCCAGTGTGTGGCAGAGTGTGCACGCGCGTAAAAAAAACTGTTTGTGCGGGATTTCAAAGGCAGAAAGAATGAGAGGCTCTCCCCTGCGACATTGGCCACCTCTGTCATTCATGTTTCATATATGACATGCTTTGCAAACAGACACAGATGCGCAGACACACATCCACTCGTAACAAAGAGGGGCCGGCTGGCGCTTTGTCTGCGTGTCAGCGGCTTGATTCTCACCGGCAGCCTCAGGACAAGAAGCTCATCATCGCTCCTCGCACTCCCAGGTGAATGGCAGGGAGGTCACACTGCCGTGAGGAGGGAAGGAGCGGTGGATGGGGGCAACAGACCCGAGGCCCTTCGCAGAGATGGAGAAATATCCAAATCGGCCACTCAAAACCAGGCTGGGAAGGACGCGCACGGCGATTGCGTCCGCACGCTCGCAGCCGAGAGAGACACTCGGACGGGCAGTTCTGTCACCGGCGATTACCCTCGTGCCAATCTGACGGGGAGAGATCGGGGCCATATTTACGCCTCTGTAGCCCTAAGCGATGTTTAGGGGCAGGAGTTACCGAGATGCTCCCGTCGCTGCTTGTGAGGGGTCATAATCAGATGTGAAAGCTGTCTTGTACGCTTAGAGGCAGCATTGTGGCAAAAAGCAACGCTCGCTGCAATATTGATGCCGTTCTTCAGCAGGTTGCACGAAGAGGAGGAGGGGAAAATTGGAAACACATTAGCAACACCTGATGGCCTCGAACTCATACAGAGGGGCTAAGAATTTAATCATTCGGCAGGATTACCACCCCAGTACGTGAACGATGGAAGGGGAGAGACAAAATCGTAGCACTGGGGACGGCGTGAAGAGAGATTGTGGCTTTGGCAAACATTTCCTGTACTAGCAAACTGATTATTTTGACAGAGTTAAACGCCAAAAAGAAAACCCCCTACATGTATTGCTCTCATCTCACGTATCAAAACAGTTGTAGTTATAATAAATTCATTTTCTTGTGGAGCAGACAGTGGAATAGGATATGATGTTTTGTTTTTGCTGCCTCTTTCCCAGGAGTCATCAGTGGAAACTATTTATGAGCCCGATGCTGTGTTGGCTGGTCTGTTGGACCCCTGTATATTGGGCGGGAAATACTTGCTGAACCTTAGATTTATTGGACGCCACTCTCATGTTTTCCAATCTAGTGCTTCTTGAGTGTTCCAGCGCTCACATATAGAGGGGTTGAAAATAGCAGAGGGCACATCTCCGGATGAAAGGTGCCTCAAGGGTGGCTATCAGGACTGAGGAACACAAAGTAAGCACCTCACTCACCTGCACACTCCAGCCCTCAGGGTCTCTGGGAGTGATAAGAACTGACAGCGGTTCGTGTGCAATGACTGGTTCTGTGTTCCGTAATCCACGGCTACTGGGCGGCCGTCTTTACGAACCTCCAGCATACGCCACCGACAACATGAGCCAAAGGATCCTCTTCAATCACAGAGCGAGTACTTTCTTTGTCTAAATCAAGACACTGGGGACAGTGGGCTGTAAGAAACAAAACACGCAGGCCTCCAAAATGTTGCAAAAAGCATATCGTCAGTGCTGAACGCCATGGAAAAGCTGTAAAACATCACGGATACCAGCTAAAACTATATTCGAGGAAATATTAAGTGCCTGAGCAAGGTACTTACAGCTTAACAGGCACGTATAATTAATAATATATTCGACACTAAACAATTCTTAATGATTTCAAAGTGCTGACCAGTAAAATTGCATGCATTTAAGACTGTCAGATGAAGGTCTCGGCACGTCACGTCATTTTGAATGGTTACACTTATGCACTTTGGCCTCTCCTCCGTGAGATGCATTCATGTAATGGGTTACCACATGCATAAATTATGAGCTAGCTCTCCGCTTTAGATCACATGCAAATCACTGAAAGTACAGGACAAAAGTTAGTTCATAAAATGCTCCCAGTCTGGAACGTCCCATGTTGCACGGCTGCAAAAGTTGGGATAATTTCCTCTGAATATCGTACTTACATATTGTTAAATTGTTCACCTCATTTATGCACGTTTCATTGGGGCACTCATGAGTGTGAGGTTTGCACTGCAGTGACTATGAAAAATCATATCAATTAATGAAACATCACTGTCATTAATTCGTATATGCAAATTCCACTTACAATACCCATCGTTTCAAAAAGCATGAAATGATAACTTCATCCCTATAATTATGGTGATGATTCAAGTCAATGAGCAAACAAATTTCATTAATGGATTAAAAGCTAAAAATGGTCCGTTATCCTGCACTTAGAGGGAGGGGGATTAACCACCAACCACATTAGGGCTATCTTCATATGCAAATGAGAACGATTAGCAATCACTAGTTCCCCTGAAAGCAACAGCGGCAAATAAAGAAAGTTACTCAGGTCGAAACAATAATGTTAAATATTTGAGAGAATGTTTTTAACTACAGTCAGTCAATCAAACGCTAATGTTGGTATTCTTGCTGATTCAGAACTTGTTTTGTTGTGCAAATCGGAACAAAAGGGAGCAAAGCTGAACATAGTGCAGAACAACAGAACCTTCTGTGAAGTAACTGCAGTGGTGAACCAGCTCTACCACAGCGGCTGTGAGACACCGGATATTGGTGGTACAGCTGATTAGCGCTATGCACCTTTCTATTGGCATTCCGTTTATACTGGCTCCACAATGGCCTTTGAATCCTGCTGCCTGTGCTCGTATTCAAGTGTCTGTGCGCCTGCTGCATCCGCTGCCTGGCGGCGGCGGCGGCAGCGGCGGCCCTCCGCATCAAGACGCAGTCTTTCCTCTCTGTAGAGCTAGGCACCTGATAGCTCTTATCTCATCTCCAGCAGCACGAGCTGTTGCACAGGGGGGGGCAGACTGAACCGTCCTTGTCTTTGCAGCTCTCTAACAACGCCTCCTGTGTGGGTGAACGGTCTCTGAGGGCTCAATTTAGACTGTGGATGGTCACCCCTGCCTTAGATTAATGTTCGAGCGCTGGGCCAATTCAGAGGGATTTGCTCTGGCGTGTTCAGCAGGCTGTGTTAAAGGTCTCGGAGAAACAAACTGACACGCATGTAATGGTTATACGACGAGACCCTCTTGCCTGAGCAGCCCAGTGGTCACCGGCTCGGCCGATACGTTCTTCTCTCCCCCCTTTTTGTCTCTCTGATAACGCTTGAATATTGGACTTGGTTATCCAGAGATGCATCCAGCTTGTTCAAAAATCCCTCCTCCTTCAAATGGGATGTGCAGGACCGACCATGTTTCTAATCTTAAATTCATGAAGGAAAGCGTCAACGGAAGCTTAATCCCTGGTCTCGTTATAAAAACATCACGGCACAAATTATCTACAGTATTAGGCCATGGTGAAAGTTTTTTTTTTAATCTCCAGGGGTCCACAAAGTGCTCTGACTGACTGAGCGCGAGTAGAAAAACACACACCCCGGGAGGGCTCACATTGACAACCTGTCAAAGTTTCTTAGTGCAGCCAGCTCGTGGCTGGCTGATCCGATGCGAACACCTCTACCTTATCATCCACCTTCTGCTGTGAGGAACCACTACGGCGTGGAGAAGAGCTTTCTCCTGCCACAGATGACTGAAAAGGATCAAGCAAAGTGGGGAAAGACACATGGCAAATATTAAATCAAACAATTTTGCTTTGGCATCGTGTGAGAAGTGTATGAATGTTCCCTCTTTTGGTTGAGTGCTTCTTCATTTTCTCCCTTGGCATCACCAAGACCTTAACGAGTGCTGTCAATATCTTACCTTTCTCTGGGATTTCATTTTCAGCTGTCAAAGGGGGTGATGTCGAGGAGGAGGTACGGACCGGAAGGAGGGAGACACAAGCGCAGACTTGCAAACAAAAAGGGATTTTAATATCCAAAAAGACAAAAACCTCACACGAGGGGTCAGGAACAGGACCTCGAACTCAAACTGACAGACACTCTAACAAGAGACACCAACTACATCAATGACGCGACAAGAGACAACAGACCCAAGGGAGGTGCAGGTGATTGGAAACAGGTGGAATCAATCAGACACATGAAACTTACATTTCAATGGAGGGAAATGGTGATTTTTGGTTATAGACCCGATTGACCCCACATAAGAAATGGCATATACAGTACTACAGTACAGCATAGTGTATCTACCAAACGTCTTTCAAAAATAAATTGAAAGGGGAGGGCAACAAAGAGCAGTTAATCCAAACATGCGAGCTGAATGTCATTTAGGGTGCTTACTGGGAGCTATCCGTGGTGAAGTCAGAGTAAAAGTCATGAAGCCGCATAAAAATTGCACGTTGAATATTTCGTCCCTTACCATATAACTACGTGTAACATGCTCAAAAGCAAGTGTTTGAGAGACAAAACTGAGATGACTGATGCTCTCACATTCTAAAATCCTATTACTCTGAAAGCCTCATCTAATTGAGTTAGACATTTCACAGTCCAACACTAATCATGCACTGCGTACATGTTCAAAGTCAGCTTCCATGTCTGGCAGCGTCTAATCCCTGCTTTTAATGTATCTGATCCAACGGTCCCCTTCATCGGGGTGCCTATAGGTTCCTCTTCGCCTCTGTGTGATAATGAAAGGAGAATGTATGACACAGGGGTGGAGAGTGTTTGCTCTAGAGAGAAACAGCAAAGTTTTGTTCCCTCTCTTTAGACTGTGTCCTTATTAGGGCTCTTCTCTCCAAAGCAAGGTCAGAGCTTCCACCAACTTTCGGCGTTATTAGCCGTGGGCTTGTCCTCGAGCACTAAATGGCTCTCACGCAACACCGTGGAATGCAACCTCTTTTTTTTTTTCCTTCATGTTTTGCATTAGAGCTCCCCCCCTCTCAGCTCCTCTTGCTCGCAGTTGCTTTCTGAATTGAAGTTTTCCTGCAGCTCACCTCCTCCCTCCACCCGAGCAGCAGTATGGCTTCTCCAATCCTCCTCATTAGATTCTCCCTGGATAACCTGAGAAAAAGGGCTCCTCTGTCTTTTCCTCCTCTCCATCGTAGCCTCTGCCGCCCCGACCACAGGATTCATCTGTTGGCGACGGGCGACCTTTGACACTGGCGCCTCGCAGGCAGGATTACCATTGAGTCCGGCTAAGGCTTTGTTCCTGGTAGCCGAGGGAGCAGAGAGGGTCTTTAATGAAATTCAAACTCTGGGCATGAGGAGCCATAGACATCTGAGGACCTCACTTCCCCTCACCTCAGTTGCAACGTGTCGAGATCAAAAAAAAAAAAAAACGTTGAGCCAAGCTGCATAGAGGAACGTTGCTCCAGTCTGTGAATGCACAATGATGATGAGAAACAATGGGAGGCTTAGGTGAGAATCAAGGGTTTTTGCTGGAATCAAATATTCTTGTTAGCGCTGTCAATTACCGTTCAAATCTTCTCTTACTGGTGGCGAGAAGGTAGAAAAAAACAGTCTATTTAAAGAGTAAAAAAAAGCCTAAATAAAATAAGTCATTAGTTGTAATATAAGTTAAATCTCAAATGTCCCTTTAGTTGTCTGGGAAAGGTACCAAACCCGCCGAGGGCAGCGGGTTTATCAGGCTCATCTGTGAAGCCATCCGTCTTCTCACTCGAGGTGCAGAGCCTTAATAACTGTGAATTCCGTATGTTTCCTTGCCTTTTCCAGATCGTGTCAAAGAATTTAAAGTGTTTTCGTTTCCACACGGTTCATCCCTGTGCAGCACTGTGAGCGCAGGCTTACCACAACACAAGTCACGCGCGGGGCCAGCTTAGTGGGCAGTGCAAGAGAAAATCACATCTCAAACTAGTGCGATTGCCCCAATCAGCTGATAATAGTTACGTTTGCAATGTTCTTCTGCCTATAACGGAATACCAGTGGGGCATAAAGACACAAGGCACCCGTTGGTAAAAGTACACCATAATGACTTATTTCTAATGATAGCTAATATGTGTCAACGTTTAAGCGCGTGCTGTTTGTCACTGATATGCCGCTGAAGATTCTCTCTAGTTGCGCTTAATCATATTAAATTCTTATTTCATTGTATACCCTGAACATCTACAATTAGAGAATGCAATTCAATGCCTGCAGCTCGCCCAGGCATTAACTGAAAGACCTGTGTGGAATGTTAGATAATATTTTTTCTATTGGATTGTCGTTGGAAACTGTACGGATAAAAAAGCCTCGCCATGGCAACAGCTTTTGGGGATTATGGCGCCTGCTGCACCGAGATCTGTCAAGGGGTTTCAGAGAGCTGGGCATCCGTAGATGTGAAATTCCCCAATCTGAAAGAATTGGTGAGCCAAAAATGTAAATAATCAAATAACTGTTTGACGTCCAGCAAGTCTCAGATACACACATCTACCATGACGGCAGTATTGTAGATTCAGTTTCATCAAATGGAAATCCTACATTAATTTGACAGTACATCAGAATCGTCTGGTTTACAACTGACGTACTGTATACAAGGGACGATTTGCTTGGAAAAATGAAACAAGATAAGCTTCTCCAAACAATTTATGGAAAGAAATTCTTCAAAATAAAAAACAAGAAAGAAAGGAAAGAAAAGAAACAAAAAAAAAATCTGCTCTCATCAATCACCAGAGAGAGAGAGGGGGCTCCATAGCTTTGAGCCCTGCTCTGGTTTTGTCATTGACGAAAAATGGCTTTCCGTAGAAAAATGAGCCAGATCACACGCACGCACACACCCTGGTCCTGTATTGATTTTTATGGCGGATGGTGGGGTTGGTGCGGCTGGCGGGTAGTGGAGGCAATGCTCTCAGAGCAGATGTCTAATGGTGTTTAGAGACTCTCCACTTTATCAAGCCAGGCCAGCACTGACAGTTAGATGCTGGAGGGCAATTAAAATTAAAGCCTGCCTGATTAGAATATCATATTCATCTGGATGGTAATTACTATGTCTGGCTCCGTATAAATAATTAATTATGCAAAACCCATGCAGCTGCCACTGGCTAGAGTTAACTGACTTTCTGTCAACGTCTCACAGTTCGAGAAAGGATAAAGAGATTTGGGAAATAAGCTCTTTAGCCGCTATCTGGAAGCCCGCTGGGGTGCGCATGCAGCGCCCATTGAAACAGTGGCAGCCTGCCCTCCGTGTGCAGGTGGCTTCACCAGCACGTTATGGGGGTTTCCTTTTGAAGATGTGTTTAGTTCAAAAAGAAAACACTCTCATTGAGGACGTCCTCCTTCTCGTCCCATCTGACTCCTTCCTGCAGCTCGTACTTGTCTCTCCTCTCAATTGGTGACCTTGGTCTTTTATTTTGCTATTTCCTTTTTTTGGAGAAAAAAATGAACGTGGTTCACTGTTCACCACGACATTAAGTGGAGACGCAGTAATTAATCTGCATTGGTAATTAGTCCTCATTTCCTGCCCCTTGTGAAAATGCATTGATTTTTGATGTTTCATGTCTGTCTATGTACAGTGACATTTAGCTGTTTGTTAAATCAACACGTGAAATCTTTTTTTCTGTTAATATAACTGGTGATTACTGATTTAAGCTGTATTTTTGTATTTAAGCGTACATTTTACAGTAAACACATTTAAATTTTATTCGAAAAGAGGAAAAAATATTTTTGTTAAAAGGATCTTTTTAACGTTCTTTAACCCTTTTATTAGATTTAGTCGCGAGTGTACGAGGTTCACCCTGAAAAAAAAAAAAGACTTGCGCACTGGACGACCATTATGCAGTACAGTGCTATTAAACTGTGCTGCATTATTCTGAAAAGATTTATATCCATGACGGTAGACTAAACATTATAAGCGCACAATACAATTTCAACAGCACTCAAAACTACATTCTTCAAAATGACAACACCACCTAAACTGGTTTCAAATAAAATGGATGTATAACCTTCCTTCCTGAATGGTCAGATTTATTGCAGGCTGTTGTATTGATTTGTGTTTGTCATAGGAACATGACGTAAACGTAAATAAGAGAGGACAGCCACAGGTAAAGCGCATTACGTCCGAAGCCTTCTTTCCTTATTAAAATGTCCATTCACGCAAATACAAACAACCAACAAATGTTTTAATAACTGAAGCTGAAAGCATGTTCTTGGTGTACACTTCATTACTGTGACCTTCTCCAAAGACATCCATAGCTCACAAATTAGCTTCATGCTGTTAGGGACGTTAATATGGTAATCAAATGCAGATGGTTATATAAGCAGTGAAGGTTATCCCATTTCATGTGGGAGAATGTGGAGAAGGAAATTGAAAACAGAACGAGAAGACCTCAGGATCACTTTGCGTATTCATCATCCTATACATGTCTCCTCGGTTACTCTTTCACATTCTGTCTCGCAGGATTTAACCAGAGCTAATTGTAACATCGTGCAAAAGGAGCAATGCTGACAAGCTGAAAAAGTTAGGAGCGGAGAAGCACACCACGGTTGCATAAATCATGTGATAAACATGTGAGTGCTTATGAACTCCACGTTCCAGTTTTTCCACAATCAAAACGTATTGGCTGGCAGCCTGCGAAGCATTACCTCTGAAACCACAATTGCAGCTTAGGGACCAAGTTTTCCTCCCCGTCTGTAAAATAGAACCTCAAATAAAGCAGCTGTGGATCAACATTAACAATGTATTTTACTAAGAGCACCAATGCTTTTTAACTTTCCGGAGAAGATGCTTGAATGAAATAAGAAAATCACACTCAATTCGAATGCTTTGAGTGCTCCGAGACACTGTTCCTGTGTTGTCTGTAATGTTACCATTGATTTTAAGCTTCCAATGACCACCGGGATAAGGCGGCTAATTATGTTCGCCTATGTTTTACTTGATGTATGCATGTTTTCCCTCTCAGCCTCAAGGAGTCTGCGGTGAGAGATGACTTGCTACATGCTTTCTTTGATAATCTTTTCACAGTGGGCGGTTTGGTGATTATGGAGATCTCAGGGCTGAAGCTGTGGGATATAAGCTCCAAATAAGCGTCATCCTGCCACTCTAGAATTTGGCTCGAAAACAATGCCCGAGTGGTTTGCCAAAATAAAGTTCACATTTGAAGTTACGCAATAACGTACGTCAGTTCTTTATTTCAAGTCGTGGTTTATAAAAATGGGGTTCGCACAGCCGTTTGGAAAGCTCATCGTGCTGCAAACAAACACAACACAACCGGACGAAGACAACCTATTTACTAATTGGACAACATGCACATGCATTTAGGAAAGGTTGTGCACATAGAGAAGTTGAAAACACTGGCAAAGAGGATCGATGTCACACATGAATAACTTCATTAGGATCAAATGGCAGCAACAAGTGTTGGCTGTCCCATCACTTCTTTTTGTCCCACAATTTTTAAAATTCCTCTGTTGTGTCTACTTAATTTCTTAACTTGCAGTGCATTAAGCTCTCAGTGCTACCGTAGATTTAGTTTGGCAGCAAACTCACAAGCTATAGGAGAAATGGCTCAAAAATGAACAGATGAAAGATGGGGGATACAGAACTGATATTCTGATGTTCACAAGTTATCACTTAAACCGAGCTCATTTCGCCGCAAGTATTGTTGATTTAACAAACGTTTACAGACAATCTCCAAATCACTCAACAATCAACCAGAGAATCCGTCAATATTGTCTTTCCTCTGCTCTTGATTCTGATGTAAATCAGCCCCGAGACGGCGGCCCACGGCTCCATCACGGCCTCGGCAAACACTTCTGGAGAGGCACCTGGCGTTGCTGGCACACTGGACCACACCGCGGGGAAAGGAGGGTGAGTTTTGGCTCAGACTCCGAGCTTCTGTCTGCAAGGTCACAGCTGCCTCATTGGTGGCTCCCACTGCCCCGTCTGGCACACGGGCAGTTTGTCCCCCCCCATGCCTCCTGCAGGAGGCAAAGCAACCCAACTTCCCCCGTGGCGGCAGTTTCAGGCGACGTGTTAGCACGTGTCATCAGCCCAGCGCCGAGTCATAGCGCGGACGGGGCTGTTGGCCGCAAGTAGAGGGAAAAGGATTACAAGCAAAACGTGGCGATCTGGACTCGCGGCACGGAAATGTGGCCTGCGCATTCCCGCTGGACGGACACGTCGAAAGACAGGATGTGTTTATTCAGTTCCGAGCATTTGTAGAGTGACGGATTTGAATCTTTCAGACTCCCACCAGAAAAAAAGAGGAATAGCCTTCCAGCCAAAACCGGCACAACAGCCGCTGATAATAAGTCGTGTCGCTGGGCTTTGCCCGGAAAAAGATGAATGGCAGTTATGTGAGCAGAGTATAAAGGAAGTTCCCAACACTTCTCTTTCAATATCACCGCTATCTTTGGGTTCGGCAAGGCACCTGCTGTGGGCAGATATCGACTGGAGGGAAGGGGGTGGGGTTAGATGCTGGTGTAGCGTGGCAACCCGTCCACAGAGAACTTTTTCCCATTCCTTTGACTCAATGTTGAAAGGCACGATTCCAGCTGGGGTCGGGTGTGCATGGAGGGTGTGCGCTGAGTGCACTGGGAGGGTGTTTGAAGGCTCGGGAAGAAAAGCGCAGGGAAAATAAATCAAGACTGTTTCATGTAAGATATGAGATTTGCATTGAGCCTTTTCAAATGAGCGCCTTTATGCTTGAAAATGACTGACAGTCATAATAGCTGGCCGACGTGCAGGAAAAAGGAGAATGGGAAACGGGAAATGAGCCAAATCTAGTTCCACTCGCAAACACACAGCCTCCCAAATAAAGCAAAAAAAGCATCGCACCAGCTGATTTCAGTTTAGCACAGCTCATAATGTGGAAAAAAACAAAGAACTCTTTCTTTATATAATTGTTACATATACAAGAGTTAATGAAAAAAGAAAGGAATCTGTTTTGGTTTCCTTAAGTGAACCTCTCTACTAACAAGATCGTAAATTAGCCACAAGGACAAGGAGATCGACAGAGAAGGAAAGGAGGAGGCCAACTGGTGCTTGTTGAAGGGAAGAAAAATACTGCTAGACCACGTAGGTTAATGAGCAGACTCGAGATAAATGTGCATTTCTTTCATTTGGCTACATTGTTTTTTTTATTGCAGCCATATACTCTCTTGTGTTGTCTGCTGATAAGTAGATGTGTGGAAAACCCATCAACGTGCTCATTGATGTGGTTGTGGCTGCGCGTCTGTGCTCACGCATCTCACTATCGTATCAAACAATCACGCACAACTTTGACGCAGTACACAGGGACCAGACTGTGACCACGTTCGCCGAGGCAGCGCACTCGTTTATACGGGTGTACATTCCCATGACTCCCGCACCAACAAGTTGGCGAGAATTAGAGGAACCATGCATTTGCAAACCGCCTCTGTTGCGATTTGATGCACCCCCGAGTGGATGCGCTAAGGGCAACATCATCCCGCCGTACGTGCCAGATCGGTTTGATGCGAAAGGAACATTTCGTTTCAGGTTGCAGAACTGGAAACAAATAACCGCCATAACACGTTGTGTGTCATCAACAGACTCTGTGAGGTGTGGCAGGAAAAATGAAGCAGGAACAGGCCTGCTAATTGAGGCAGTCACGCTTCCTGGTTTCCATTAGGGTAATTGGCATTTCTGTTTGGAACATACATTTTTTCCCGCAAAAATGTGCAACTGAGCCGTAAATGACGTATGAAAGCTCTACAGCGTGCCACAGCCAACAGCTACGAGCCATTAGTTCAAGACAGCCTTTGACGTGTTTCCCAACTTATTTAACTGATTATCAGCAACTTGACCAAGGCCCTGACGTACACTTTGCATGCACGGTGGAAAGAAAAGCAACGGTTTTACATTTAATAAACCAGACTCGTATGGAGTTTGATTCAAAAGGTGTGCTGATCTGCAAAAAACCTGGTGAAAGAATCCTAAATTAATGATGAAATTGGGCAGAATGAAATAATAATCACTGATGGATTTTATGGTGTACAGCGATGAGTTGAGATATATTCTCAATAATTAGATAGTGTGAGAGTTTTTGGGTTGTGCTTTCATAATTTGAACAGGATTACAGACTCTCAACGTTGACCACTTTTGTAATGTCAATGAAATACATTCAACTCACCATACACAGATGCAACTTACACTAGGCAGGGATGACAAATAAATAAAGTGCGCTGACCACCAGCTCATTCAAAGAAGTTTGAATTAAATTCATTTTTGTAAGGCTTCCGCTCAAACACATCAACTAGCTGAAACTACGGGGGTGATCTATTTTGGATGATCTGCCATATTTCCGTTTAAAGTTCCCCTTTAAGTCTTTGAAACACCTTTTTATTGCTGCCAATTGCAGTGATCTGGCACGCTCCGAAGTGTCTTGGCCCAAAGCTTGCATTCCCCTGAACACGCGGTGGAGATCTCCCATCAGCAGTCACCTGATGTTGGCGGCCTAATGGTTGGGATGACCCTGTGGAAACGGGTGTGGTGCCACCCTGGATCTTTCCCATCTGCCGTGTACGGGGTGCAGCGCATTATCCAGTGGTGCCCTTGAAAGGAAAAGGGATAGAACAGGCTCTATGACCAAGGATATCCAAAAACAGACAGATTAAGGCATGCAAGCCAAGGATGAACGTGTTTAAAAAGAGCATACAAAATTTAAAATGAAGACCGTTAATTGACGCTACGATAACAAGTGCAGGCGACCATGCATTAGCCGAGGGAAACTGAATGCGTTCCACCACTCGTATTAGTCTACATTCATTTTGGATTCTCGTAAAAATGGTTTCAATTAACATGCTGCGATTCTCTGTGTGGGAGCATTTTTCGACCATTAGCTCCCGCCTTAAAACAATGTGAGCCTGATGATGGAGACATTTGCATATCTGTCAGTAGCAGTCCGCTTCCCTCGTGTTGTACATGTGAGCGTGCGCTCAGCTGAAGGGTCGCGTCCCACTGAGCGCCAGCTCAGTTATTTTCGTTGTCTGAGAAATATCCGCAAAGTGGTTGATGACAAAACGAATGAAGCCTGACACATGGAATAATATATAATATAATGATAGTATCTAATTCTTTTTTTGATTGTTTTTATTAGATTTAGTCCAAAAAATATATACCAAGAGGGTACCAACCCTATATTTTGAAATGATCCACTAGGGAGCAGAGGAGCGGATTAGTGTGGCTGAATTTAGCCTGCTCTGAAAATAACTATTTTTACAAGCAGGCGGTCAAACGCAGAGGATGAAACAATGGATGAATTCTGTAGGTTTAAATTCCGTTGTTTATTCATCTATCCACGCTGGTGACGTACTTACAAAACCATTGCATATGTTATTTTTCGAGATACAGTACAAACATTTCTTTTCCGAACCCGCGACATGGTGATACGATTGTGACCAAAGAGCCATTTTGTTTTTTGCACTGTGGTGAACGAAATGCAGGAAGAAGTGATCTGCGTGCAATGACAAATTGGTCGGCTACAAGAACCAGTGAATCAAAAATGACATCACCCACTTACAAGATATTTAAAACCAGGCCTGGTACTGTAATTGTTTAAATAATTTTGGCAGGCTCCGGGCCTTCTTTTAGCAACCGGTCCTTTCCTGCCTGAGACTCTCATTGTGCTGCTTGGGCATACTGTTCTTTTCTCTTCCTTCCTCACATGTGGAGGCAGCTATCTGAAGAGTCCATGCCGGTGGATTATCCCACTAACCACCAATCCTTTTGCAACAGTTGAGAGGATAAGAACGCTTGTTGGGTCACTTCCAGGCCCTGCTGGTGCCGCTTCTTCTACACCCCTTCCAGAGCGGCTCCAGGCCGGGGCCCCCCACCTCCTCATCCACCCTGTGCCATCGCTTTGGTCCAGGACGCAGTGTCCTGAAGCCTTCGCAAGGCTGAAGGGGGCGAAACTGTAGGCCCAGGTGGTTTTCCTTTATATCGGCCCGTCTGTTTGTCATCTGCCAAGTCCAGTTTATTTGCATCTGCTTTATGCTCCAGACATTAGCATGCACCTGTCGGGCCAGCGCAGGTGGAAGATTTTCTTGCTTCCGGCAGAGGCGGGGTGGGTGAAGTGATGCATGCATGCCACACGCAGTTATGCAGTTGGACATCCGCATTTATGACATGTGCATCTACGCAAATACAAACATTTAGTCATGTTTCACCATAAAAGAAACACATGTTTCTGTTTTGAGATATAGAAAAACACTCCCACAACACATCCTGCAGACACACGGAGCACACTTACTGTATCTGGTGTTTCACACAGTCCCACCCACACAAGTGATCCTCAACGCTCACATCTGATCTGTGTGAGGTCTGTCTCCATTCACTCGTTTAGACTTAGGCCCCGCAACGCTCCACACACATGCTAATGCCTGAAAAAAAAACAAAGCCAGTGATGAGGAAACGGTGCTCTCTTTAAGCTACGTGCAATCAGCCTGCAGGGGTTTAGTGTAAACAATGCCTAATCAGACTAAATAACGGATGGGGGGGGGCATGGCGAGAGTAAGACATGGAGGGACTGGGAGATGGGGATTGAAGAGGGTGGTGTGAGGGCCCACATTAGACAGATGATTGGACAACGATTTCTCAGATGGCCCTCAAGTAATTTGCTGACTGGTTTTCTTAACGTTATTAACAAGAGGGACAGGTGAGAAACCTCTGAAAGCGATTCTGCTGATAAACTATGTAAATATTTCCAAGAGCACCAACACACTCAAAAAAACGGTGAAATTAGCGCCAGAGGCTGCTAAATCAATTCTATGAAATAAACTCAAAGAGGACCAGATCAGGAAAATATTAAGAAAAAGGATCGTAATGGTCAATAGACCTTGAATTTAGGCAAATTTGCCAGATATGCTGATGTTGTGTATGTTTTGTTGGACAAACTAATTCTAAAGCTGATTTATATGCCTTTTTTAGCTAAGACCCTAATGCCTCCACCAGTCACAGTAGCAATGGACAGATTGGCTTCTAATGGTTATCCAATACTATGCAGCAGTATACCTCTGTGTTGTTTAATAAGGTGAACTGACCTTTCATCACGGTTATAAATCAATGACATTCTCCCCCTGGAAAGACTGCATGCAAGTGCATATTATTATCATCCCCCACACATACACACTCACACAGAACAAAGTCAACATATTCATAGGAAGTAAAATCTCAAAATGAATTCACACGTTTCCAAGGCCCCACGTTCATACATGTGCTTCTTTTGTATGTACTTTCTCACAAACAAAGTGCCTTCAACCCGCTGGGATGTGATGAAATCAAAATAAATGAATCTTTTGTTGCTTCCCTGCAGTTTGGTTTGGAAAGGCCTGTGAAATTACCTCGGTAAATGGTAAAGGGTGAAGCAGGAATAGATTGTGTTTGATTGCAGGTAAATAGTAGATGTTTGTGTTCGGGGGCTTTTGGAAGAACCTGCTCGCCTTTCGTTCTGTGATTCAAATTCTGCTGCCAAGGCATAATGGCCGAGGAACAGCTCCGTAATGAAGGCATTACCAGCAGCAGAATAGAGTAACAACAGTTATGTCCAGATTCCACTCATTTACCTCCCACATAATACTTCACCTCACCCACAGCTGCGGCAATAACGGCAAAATCACAGCTAATGCCGTCTCATCTGTCAGAGAAAACAATATAAAAACAATGTATTTCTTATTACTCCGTCTCGCTTGCTCCGGCTCTCCTTCTCTCTGCTGGGTAACTATAAGTACAACCCTAAAGCACAACAGAGTGCTTCCAGTGCCGACATTAAGTGGCGGAGCGTCTTCTCCTGCTGCTGTTCATTCTCCAAATCGCAATTTGTTTTTGCATCATCAACACAAAAGAAAAAGCGATAAACAGTCACTGTGCGCCTGGACATACTTCTTCCTCATGGGCCTTGCCATGGGGCCCAGATGAAAAAGGTCCACACGCCGTTGTGTGTGTGTGCGCGCACAGCGGTGGGTGCATGGGGGGGGAGTAGGTGGGGAGTGTATTTGGGATGCGCTCCCTGCCTCTCTAATAAGCCACCGGCTTGATGCCACTGCTCTCCTGCATGGGAGGAGATAAGAACTGGCAGAGCAGTGGTGTGGGCTCCCATTGAAACCCAGTTTGCTACTAAGCCGCCTCACGGCCCCCCAGCCGGAAACTCAAAATGCACACACACACACACACACACACACACCAAGGACACGACGCATCTACACACACGGGCTACAAAGGCAGCCCCCCCCCCTCCTCCCAATGAGGTAACGCTGTGATTACAGATGCAAGAGCGCAGACAGCGCGTTGGGAATACGAGGTGGAAGGAGAGCGCGAGAGAGAAGGGAGCGGGAGAAAATAACAAGTACTAAGTCCACTGAGACGGCATTAAAAAGCACAATGCTCCGCTTGCTGTTCAGAAAGAGTGAGACTAGTGAACTGAGGAATCTCGACTTTTTTTCCTTCGTGTTCGGCCTTTGAAAAAACACCAAACCAGCAAGCCTCATCCCATCCTCATTTACCATCTTTCCTTTTTTTTTTTAGATGAAAATATTTTTCCATCCATCAGCAACAGTATGAATTACATTATTGAGGAGGAGGTTTGAGTTTGTGGGGGCAAAGGGTTTCCTATTTGCATATCAAACCGTGTTTTTCACGGCCACGGGGGAGTTGAGTTCTCTCCTTTATTGTTTGAGATTAACCTCATGCAAATGGAGCAGATGCCAAACTCCAATAAATCAGCATTTAAGGGAGTCGTCCGTGGTCGACATTGTTGTGACGGCCAATCCGAACCTTCCACACCCGGCAGTCAGTGATTGGGAAACTGTTGCATATCCATCGGTGGAGTGTTTTGTAAAGGGAAGAGAGGAGTCAGCTTTTATGTTGCAGGAAGGCTGAGGGGCCACTTGCTTTTGTAGAGCATTCTATCACCTCGTTAGCGCATTTACCATCAACTGTCAGCCATAAAAAATCAGCTGCCGGAGGCCTGCCTGTCATTCAACTGGCTTCCCTCCCTGTGTCTGCATTCACTTGCAAATATTTTGGTAATAGACTTACAATCAAGCTGCTGACATGGCTGACAATGGTGACTGCGGATCACCTCATCAACCAAAGTGTGTTGATGCCTTGTTTGTTCATAGCAGGTGTTGTGAAAAGCCTAAATGTGCAAATCCTGATCTCTGCCTCTTATTGGCACTAGAGAAGTGAAATAAGCAAAACGATTTCAGAGTTAGTGTTGAATTCTCTGTTTGTGAAGCAAGCATGGTGGTGACATAATGAATAATGAAAGTCTTCACAAGGTGGGGTTACAAAGTGAGCTGTGGTGCAGCAGAATGATGATGCCGTTTTCCACGCTTGTGGCAGCTTAGGTCTTTATCGATGAAGACAAATAATCTGTTGTTTCACAATTTGAGGTTTTATTGTTGCCATTTTATCCCACAGAAGAGTAGCTCCATTTATAGAGAAGGAATTGGCACAGAGGAAAAGTTCAAATGTGTTGCCATACTTCTAGCTGTGGTGGAACAAACTACAGTAGTCCAGTGTTTTGCCACGTAGCTTTGTGCTTTATGTTCTTTATGAAGCTAGCGCTTGCGGTCGGCGTCCGTATGCTCGCGCGCGAGCAGTTAGCATTAGCGACAGCGATCCGGCAGTGGACCAAACCACTGTGAGGCAAGGGAGGGGGGGACTCAAAATGTCTCTAAACTTAAAAACCCTTTTTTGGGGTTTGTATTGTTTTAATTCTCACACAGATATTCTAAGTATACATCTTTATGTTATTTACAATACATACAATTTTTGTAATGATATTTCTAGGGGGCGGACAACCCTTAGATGGGAGGGTGGGGGGATCCTGACCCCCTGTACTCCCTCGGGATTTACGCCCTTGAACAAATGAGGGATATTATTTACCTTATTTGTTTGAACTTGAAGATGTATAGAACCAGGTTAATACATGAATAAACGTCTCACGCTGGGACAAGACACCCAAAGAGCCTTGCTATAAATCTTGTTGAGCAAGTATGCATCATACTATATTCAAAGGGTGAAGTCAGATCAACTGAAATGGGGCCGTTTGAAGCGCCATATTTACTGTAGAGGTTTTAAACTGTGTAACATATGTTTGCCTGTGTAGCCTGCACTGATGTCTTTGGCAGTGTGCTTTTTAAGGGCCTTACTGACAGTCTAAAGCGGGGAAAATCCCCCTCAGGAATTTCCCTAATACTAGAACCTGCAAGACGGCTGGAAGGCGCAGTCCGAGTTTGAATGGCTGTACGCAGAGCAAAGACAGTGGGATTGAGAGAAAGAGAGGAAATCATATGGGGAAATCTATAGTGATACAGTGATATTGACTATCTGTCAATATTTGCATGTCTCAAAACCAACCTGAGCATTAGTCCGTGGACAGAGCTGTCAGAGCGAGATTAAAGGGCTGAAAACCACTCCAACTAACAGCAGTGGAAGGGAATGTTACTGTTCCATTGCTTTTGACATAGATAGACATCAACATAATAAGACATATGTGAAGTAGTACAACACTGTCTGAAAAAATAACCATCACAGGGTCCGTCTTTATGATGCTCAATGACTCAAGCGCTGTTATCCAACTGACTTGATTGCGTAAAAAAGTAGGAAGTAAGTAGTAAGACTGGAATAAGAAGACAGCAGATTAGAGAGAAAGCAAAGGGGTTCTCGAATGTCAAAAAGACTTTAATGATTCAAGAATGTCATTGCGTATGGCTTTTTAATTGAACGTCATTAGATGTAGAAACCGTATCACCCAAATTGAGCATCATGGCATATGGGAACAATGATGAAGCTTTTTAGGTTTTTATTGCTTATCTCCTTAAAGCTGCACTTTGCAGACTGCACATTTTAATTAAGCTGCACATGAGCTAAAAGCAGTTTCAATCATGCTTTCGAAAACATCTTATAACAAGGTCGACATGTGACGTCTCAGTCTCACTGCAGGCCACGGTTATGCTACAAAGTGAATGTAACAGACACTGTCGGATTCTCACGCACACCTGGACTTGTTAAACCGGGGCTTTACGATGCTGTATGATACTCAAATATGTTGGTTGAGAAAATCGAACGTTTGCGGTGCCGATGCAGAAAGATTCACCAGATGTAGAAATGACTTCAGTACAAAGGTTGTCTGCCTGTATGGGATTGTTTTTCTGTATTTATGTGCCCTTCGCCGGTGCCCTCTCTGTAGTGTGTGGCAGCCGAGCCGGTCCCAATGCTGGCAGGGAGAAAAGCAGGACTGAGCCAACTCCCTCTGCAGCTGTCAGACTCTCTGAAAAGTGGTCCCGGAAACCTTCAGATGAATCCCGAAACACGTGGCCGCCATGACATAAACACAGATAAAACAAGGACGCATTGTTATGGAGGTGCAGAGCAGAATTTTCCTTGTGCATAGAATGCTTCGGGCAAACTTATAATATTGTGCTTGAATACACAGATGCTGCCATTCATCAAGTGTGCCTTTATGCTTGCTGATGGAGCACACGGTTTACAACTTCAATATATCCCGCATACATCACATCAAGATCCAATACCTTCATACACTTCATTATTTTTAATATTCTTAGTAAAAGTGTTTTATTCTTCTTAGAGGCGATAACTACGCATCATTTCCTTCCCTTACTGACACAGAATGCACAGACCGTCACGCTAGTATAAAGTTGTTAATAATGTATGCCATGTAGACTTCTTACAACGTATTATGAATAAATAATAAAAAATGACTGATCCTAATTTATGTCTGCAGTGGCAAATATCCCTTTTGCGGTTGGAAAAAAAATAATCATGAAAATACATTTGTACATATTGATGTGGTTGACATGTCATTGATGTGTATAATTATAACATGATGGGTATTATTATGAATTTTTTAATTTGCAATGATTCAGTAAAAGTACACAGAAGAGAGATTGACAGGAAAAACTACTTTCAAAAGGAGTCAGTCCATCCTTGGCCTGGTTTGTGATCATACAAACGTCCACCCTGCTGACCTGCCGCAAGTGTAAAGTCTTGACTCATCAGTTTAGGCGAGACAAAATGCGAGAGAGAGCAATCAGGGGCCTGCAGCTCATCGGCACCTCGGGGCCCCGTCTTGTGTCAAGGCACCCGTCAACTCGCAAGCCATTTCCTGCTGCAGTGTACACACACTTAACGCCCCAAACCCCCCCCCTGCATCCCTCCCTTCACGGGGCCCCATGGCCGTCATGCATAACAATGCTTTATGAGCGATGGAGGGGAGGGAACGAGGGATTGGGAGAAGCACAGAGGCAGGGGAGGCATGGAGGGAGGATTGGGCAGTGCGCTGAGGCCTAGGCAACAGTCGGAATCAATCAAGTCTGCAGGATTACTGCTCCACTGAGTTGTGATCAATAGATCCTGAACACTATCCCCTGCTGGGAGGGCTGACAGGGTAAATGAGGGTTCGAAAGCCGCGTCCCACCCACCTCCCTCTCATCCCAATCCTTTCTCTCTCTCTCTCTCTCTCTCTCTCTCTCATCTCAGTCACCTCCCTTCCTTTGGTAGATCTTGAATAAAGAAAAGCAAAGAGGCAAAGATGCCGTTTTTGTTGCTAGTGAAGAGGACAAAGACTTGTTCTTGGTCCAGCGGTTTTTAACAATGCCGGAGGAGTGTTGCATATTCAGCTGAGAGGAACATCTAGCCTTTGCCCGGAGGCTTTTGTACCTCCGGGTGCATTGCTTTCTTGTTCTAAACATGGTGGAGAAACTTTCTTTTGGTGTGATGATGAAAAAAAAAACAAGCAGGGAAGAAAAAAAAAATGCCTGTTCTTTCACATCTGATTCTTCCAGCGTATGATGTACCCAGGGGAAACTCACAATGTTCAGCATTTCAACACCTGGAGACCCATTTTACAATGCAGACAGAAAGAAATAGAACCGAACCAACTCAGTTCTGAAGAGTGCTGTGATGCTTAAATGATACAGGCATCTGATATGATGAAAAAGGTTTTAGGCTCATTTTTTTTTTAGCACCAGCCTCCTCAGATTTCACCAATAATGACTTAAAATGTATGCTGAGGGACATCGCCCCTCCTCCCCACGTGCCTGCTTGTGTACAAAACACATCCCTCTGCACGGCCAGCAGATGGCAGTCCCGTTATCCCGATCCCAGGGTGTGAGCTTGTGCGCCTCCAGGCTGAGTCCTGGACTGTTCAGGGTCTAACTATGTGTAAAAGTACCCCGGTTCTAAAATGACTCGCAGCTAAGAGTAAGAGAGGGGGAGGAAAGCGGGGGGTAGTGGGACCCAAATAACAGGTTCTTTGGCCCTGAGCCAACAAACTCACAAATCCCTGCCCATGCTGCAACTTAATAATAAAGCACCACTATTCTTCTGTTGATGGGAAATCTGTGTTGGCATGAACATTTAGTCGAATAACTGTTACGGCCATCTAAATGATGTCATAGGCCTGTCATTGTCAGCGAACAAAGTGGCTGCCTTTGACGAGACATGTTGTAAATTATTCACCTTTTCACAATGTGACCGAGTCCTCCGCCTTCCACCGTCATAAAATAAGCGAGTGAGACAAAAGGGGAAAGCAGCGGGTGTTTTTATGTTCAAAGTGCATATTTATTTTTTGTTGCCGATGTTATTTTTTATTGAGAAAGGAAGTAAAGCGTATGTCTCTAAAGTGTGCAAAATACAAAACACTTCAATGACATGAGTCACGTCTGACAGCAAAAGCTTCTACGAAAAGAAAAAAAAGGCATGAGAAGCAGAGCCAGACCCAGGCCGACACGAGATAGAAGAGAAGAAAGCTTAACTTCATTACTCCGGTAATGAGTGGAGAACAATAAAAGAATTGTGGGAAGGAAGTGGCTGTGGCAGCAAAGCTCAGCTGCAAACTTGTGGCAGTAATACCTCTGGTCAGGTAATTAGTTACACATTAACACGCAGAGATGATCTCAGCTCCCCAATCAGGGAACGGCAGGTTCTATGACTCACGGTAAACCGGTTGTAGAACAAACCAAATCAAACGGATGTAAAAACTTAAAAAAATATCAAACTTGTTTATTTTCGATTGACTATTTTAACATTTTTACGCTTAACAGTTAAAGCATATTGACAAAAGTCGCAAGGGCCGCAAAGAAAAATGAGACGGGGCAAACCAAATAACAAACCAATGAATCTCTTCTGCTTGCCAGAATATCTTTTCTCTGGAAAAACAATTACTCAGCCTGCAGCATAGGACGAATGCAGCTGATAAGGGAATGGGAATCATCTGAAACAAATGATCTAAGTAAGTAAAAAGATTGGTTTTAAACCAAGCCACCAACGTTTCTCCACAGGTGCTATCTTAACCGCAGACCCTTATGCTCAGACCACATTGTACACAATCAGCAGTTTACCACAGTACCACAGTAGAATTGATTTATGGAGGGTTACCTTGTATGTGTGTAAACAAGGGACGCCAAATTTGATCCTCGTTTTCATTCACCAGTCTTTCGGACACACTAAGCAGAGACATATGAGAGGAGAGAGTGCGCTGGTGATACCTTCTCTGTGTCCATCTATTTGTCCATTTTCTGTGCCTGGGTCCGATGGGCATGGGGCTCTTCCAGCAGCGGACCGTACGCCTGGATTCTTCTCGTCAAAGACGAAAACTTAGACAGAAGTGGCCAACGAATGTCCGCTGTTAGCCAAGCCAACACTGAAATACCCTACATGCATTATTCACTCACAAAACCGCCACAATATGAACAGCTCGCCACCTCGTATCCCAGGCCTGTCCTTATCAGGCCCAACATGTGACTCACACTGCGCTGTGGGTTTGATGCACTGAATGAAAGTTCCCCGAAGAAGGTTCGCGATCAGCTCGCTACCTTCAATGACGCCGGAGATGTAACGGCAATATGCTGATCACGTGGCTCATATGAGTTCTTTCCCCCCGTGTTTCCTCACGTCTGCCTGATTTGCAAACATAGTCATGCCGCACAGTCCGCCGCGGCACAGTAGATAGGTATGATCTAAGGCGGCTTGATTGGAACATGGTGTACTGTACCCCCGGGACTCCGCAGGAACCATCTATAACGTGCAGCAGTCGGGACGGCAGGCTACATATTTACAGCTTTAGTATAGAATGGCATGGGCCAGCTTGGCACCAAGGCACAGCACAGAGGCAATCGCTTACTTGTTGATGTTCTCAATCACACCATCCAACACACACACACACACACACACACACACACACACACACAAAGGCATACACATGCAGAGCGTCCTCCCTGAGACCACACAGCCTCCATACCGAGATCCCTTTCATCTACCCCTATCGACTACTGTTATGTCCTGTGGCTTGATTGGACCACACCAGACAACATCCCACATCGTCTGTATTCCTTCCCTGCTCAAGCGCCCCTCCCCCCCCCTCCCTCCCTCGGCCCTCTATTGCCGCTTCCCTTACCTCCTCCAGTGCCACACCAACACCCGTCTCATGTTTGCCTTTCATTAGCTTTCATCTCTCCAGCTTATTGAACTGCACCACTGGCAGCAGAGTGCAATGCTTTGATGGTGTGGCCGCTCCTCAACATAAATCCATATTTACCCCTCTTTATATATATTTCCATACTTACAAATGATGTGCAATGTGCGCCATTCTTAGGGTATAATGGGAGGCACGGTATGTGTACACGTTGCAGCTGTGTTCGTAGGGGCCCCGCGGGGGGCACTTGAAGTGCCCTCCCATAAATACATCTCTTCTTTATACCTGGCCCGAGAAAGAGAGGCTAAAATGTGTTTGTGTATATCTATATCTGCTGCTCTCCCACTCTGCGAGATACAGCAGGCAGAAAAGCGTGAGGGAGAGAAACATAGGGGCCAGTGGGCAGGTACTTTAAGGAAAGCTCAATGGGGAACCTCAACATATATTGATACACATAAATAGCCTTGCTCATTCTGTTTGCTTTGGAGTTCTGCCTCCGTCCTATCTCAGTCATCAATGTACACCACCTTCGCTGATAACCTATAGTACACACACAACTACATGCTCACACACTCACACAAGCCCCTCCCTGGAGTATTTCATACTGGTGGTGTTTGGTAGATTTAGTTTTCCTATGGGGCCGTGTGTTCGCAGGTGCAGCACTGTCTCTTCATAATGGAGGATAAAGCCCCCAGCAGTGTCTAACTGTGCAACACGAAGCTTTCAAAGCAACAAAACCTGTGCTCATACACGGACGTGTGCAAAATCACTCACTTAGCGCTCACTACTGTTTAGATCTTGGATTCTATTTAACAATATGTGTATTATAGTATTATACTGACTTTGGGTGGTCAGAGAATCGTTGTTAACTTACCTCCTTACTTCTCAGTGCCAGTCGTTGTGAGAGTTGCATGTTTGTTACATCACGTGTCATTTAGCTGACGCTTTTATCCAAAGCGACTTACAATACGTGCATTTCAACCATAAGGATACAAACTCAGAAAGAACAAGAAGCAAGAGAGTGCAATTTCATTAAATAAGCTGATCTACAACTTACTATAGATAAGAGCCACTATATGTGAACAGAATATGAATATTTTTAAGTGACGCGTATATTGACTCCCACATTCTCAACACTGACATTGCATTTTAGGGTCGCTTGGATTATTAAAGTACAATTCTATATATATATTTAGAACTGTTTAAACACCAGTAAACTACTCTCCATGGTGGAACTATTTCAAACTAATCCAAAGGCCGACTTCGGAAAAATGGACGGTCTCTGTTGTGACTATGTGAGATGACTGCACATTAGCAATTTCATATCATGAATTGAATTCTGCGCTACAAAGACTTGGTACATATCATATCATCATTGTCAAACAAATGTGTGGAACTTGTTGATTCTGCAACGTCTCCCTTCGTCGTTTCACTGCAGCACGTGCGTAACCATATGGACAATAAGTCTTTTCAGCCTGCTTTGTTATGCTGAATGAATACTGTCTGCAGTACGGAACTATTTGGGAAATATTGGCTCAGTGTTACATCACACTATTAAACATGGCAAGGCAGACAACATTTACTTTAACACGATTTCACCATCAGCATCTTGTTAGAAACTTGAAGGGAACACAAACAAAAATAGACTCTTCTAAGCGCCCCGTGGTCTTAATTCTTTTGCTTTGTGCGTCAAACCAGTCAACAACAGAGGCCCCCCAGAAAATCAGTGCTTTTAAACATGATTAAAAAGAATGGCCACAAAGTCAGAACAAAAGTCTAATGTTAAAATGAATAACTTGCTATGCAAATTAGGGAAAGTGATGAGGGCTTTTTATTTGAAGTTGAACCTTTTGTTGTCAGCTTCAACTGTACTCTGTGTTTTTTAAACCCAGCAAGGGACCTTTTACACGTTTCAATGGGGAATTCGGCTTTGAATAATTCAACAGACTAATCCAGCATTTCTGCTGCTTTGGTCTGTGTGGGCCTGCTGTTCCAGGCTACGGCCAGTTAGCAGTCAATATACCGGGGCTGAAAGAGATGGAGAGAGAAAGACACAGAGATGCAGACGGAGGCAGGCAGAGGCTGGGGAAAGGAAAAAGGTAAAGACACGGGGGGGGGGGTACTTAATGTTAATTACAGTGTGCCTAATCTCAGGAAGCTAACAATGATGTCATGAGGAGTTGGAGTTGGACAAATTACTACACTGATTTAGCCATGTCTGTTTACACATTTACTCAGGGCGTAAACACACACGGCTCCCTGGAGTGTAATAAAAGTAATAAAGGCAATTAATTGAAATTACATAAAAAAGAATATAAATGTGCTATTACCTGGCTTTGTGTACTCAATTGTATGATCATTTTAATGCAGTCTGCTTTACAATTTTCTATGGCTGGATCATGTTTCAATGTGTTCTTCATTTGATCCCACAGTGTGAAGCATGTTATGGGTTGTATAAACCAACTGCTGCCGGAATTAGTCTTACAGCCCGAATTGTAAAAAGCATTTCTGCTCTTTTGCTTCCCATCTTTCGAGGTTAATGGGTTTTTTGAACGTTTTTTTTCGGTAACGTAACTGAAATGGGTGACGTGGTTAGTGCAGCTTACGAGCTTAAGAGAACCTTTTTTGATTTGCTTGAAAGAATGTGTCAGTAAGTACTCTACTCTGGAATTGTAATGCCTGTAAGTGTCATAAAAATGGTAGTGGCAGCTAAATGTGATTCCAAATCCACAAAATCCACGAATCCACATTCTCAGTAACTAGTTTGCTTTTACTGCCTTTTTACACTCGTGCAACATGCAACCGGTCATATCAGCGTCCATCTAGCTTTCTACTCCTCTGCGTTGTTTGGGGGGGGGGAGAAGGCGAGAGGGGGTGCTGTGACCCTTGCCTGCAGGCGTGTGGACTACAGATAATGGAGCCCTGCAGGACTCGGCACATTGAAACCCAAGCGCCAACTGTCCTCAACAACAGTCACCTGCACACCTTCCCACTCGACTATGCAAATATGACCATTTACGGAAACACGCCGAGTCGGTGCTTCAGTCCATGATTGTGCATCATACATGAGCTCACTGCACCTAACATCTGCAAGAGCTAAACAGTAAAACATTTGTCTTTAATGTAGGAGAGGGAGAGAGAGCGCGCGGGCGGGAGGAAGGATATGGCAGCTCAAGTGCTTCTCGTTATAGTTCAAATTATGCAAAAGCACTGAGAAGCGTGAAAGATCAAAGATAAAGGCCATAGGGCATGCACATTAAGAGTTATAACGAGAGCCCTCAGCTGTACACTGTTTAATTATTGAAACCAGAAACATCTTAGATATTTTAAAGAGCCTCTAATAATGTGGTTTGAAAAGAAACACCGCAGTTAATAGAAAAAACGGAGAAAAGAGCAGAAAGCGCCTTTTGTTTTGCTGAGTTGTGTTAGATAGTTTGTTGTGAAGATGAGCGCGTTGGTCTTTTACTGTGTGAAGCATTTGTCATTTTTGCCCAAAGTAAGAAATAACCATTTGCAAACGAGGCCAAATGAGTCAAATTTACTACATGATAAACAATCTCCCTGTGGCCTTCAGTGCACAGTTCAATTATTTCAAGTTCTTCTAATTACGGACTTCTGATTAACAGTCCTTCTGTCTTTCGGTCATCAATGGCATCCGAGGATTAATCAAACTCTCATGTTGTGATTGGTCATCCTGTTTGTGTGTCATTGGCAGGAAGATATTGGACGACTGGTTACATGTGTTTGTGGAATTAACGTGCAATTTCTTAAAAAACATTTGTGGGTTCCTTATAAAGCATTGTTTCACATTTCAATTACTTCCTCTTCTGTTGAAGAAACTCCAAATAGTATTGCAAGCGTTCCTAATTGGTGAAGGAAACATATCAAAGTGCACATTGGGAGCAACAAAACTCAATTGGAGTTCTGCTAAATGCCTCAGGGAGGGAGGGAGGGGAGAGGGAGAACATGTCCAGGGCACTGCCTGAAACGTAAGAACGGATCCTCAGGTTCCATGATAGCCTCTCAGTAGCAGCAGGGTCGCTGTTTCGCTTTCAGAAAGCTGATAAGAATTCATGCATTTTCAGCGCAATAAGGGAGAGGCAGCTTGAAGAGGCCAAACATCTCAGTGACCAAATGCAGAGGGGGGAGGGGCGAGGCCCACATTAATCTATGTCAGCTCAGGCCAAATTATTTATCACCTTGTGCAAACAAACGGTGTCCCGGACAGCCTGTCGGAGCGGGGTGGGGGATGGGTGGAGGAGGAGGAGGAGGAGGAGGAGGAGGAGGAGAAGGGGAGGGGGTGTTGAGGTCCGTATGGGCTGCCAGCACCGTCGGCGGCGTGACCCCCCATCACTCTTCCTCTTATCTCTCCTCATCACTCCTCAGACGCAGGCATCGGGCCCGAGTGGCGAAGCGCGGCGACTCGCACGCAGGTGGGAGAATAAAAGAGAGACGTGGGGTCCAATTTCAGAATTTTGCGACTGGACTACAATTTTTTTTTTTTAATCTGTGCTTCATTGATCACACCTGGTGGAGAGGATCTCCGTGGAATCAGCCAACTAATGAGTACGCTCTTGCTCCGTGTTTGTGAGAAGCATGTTGAGAAAGGGGAGGGGGGGGTCTAGGGTGGGATGGCTGCATCTGAACTCTGGGAAGCAGGCTGATCGCCCTCTCTCACCCGCGGCCCAGCCCAGCCGACAATCAATAACCGGTCCCTGTGGCTGCCCCGAGCAAGCTGTTTGAAAAGTCAGAGTAGCATGAAATGGCCATTATTAAATTACTGGGACGGACACATTTAGAAGGCCATTGCATTAAGAGAGCAAGCTACCCCCAATTAGTGGATCAGCACATTAATAGCCCTGGATGAGAACACCATCTGATCAGAGATTAGACTCGTAAACACAATCTATTGACCTATTTTACTGGGGTCCTGCTACATGTAGCATTTGCAAAGTGAAAAACACTTACTCACGTCTTCTAACCAGAATCAATGGTGAAAATATATTGTCTGTTTTTTTTACGTACGATTCCAATTTAGAGTATTTAGAAAGCCTCGCCACCTTACTGCAATCGTTCCCCACACAGTGTGCTCATTCGAATCCCATCCATTTTCATGTAGTAAAGCTGTATTACACGTGAGATCAACATTTTCCCTCTGTCTGCTATTATTCTGAGTTTGTTCTTCGGAGGGAAAATAAGAGGTGCTTTTCTTTCTTTGGTACGCTGCAAAGCCCATGACATCTGTTAAAACGAGATTGAAAAAGCACAGCGCTGGGGGAAAAAAAAGCTATTTTTTATGTGATTGAATAATAGAGTTACCCCCCAAGCTCAATGACCAGTTTATTAAACAATCACAAAGGACAGAAGAAAAAGAATAAAGAACACAACAGGGGAAATCGCAACTCCATTACTGTTTACTTATTGGACTGGTTTTAACTTAACGATCTGCTTATACCAACACACCAACACAGGATTCACAGTTCACAAACGTGCACTTTTGCCCTCCTCATCTGGCACATCATTGGTCCTTCAGAGGGCATATTGTTCCTTGTTCTTCTGTGAGTGATGTTTTCAATATGAATTATTTACCCCGTGAGAGACACGTCGCTGGATGCAAGCGCTTGTTTTTAAAGGAGCACCTTGTTTGCCCCTAATTTTACAGCCGGTCAGGCAGAAGTACGAGCGGGCAAGCCGCAGGTCAGACTGACAGCTGGGATTTGCCTCCCCCCTCCCCCCTCTCTGTGCGTCCCTCCCCTCCTCCTCCTCCACCCCACAACCTCCAGCTCTTTCAGTGCTGTTGCAGCACCGGTGAGCGAGCGCGCACACAGGGGCCGAGCACCACACGTGGGCAGAGGTTATGATGCACCCGAACTGCAGGGATACCGGGATCATTATTTCACTCTCATTTCAGGCTTGTATCCAGCTCCAGCCCCCGCCCCCCTCCATCTTTCTCCTCCACCACCACCACTATCGACCACGCAGCCCCTTCCCCGTCCTCGCTGTGAAGTTTTGCTTTTTGACTCACCCTAAGGCAGGAATGTTTCCAACAGGCTACGGTAACGCTCCATGTGTATTGATTACATGCTCCTGTGGTCACCCACACAGACACAGGCGCAGCATCCAGTTTCACTTGTTGACCTTTGACTTTTCGGAATGTGGAGTACTCGGTGTATCAGGGCGGTGCGATATTCAGATAGCAGCCGTTATACTGTCATACGTGGTTCTAATACAAATGTGTCGCTTATTGGGACATTTCATTTACTTCAGTACAGCGTTGCGCAAGTTTGCTGATGGACGTGAACATGATACGTTTTAAAGATTAATACATCCCGCAAAGCTTTAACTTTAATACTGCATTATTTATCTGTTAACACGTGTTTTCCAGTGTATCTCACTCCAGGTAAGCTGTACAATTGGCCAACAGTGTCTTGACTAAAAATATCTTCCTTCCGAATGTTACCCACAAAACTCTCGATGCTTGTCCGAGGCCGAAATGCACCTG
Source organism: Apeltes quadracus (assembly GCA_021346845.1). Classification (NCBI taxonomy): domain Eukaryota; kingdom Metazoa; phylum Chordata; class Actinopteri; order Perciformes; family Gasterosteidae; genus Apeltes; species Apeltes quadracus. The sequence continues at coordinate 6,605,420 of CM037931.1, forward strand.
CAGAGTGATGAATATTGAGTCCATTGTCATAACGCACTCTCCCTTACCTCTATTACCTCTTTTAACATAGCTCAGAAATTAGGTTGTGATTACACTTATTCACATTTAGCTTGTTTGCTGTATTCTTATATTTCAGCAAAGAAAAAGCTTTCCAGTTTCTTATTAGCTCGCTTAAACTCTCCCCACATTTTAGCTCTACCTCCGCTTGTTTGCAGTGGGGTGACAGAGATAGTAAGACAGTTATTCGGACCTGCTGGGTTATTGTTACAGAAAACCCCAACTCACGAAAAGAACAGGGTTAAAATACTTTAGAATCATTCCATAACATCGGGGACCTGCAGGTCTTCAATCCCCCAGAAATGTGATTGGCAAACATCACCTTAAGGCCACAGAGGCTCCGCTGGTATGCCCCTCCCCTCCCTCCCTCTTCCCCCCAAACATCCTCCCTTGCTCATCGACAGCAAACTTGCAAGAACAAACAAAAGATTAGATTAGCAGCAAAAAAGCGGCCTGCTGTTGGCCCACATGGAAGTGGCCCAGATCTGGTGGTGAAGGGAGGGAGCCGTGGAAGCCTGCTGCCGGGCCGAGGGCCAAGCTTTCTCCCCCGGCCGACTGGCGTCCTTCCAGCCCAGAGGACCGAGCGTTCTGCTGCAGAGCAAAGCACCGTACCCCCCCGAGGATGATAGATGCTCTGTCCGCTCCCTGCAGCAGGGAGAAAGCATTAGACATCTGTATAATTGACTGAGGATGGGAGAAAAGGGGGGGGAATGGATGGAAAGGTGGGGAGAACGAATGAAGCAGGGAAACAGATTGTGTGTGTGTGTGTGTGTGTGTGAACTTGAGTGAGACATTGCGCATAGAGTGCGTTTTATTTTATTTGTCTGTGCGTAAAAAACAGAAAACAAAATGCAGGATATTAGTGGGACAGAAAGACGTGAGAGAGAAAGTGAGAAAAGAAGGAACGTGGTGGCAGAAATTGGGAGAGAGGGAGGGGGAGCTGGCACAGATGAGGCCGGCTCTCACTCAACAGGACATCCTTTCACACATATTACACATGTCCTCTCCAATCCTCTCACAGAACCAGCACTGAGGCTACTCTGCCGAAAAACAGCCCTACAGCCCAGAGTGGCGACACGCTGCCCGTGTTTCATGGTGGTGCGGCTCAGCTCGCCCATTATTGCGATCCAAAGTCGTCTCTCTGCAACTGAGTGATTCCAAGGGGTTTAACATTAGGGCTTACCGTCACAATAGGGCAAGGGTTGGCATATATGATCGGAAGGGGGTAATCTTGTCGGGAAGAAAAGACCAGAATTTCTGAACAGCGGGAAGAAAGAATTTTCCATCCCTTTTGTCTGGAATATAAGCACATCCAAAGAGATGAGTGAAAGGCATTCACGTTTCACTGAGGTCCTAAAAGCCAATCGGTTACAGCAAAGTCTATACAATCACTGTGATAAACACAGACAAGAGCAACTTGATAAGTCTTCATCATGTCTGAAAGTCATAACAAATGGTCCGTTTTAAAGAACATGCTCCTACGGGCCGGCCAGTGTCCAGAAAGGCTGCCCAACAAAAGCAAGATTGAAAACTGGTGCACACAACTTTCCAGGGAAAATAACACAATTATAAGAGTACACAGACTTCTCCATTATTAATTGAGTTGCTTTTCAACCGGCTCCCTCAAAAGAGCGCTCAATAATTTATCACCATGGAGACGCATGTCAAGTCAGTGGGCTTGGACACTTCATGAATATCAAATGAAAATGCAAAACAAAAGAGCTATACATCATTAAGGATCCTTTTAAAACTGCTTTTACTGAGGATTGTAACAAATCAGGGATCCTTGATTGTTCTCTGCTCCAGGACATCAATCACAATCCGCCAATTTGATCTCGCTTCGGAGGATGAAAGTCCTTGATGAAACACGTGGGAGCCAAATATACCACGATGACTGCGCCAATTGATGTGTAAAGATCACTTTGCAGGGAACGGCTGGAGAGGGAGTGACGCGCCCGCTGGGTCACGCTTTAATGAAGGTCTTCGATCAGTTATTAACGACACCGTTTCTCATTAGTTAATTGAATAAACTTACAAAATGGAGTTTCATGCTCCTCGTGTCGGTGGATCCATTCAAAGCTTGGGAGATGATGAACTTGGGATGAGAGGGCTGAGTGATGCTCTTGTTTTTATCGCTGCCAACATTCCAGTGAGAAGCGTGGTGGAGGTTATGAGGAATAAGACTAGGAAGCCCCTAGAGTGAGTGTCAGCCATTAACATGGCAGCGGTGGTCATGTGTGAATGCATGAACCACACAGGGATTTATTCATTATTTAATTGTACCACACAGAGCTTGTCTTGAAATGATGGTGTTAAACCTACCACAGCGGCCATGTGGGTTTTTGCAAAGGCTCAAAGTAACCATATTGATGGAATTGCATGCTTGATGTAAAGTATGCAGAAACAATTAAATAAGAATCAATGTGTCGTTTATAGCCAACGTTTAACTGAAGGGTTGCGGATAATATAATTATTACAATTTAAAGAGGCCAGCATTGATTTGTATATGTTAATAATAAATCAAAGGAGACCATAGAAAGGAGGTGCTTATAGGGACAAACCTATTAAGCCCAAAACTCACCAAACAAATCTAAGTGTTCTTTACGTTTGAAATATCAACCTTACAGGTGCTAATATGTTGATTATGTGTTGCACTGCTTGTTACGCTGCCTCCATGCTGCCAAAGGAAATGTCAAGGAAGTTCAGGCTCTTCCATTCATGGCCTCCTGTTTTCTGAAAGATGCACAACAACCCCTTTTTAAGTCTTACGTACAAGAATCCACAGAAGCAGTCTGTACCAATGAGAAGCAAAAAGTTTGAACGCCGTTGATTTGGATTTGGAGGTTTTTATGCACGTTCTGCAGTCTGCGTGTGGAGCGGCTCGCTGTCATGTTGTCTTTCCACTGAATGCCATGCAAATGACTGGCTCTCCCAGAAGACCGCTACCGCTCCTCCATTCGGCTTGGTGCTTGATTCGGTTGTTACAATTGTGCACAACACCTTACACAACTGTCTCATCTTCTTTCAATGCATCTCACACCCTAGTGCGTGTCTCTCTCCTCCTTCTTCTCACTCGGTAATGCACAACAGCACAAAGTTGCACACGGTGACGCTTCCAGGGACTTTTATTGATGCACCACACATTACCAAAAGATCTGAGTCTGTCCGCTTTCAAGACAAATCCAAATTTTGTTTGCTCTCAATCGTGCGATTTCACTAAAAACACTTCATCTGTGGCCTGAACGTTATGATTGAGAGGGTTGCCTATGAACATAACGTGCAAAGCTACACCCGGTGGGCGGCCATTGAAATTACCATGTGTATCTGTTTATTCTGCGCAGAGGGAAATTGGTGTTTATAGATGCACAACACATCCTCTTAGCTTAGCCGGGTTAGAGTTGAGGGTTAGCATATGGGTGCGTTTGCCTGCCTGAGTGAGTGTGTGTGTGTGTGTGCATGTTTATCAGGGAATTGGAGATGTGGGCCTATTTGGGAGGTCTCAAAGCGAGCAGGTGAGAGTCATGCTGGGTGTTCTCTCGGTTCAGTGCTAATGGAGTGCAATCCAGATCTCTCCTGGACCCATAGTTCCTGGTGACCAATCATTATGGGTTAGCTAATTTTGGAATTTGCTCTCTGTGTGTGTGCGTGTGTGTGTGTGTGTGTGTGTGTGTGTGTGTGTGTCAGAGCGAGAGAAGATGCTATACATACTTAAAAGAGAGTAGGACAAAATACATTATTCTCTGCAGTGAATAAATACTTATTTAAAAAAAGGTGCGCTAACTTACTATTATAAAAAGCTGTGGATGTAATGTTGTGTTTCAGCCGAAAATGTTTTGCACTTAGAAGGAATAAGTCAATTGTAAGCAGTCAATGTCTTTACCTTTCTGTAGATGTTCGGAGAAGAAATATAACTACATCATTCTTTGTTTTAGCTTCTTCTTTTTAGCCAAACCAAGTTCAGCATGCTTCACTGCTGAGTTTGGACATGATAACTGCATGTTTTGAGGGTTCGTCTGCTGTATTATTACACCAAAACTTGCATTATCTGGTGTGAAAGCAGAGACAGCAGAGGTACATGCAGCGTGAAAATTGGCCGATAAGATACTCCTTCAATTTCTTCCACTCCTTTGCTCACTCTCCCTTTCCATGCTGTTCACCCCCAAACAGAGTCACTTGTGTTCCCGGTACTAGTGATGAAACTAATGTTTCGTCTTGATTGTCCAAGAATAGATAACGGGGCTGAACCCGGTGATATATAGTGTCTATTGCGGCAGGCAAAGAAACTCAAGTGCTTGATCTCATATTTTCAAACACTCACCTGTTCTGTCCGTGGGTCCATGTTGAAGTGGGGTGTATTGATCAATTTGCCTCCTTTTCCCTCTGTTAGTTTCTGTATCTCCAGGCCATCCCATCCGAACACACACACCACGCAGTTTCTCATAAGAGATGAACGATTTCATCAGATGAAGACCGAGGCCCAGCTTTTAGCTACATGGGATACACTTAATCTAAGGAAATATGAGGGGAGATGAGGCCAGACCTGCGAATGATCTCACTCCACCATGCAGGTCATAATGAACAGCTGCTAATCAGCCTCATCCATTTTAAATAAAGATGAGAAAACCATCACATGCCCGGCCTAATGTGTCCACAGCGCCATTTACTATTTCATACCCAGCAGTGCTCTCTTGTCTTTCCTCAATTTTACAAATGTCACTATTGCAAAGATGCGATAGAAACATGTTTACTAGCGGGACTAAAGAATCATGGTGGTCCCTGATGAAATTAACTTAACTTAGATGGATAATGCTATGCAGTCTCATTTTAAACACACAGCAAATAAGCTTTCTAATCTTTATACCAGGTGATCTATCAGCTTACAATTACTGTTTGTATGTTCAGGCTCTAATAATATTTCAGCATGTAAATGCATTTCCAGGAACTGAAGCAGAACAAATGCATGGAAACACACGTTGCGTATTCCTAGCTAATGGGTACGTATTTCCTATTAGACATTTGAAAACCCGCCGTGTGCTAATTTACGATGTGCCAAACAAAAGCCCTGCACGGATTGCGCTCACCCCCAGCTGTGGTTGAACCACATAAGACGAACTTCGTCTGTAACCCAGTTGTCTTAAAAAGGGGAGGAGAAGTGCATACAGAACTTTTTTACCACACACAGCCCATTTGCTATTCCCGACATGAAATAGAGTTGGCCCCTCGGAGGGATTGGGGGTCTGTTTTTGCTGATTCCTCTCTGGTGGTGAGGGAGCGCGAGGTGGGCTGGAGGGGTGGGGAGGTGGAGGGAGCCAGAGGTCCGGGGCGTGTCGAGCCACCAGTCACCGTTGGATGTTAATGCACTGAATAACAATCCAAACCGATCTGTCATTAACATCCATAACCAGCGCGCCGTGCTGAATGACTAACATCTTGAACACATAAATTGGACGAGAAAGGCAAATAACCCGTGGAAACTTAGAGTGATCATGAATAACAAAGCGTGTGCTCTTAAGTTCCCTGGGAATACAGATGGCGGGCGAAGATACAGCATGAGCGCGCCGTGGCAAGTTACTGTGTCGTGGTTCTCTCCAGAGAATCAAAGACTTCAACCAAATGCTTAAATGCATCACATTGAGAAAACCTCCTATGAAAAGTTTATGAGACACGATCCCTGAAGGGCCTTAAGAGATGACAAACCCATCCTAACTACTGGATATTCTTTAGTTTTTCAACGCAGTCAACCCTCGACAGTTCTATTTTCTCGCAAATGTTCTCTTGATGCACACAAGCCAGAGGAAAAACGAAACAAGTGTTATTCGAATACACACCAACTGAACCGAGATTACACATAAGGCGGCATGAAATGACTTTAAAAAAGTGATAAATTGATTCACAGACATGGCTGAATGAGCGAAGTGACACCACATTCCCCCAGAGCTTTGTGCGCTAGTACGTGTGTGTTTAATTCCATCCCCTGCGTGGCAACACAATCCCAGTGTCTTTTTTCTTTTTTTCTCCCTTTTTTTGTTTCACATTGGGCACCGGCGTTCCCTCCCTCTGGAAGTCCATCAACACAACACGGTCAGCCGAGCAGAACGTGTGTACGTGGGATTGAGCGAGAGTGCGCGCTTGTGTGTGTGTGTGTGTGCCGCACGAGAGCACTGATACGCGCCGCTCCGCTCTACACCTCTGCGCTCGGTATTGCACCGCGGTTTCATCATCCGTAGCACAGGTTTGATAGGCAGTTCCTCTTATTAGAAAACCTGGAGGGGGCGAGCCGCTGTTAAAATGAGACCCTCTTTATCAAATTCTGATGAAGTGCCTGAAGTGAACACAAGGTTAACTAAATTGCATATCCCTTCTGTTGAACACTTTACAATCCACCATAACCTCTGCACAGAGGATTGTAAGACACAGGGATTTTGTAAGTACAAACCAGAAAAGAGCGGAGTTTCTCTCCCTCAAATCGCTGTGAAATGTGTCTCACTTGTTAGGGTTGTAGCCTGCTTCTAGCCGGGGGCTGCGACGAGGCGTCGGAGGTATTTCTGGGTCTCCGGCATCACACACCAGAGCTGCCGTGTGCGCTCCTCACCGCACCTTGACAGTGACTTTGTGTGACAGCAGATATAATGTGATTTCGCCTGTCCCCGGGGTCTCGGGGCTGATGATGGAGACTTCTGTGCTCTGTTTTTGCTCCCCGGCGACAGCCGTGACAGAAACGGGAAAGAAAAGGCTTGAGCGTGATGATCAGTGGCGTTTTTCACACGGCTTCGAGATCCCTCAGCTTGTGCCCTGTTGCCCACGCCTGGCTGACAGAGGAATTAGGTCCATACGTTCAGACTGAAATTTCCTGGTCTGGGTTTGTCTCCGCTTGGGCACAATCACATCAGCTCGCTGACACTCTGTCGTGCGATTTCAGGATCGTTCTTTTTATTTATTTACTTTCAACCTGAGACAAATGCTGCACAGCGTCTAGTACATTGCGGTTTGTTTTACAATATTGCCACGAGTCCACAGCGATTTGAATGGCACAGAAAGGTAGGACGCCACCTTTGCTGCGAGCGTGTCACATCAGGTGAAGCTGCGGTGTGTCATAAACGCAGGCTGTACACAGGCCTCTGCTGTCTCTGAAGCTCACGGGCCAAAACAAAGCCAACCAGTTATGTCATGTGTGCTTGGTCCCGATGTTCAAAATAAAGGCACTGCTTCCTTTACTTATGTAAACCAGAATGGGAAAACATTTATCGCCAATGTACGTCAGACATGCAAGGAATTGTACTTGGTGGTTGGTGCGAAACAACAGATGGACAACAAGACAACGGACGACAAAGTGCAAGGCAGTTAACAACCAAAACAACAAAAAACACTAAGCACCTAATCACCAAGGCAGCCATCTTGGAAAGAACCAAGATGACGGTGTTCTATTAGACAAAAGCGTTTATCAATAATGAAATAATGAGGCACATGAATTACAAGATTTATTTTCGTATTCACATAGAATACTGTTATACCGATATATACCGAGTTCTGGATTTTCACATCTTTACATTCAGCAATGTGAAGAACTAACAAATTGTTTGCAGCTCAATTAGCACAATTAGCTGAATTGTTGACAGACATGACAGACTGGAGGTTTTACCTTGAAGGACCCAACCAGCATTAACCCTCCTGTTGTCCTCATTTTCTGTCTACACCCCATTTCTTCCCGGTCAAAATGGACCTTGTGGGTCCTGGGATCATCTTAATGACGTTTTGTTCTGCAAGCCTGCCGTGTTGCTCACATGCTGCTGAGGAACATGTTATTTTGCCATTTTTTGAAAGGAAAGTCTATCTTTCAGCTTCAGGGTTGGTTGATCTGAGACACAACTAAAACATTGTAACATTCTGTGGTGTCTAAAAAACTCTGTGATCTTGATTTCAACTCTATTGGGTCATTTTGACCCGAAGACCACCGTTGTAACTTTTTTTGTACAGCTTACATGGAAATGTGAATAAAAGCAACATTTCACTTTTTCTACTGTTTGGGGCCAATCTAGGCAAAGTCATACAATTTCAAGTTAAAAAAATATTGTTTAGGGGATTTTGGGGGGGTTTTTAACACAGTGGCAGGTCATTTTGACCCGAAGACAACAGACCTCCGTGTCTTTTTTGTCACCTCTTTGCCGCTCCTAATATTCATAATGACCACACGTATCAACAGCCACAAAAATACATAGCCTTGATGTCTTTCACTCCTTTCCCCCCCCAGGGTAATATACAAATGCAGCTTCAGTCATTTTTACAGGCTCCAGTCAACTTTTAGACAATCCACTCCCTGCTTGATGAAACACTGAATCGCGGCTTCCTTCCGGCGTTTTATTCCATCTAAATAATGCAGCCGCAAAGAGTCATTGGGGGATCCATTATAGACGGACTGATATAGAATGCTGGGATGCATGATCAGACGCTCTTATCACTTTCACAGAGCATGTTAAAGTGCAGCAGGGGGAACTTTGAATTGTCATGTCACTCCTAAGTGCTTAACCCTCTGTTTGACGCGATAGCAGTATCCAATTTGAACAGTTTGGTATTTATTATGGAGGTTGTCCTCCCCCCCCACCATCTACAACAGATCCAGGTGATGTACGAGGAGATGCTTCATGGAGTAGGAATAAAGGACATTACATGGTGCTGGTGCAAAGTTTGCGACTATACAGCAGTCCCTGTTATTGGGGGGGATATGACAAAGACGTAGCGTCGGAAGCTGTGAGGGCATGGGGGGGGGGGGGGTAGGGGGGGTGTCATAAGGCTGGGGGCATTAACAAAGCCTACCTAGCATATTCAATTCATCTTCGGCAGCTTCCCAGAGAGGGGAACTGGTAATTACACATAGTCCATTGGAGAACAAATGAGCTTGACAGTGTTCCATGAAGAGGGAGTGAAAGAGGTTCACGTTCACAGGTGGAGTCTGTTATGCTCTTTTTCTTTCCCACTAATCTGCCTGTCAGTAATGAAGTCTGGGCAGCTTAAGTGTGGGAGAGAGAAGGCGTCATCCATTAGTCTCATCCATTTCCATTAATGTTCCGGATTACTTATTATTCCCTGATTAATAAACACTCGGCTTGCATGTCCTCGCAGAAGCCTCAGTAATGACAGCTTTATTAACGATTAGCATTAAGGTTATTACTATCCGTTACTGGTGTTCACAACTACCAGCTCGACCTGTGTTGTTTTGATGAGTGTTTTGTGAGAGCGAGGAGATGAAAAAATAAGGATGAATTGCTCACTGACATCATCGTCTACTTTCAAGGTAATCATTTCATAAACAATTCACATTACCTTGGTATTTGGACATCCTCAAGCAACAACACGTAATCCAATTAGTGAACTGAGCGAGGCCCTATTGATTTGAGGAAAAACATTACCCAATCCATTTTGTAGCTGTAATGAAATTCCTTTACTTTGGGTTCCGAAACAGTGCGAGAGCGAGAACGGGTGCACGTGCACGTGTGCGTTCGTGCTCCACACAAGCCGAGTACATCATTTGGCGTTAGGCATGCTTCTCACAGCACTCCCTAATGGGGTGTAGAGGTCTCCCACCACTCAAATAACACACACCAATACAACCAAAATGGGACGCGGGATTTACTTTTTGTTGTTTAATCACATTTTCTCAACGGGAACACACGAATGAACCCGACATGATGCTGCTTGCTCCGCTGCATCCAGGGTCAGCCGGTGAAACGCCGGCACACACAAATTGTCAAACTTGTCCTGAGCACCGCGCGTCTTAAATATTCATGTTAGACAGGACTTGAACCCGTGCCACTGTAACTCTTAGTTGGATTATATATTGGACACAATTAGATTGTAGCGGAGTGGTATAAATAGCCTTGGGCTGTTTGCATGAATTACACCATGCCGGAAACTGTTGTCGTGCATTGTGTTGCAGTGTTCGCGTTTTGCCTGTGCAAATCTCCCTGGTCTCGTGACACTAATCCCCAGCATAGGAAATTCTATGTTGTCTCATTTAACACCACGCCCCAGGTTGTTTTATTCTCAAATGATTTCGTAGGCAAAAATAACTTGATTAGACTCCGAGAAAAATGTCAAGGGTGGAACTATTGATTGTATGCAAATGGTATTAATCTAAGACACAATTGTGTTGGCCATATTTTCTCGTATTTATTTCTCTCTGTCCCTTAAATCAGAAGCCTTCCCACTTAAGCCCACACTCCAATCCAATTATATAGATAAATAGGCTAATCATGCCACAACATTTTAAAATGAGGTCCACGGGCAAGGCGATAAGCATAATCATCCGCAGTGCCAAATTTACAGCACAATTTTAGATAAGAGAAATGGGGAGAAAGGCAGAGAGGGCAAATTGAACAGATACATAGTTCCATTTGAGACATCAACTTATGGATCATTAGGGGACAAGATAATGAGGGGGGAGGGGGGACATTTCATTAACGGAAATAAACATTAGATATAAAATACTTTTCTATTTACTTCACTTCGCATAATTCATGGGAATGTGATGAGAGCCTGTGTTATCGAGGGAGACCGATGGGGCTCATGTTGTTGAAAAGCCTCCTTGCAGCGTAATAGGAAATTCTGGAAATTTCATGTTTAACACATTAACAATACATTGCAGATAAGCTGTAAGTGTTTATTTGCTTTGATATTGCTTTGTTACAATATATAGCTGCACAATATTTGGATTTCTATAACAGCTTCTGTTATTTGAGTGGAAGATTTGAAGCACCAATACCTTGGTTTCCTTTGCAAATGTTGATTCTCTCTATCAGAGATAAGGCGAGGCCCGTCATTTGTGTTCTGTAAATGTTGTGCGTGGCTTTCCCCGGTGTTTGTAATAGCTTTGGTTTGTCTGTCACCATCACAACAACCTATTGGCTCCGAGATAACTCCAACATCCCGCTTGGCGAAAGAAAATGAAGTGCTCTATTCAGCTTATTTCCTCCCTATTGGGCATGTGTTTATTTCTTTGATTTTTTCTAATCAATGAAACATTTCCCTCTGAGGGGGGTAAGTGTGAAATCTTGTGCCCGAGCACATCTCTTAAGTTAAAGGCAGACAGCACGGAGCATGCGAAGCGTTTGGTTTCCGTGTGTGGGAGGGACTGGATGAAGGTTCGGCGGGTGGAAGAAGGGTCGATAGACATGCACTTCTGTCTACTTCCATGGAACACAAAGGCCACGTTGACAGTTTAGGACTTGACTTCACTTGGCAATTAAGTTAAAACACATCAAGCTTACACACACACACACACACACACACACACACACACAAAAGTACGGTGTACTCCATGAAATCTGTCCTCATCCACATGAAGATCTGCTCGGACCAAACTCAACACAGCGCGACTGAAGCCTTAACTCACCTTCCTGCGTGTACGATATCGCATCCGTATCCTCCACAGCTTTGATGAAACTACTGAGGGTCGAATCAGTCCATCTGAAATCTTTGAACTTGTTTTTTATGTGCTACATTACAGAAACCAATCTTTAATCACACAGTGATTATTATTATTTGTCAGCATTATTATTACATAATATTCCACTTTATAATCAGTGTAAAATGGCTATGTTAGAGTGAAATGAAAGGTGTCATTTAGAAATATACCAATACTTGATTCCCTAACACACAGACCTCAAGCAGCTTATTTCATTACTCTTCCCAGTGCCAGTTTAAATGTAGAAGTCACCTCTATTGATAATGCCTTCCCTCCTGAAAGCAACTAATGATCAAAAACAAAACAATGTGTCCAGCATAGCTAAACACTGTAATAAACATTCAATAAAAAAACACCCCAACAGGAACGCAGGCTTAATCACCAATGTCCCACACAACCTTTAAAGAGCTCAATCAAATATAAGAGCAGTGAGACAGCGGTTTAATCGCTGCGTAACAGCACTGATCGATAGGGATTTGTATTTGAAGGACAAAAATGTGTTTTTACCCCGCTTTGGAGTCTTTGTCCAATCACAAGCTGTGATTGAGGGTGACAGAGGCGTTGCCTGAAGCATCCCAAACCAAACGATCCGTCAGTCAGACCTCTCTAGTCACAGAATATTCAAGGGAAATGTTTTCTTGTTTCGGATAGAAAGTTCTATCATGTCGAGACACAACAGCTGTAACAACCAAACAACACTCTGAGTGAGATATGCACCTTTGAAACTGGGTTTATATTTATAGTATTCTTGCCCTGCTTTATTTTTCCAATGAGGCACTTTATCCTGACATCAATACGAGGACATCTACACGATTCTACTAAAACACGACCTCCTCACATCCACTATTTAATTAGAGAATAAAGGAATGAGCTGAAGCACCCTTTTCCTGCTGGTCAGCTAATCACCGGGAACATCTGATTGCCGCCAAGTGTCTCTCTCCACTTGTTGTGATGGTGGCGTCTCAATCTTGATTACGGCGCATTCTCAAGTTCCATTGGATAACTTGTGTATGCCAAATGCCATGTAAACGGAGTGAAATATACCTTATTAGTATTGAGCAAAACCTTTCTCCAACGCCTTGATGATTGCAAGGTTAACTGAAATTCTAACAATGTCACTTAGTACAAGTTTACTTCAGGTGGAACCCTGGCACGAGTAGTAGGTTTGCCAATGCTGTGCTCTACCAGAGGACCTCGCATTGACATACAGGTGAGACTTTTTTGCGCTACCATACATAGTTGTTTTTGCGGGATCCTACATTGCCTTGTGACCCATGTTCATAGGTTAACCTATGTTCCAAATATCCCTTAATTATTCATGACCAGTGAGTATAGAAAGATTTGACATGCTAGTGTGGTTTGGAATAAACAGATCGGCCTCCGGTGGATCGCCAGAGCCCGCAAAGCCTTCTCTGCTAGCCTATACATCAGCAGAAAATACATTTTTCATATATTCTTCCCCAAATACGTGTTAAAGGTCTATTCTCTTTATTTAATAGCCTCGCTCTTGGTCCAACCTCAGGTTGAGATTTGCAGGACCTTTATGCACCATGCAGGGCCAGCAAAGTGAACCAGATGACCATGTGACAACCTAAATGAGCGAAACCATGCAGATCTACAATCTGTTTTTTTTTTTATCTTCACTCGCATTGGCTGATGGATAAGTGATCAATCTGGTCATAGATTAACTTTTCAACTGCATTTTCTAGACAAACTATTCAAACTGTTTCTAAAAGTCAAGCATTGTATGAGAAGCACAACAACATGTAACTGATGTGTTGCTGCTGATATTATATACTGGTCAAGGAACGGAACTAGCCACAACAGATGTTTTGCACCACACACACACACGCACACACGCACAGAGATTTTAGTTGAAAGATAGAACATAAGAGATGTGCATCTCTCAGAAACAGCAACCATAAATCACATTTATATTTGAAAAAAAAACAATCAATACCAGCAGCGCCGGATGAATCCATGCAAATTTAAGGAACATTTTCACTGCTTCTGGGCTGAATGCTGTACATGACCTGGAATGAATGTGCTCTCAATCAGCCAATCAATTGGTATTGCTGGGGGTGCTAGTGAGTAAACTAATCCCTGGGGTGGCTCCAGGGAAATCTGGATTATATTGCATTTCTACTCAGCAAAGTCTGTTTCTGCTGGAAGGCGAAGCAGACTAATCAAACAACATCACTATAGAAGATCAATAGTTACACAAATGGATGTCTTGTTCCGCATCCCAGCCCATTTCATTCAACATTGTATTAAAAGCTCAATTATACTTTACCTTCATATAAACTTGAATCTGTTTTTTTTTTTTTTTTTTTTACCAAGATATACATTCTAGGATAATGATAGCCTTATAAGATGACGTATAGTCATGCCTTGTGCTTTTTGATTGGAAAAATGTGCAAATAACAAGCTGGAAAAATCACAACACATATCTGTATGTTATCTGAGCAAAGCAAGATGCGATCTACAATACCACTGTGGCATCAGTCGCACACAGACTAAAGGTTGGTTATCTTCTGCTGATTCATAGCTGACTCTATATTCTTTGATGCAAACAGCACTTATGCAAAGGATATCGGGTTTCAGAAAAAGATGTTAATGCATGAATCGGATAATCTTTCAGAACGGAGAGTGTTTTGAAGACAGTAATGCACAGCGGCATAGTGTCTTCACACTGTGGGTTAAAGTATGTGCTTGTTTGTGTATGAAGGCTTTGAGGGGGGAGGGGATATAATGAATATAACCTGGCTATCAGTTGAGAAGAGCTGCATACATTTCTTTCACAAATAATCTAATCTTTTTAATTTGTGAGATAAGGCAGAATTGACTGTAATTATGTGCAGCTGGGTCGGCGAGGAATTCATAAAAAAAAAAAAATGAGGCTAAGCCCATCTGCTGACTGAGAAACTGGGGGAGGCAGCGACACTGGAGGGAGAGAGAGAGAGAGAGAGAGAAAGAGAGAGCGAGAGAATGAAAAGAAGAGACTCTAAAATCATTAAATCAGCCACTATCTCCTCTCCTCTGTCACTCAGAGAGAGAAAAAAGAGGCACTAATGAAATATTAATGCCTTCCTTATTTTGAGATTTACATTAATCTTTCCTCTCTCTTTCTTTCTGTCTGTCTGTCTCTCTTTCTTTCTCCCTCCTCCCCATCTCTGTGTGTGCAATTTGAAAGCTGCGCTCGGAATGACTTGAATATATATTTCTAATGAGACGCCTGCACCACAGAACTCTCATTTCTCTACCTGTTTTGCAATCCAAAGTTGCATATATAGCAGCGCGAATGGGGTACTGTGCTTACGAGAGCAGGGAATGAGGCAAGGGGGTTGGGAGGAGTAGTGAGGGGGGGGGGAGGGGGGGGCGGGGTGGGTGTCATTTGATCTGAAAGTGAAGAGAAAGATAAAAAACGAGAACGAAAGCGATAACAAGGGAGTGAGCGAGCGAGTAAGGAGGCAGCGACTTCGGCTGTAGCGACTGCAGCGGAGAAAGACGGGCGTTCGGGCAACGATGTGGCTGTTTCCTCTGGTCTGCTCCGGATATTTAGGAGGGGTTTCAAATGAGAGATCAAAACCAAAAAGCTGGTTGTGGATGCTCCTGGTAGGTGGGGAGAAGTCACGAGTGTGCAGGGCCGGCGCGAAGCATAAGCGAACTAAGTGGCTCCAGGGGGCCCCAAGCACCCTGGGGCCCCCCTATTATAAGCTCACTGTATTCGTTTATAATTTTCGCTATAGCATTATAGCGTGACATTTGTGCCAATAGTCTTCTAGCACAGGTGACTCTGCGTGGTGGGAGGGGGGGCCCCCAAATCAAATTCTGCTTAGGGCCCCTAAGAGGCTCGGGCCGGCACTGCGAGTGTGTCACGTAAATCCGCCGCAGTTTACTCAACGTCCGCCCTCAACTGAGACCTGAAGCAAAAGCAAACATGACACCACTGACACACATACACACACACAATGCACACAGGCCTTTAAGTAGGAGAGTGTTTGATTACCTCAGTTGTGCTCTCACATTCACACACACACACAGACACACACACACACACACACGGCTGAACGTGAAACCCTATGTCAGCCCCGGGAAAACTGCTATGTATGCTTTTGACTCTGGAATGGGTTCATAAACTGGAAAGTGTAAGGCCCCACGATACCGCTCAAAAGCGTCTCACCTCGACGACTTTGGTGTGAACCTTCCGCTTACACGCAGTATACAAGAAACAGTGGAAATACTGAAACAGCTGCAATTTTTACCGCCGCGCTGTGAAACAAACCTAAGTGCACATAAGTAGGGGCGGTATGGTACATTGATTGTGGAAGTGAGCATTTCTCTGCTTACTGCTATCCCATCAGCGCTTCATCACTCCCAGGGCGAGACTTTCCTGGCAGAACTGAGCATTCCCGTGTCGTCCTACACGACGCAGTAATTTCCCCTGTAGTGTTTCAATTGCGGCTACACATATTCACCATGCAGACGCGAGAGCTTCACCCCTCGGGCGCCCGGCGCTGAGGCAGTGTGGTGGCACACTCAGCGTAATGGCGTGGCAGTCATACACCAGGCGCAAACGCGGCAAATGGCAAGCTGCAAGCTGATGCCATTGCTGCTACACTGTCTGATGTTGTCTGTGCCTGCAGGGTGTAAGTAAGTATGAGTGTGTGTGTGTGTGTGTGTGTGTGTGTGTGTGTGTGTGTGTGTGTGTGTGTGTGTGTGTGTGTGTGTGTGTGAGTGGCGAAATGGAGGGGATGCTTGGAGGCGGAGGGCGTGGAGGTGTCTAGTGCGTGTGTGTTAAGGAAAGAAGAAAAAAAATGGATACAATGCCAATCACATGGATAGACACTCTTCGTCTTCCATAGAGACCGAGGACAACAAAGAAGTGAGTTAAGAGGCAGACATGGCTCGGAGGACGCCAGAGACCGCCTTCCAACCCTGCCATCCACAAGTAGACACACGTAGATTTCAGGACGAGGTAATTGGCTGATTTAACTCTGCTCCTCACTGAAGGGACGGGTTGTGAAAGTGCTGCGAGATATTATTAAAAATTAATACATTTAAAAACTGTCAAAAAGTTTGTGAGTCGGATACAGACAAAAAACTGGAACAAAAAAAAAAATACTGTAGTAATATGTAGTAAATGGGCTCCTGCAAACGATAGAAGCCTAGTTACCACAACACGTCACCAACGCATGAAGAAGACATTAATGACATCAAGCCCAACATTAGCCATGAAGGAAGATGCTGAAAAACATTTGAACTTAATCAGACACTTACGTGGATGCTAATCAAGAGTAATCGCAGTTTCTGGCTTGCCTCACGACAGCCCGCAACCTAACTGCTAACGAGGGCGCGTTCATGGGCAACATGAGGTGTTCGTGCTCTTTTTATTTTAAATAAATACCGGCAAAAGTAAATTGTACGGCTATTGTGTTGCATTTAAACACACAATGAATCCTGAGAAGGATTTCTGCTCCAAACAAACAAAATCAACATCACTTTCACTATCATCAATGCCAATTATAAATTGCGGAATATTTATACAGATAATCAATTACAGCGTGTCTGTCTGAATACATTAACATACGTAACAAACAAGCCCAATGGCATAAAATGGATAATGATGCACAATCCTGTGAGTCATTATCTGGCTTGTTTTTTTTTTTTACAGATCACTGGTGGTGCACATTTGAATTCCTCCAATTCTCAAGTCAGGAGGGCACCTTGACAGTGGATATTTTGGTTTCTGTTCTTCGAAAATAACAGGGAGTACGGGGTAAATTTGATCCAGTGGGTATTCTTGAAAATATCTGCAGCTCTCTCCCTCTCTCATTACCGAGTCTGAGCTACGGACTTCCATAATCCTGGAAGGTTTAACGCTGCCTTGTTGTGATTGGTTAGACATTACATCAGGGTGATGTAATACTCCCAGGACTGGCTAGTGTGTCGGGCATGGGGAGGGAGTATGGGAGGAGGGCGGGGAGGTGGGGGGAGAGGGGGGGTGTGCTGAACACTGAGCGAGAAGAGAGGGAGGAAAAAGGGTTTTTTATCGAGCAGAAGAACTCTCTCTCTCTCTCTCTCTCCCTCTCTCTCTCCCTCTCTCTCTCCCTCTCTCTCCCCCTCTCTCTCCCCCTCTCTCTCTCTCTCCCTCTCTCTCTCTCTCGCCTGCAGCCAGTGAGTGTGCATGTGCAGCCGCCACAGAAAGCCTCTAATCCCAAAGCACACAGCGGTGCTTTGGAGAAGGGGGGGAAATAATCAAGACTGTTTCCACAGGCCCCCGTCTAAAGGCTGGAGATAAGCTTTGCTGTGCTTGCTGCCGTGTGTACTGGTAGCAGCTGTGTGTATTGGGGATACACACACAAAGCAGAAATGGGATTTTTGGGGAGTTTGAAATTCAATCATTAATTGCAAATAGACAGAGGAGAGGGAGGTGATTGTTAGGCGTGGACGGAAAATGCCAAGGCATTTGGTGTCGTGCATAATGACTCATAGCCAATTTCTCACTTCAGTGCGAGGTGCTTTTTCATGGACCCAAACGATGTTATAGCATATCTCTGACTTGAGATGGGATTTGTGGTCAGGAATAACGAGGGTACAAGCAATGTGTTTTCACCTGATTGCTTTGACGCCACGGCAGACGATGTTGTCAAATGCTAAAACAAAAAGGGTGGTTGGTAAAATAAATGATAAGTTAAAACATAGATTGGAAAGTTAATTCAGGGTGAACTGAATACAAACATAATCAATGTGGCTTCTGCAGTGGACTTGTGAAGGTCAAAGGATCACGAAGTGCATTCCACATCAGAATGATTTCAATTTGTAAAAATTCGACCAGCTAATGGAAAATAATGACGAATATAAATAACATAATTCTTCAACTAAAGCAATACTTCTCACATACAGTGTGATTTATAATAGACTGGCAATAGACTGGCACAACATTAGGATGCCCATCTATCTCTCTTGACAGTGAATATTCTACAAGGCCACACAAAGTGCAACGCTTGTCAAATTCATGATCTATATTACCAAATATTAGGAGAGCCGACTAAAATGGCCTTCCAAACTGGAGGTCAAACTCTTTCAGCGTCTAAGAAAATGTCACACGGTGGGCCCATCATTCGGCGCCGAGGCTCCACGGACGTCTTCCGTCTCGCAGTTTGTATTAAGAAGAAAATGCGTTTCCCTTGCCCAAATTTACAGATAATGAATTCAGAGTGCTGAGGAACCGCAGGTAAATGCGGCAAAACGCATTTTGCATTTGGGATATTGTAAACAAATATTGAGCGCTGAGGGAAATAGAATTCGAGGGAAAGAATACGCCTGAGGAGACCTGCTGAAATCTGGAGCCCACAATGAAACGAGGGATTCAATTGATTTGTGTTCAGAAGTATTACGAAGATAAAAGGAAATGGCTCGAAAGGCTGACATAACTTACTTGCCGAAGATGCTGAGAAATAATTCCTTCGTAACTACTTTCAGGTCATTCATTGCCCCGAGTTCAAATGCTCTCATGTTGCATTACAAAGTCCTTTAAGAGTGAACACGTGCACTTTTAGAGGCGGATAATGTTCATTCATAAACACAATTCTTACAACTTAACTTGATGTTGACATGCAACGTCTACCTGCTGTCAGCCACAAGACTGACAGAAACCTCTGCGGTATTATGAAACCAAAGTCGGACCGCCTTTGAAGGAAAGGGGTTGGAAAAAAGAATGACAACTTGTCGAAATGAAAGACAGCCATTGCTGATTCTGCTCGGGGGTAGGAATAGAAACTGGGCAATGATTACAATGGTTGCACACAGACAGAAACATGTGAGCACACTCACGCTCGCTAACACACAGTTCCGATGCCTGTGGCTGCTTAGTGACTAATTGCACATTCTGGATAAAAAAAGGGTTATGGCGATAATTTAATCCAACACATTATGATCTTTCAAATGACGCGTTTGACGAGGAAGTGTGTTGCTGTTAGAACACATATTAAACACATTTTTCAAATTTAGAATACATAATAATCATAATTTCAACAAGATTGTGACAGATTTAATATGTTATTAAGTCTGTCATTGTTAGATCTGCATCCACAGGGCAGACTGAAGTTTTATTCAACAAAAAAAAAGGTTCAGGACGAAGAATCGGAGGTGGAGACTGGGGGAGGCCTGATGTTAAAGCTCCGCACGGGAACTGGAGGAGCTGGTCGACCAGTAGAAGGCAAGAAAATATCATTCTGCAGAACAGCAGCCGGGAAGCAGTTTACCACAAGAGTAACTTGACGACGACTGGAAGAACAGACTGGGCTTATGCACTGGAGGTGAGTGGAGGCAATCCAGATGATCAGCAGCAGGTGGCAGGAATTGCAAGATGATCCCACCTAGACCAGCTGACGACCAGGAAGGAGGGGGAAAAAAAACACAAAAAAGACAGACACAAACCCAACAGTTATCATACATGTTGGCCATATCACTGAGCACTAGATTACAGTCACCAAAGCAACACAATTAAAACCGGCTCTCTGTAGCTTTATTAAGTGTCCTCTCTGCCTCATACAAAACATCCGTGTTCCTGTAAATCGTGCCCTTGAGTGCTTATTAAACGCACAAACACCTTTCTGATTATTATTCCACTTCACATACGACCCGTCAGCACGGATCTTGAGAACCAAGCTCTCCGCGCGCCACCTTGTCTGCACTCCTCTCCGAAAAAGTCCAACCCTCGGCTGCACTGCGACATGTTGTAACGCGTCTCCCTGTGCACTCAGGTCCGTGTGTTTACGCCCTGCCTGCATGGTTGACACCGTTATATAGTAGCTGTCTGCGGCGCGCTGCACTCCTCTCCCCTCGCTGTGACAGAGGTCAGCGAGTGCTCCGAGCCCCGGCTGACGTCATGCTGCTGCAACCCCCCGCAGACACACCGGTGGACGGGCCGACCGGCGAGCAGACGGGGTGTATTTATAGCCTTTTTGCCTTTGCGTCCTCACGCAGCAGCAGGCTGCACGGCCAGATACGCCCCAACGGAAAAGAAAAAAAAAAAACACCCCAACCAAGTTGTCTGTATTAGATGATATCCACAGTTCTCCATTTGCGAAGAGATAAAAAGCGCTAAAAATGTGTGAAAATGGGCGGCACAGGGCATGTGATCCCTTCAGGTGAACGTTTCTCTCTTTCACACGTCGGGGAGAAGCTGTGCACGTTGGAATGTTCGTCTCCCACGGTTAATGAACACATTGTGCCGCACATCGGCTAATAACGCAGTGAGGATGTGCGCTTAGCACAATGCTTTACACCATTACTTATCTAATAAACTGTAGGAGGCAACCGCCATTAGCGCTGGCGCTGATGCCGATATTCACCTCCCACTGGCGGACTCCTGCGAGCTAATCTGCCGTGGTGCTGTATGCAAATATGAAACTGTTACTGTCAGGATGCCGTCTAATTCCACATCATTCTCCGGGTAGCAAGCCAATCAGGTTGACTTTGAAATGGATTGTGGGTGATTAGCCGGGAATGCTGGGAGAATGCCGGGGTCTCTCTAGTGAACCCTGCAGCTGGTGCCGGAGTCAGCGGAGCAACGATCCAGGTAATTAATTCTCTGACAAGCATCAGTGATTTGGAAAATCAGTAAGAATGGCAGACGCTGATCAAAAGGGAAACACGTGGAGAGATGTTTAAATAGTGGGCGTTGGAGGCGTCAGTCACGCGGGGGAGGGTGGGGGCCCCAGACGCGGGGCCCACAGCACAAACACCAAACAACACAATGCACTGAGCTGACTATCAAACAACAGCCGGCTCGAGGGTTCCCTGTGTGGTTAAGATTGCCACTCAAAATGCAGGAAGTTAGGCCTTGCATAATGTGTACACACACACACACGCATGCAATTAATAGAAGTTGATCCATACACACACACACACACACACACACACACACGGGTAAATGTATCCACATGCACTGGCATGCATTCAGGCACATAGGCAAAGCATAAACATGCTATTACAGTGCACTCAACATGTGTAGTAAACAATTCATGCACTGTATATGGATTGCAAAAATACAGATAAACGACACGTGTATATTCCAGTCACATTTCCAATGCGTGCAGTACAAACACAATGAACGTACACCCAAGAAGCATAACTCAATATACACACATGGACATGTGGTAAAGATCAATCCATTTTCAGTATTTATTATACATATTGCACTAAGCCCATATCTGTTGAATGAAATGCAAACAGTGGGATGATATTCATGGGCATGGGATGACATAGATGCATGCGCGCACACAGCACTCTTCATAAATGCACGAGGGGTTGGGTGAACGGTGCCGCCATAGCCTTGATTAAATCATACGTATATCCTTTATTTGATTTTATGGGTGGGGACGAAAAACACACAAGCCGAAAAAAAGAAAAAAAAAGCGTAATGAAACATCATCGGCGCGGCTGTTACGGACACAGCGCACAGAATACAAATTCCTCACGCAGGTATTTGTTTACCTCCATCAGTATTCATTATGCGGGTGAATTTATCATTGGAATGTAGCTATTGATCCGCTATTAAATCTCATTGTTATGTTCCTATTCAGCAGTGAGCCAGGTGAGGAGGGGGAGGGGGGGGGGGGGGGGGGTGGGGGGAGGGTGACCAAATGTCATGGTGACAACATGCCGAATTGTCAAAGGTACCTTTATCGATCAAGATAGACCCGGAGAGAGAGAAGGAGAGAGAGAGAGGAGAAACTTCAGCGGGACCCCGATCGTCTGACATTTCAGAAAAGCCGTCCTCTTTCCATTTTGCCACCGTCCATTGTTGCTCACAAAGAGCGCGGACGCCTTGGATGAGGCCATTTGAGCGACGGCCTTTGCTTACCAGCAGACACGGCTGAGTGGGTTCAGGTGTAGTTTTGCAAAATAGAGAGTCTTGCCTAATAAGTTTTTATCCGTGGCAACTTTAACACCTCGCATGCTGTGTTCCTGAGAAGGTTGGCTGGGAATTATTTAGCCCTGACATTTGAAAGGCCTCGCTGTGAAACCATGTCGGCTGTTAATCCACACACACACACACTGGAGGGAGGCTCTGGTTCCGTAAGTGTCCAATTAGCTTGCCAGCCATGTGCACCGATTCTTCAGACAACTTTGATGACTCACAAACGTCCCCGGTGGGATTTTCCCCCTTTCGTTTCTTTTTACGGTTCACGTCCAAATGAAAGTGAGGGGTCTTAGAACCGAGTGTACACGGGAGAGCTGGGCTGGATGACTAAATGAGTGTTGTCATATCGAGGCGAAGCTGCCACCAAACATGTCAGTTGGGAGCAACAACACAATGAGGGCAGGCCCGCGCTGCACCGTGTTGACCGGGGGGGGGGGGGGTGGGAGGCCGGCGGCTGGACGCGATGCAGGTCAGAAGGTTCGGAGGTTTGGCGTCTGAGCTTGGCGTTTCTCTCCCTCTGAGGTAATTTGGCCCCCGACTTGCATTTTCCCGCTGTGTGTGTGTGTGTGTGTGTCTCAAAGCGTCCTGCGTTAAGGCAGTCCGGATCAAAACGGCATGTCACACCACGTGACTATCAACACTTCTCCACGACAACAGATCTGCTCTGCCCTTCCCTCTCTTTCCCTGGATGTTTATCAGCTGCCAAGACGGTAGAATCTCATTGTTTTGCACCGAGGGGAACAATGGAGCGGACTAAGTAGATTTCCTGATGTGTGGAATGACCACACCAACAGGACGAGCGCTCGCTCCAACTCTCCACGCAGGTCCCTCTTTCCATTCAGCATATTGCAATTCAGTCCATATCAATCAGGGTCAACGGGGTCATTTTAATCTCTTGTATAGAGCAATTGGTTGGTCCTGACTGGTAGTCTAAACACTGCACTGCAAGTCTTTTCTGTATGTGGCAGTGCAATAGAGTGTGTTGAAACGTTATGTACAGACAAGCTTTTCAGTACAAGTAACTCTTTTTTTTTTTTTTTAATGTATCAATGCACACGGACAGTGGGAGATTCCTCTTACTTCATAACAAAAAATATAAATGCATCAATTCATATAAACACTGTTTATTTCTTCCCATGGAGACAAAGTGAAAAGTGTTTTGGTTTGGTATATTTCTACTGTCGGTGATCAGTAATGTCAAGTTTAGACCGCAGCTGTGCCGATTGGATGACGCTACTGGGCCGCTCACAGCCCGCCCCCAATCGGGATCATGGATAAGGTACATCTCTACTTTATCAAACTACATCTCTTCTATAGCAGTTAACAACTGAAAGTGACTTTACAAAATAAAACCTCAAAAAAGTAAATACAAGCACTTCATTTAATTCCTTAAGCCGTCCACCTTTGTAACATGCAGCTCAATGAGGTTTCTTGCGCTTTTTTACCAAATTTGATACGACCGTTGTTTTTTCAAAGGCTAATGTTAGCCTGGGGGCATGACATGACCCTCTACTACCGGCCCGTTCTACCTTTATAATGACAGTTGACGGGCGTTTATGGCAACCAATACAATTGAAAAAATGTCAGGATAGACAATAGTGTGCGTTTTGGGCTTTCTGCCTGAAAGGGTTTATTTTAAGTCATGACCTTATCCTAAGCCTAACAGGTTTGTTGCCTAAACATGGATTCCTGACAGAAACCCCTCTAGATAATATCCTCTTATGTGCGTTGGAGCGCAAAACAATCTTGTCGTTATCATGTGCATTGTGAGAAATGATCTCCACAACCATGGTTTCTAACAGTTTCTTGTTTGATATTACAAAGTAGGAATAATATTTTTAGCTCGATCAGTAATTAAAATACAGTACATTAATCGCATTAAAACCCGAAATGATTTTGTTTTTCAGTCGGTGTAATGAGTTAACCAATGTGCAGATTGTGATTTAATGAGACGAACCTTTGGGAAACACTCCTTCTCAGACAAACACGTCGTTCGTCGTCACCACGAAGAAAGGGGGAAGTTTGTCGGTTGACGTCTAGCCGGTTGGTACAGTAAACGGTGCGGCAGGAACTTGCAGCGAGAACCTTGCGCAGCAATAAAGTGATATGCACATGAATAATGGAGAAGCATTTAGTTCAGTGCTTAGGCAGTGGGGGAATCAGATGTCCCTGGTGCCCCGAAGGATTCCAGTCTACTGAGCCAGCGTCTCCGGTCGGGAATAGACCAGCGGACCCGATGGAGAATCCCTGCGCTCCACGCTGGCCTGCCGAGACATGTCCACACTGGACAGACACACACATTCACTACGGGGGGGGCGTAAACGGACTGTGACTGTAGAAA
The DNA here is from genome assembly GCA_021346845.1 of Apeltes quadracus. NCBI lineage: Eukaryota > Metazoa > Chordata > Actinopteri > Perciformes > Gasterosteidae > Apeltes > Apeltes quadracus. Next base: position 6,630,209 of record CM037931.1, read on the forward strand.
CAAGTACGTACTCACATGCTCAGCCATCATGCCACATGTGCCTGATGTACGACCCTGAGCACCTCCCTGATCACGAAAGACACAACTACACATCAGCGTGTTCTTGACTGGCTTTGTTTTGAGTCAATAAAAGGATAAAACTTGTCCCTGTGTAACAACGCAAATAAATCACTAGCTTTTATTTACTAGGATATCAACTGATTGTATGACAGATAGGCTGTTTTCAAGCGACGACATCAAACAGAAATGACGTGTGTGTAAGAAGCTCTGAATAATTGCAGAAACATCAGCTTAGTGTTGGCTTTACTTTTCGGTAATACTTGTGGGATTTGGGGTTTAAAAATAAATCTGGAGAGACGGTGACTGAGGGGCTGTGGGCACGAGTTTGAGTGTTAATTTCACAGAACTGCTGAGAAGATTTCATTTCGTTGTCTCAGCTGGCCAAAGAATCAACTAATGACTAATTAATTACTACACATATCCAAATCAAATCATCTGCCTTTCCTTTCGGTGCGCCTTCCCTTTGGCAGCCATTCAACTTCTCTCATTGCAGATCCAAGATGCACATCCCCAGAAATAAAATGATGTCATTTGGAGGTTTTAAAAGAGCAACAGACAACAAATCCCCCATCATCACCGTCTTTAAATATTTCACCCTCTTCCGTACCGCAGTCAGCCTTTGGACACCATTGAGTGGTGTGTGAATCTGTGTGTGTGTGTGTGTGTGATTGTCTGCGTGCGTGCGGGAGTGTTTAACATGTTGACACCGCCACTCTTTACCAGCTTTGCCTCAACATTAAAACCGTTTGATATCCATTCAGCCGATGCAAATGAGGCCCGGAGAGCGTCTCCCCTGCAACATATGCGGCTCCTCATTAGCCGCCGGGGGCCAGTGAGCCGGGGACAGGGGGCGGCGCCGCTCTTCACATCGGGAATGGTAATTCACCAATCAGCGCAAGTGACACGCTCGGCGAAAGAAGGGAGAGGCGCACCGGCGCTGACAGGGACATCAGTTTCACGAAACATTTCCCCGTCCTGCACCTGAAAGCTTGGCATAATCACGCGCAGAGGCGATGCGCCATGAAATGGAATGGGAGCCCAGATCCGGGGGAGCGGACACGGTGCCGTGTCCACGGAAATGAGGGTCATTCTTTACCGAGAGATGCGAGAGCCGGTGGGGAAAAAAAAGGCCCTGCGGGTCCAAGTCGGACAGTCCGCAGAGGCACCTCGACGGCGCCACGTCAAACTTGCATTATTGTCTTTGACGAGGAAGGAATATGCGGCGTGTGTAGCGTGTCGATGGATAAACGTTCAGCAAGTCAGGTTTATTTTTGCATCCGTTTACTTGATCCAGTGAGAAATCCAAGTAGGTTAACTGTTAATCTTATCTTGGGGCATTATCGATATAAAGCTCTGTTAAATTAGGTGGCACACCATTTCAGTGTTTTTGCACATTCCCATTGACTCCACATCACTACCAACTGTGTATGTTTTGGTGGGCATTAGCTTGTACATCTGAAATCCCCACAGGTCATATTGTAAGACACATTGAGGCTTGTGGAGGAACAAATGTGTCCCAAGTGAGATAAGACAATTACCGCTGCTAATAGACTTTGCTCCAAGAGAAAGTTCAGCCTGGAAGAAAATGAATGAAAAACATGACCGGAATCCTCAAACTACTGGCTTTCTCTATCTGCCAGATGTATCAAGGTTCCTCCAAGCAATCAAGAAGTAATTCCCTTTACCGGCCAACATGAATATTAAAAGTTTTGCGCCGGAGGGACTGAGGGTATAAACGCAACCGTCACCAGCACCTGTGTGGCTCACGGTGTACTAGCAGGACTGCAAAGATACCAACGGTGATCGGTCAGGGCCGAAGAGCAAGAACGCAGATGAGTGGGAGGGGTTGTCATTCGACACGTGTCAATTGAAACCAGCGCGACAGCAACAGACCATCACAATAATGTCGTTGGCACCCAATGCAAATGAAGAGTAAACAAAACAAATATCTGAATAGAGAAGGGGAACGGGGAGGGTTTCTCCCGTCTCAAGACCGGTCACGCATATATGCAAATGGAGGGGCGCTCATCACATGCTTCTAGCAGGAAATTAAGACAGGAAGAGGCAGAATCACGGAGCTAAATGGAAATGTGCAGATGTGGGGATATGCAACGCTGCTTCATTACGACTCCGGAAAAATGTCCCATTTTAATATTCAAACATCTTGATAAACAAAAGACACAAATGAAGACGGTCCCCCCGAAGACAGAACACTGATGATCTTAACACTTGCCAAACGATAGCAAAGTCCGGGACAGAATTTGTCTCTGGGCATTACGCAATTCCACTGTGCACACACTCACGCACGCACATCCACTCTCCACTGGATAAACAACAAAAAAATGAAACACGCTGAAACAGTTGACACTTAAAGACAAGATCTTTGGCCATCGTCTTGAAAGCTACAGAAACCTGCAAATCATTTATCAAACCATCCAGTCTTCTAAATGTCTTGACTTATTCTGTTATGAATGTCTCTAAATAAAGTATGTTTTTTTTCATTCAAAAGTGGATGCTCAGGTTTGCCCCCACCTCTGCCTGTGACAAATGAGCTGACGTATGGAACAGGTTTTCCTCTCGTGTTGTATCTGTTTGTGTGCTCTCAACTTGCCATTGTCTGTGTTTACGATGGCATTAGGGTCATCACTGCGCCCACAGTCGATGGACCCAGTGGAAAGACAGAGAGAGAGAGGACCTGGCCAGTCGTCCTTGTGTGGAGCACGCTATGCTGTTGACTTTGTCACGGGGCCATGTTGGACGGTGTCCACTCCATCATATCCATGCCCAGATGCTACAAGAGAGATAAGTGGATTGTACGGGACAGGCTTGTCAGGGATCCCATATATTCCCCCTGAATCCGTGGATAGCAGAACACAAATAGGCTTTTAAAGTGAGGCGATTCAGATTGGGTGTGGTTGTTGTTGTTTGTTGTTGTTGTTTTTTCGTCTTTATTATGGATTGTTTTACACTGACATCGACTTGGCTCCGTCTGAAGCCATGTTTCTTGGAAACAAAGCCAAACTGCTTTCAGTATCAAATGTTTTCAAAGGCTTTTAGAGGCCAGAGAATGTAACATCAGCTACCGATTTGAATGCTCTGCTCATGACGATTCCCAAAAACGTCATTAAGAAAACAGGGTCTGCGGCTGCCTTCCTTGGAAGTTTCACTCCATATAATCAGAAACCGATTATAGTTTTCTAAAAATAAAAAATGAAAATTACCATGAGGTTTTGCATGTTGATTCTGGTGTGTCCTCGCTTGTATTATAGTAACGACGCACTTTATTTTATAATGAGTCTTTTAAAAGAATAGCCGATTGTTCATTTGCACCTTTTTTGATTGGATGGTCTAGTTGATGTTTTCTGTGCTTTATCAGGGTTTATTGCCAACTGATTATTCTGTGGAATGACTCCCTCACAATAACACCACTGATGCATTAACTCAAGATAAAAGCAATTTAAATATGAACCTGCACGATGGCTACGCCAAATGCACTCAACTAATAGTTTTATTATTTCATAATAAAGGGTTAATGTCCATTCAAAAGACCTATTTACTCAAATTGCTCTTGCGCATATGTGGCTCTTTACAGAAGTGCTCTTCAGATTCTTTGGAGGGTTTGTGTTTTTTTTTTGTTTGCGCAAACAACACAGCTCAAACACAGCAATGTGGGTGTTCACCACCTGAGCTCAAATTCAGTAAAGGGTCAAAAAAAGAGATTAGTCAGCTTCCCGTCTCCTGGCCCAAAGCACACATTCACACACTCAAACCCTCCTCCACGCCACATGACCCTGCATATTTTTGAACCGCAGCCAGCTCTCTTTTTAAGAGAGTCCAAACCCTGGTGGCTGCCAGTCAACTTCAAAGCGGTCGGTGCTGTGGCTGTCTTTCTTAACCTCCAAATCTGGCTGTTCTTGTTACAGCTGCGCTGTGGGGACAGAGTGGGTAGTGTCTGCCTTCATATGCATGTGTGTGTGTGTGTGTGTGTGTGTGTGTGCCTGTGTGGACAGAGTGGGCAGTGTGCTGGGTCCACTGATTAACCCCCGGGCCAGGGCCGTTCTTCTCAGCCAGACGGATCGGCTTTCGGCCGTCCCGGCCTCTGTAACGGGAGCCCGCTCAACAAGCCACTTCAAAGAGACGGGCCGAGAAGGAATGTCAGGTTCACCACCAGTGGGAGCGAGGGAGAAAGAGAGCAAGGGGAGAGAGGCGGACGCAGAAGGAGGAAGAGGCCTGTGTACATGTACGTGTGTGTGTTGCTCAGTTTGTGAAAAACAGAGAGGGAGTGGTTCGCTTCCTTGCTCACTTCAGCGCGTCCTGTTCTTTCATTTGCAGCGGAGTGAATTTGTTTTAATTCTATTTGGCTGCGAAGCAAGAGGCCTTCGGGAGGGTTCGGGCTGCGCCTGGTTCAGACGCGCCCCTTTAGAGACGGGCCGCATGTGTGCGTATCCTTTTTTCCTATTCTGTTACATGGTGATGCTTCATCCTCTCTCTGACCTCTCCGAGCAAAGGAAAATCCATCACAGTCGACACATACATCTAGCGAGCTTTGCCGGAAATCGAACTACACTGCAGCCTTTGAAAAATAGTGAATTTGTTTTATTATAAAATATATATTTTTGGATCTAGATGTTCGGTATTTCGGGAGTTGATGTAATCTCACACCAAGGACTTTGACTCCGCAATTATTTTAGGTTTAGTGTTACTCGTGTACTGTAAGCACAGATGCATGCATATGTTTGTCAACACTATGTGTACTGTAAGTAGATAGGCAATTCAAAGCATTTAAAGAAAGATGGGAAATCAAGGTAATACACATCATTTTAGAAACTTATCTTTACTTTGCGTACGTTAAAAGAAAGATTGAGCGGCATAACAGTTATTTTCATTCACTACATTCCTACATACATACAACAAATCCATTTTGTATGTCAATTACTAACTCTTGCTTTGATTTGCTGTTGTTTGAACTGAAGAATTGCCTTGGCTAATGTGTAGCTAGAAAACTGAAATTTTAGAGCATTTAAGTCCTGAATAACACATGATTTTTTGATGTATTAACCACATAATTATTTTTTATATGACACTAATTTATCTTTCACTTTGCAGCCAGTTGGTCACACACAATACAGTGGGACAGAATCCAAGATACACTTAGATGTTCATTTTACCACAGCAATGTCAACATTGTCTTCCAGTCGTTAATTGGTTAGAGAGGACATTGTCTGATGGAGCATCATTTTAAGTGTTTTGGCCACTAAGTGATTGGATGAACTAAAAAAAAAGACATTAAGTAAATGCATGTTTTGTCCTCACTTGATATTTTTAACTCTATTGTGCCTTTCTGAACAACCATGATCCAGCCTCAGCATCAATATATATATGTGTGTGTGTGCGTTTTGTATTATTTACATTTTATAGTATTTTAACATAATATCATTGTGGTTGAGAAAAACAACCAAGAAGCCCCGGCTTGATTACAACTTTACACCATTAAATGCATAAAAAAAAGTCCCATACTAGTGTGTTGAGTTCCCACAATCTATTAAACGATAGAAGACGTGGCCTGACAGGATAAAACATATCCTTCACACTTTAAAGATCAGCTCCTTCCTTGAAGTTTTATCTGCGTACGAGTGTGTGTTCTAAGTGTGGGGCTGTGGCGATTCATTTCGAAACGGGACACACCCACGCAAATGTGTTGTCACGAGACTCCTTGAAGTCACACAGAAGAATCCCCTGAGGAGGTTAGGTTTGCTGTAGCAGAGGAGCCGGCCTTAGCCGCTCCGTCGATCACCCAACACTGTGCTGCCTTTTGTGGCTCGGAGACAAAGGGCCGCTGCTGGGGAGGGAGACAAGCAACCTGAACCTGACACAGGAAGCTCTTAGAGCTACACAAAACAAACTGCTGAGCTCTGGCATTTCCCCCTGCTGAAAGACTATCTCCACCGTCATTAAAGGTGAACTCAATCGTCTAATCTCCTCCAAAGTCACTGAACAACCACTGCTATCACCACGCTCCCCCCCCCCCCCCCCACCCCCCCTCCTTCCTTCTCTCCTTCCTCCCCCCTTTCTCACCATCCCTCTAGTCTCACCCGCTTCCCGAGGTGGACGCCCATCAGTGAAATGCCATCAGATCTCTGGGGGGGGTTAGAGGTCATAGGACAAAAATGTTCCGCTGAACGTGCTCCGAGGCAGTTTGAAAGGAAGGGCTGTTCTGCTGCTCTGATCGATGGAAGGAGGTACACACAGGAAGAAGCAAATCACTTTAAGGTTTTGAAACAGACTAACAGCAGACAAACCCAAAGCCATCCAACCATCACCCCTGAGGATACAGTGAAAACCCTCAGAATGGACATGCGCATTTGATCGTACAAACACATCACATTCTCTGCTACCACAATACATTTTGCTGCCATCCAGATTTGGCTGAGTCCATTTTCTGTTTGGAATTCAATTATCTGTTGCTTATTTAATTTTTCATTCAGCACTGTAAAAAGGTCCCTAGTCCCTTCGTTGAGCAAAGATGGTGCAATGGTTTTCACCCCTCCTATTATCACATGAAAATCCGCCTGGCCAATGTGCTCACCGGCTCATTACCTTGGTGAAAAAGCCACCTTAACCTACATTACAACCTGGCCCTGTAATTAATGACTTTTTAAGCTATTGAACCAAAAGCAATTAGGTTATAAAGGAGGGCTTGTTCAGTAACATGAATAACTTTGCTTTATCAGTCGCATCCTTGAAGAGGAGATGCTAACCAAATGTGACAGCCCCTGGAATTAAGATGCTAATGTTTCCAGTTATATGAACTTGTCAATCAATTATTTGTCATTGTTGTGGGCGGCACAGAAAAACAAATCTACACAAGAGTTCAATGGTATTTGAAGGTTGAAGTCTGTGCAGTTGAGTGTTCCGCGTCGCGTGTGTTATTGCGTGTGCGTGCGGATGTTTACATGTGTAGACGTGCCGAAGTGAGTGCATGGTTGTGTGCTTGCCCATGCACGTTAAGCGGAAGAGAGCAAACCAGATACAGCTTTTCCCATCAGCACAGTATGCGGCGCGCAGATAAGGCTTCATACAACACATTTGCTCTGTATTTGTTTTAGACTTTATCGCGGGTTCCAGTGGAGGTGGAAAGAGGAGAGACATGTGGTCTACATTCTAATGCCTGGAAGGGTCAGCTCAGCGGTCAACCGGCACATTACTCTATGTCCACACAGGACAGGTTAGTACGAACAAGACTAATGCCGCAGCTCATCCAAAAGGTCATCTGTGGATATTAATGTGTAACTTTAACTGAACCCGCTTGAGGAAGAGCCTCTCTGGTGAACAGGAGGACACAGCGCACAGGGATGAGCAAGCCTTCTGGATGCGATGCAGAGTTTACATGGGGTCATTGGTGCGAACGCCGACTCCTCTTAAAGCCAATGAAGAGAGAAACTAACGCATTGACGTTGCTTGTTGTAGGTTCGCTTCAGACAGTAATCAAAGGCCTGAGTGTATTCAGTCAGGCTTTTGGAAAACGTCTTTTCTTCAGATTGATCCAGCCAAACGTTGCACTGCTCCTCATTGTTCACCAACATGCAGCCTGCAAACGGCTGTCTGACAATAAATCTTGCAACAGGCTAAAGTTCCCTAAATTGATTTTAACCTGTTGAAGCCATTGGGACAAAGATGTCAGGAATATCATCACTGGAACGAGATGAAAAATGATCCTCTTTATTTAAGGCCACAGGTGATTTCTTTTTTTTAATCTTAGTTTTACACTGGGTTTAAAAAGATTATTGTCTAGAGCCTTCTGGACCTGACAATATAATACTTAACTAAATCAGCCTTTTGTCGTGATAAAAAGACTTATACAATTCAATGACAGCTAAAGTTGACTAACAGTTTTTTCATCAGTCAAACAAAACAGGTGATGCGGCTCATTCAGAGAAGACCTCCACGGCATCCACTCTTCTCAAGAAGCTAATTTATTCAACCTCGACTGCAGGAGCTATCGAAAAGTCACGAGATATGAAGGTTTTTTGTAACACTTTAGCCACTTATCACCATCAAATCAAACTTACAGCAGCCCCGAGGCTGGCTTATCATCATGGTCAATAAAAGGGTAGTTGTTGTGCCCTGCTTTTTAAAGTTGCCAAACAGGTTCCCTTAGATCAGTAAATATCAGTATACCAGGGGCAAGTTAGTGTGGTTGGATTAATGTCCTGTAGCACACATACTACAAATATAGTTAATCACGGCACATCGAAGTGTTTTTCATTGGCAACAAATCCGCTGATTTAGCAGCGTTAATAATGGCCGTTCGCCTTCAGAATTGACACTTTACCAACAGTGCTTTACTTAAAATGCATTCCGTGACTCTTGCGAAACTCATTTCTTTTTCGCAGGCAAATTTGTTTTAGAATTCATTATTTGCCATGAAATGTGAAGTCTTTTTCATTAGATAGTGTGAAATCCCTCCCTGTCTGCCCGTGCCTCTCTGAAGTCCAGCTAACCATATTAATCCCACAGCTGCGAACTCCGTGGCATCGCCCCCAATAGACTCGCGGGCCTGCTGTCTAAATAATTGCCTCATTAGTGTGTGGTGCACAGGTATGGCGTAAATGCAAACTTTAGACAAGTGTGTATGCAAATCCAATTGCTTGTCCTACACTCTTTATTCATGATCAAAAATCAGCAGAATTATACCAGGAACCTCAGGCCTGAAATGGAAATTTAGGGATAACTAATACATTTTCCACTCGGTGAGCAGTGGGCAGGTTCTGGCTCAGAAAAGATGATGTGAGACTAGTTGACAGCTTTCAACTTTGATGTCATTACATGGTAGATAAATACCTTTTGGGGGCCAATAATGATAGAGAAAATATATAAAACAATAAAACCAACAGTTGGTCGAAAGCAGATTCAGAGCGTGTTGATACATTGACCTTTAAAGAGCTAAAGGATCAACCTAGAAACAAACAAGCTTCTGCTCAGAATTATTACATCAACTAAAATGTCAGAATTACTGCAGGTAGCCGTAATTTGGTTGGTATTTATTCTATAAAGAACAACTATTTATGGAGCCACACCAAGTCGTTTACATGCAGTCACATGGGTTGGATGAATGCAAATGCAACTGATTGATTTGGCACCATTTATACGCATCTCTAATTTGCAGATTCTGCAATCTCCATTCCATTTTTTAATTTCCTGTAATATTCTGTTTGCTTAATGTTTCAAATTTGTCAATGCAATGTTTTAAAATTAACCTGTAAAATATATATATATATATATATATATATATGCTGGCTGCAACAGCCAAAGAGAGTCAACCGATGACTTCCACACCCTGCTCAAAAGGTACCTGCAATTGCTTCTTTCTTCCTCCTTTGGCCTCGCAGCCGTGGCTTAGAGTGCTTTGCTGCCACGGCAGACTGCCGCCTGGATTGACCGTCCGACAAGACTTTTGAGGTTACCTTGAAATGTCAAAGGCAGATATTGACGACATGACTTTTCCATGTACTGTCGTGATACGAAGACGTAACGCACGCGGTCAGATGTTCGACATAAACAAATCACAGAGTGTTGGTGTAATTAATCTATTTTGGGCTTTATGCTAACAAAAAGAGCATCTGTTTATTCCAAACAGTGTTTATTAATGACGGCCAAGCAAAGCGGTAGACCAGTGATGTGTCTCAAATGTCACAACAGCTTGCAACATTAGCCGCTTTGCTATCGTTCATCAACTTCAGCATCAAGGGTATTGGACTGCCATCGATTTTTAGTATTCATATTGTCTTCTTTAGCCAGGTGCAAGAGTGCATGTTAAGCGATCCAAAATAGTCATTATGCAGATTTAGAGGGAATTAGGGAGACTCAGGCAACCTTGAATTATAAAAAGCACATTCACCAACCCTGATTTCAACAAAACATGTTCTAAAGAGTAATTGACTTTGCAAAATGTGTTTAGCGGCACACTTAAAGCTACATCAAACAATGAATCAGATCACTGTCTGGTGTGATAGTTCTGACTGCAAATGAAGAGATATATTCTCCAACTGTGTAGTTCCACTCTCCAAAAGGTTATCGCGTATTGTGGCTCATTTTGCTCCTGGTCCCAATCCTTGTTGTCGATGTTTTAGAGGTTTGAATCATCAGGAGATGAACATACAGCTGAGTGCATTGTGACTGCATAGTGGCCTTTAAGCAGCTCTTTTCACAATACCGGTGTAATTTCTTATTAGGCATCAACACGCGAGTTTACGCACATATTGTCCAAAGTGTAGAGTTGAAGAGCTATGCAATGTACGAACATCTGTTACGTTTAGAGTTAGACAGGCATGAAGGTTAAGCCAATTGTTGGTTGTGTTCATTAAATTACACTGATACACAGGGAAAGTCCAGGACGAGAGAGAGGAGGACTCAAATGCAGACTTTACAAACAAAACTACCTTATTAATACAAAAATCATAAATGCCTAGGGGAAAACCGCAGACCACGAGAGAGGATCAAACACCGACTCATTGATTGAACCAACTTGAGGCAAGGGACACACACGGTTTAAATAAACTGGGTGATTGGTCACAGGTGGAAACAATCAAGAACATAGGCTGGCAATCACAGTGGATCGCACACCACGGCAGGAAGTGAAGCTAAGCCAGGTACAACGGGAGGCGGGAAACTACAAAATAAGGTGCACAAGGTTCAAGCCACACCTTGCACCTTGTGCAGTTTCATCATTGTGTAGCAGTATTACCTTTCTAACATACCTTCCTGCTATCCCTAATAAATCATATATGTTTATAGCTTTTCAAAGACAGGTTTGAGAAAACACACACTTTAAACCCGGTACTCAACAGTCTGATACTCATCAAAAAATATATTTAGTTCTTAGAAAAGGCTGGTCGAAGGGCCTTTACGCAACCTATCCTAAGACAAAAAAGATGGCAACCCGCCCGCTTGCTCTTAACTTAACTGCAGACCTTTTCTGCCTTGTAATCAAATTATGCTGTGTTTGATGTATGATGTCAAGTTTAGTGGCGACTTCCTAGGAGAGAGGACGTGGGAGAAGCAATGTAGCATTGCTGTAGTCCACATGTAATTAAAAATGTATGTTATCTCTGGCCAGTATGTTATGGCTAAGCAATGGCCTAGGTCCAGCTAACATTGATATAATTCCACCCAGCTCTGTTTCTCTGTGGACGGGGTCACTGGGTCACTAACTGCCTCCTTGTGTGTTATTCAGCTGCAGTGAGACAAGGGAAGCCTCTGCGGAAGGTTGGAGCCCAAATGCAGCTGGATATCTCCCAGCCTGGTATTCAAATTAAAGTAAAGCGGGTAATCTATCACACCAGATTATAGAGTGTGAAAATAGAAAAAGATGAGAGCGTAGTAGAATATTCTCACTTTGCTAAAACACAGCTTTAGCTGTTAATAGTTTAACTTAAATCACGTTTGTATTTTAAGGCAGTTGTAATAATTTACACAGGATTAAGCAAATAGGAATATTTGATTAAATACTGCTCAAATTAATGACACATTATTTAATTTGAATACCTTAGAGAAAGCCCACCTCTGCTGCTAAGCACAAAAGCCTAATATACAGATTTTATCAGAGAGGTGATCGATCTCAGACTCATTAGTGATGAGGTAGGGTTGGCCCATTTACTCCGGTGAGCTAAAAGGAGGTTCACAGTTTTATCAGGCAAGTCTTTGCTTGTGCACATGTAGGAAAGCTTTGAAATCCTGTCCTATTTCAACCTACCTTAAATGCAGCTAATTAGACTATAAAAAACATCTGATTCAGAGGCAGAAAAAATCTTTTAGAGGGTGAACATTAAATTCCCACGCACTCTCTCCGGATGCATGCCAATGAGTACCGCATGCAAAGATATGCAAACAAATACATGCCCCATAACAAAATATCCTGGTTAGTAGCTTCATTCAATCATAACATTAACTATTACCATAATTTTCGGACTATAAGCCACGCCTTTTTTCCAAATTTTTGATTCTGCGTTTTAACGGTGAACGGTAATCTATGGATTTTTACAGCTAACGGCCACTAGGGGAGATATGGTAATTGAACATTAAAACAACTGCGGCTTATAGTCCAGTGCGGCTTATAGTGCGGAAAATACGGCACATATCAATATTCTAGGTTTGGTAAAGGTGCAATGCTTAGTAGCTGGCCATCCCTTCAGAAATAAAGGGTGGCATTCATCCACTACTCCTTTAAGTAGGTTTAAAGTCATTAATTACTTTAAATAAATAACTAACTAGCTATCAACTAGCAAACAGCAAGATCACATGCAAAATTTAACCAAAGCGCTGAGTGACAATAAAATACTGCCATCACATAACCTTCAATTGCGGTGTTGAGCCTATAGTTTATGTTAGCCAAGTGTGTTTGCACGCTTTGATAGTTCAACCACTTGGACTTAAGTCCAAAGTGGTTGAACTGAGAAAACAAAATGCACCTCCATAATGTCTTTCCTGCAGCCAGGAGACCCTGCCAGAAAGAGAGCATGCTGCCGCTTGACGGACAGCAGAATTCTGCCAGAAGAAACCCGAGCATAAGAAGTCACATCCGGGTTGGCGGAGCGCTCGATCTAACCAGTGAAACCGTAGCAACAGAGCAAGTGTGAGGTCCATGCCTATGGCATCAGCCCTCATTATGCTGTGGTTTGTAATGGCTTTTGCTCACTGCTAAATGGGTGATCGTCACTAGTAGCTGCAGCACGCTGTTCTCCCTGCTAAATCGTCTTCATGTGGCGGAGGAGCCCTGTAATTTTGGATTATCTAAAAAACAATCCACCTGGACCATGGCTTTTACTGACCATCCTACTCGTATTTGCACCTAGACGGAGTATTTGGGCAGACAAAGGGACCTTGCTGGTCAACAGTTGATGTCTCTGCATATCATTACCATGCTGTTCTCCAAACTCTTTCAAGTTTCTTCTTTGTTTTTGCAACTTCTCAACTAAAATTTCTGACCAGATCTTAAATGCAACTTCAGTTTCAGAATCGGCTGTCTGAGAGCTTGGGGAGCCCACTGTGAGTGCAGTGGGTGGTAGATACAAAACATGTCTCAGAGTTTAGAAGAAAAGATGGAGGAGAGCATTTTGAGGCATAATTGCCAGCCACAGGCCCTCCGATGGCTCTCCGACTGTGAGAGCGTGGAAGAGGTCCTGTTCTGACCAGAAAGGGCATAAAAAAAAAAAAACTCTTACAACAAGAGTTTGGGAAGAACAAATCTAGCATATATAATGAAATCCCATCAGACATTTGTATTGGTATTATGCACATATATTTGGAATTCTTTTCCCTCGTAAAAATCAATTTTAAAGAGGGCTCACAGTCCTCAGTTGTAAATGATATCTGCTCTCATAGTTCTGCGTGGTAGCAGATGCTGCAATTGAGTGGACACTTGATTTCTTGCATGGCCAAATTAGCTGAAGTTGACCAGGCAGTGAACTGCGGGAGGTTTAATTTGCTGTGTTCACATCACTGGCAGAGCTGCTGTTTTGTTTGATTCACTATGCTAATATAGACCACTCTCAGATTACGCACTAGGCACGGACGCACGGCACACCAACTGATGCACAGTGTCTGCCTCTCCAGATGAACTTGCCCTAGGTGTCATAATGGGGAAGAATGAAATTGGATTATGGGTGTGCACGTGTGTGTGTGTGTGTTACTGTGAGAAGGCTTTGGGCAATGCTTTCCTTGACAGTATTAAAAATTGGTTTTAATGACGCTTTTAATAAAACATGGAATTAAATTGTACTTTGGGGGTTATATGTTTATACTCTATCATATTTAAGAATCCATTTTACATTGACATGGTTCTGCACAGATGTGACTGCACTGAAGTACTATATTTTAGTTTTACATATTCTATCCCTTATATGTTACTTTTAACACTTTCTTTTGCCACAACCAAACATATTTGCTGAATAGTAGCTGAACAGTGTCTTGCAACAACATAAAACTGTACAACAAAACCAAGCTGGAAAATAACACCCCTACTTATGATGGACGCAAAAGTTAAAATGGCAAATACGATCCTGAGAATGTTTATAATTTTTCTACAAATACGTTTCTTTTCAGTTTTGGGAGATGTTTGAGCAAATCTGCCACAGCATCAATACGGTTAATTCAATACAAAGAAAAAAAAACTCTTCCTGTGCATTTGACTAACTTAGATCTGGTGTTTATGTTTCACTTTTTGCTATACATGTTGCTTGACCTTTTCCCCAGAAAGAAAATAACATTTCCCTCGCTGCAGACGGATTTGATCGGAATCATCGAGGCGATTCTAGACAAAAGCCAAGGTTGTCTGCTCTTGGTCTATTGGTTTCCATTTGTGTTTGCAAGCGGCTAAAACCTTCCACACAACTCCTTCCCATCATCCGACAAGTGGTTCATCCCGTTGTTGATGGCAAGATTACAGAGAACTGAAGATGAAACACCGCAAGAAAAATAGATATCCTATGTTGGATTCATTCATGCACATTTTTTGGACACGGTTATCTTTTAGTCCGTGTCTCAGATCAGATGTTTTGGAAAAGGTTGAATGTAAACATTAGGTGGAAATCATGCACTGAAAGACATTAATTTAATCAGTCAAGGGTGCCAAACCCCACGGTGGCAAAAGCTTGTGATACTGTACAGCAGTGACGTGTCCCGCGCAGGACAACTGCAACAGCAAGACGCTTTAGAAACAGGCTGTTGGTGAAATATCTTTATCAGATTAATACAGCACTACAGAGTTCAGGTTTGTTGTCTACGTACCGTATGGTCCAATGATATCTGAGAATTGTGTTTTCCTCTCTTAACCTTCCTCTGATCGAGGAGCGCTACTTTGGTAAACATTTGCCTTTTTGAAAGGAGACAAGATGCTGCCGCTTTTTGTTAAGTTAGATGTTTCTGTGCAAAATGAAATGCATCTAGTGAGAAGCCAGTTACATATTTAAGTTTGCATCATTTTCTGTCGTGTTAGAATTAGAAAAATGATTATAGCAACATATCCTATGGTTTGTATCATATGTTTTTTCATGCATTTGCCTACAAAAGCAATACACGTCATCTTCTGATTTCCACATGCATATAGTCTCCTCAAAACAAAACCTCCATCTTTACAAGGGAGTAGTTGAAAATGTAATAACTTTTGTATCTATGAGTTTATGATTACGGGAATTGCATATTCATACATTCATTTCAAGGGATATCTAAGAATGAACACGCATCCCACACTACATGCTTTGACACATGCTTATTGCAACCTTTTTCTGCATATTCTAGGTGACATCATTCTCCAAGATCTTTTCCTTTGAGGGCCCTTAAATACTGCAAGACTAAATCATTAGGAACTATCTGCACAGTAAGTAAATTCAAATACGGTAACAATTGGGGGGTGGAAACTAAAAGATGGACACACAACCAAAAAGAGCCATGTGACCTGATGCCGCTTTCTATCTGTTTTCAGCACAGAGACTTAAATCTAGTAGCAGATGAGGTCATATGCAAACTGCCACTAATGCTCCTGAATGGCGCTTTTGTTCAGTAACCCACTCAGGTTTTAAGCGCACTTCCTCTGCTGAGTGTTAAGATTGTGAGATGGGACATTTTGACATTTCTTAAAATCCTAATGGGTTTGGAGCTTGGGGGAAAAAGGGTGAAACTTAATTGGAATAGACTTTTCCACCTCTAAATTTTAATGAACTGCTGGGCTGAATGTCTCTTATTAGGTGAAATTGGCCATTAGCATTTTAAATGACCAGCTATCTTCATTATAATCAGGGCGAGATGCATTTCTGTGCTGGGGATCTATTGATTGCGCGGCAATGTCAAAGTCTCCATGAAGACGTAGAGGCAAGTGTGCGTGAGACAGGCTTTGGCCGCAGCTGAAAGAGAATATATACCACAGTGGGAGGCAAAAGGGACTAATCCGTTTTGCATAGTTTCAAATAATTACTGTAATATGAAGATAATTGCAGTCGAGGCAATGCAGCTTTATCACGAGACAAACATGTCCTGGACTTTAATTTAATTCATGCTTCCTGTGAAAATAATCACTCTTTGCCATTACATAGAGTGGAAATGTCACAGTTGTAATTGTGTTTCTGCTCTTCTGTACAAGATGCATGGATTTTAAATCGCTGCCTTCTTTTACTACACCAAACCAAACGCAGTGTGTTTGAGGATTCGGCAGAAATTACTTTTTTTGAATATTAATTACATTCTTACAACCGTTTGGAGGGCCATTATAATGCATTTTCGCATTGGAGACGCTGTGATGACAGTGGACGACATGCATCAAGAGCTTTTTTACTAATTAGTTTGAATTTATTATGACATTTTCTTTCTTTATTGCAGTTTCTGTGTCGCCCTATACATTTAAGCTCGGTTAATATTTGACAAGGGGGCTTTTTAATTGCCATCCTTTTGAAAAGGGAAGGAATCGTTTAAAATACAGCAGCACGTAAATCTGCTGTTCGATTTCTGTTGCCACACGCTAATAACCATAATGAAAAAAAGTGTGACTTATTTCAGTTAGCTTTTAAAGCATTAATGATAAGAGGATTATTATGATAATGAATACGTAATAAATACTCATTTCATGAAAGTCTTTGTTTAACAATCACATAGGGATCCTCTTTACTATCGAGTTTTTTTCCCCACTTCTTAAAAGTACCCAGTTTCCCTGATAGCGTTGACATTTTTTCAATTTCTGACTCAAAGCACCCTAAGCAAATATTTCAAAGCCTTTTCAGACTAAAGCAAACTTGAAACCAAAGTTGTCAAACATTTGCAGTATATATCCCCGAGCTCTCTTATACAGTCACAGTGACATGTGCCCCCAACTTATTATCAACCTCTGAGCCCCAAATGTGATCACAATAATCTCATTTTAATTGGAGTTATACTGCAAAAAAGATGGGGCTGAATTATCAGATTGGAGTTGGGAGAGCCGGCCTGTGTTTGAGAACAGTTCCAGATGGTGTTGAGCCAGCAGATTGGCACTGTGGAAAAGCTGGGGACCCCCTCCCTCACACTGCACCCCCTTACGCCTCCACCCGGTTTCTCCTTTCCACATTTTCCTTTTCAATCTGACCATCCCTGCCCCCCTCCTGATTTCCTTTTTCCTACTTCTCAGCCCCCTCTTACCTTATCCTCCCCTCCTGGCCCATCCCCTCACCCCTCCCTCCTGTCACTTCCCAACCTCCCAACATCTATTTACATATCCAAGCAGGTCTTGCCGTGTGTTGCCCTACCATAAAGCCCGAATCAAAGCAGCGCTGCCCCCTCTTTCCCCCCAGCGTCCTCGCTATCCTACGGGGGGCGACAGAGCCCTGCCCTGCGATTACACTGGGGGCGCGGGGTTAGAATACAGCCCCGAGGGCCGGCAGATGTCAATTAGTGATAACTGCCAAGAAAGAGACTCACGCTTAACACACACACACACACGCACACACACACACCCCTTTGCTCTTTCGTTAATCAGGGGGCCATCACCTAGCAACGGTCCTGAAGAAGTCCTCAATGGGGACGCCTGGCGAGAGGCGCACACAGAAATGACGCGTAGGGAGGGATGGAGAGAGAATGATGAGAGACGGAGGGGTGTGCGAAGGAAAGAGGATAACGAAACCCCTTCAGAGGACCTTTTGACGCGAGACATCCAGCGTTTGCATGAAGATTCAGGGGTATTTATACACTGTCCTACATATCCACAGGTGTTCCTGTATCCTCCTTGGCTGAACGTGTTAGTTATTGTGTTAATAAACCTCGAAAAAGTCCCCCACCCCTCGTACGAAGGCTTTTGTGGGACGAGGACACACTGAAAGAAAGTGATGGCCTGCTCCTTAATGCATTCATTTCATCAGCCAAGCTCATTGCTTTGTTCCTCCAGGCAAGTGGAGTCCTTTCACAAACACATTAATATGAGATGAATATGACTGCTGCACACCGGAGCCAACACAGACCCACCCACCCCCCAAACACAACCGGTGCCACCACCTCTTTCTGACAGAGTGGCAGCACGTAGAGCCATGAACAGGTGATAAATCCATGTCAGGTTTTATTAAGACCCAGCCAGGCCAAACAGAACACCTCATATAGAGCTGGATTACCCACAGAGACACTGTGGGAGAGAAAGGGAGAGCCTTCCTGTTTGGTGTGCTCCCCAGTAGGGAACTGCTGTCTCCTCCTCTGATGTCATTAAAGTGGAGGAGCACACACACACACACACACACACACACACACACACACACACACACTTCTGCCCCCTGCCGGTTTGCAAAACCAGGGGGCAGGTTTGTCATTAAGTCCTTCCAAAGCCTCACTGCTCAAAAATGATGATAGAACAACTCTTCCGAATGTCACTGTGCGGCTCAATTCAAATAAAAAGTGATCCTTTAACAAGGAAATGTGCTTGTAGCCTTTTAACCATGAAGCTGGCCCGAGTGATGCGTAGGGTGCATGAAAAATGCATTTCCAGTTCCTAAATGGGAGGAGAAGTAACACATGTAGACGTTTGTGCACGGATGCAGTTCTGCTCAACATGCCCGGCGAATGACACCGTTAAAGACCAACACCTCGGAAACCAATTCCTGGGTTGAACGTTAGAATTCCCTGTTCTTCCTGAGAGGTGTTTTTCACTCAGCAGGTCAGCTCGCTGGCTGGACAACAATAGGAATCCTCGTATTTGCTCATTATTTATTTACCTGGCAGAGGAGCACTTTTGAGACGATTAATCAAGCCCAGTGAAAGATTTATAAGCTGCTTGACCAGTCAATGAGGGCAGGTTGTGGGAGGGGGGAGGGCGGGAGGAGGGGGTTGATCTGTGCAAAACCAATTACTCTGTCATGTCATGACGACCCAAATAACCTGAGCGGGGGGGGGTGTTTGAAAAAAATTTGAAGCTGAAGATATGCCTGCGATGCCTGCGGCAGACTGGACACTGTGTCACCACTCGCTTGAACATACTGTAAGAGCACACTTGTGCCCGTGCAGGCTTCACCACCGAGTGCAAACGCCACATGTAGAAGCTCATCTCAGCACATTTCGCCACGATCCTTTCGTCTCCTGTCTTTTTTCTTCTTCTTCTCACAGTCCCCCGCCCCCCCCCCGGCCCCCCTTCTGCATCTTCGTCCTTGATGACCACGCTGCTGGGTGGTCCGTCTGACCGCGATGACCCTTTGCGCTGTGGTCGACGTACATTTGCTAATGGTTCCACGTGAGCCCGAGCTCCTGCAGAGAGTCTGCTGGGAGCCGCTGCGTGCGTGTGTCTGGGGTTTTCCGAGGGAGGCGAGGGACGTTTGGGAATCATCGCTGCACTTCCAGGGGCTGCCCGAAGACGTGTGCAGGAACGCAGATCCAACAACAGCGCAGCAGACATGTACACAGATGCAGCTCCGGGCCACTGACACACACACACACACACACACACACACACACAAGCAGTCAAGTTATGTTCTTTGTGAGCATTTTTTCGCCTGAAAGGTCGCTGAGCAAAGGCATGGCTGCTTGCCAAATGCCAAACCTCGGGCAGAATCCTTGGTTGGATCAGAACACAAACTTTTCTCTAAAAAAAAAGTTTTAAAAACTCACAAACGTTCATGTTCAACTGACTGAATTGCAGGATTCCATTAGGGCTTCAATTTCTGTTCACGGCTTCTGCAGAAAATGTGTCCAATGAATTGTGACCTTTCATTTGGAAAACGGCAATATTTGACAACTTGACGCAGCGGCATTGTGGCCGTGGCTGAGCTCTGAAGCCGCCTTCTTACGCTCACGATACCATGAGATGCAGCGGCTGCAGTTTTTACTTGTTTTATCTTAGTTCACTGTATCATTATGAGAACTAGCAAAATATGTAAATCTTTTGTCCTCGAGTACCGAAGAGAGCCACAAGCGCTCGGTTAGTGGTAAGCACAACCTGGCAGTCATTGTAGCCGTAGTAAATCCGCTATTATTTGGATTCAATAGATTCTGAGGCAGCCAGTACTTTCTGTCAGCGGGAGATTTATTCTGTGTGTTGACATCCAATATTTACAGTACATGTCTGCAGAGAAAACTACAGTATAAAGTGATACATTTGAAGCTGTGTGGTGCTTATAGAATTTGCAGAGAAAAACAAAAAGGGAGAAAGCACATCAATATACTTGGTATCTGCAGTTTTCACATAATTACCTCGTTATGTCGTGTTCCCCTGGTAAACACGTGTAAGTCCAAGGCTATGAGAAGATTGTTAGCCTCTCTTAGTATTGCGACGCTATGGCTCTCACAGCTGGGCAGTCTTAGGAAATGTGGGCATAACTATGTTGAACGGTGAAAACTGTTTGCTCTCCACCTAAAACAAAAAGAGAGAGAGAGAGAGAGAGAGAGAGAGAGAGAGAGAGAGAGAGAGAGAGAGAGAGAGAGAGAGGTAGGGGGGGCTTGATTCAGTCATCCATTTACTGTAAATACAAAAGGCAACGCGCCTTGCGAAACCATGGTGTTTGAACTGCCAAATTAAAAAAGGAATCTTACAGCATGGTTCCTATATGAGTCGCAAGAGAGTACCCCTCTGCATGTTTCCTGACTTAATCTCCTCTCATGCTACACCCTCCCTCTATAAACACTGCAATCACAGCATCTCTCGGCCTTGCCGTGTTCAACTCCACAAACCAAAGACAGATCCCCCAAAAAAAAAAAAACTATGTTCAAGCGGCGACGTACAGGGATGCGGTGGAGCCTGCTGCCGCTTTTACAACCTCCGACGGAGGTCGAAGTGAGCTGCAGGGCGAGAGAACCATACCGAAGACCCGGAGACGGGTCGGGGGGGGGGGGGGGGGGGGGGGTCGAAGCGCGCCGCGCTAACAGCGGGTGCCTGCGAACGGAGGCACACCTGCCGCTCGGCAAGTGTCTGCCTGCTGCAGAGAGGTGAGCGCTGTGGCGTCTCCCGGCCCTGTTTACACTGTAACCAACCAGGAAAAAAAAGGGGGGGGGGGGTCTTCAAAGACAACCTGACTCTCTGTAATCACTCCGGTTTGGGCTTTGATCACAGGGAGGGAAGAGAGAAAATAATTACACGTTTCTGGGTGCCCTTATGGATCGAATGAAAGGCGATGTTAGATTTGAATCGTATGGTAATGGGAGGCTGCCTGCGTGAATGTGATGGGGAGGTGTTGAATGCTACTTGAGGGAAATAAGACCTGCTGAGATGGGTTTTTTTTGTTCTACTAGCAACCTGCTTACGTGCTGCCTGCACAGAACACAGAGAAGGGGTCAGAAAACAACATGGGGACCGACGCTGTCAGGCCTCCAGTGCACTCGGTGAAAGGGGGAGGACACACTGACTGACTGACCACTCTGCATTTCAAAGTGCCTCCACTTATTTGTGCCACGGCCCGCTTGGAAAAATGCTTTTTATTTCCGTGCTGGGCCCTTTCATGAGTGTCTTCCTATGATCGGAGCAGACAGAGGACGGTTTTTGGACTCCATTTTGCAGGCATTGTAATTTTCCTTTCATCTATCAGTATGAAAGCCCAATACATCAAGTAGCCTGGGGCATTGAACGAGATGGGCCTATTTGGACAAAATGAATCAAAGCAGATGAGGTCATCTTTAAAAGGTCGAGACAGCAAAATGCAGAAAAGGTAAAATGTGAATTTGAAAAAAAAAGGTTCTTAATTTTGTCTTTCATCATGATGGTACTTCAGGCTTGATAAAGCGTGTATTTCCATATTGAGCGTTGAGTATAAGCTTCATAATAGAAGAAAGGTGATTGAATGTCCTGGTCAGAAACGCAGCTTGCCTTGACTCTCACGCAATTACTGGCTGCACGCGAGGACGTGTAATCAATTGCGAAATCCATGACAGTTTCTCCATTTGAAACACATGGGAAGACAGCCAGTCATCCTTGACGTGCCCTTTGTGACTGATGCATCTACATCCCATCTACAACATGTATGACCATACTGCAGGCACACGCAACATCGAATCGTACATTATGTATCGAGGCTGTCCAAACACGATGATGGCGAGACCGGCAATAAGTATCAGTCATCCCGCCGCGACCGCGCGCTTCGGCTGTGAGTGATCGCGCTTTGAGAGGGCCGAGCCTGAGTGCTCAGAGTCTCGACTGTGACTGCGTCGGCAGGCTTTGACCCCGCGCGGCGACGCGAGCGACCTCGCTCAGCTATTCTCCATAGCGTTGAGTTTGTGCGCTGACAGCATTTGAGGGAGAAGTAAAAAAAAAAAACTTTCCACTCGCCATCGTTTCTATTTTGGCTGTTTTCCCTGACAAGTGGCCTCTGGTGGCCGTGCAGATAATGACTTCTTTTTGTCTTCTGTTTGAGTTGCTGACTTTAACGCAAAAGGCCCCCATTTGCACCGGTTTTCCTACAAACAGTCGACATTGGTTTCAGCTAAGCATGACCGCATTCTTTTCACTGCCAAGTAGTTTAACTCAGTCTATTGGCCCATTTTAACATTTAACCACAACGTTTTTGTGCATTTTCTGCATGTTTTCGATACGTGACATGCGGATGTGTCGGCTGTAGACTCGTGTTGCTGTGAGGAACTGTTACCGATTGTGAAACAAACTCAGTTTATTACTTTTTATATGACGAACACAATCAGCAAGAACATTATTTATTCATATTTACATATTCTTAATGCTCATCATCAACTCAACCACCGATCTTCAAACTAAAATAAAGCAGGTTTATCAGAAAAAAATAATTAGTCACTTTTTTTTGGAGACAATGACAAACGACCTACGGTATGTTGTTGATCAGCAATGGTGCAGCAGTTTATTTTTAGTACAAACCCCCCCCTGTAAGCGGTGTAAACATAATGTCTTTTGTTTATACGTGCCAGCCCCGCAGTGTCACTCTTACCCCGTGGTGTGAAATACAGAGACAACGCAGTACTGCGTAGGTGAGGTGGCATCTGGGGGGAGTGTTTGCTCAGCTCTGCTGCTGTCACGCCTCTGATTGGGCAGAGCAGGGATGCGAGGAAGCGGGGATGGGAGAGATGGAAGAGTGAAGCCGCAGGGAGGAGAGGGGGACGCAGGGAGAAGGGAGAAGGGAGGGGAATGTAGATGCAGATGAAAGAAAAAAGGGCAGTGACAGATTCGGGAGGGAAGTGGCGAGGGAGGCGCGGGGAGACGGAAGCGAGGGGAGAGAACAGAGGCAGGGAACCCAGCAGGTGTTCCCGGCACGTCTGCCTCCTCTGCCGAAGGTTCTCAGCCTCAGCCAAAGGGATGACGACTGAGCTGCTGCCTTGCGGGCGGAAGTGACTGAAAGGCCCAGTAACCAATGTGGGAGTGCAGGGCCGAACAGCAGATGCCATGAACCACAATCCAACGCTGAGCACATCCAAATGTGCCTCTTCATCCCTCTGTAAAAAAAAAAAAAAAAAATCCAACCACGCTATTGCTTAACTACTTTTGTCTTATCAGCATTACACAGCTGGGAAAAGAGGTTTCAAAATCCATTAGATGGCAAAAGGCCAGTTGTGATGAGGATAATTTGATTGATTTGCGTTCCAGGTTTACGGACTGATGGCAGTCAGACCTACTGTTCTCCTCCACAAACCTAATCCTGCTTCCGTGTCAGTTGCTGTGTTTTTATTGTGTCTGACACCAGGTGGATTATGTTGGTTAATTCACAACGAATCAAACAAAAGCTAATACTAATCCAGCGCGAGGCTTCGGTGTGATGTCTGACGCTGCGGATTAATTCGCAACATTCCCCAACCAGCCTAATCCTTAACGAACCAGACGGGATGGTATCCTAACTGACAGTTTCTGCCTCGTTATGGCAGGGAGATATGCTTCACCTCCCTCTTCCCTTGGAAAATCCATTCTGATGAGCGAGACAAAGGGGAAGCCATTACAGAAAGAATAAACCGGGTAAAAAAAAAAACTTTCCCAACAGCTTTTCTTGGGCAGCCACTAAGCCCGTCTGGAAGCCTTTCGGAGTGCGTTCTGCTCCCCTTAAGGTTTAGGTTGACATTTTGAAATCAATAGGCGGCAGAGAGCTGTTTTTTTTTTTTTTTTTTTTTTACAGATTTGTGAAGCCTGGGTGAAAACACTTCAATCAGGCCTGTAGAGGACCTGACACAGGAGAGGGGGGATCGATCCATAACGAGTGGAGCCCTACCTGGGGTTCGTCCTCTCTTCTCAGCTACCAAAAATCCAGTAAATCCACGCTCCACACTACATTCACTGATTACATCAACCTCCTAAAGTATATTTTGTAAAAAAAAAAAGAAAAAAAAGGAAAAACTCCAGGTCGAGATTTTTTCAAGCTCATTTTGTCCTTTGTTAAAAAGAGCTATGCTGTCAGAACTAAAGTGCTTTATTTGAAAATGTATCGAAAGTGTACCTATGGACTGCACAAAGTAAATGGGAACTAAACAACCAAAGATCATAATAACCATTGATTACTACAGATACGGCAGGTTTGGTTTCTGCAATTATTGTGAAATTGAAACGATCCTTTTTGGTCCAAGATCTGAAATTCCTCAAAACAAGTGACATGAATAAACAAAAACCTTCCGCACAGTCTGACATGACACCTGAAGTCATTTGTAACAGATTAGCTTCACAGGCCTTCCTTTCCTGAACACTGCGGCCCCAGACGCTGTTCCAGAAATGTATTGGCGATTTCAAAAGATGCTTTTGTGTCATCAAGCCAGCCTAGTTAATTAGGCATCCAGCCGGCCTTCCTCAATTGAATACACAGTCCCTCCGGGCCCTGCAGCTGCTCCTGCTATGGAGGTTAAGTGCTAAAACATGTTCCCCACTACTACATGGACTCACAGAGGTATAGCGCCAATGGATTTCCAGTTACCTTACAGCGCTCCCTCTACTTTTGTCAGAGGGCAACTTAAAAGGAAAGCTAAAAAGAGGTGATGTTCTGATAACAGTTTTTTAAAAACAGAAAAAAATGTACCACCAGCAGATTTAACCGACTTCATTTGCGTTGAAAACAATCTGACATCAAACCCTTGAAGGATAGAAACAACCCTCCCGCTGACTGATCCGGCCTCCGTTTGGCCTGATAAGAGCACATTCACCTCAAACGCCCTCCACGTCTCCAGGAATCCATGTGATGTCATCAACACCAACTCATTCTGGCCAACTCATTCTCCCAAAAATACGATCTGAGCAAGCACACAGATATTTGTCAGCAGTTTGGAATGCTTCAGCCTCCGTGTTATTAAAATAATCCCTGACCCAGCAGTAAAGGTCATTGAGATACTAACACCATCTTCCAAATGCCTTCTTTTTATAAAGAAGTATCTGCAAAAGCTGTCAAAGTGTCCCAGGATGAAGCATTCGTAGCATTTTAGTGCCTAGTAAATCTGCAGGGTAATATAGTGATATGAGGCTTCCTCTCTGGCTGTGTCACTCCATGTGCATTTGCTCGCGTGGGCCTTTCAGTGGATTTGTTATATGGCGAGTCGGTAAAGCCATCCAATGTGAAAACCATCTTCCCAAAGTCAGAGAAATGTGATGTGGATCGCGGTTGATAATAAATAGCCGCGATAACTGGGGGGGAAGAACCCATCATCCAGTGGTGAGATGGCTCTCCACGAGGACGAAGCAGCCATAAAAGCCTGAATGAAGACATGTAAAACAATAAGGCCAGAGAGGCAGGGAGGAGGGTGGGGGCAGTGGGAGGGCGGGGGAGAGGGGGGGGGGGGGTTCGACCGCGGCGAGCGAGCAGAATGTGAAGACATAAAGATGGAAGAAGAGGAAAAGAATGAAAGGAGAAGAGGAGGCGGAGGAAAGAGAGAGAGAGAGAGAGTGGGTGAGTCAGCCATGTCTGCACTCCATCAAAAACTGTGTCAGTCATTCACTACCAGCGTCCAATCCCACCCCACCTACCCTATGCCCCCCTCCCCACTCCACTCTCTTCAACTCGCACATTAATTCCACTTCTTTTAACCGCCAGCCAGGGGTGTCCTCGACTGAATGTCAATCCTCTGTTCAGGGTGACAGGAGAGTGAATGAGGGAGGAGAGCGAGCGAGGGCAGGCACGGAGGGGGAGGTAAAAAAAAAAAAAAAAAAAAAACGCTTGGCTTGCTCAGAGGCCTTCGTTATCCGAGGGCCTCACCTGACATGACCCGCTCCTTCCCGTTTTAACTGCGCTCTTCTTAACGCGACTCCTGTCTCTGCGTAATGCGGATGTTTGATGAGAAGATGTTGCTCCGCCTCGTGGTGTTCACGCCTCGACAGGCGTGAAGACGTCTGAGGGCTCGTTGGCGTCCCGACACAGACAGACGAACGCAGCGGGTGACGAGTGCGCGGACTGACAGCGTCGCTAAACGTCCCGCCGGTGGAGGTGGAGAACGCAGACGCAGGAGACGATCAAGTCGGGCGCACGGTGAAACCGACCGCTGGTGTGAATCATGGGAGCTAACCCCCCCCCCCCCAATCAACGGCAGCCGCGTTGGAACCCGAATCGGACCTGGCACTCAGTGTTTTTCAAGTTGTCATATGATAGCACATGAAGGCCTCGTTCGGCATCAAGAAACGCAAAAGCAATCGCGTGCCGTTTGAAAAGCGAGGCGCCTGTTGGTTGTCACAGATTGAACAGGGGCGGGCTGAGAGTGTAATGAAAGCAGGGGATTTATGACTGAACTCTTTCCAATCGTCTGTTTTACTCTCATTTTCAAATGGCTCTTTAGCTAGAAATGCTCCGTGCTTGAAAAAGAGGAGAGCTTGTTTATTATGGCCAAATATCAACTTGGAGATTCTCCTGCTCAACTCAACTTAACTTAATAATAAATTGTGTCGGATCCTCATGAATGTATTTGCATTATAGTTGAGGTGTGCTGAGATACCCTTTTTGGGGGAGGGGGAAAGTGGTGGGGACGCAAAGATTAAATTGTGATATTTGGTATCAGGGTTCCAATCTCGGTTTCAAGGGCAAAGGTACAATGGCATTCATTACGCGACGCTCAATGCCCCTCAAACTTTCACAGTAGACACATTTTCACCATCTATAAGCTTTCACTCATCCTCCCAGTTTAGCGCTTTGACACAAATGGCTTGCTGTTGACATGTTAGAATGAGAGAGCGAGAGAGTGAGAGAGAGAGAGAGAGAGAGAGAGAGACACTTCCACGTTAAATATTTGTAGCATGGTGGGAGAATCGGGAGAGAAATTCCTAAACGCTCGCCACACTTCCTGCAACCCACATTGAACTCTCCCCTAAGAGTGAAAAATGGGCACGGGGAGACGGGAGGCAGCCCTGGGTGACATTCAAGGCCAAAGCACTCATGCCTCCTCCATCTACCACCTCCCACCTCAGGCGCAACACATTACCTCTCTCCTGGATATAATCACACCCAGCGAGGGGGGAGTGTTTGGTGCCTTGTATATGAGCGGGTGAGGGTGTGTTTCTATTTATGTGACTGGTGTGCGTTAGCATGGCTGCATGTCTCCGCGGCATGCGAGCAGTTGGTGTGTGTGGGTGTGTGCCCGTGTGTCATTGCCAATGGAATTGCACTGGGAGTTAAGCCCAGGTCCACGTGTCCCTGTATCCCCCCCATTTACTAGCACATCCACTATTTCATTAGCTGAAAAGGTTACTTCTGCATTGGTAATAAACGGCAGCACCCCTCGTTCCCGTGGCTGAGACAAGGCCCCAAACGTATCCCGCCTACCTACCCCCCCCTCCCCCTCCCTCCCTCCTCTCCGTGAAGCTGTAAGAGGACATTTCAATGCCATTGTCCTCCCATGCGCCTCGCAAACACCAGGTACCGAAATACAACCCGGGGAATAAATAACTCCACCAGGTTGATTATTTGGCAGACGCGTCCGTAGATTAATAACAAAATGAAAATGCAGCGGTGGACGGAGGTGATCTGAGAGGTGTTAGGGAGGTGGAGGGGGGGTGGGCGCGGAATGATGGGTAATTGAGCGGAGTTATTGGAGAGCAACAGTGCATGTGCTGGCTTCGGATAGATGTAGGAGCTGGGTCTAGCCCCAAGGCTGTGAATATGCTGTCTGGGAGGAAAGAGATTAACCTAAGGCAGCGCGGTGACATCATGCCGGCAGAGACGGTTATGAGGAGTATCCATCACAGGCATCGTCTGCAAGAAATGGAAGATGAGGGAGAGAAAAAAAAAAAGCAGTTATATCCCGAAATGACGTTTAAAAATAAAATATGCAAGAGAGTGTGCGTTTGAATGGAGGATACTTTTTCATCTCAACACCATAATTGTCGGCGCACACTTATTCATCATTCAAAAAATGTTTTTCTTTAGGAGATCAATCCAGTGGCAGATGCATGCAAGTCATTCCCCAGCTATGTGTGTGATTGTGAGGTTACTTTTTTCAACCTTTCCTGGAACTAAAAAACAAAATAAAATCAATGCGGGGAAAAGACCTGGCAAATCGAGGAGGGGCGTTAATCAGTTCAATAAAATGAGGAGCGACCCCATGTGGAGTTATTATCATCACAAATGCACAAACAACCCAAATACCCTTAATCTAGTGAAGGGGTAAAGCCTGTATTGACCTAGTGACTGTGTGTGTGTGTGTGTGTGTGTCTCAGCGTCTGACCTAGTCTACTTGGTGCAGTGACAGAATCCCTGAGCCCTGTTCACCTGAGGAGGGCAGACTGGGGTAATTTTCCTCTCTTTGAAGAGAGAGTGAGATGCGGCTTTTTCCTACAGAGCAAATCTCCATTTATATTACCCAGCAAGCCTTGTTATTGCCCATTTGTGTTCACGTGAGCTGGGTTATTTCTTACTTAGATAACAGCAACACCCTTCATCAATTCTTCCATGTACCAACGCCACATAAAATATGTGATGTGTTATATACTTTTTATATTCATTTGCTTATTTTACAATTTCTTACAATCTTACAATCTTTTATTTAGTTACAATCACATTCAAGAGTATCATCTATTTATTTGTTAAACAGAGTAAGATAGCAGGGCGAGCTCATTTAACTCAACTGACTGCTGTGCTGCTTCCACTATTGATTGGGAGCTAGATATCAGGTCTTACATTTTTCGAGCCAAAATCTGTTTTCCAAGAAGCAAAGAGAGAAGGAAAAGCAATAAAGATTTTTTTTTTTTTTTTAAAGACAGAGTGTGAGAAAGAAAGCCACAGAAAGAAATCATAGACTCCACAGAGGCTACAGAGACCCTGGTCATTTCCATCCAGCAGGCCTTTGACTCTCCCTTCCCCCACCCATCCATCTATCTGCCCTCCACCCACTCAGCTCCCCTCTCACCCCTCTCGCCCTGCAGGGCAGGCCCTGCCTTCCATCTGTTGTCTGTCCCAGCCAGGAGCAGCCCTGTTTCCCCTCCGCTCGCATTTACAATTCAATTAAAAGCAACAAGGCCCGTCTTCCTCCTCCCTCTCCTCTTCCTCCTCCTGCTCCTCCTCATTTCGTTTTTTTTCCCGCCGTGCCTGGATGAGCACAGCAGAAAGGCCTATACCCCATGTAGGGATGCAGTCATGACACACACTTACCAAGCCCTCGGATGACGCAAACACACACTGACACAGAAATACACTGAGTGTGTGCAGAAGAGCAAAGGAGCTGAACACGCTCACACACACACACACAAGGACTTTTTTGAATTTTTTTTTATCCTCATTTTGACGTAGTGAATGGAAAACAGGATTGGTGGGGCTAAGCCCAGGAACAATGCAGCTGAAGAAAGTGGGTCACACTTTGCATTAGAATAACGTATGTAACGATGATGTAACAACCCGACAACAACGGAGAAAGAGCTGCTTCGTGTGAAAATACTGATTATAAGACTTAGAACAGAACATCCCAAAGAAGAAGTGTTTCACTACTCATCTGCTTACCCTCTGGTTTGTCGAGTTAAGGGTTGAGGTTTTTTAAAGAATGACAGTTTGCCCTGTCAACACAGTTTACCAACTATTCGCAGCTCCTTTCTAAACAGTTTTTTTAAGCCACCTCTCATGGTATAATAGATGAGTTCTGAAAGCTTGAGGGTCTAAATCAAACCACTCGTAAATGTTCCTCCCTCTCTCTGGCTTTCTCTACGCTGTAATGGGTATGAACTATCCACAGGCATCCCTTCTCTGAGTCTTTAATATTTAATTATGGTGGTGCCAACATGCAACTTTTATCACTTTCTTGTGTCATTTGCATCTCGGGCGAGCCCAGAAGACGTACACAAGGAGAGAGCAACAAAGGCGGAGAGAGAGGTGACGTCTGAGAGACGGTTGTAGAGAATAAACACAAAAAAAAGGATGACAAACATGGGAATCTGTATGACAGTGAGGTCAGGTGAGACAAAGGTGCATTATGGGTACGGAAAAGTAAAAAGACTATAGGGAAAATAGAGATTAGAAACCAGGGGAAAAACGGCAAGAGAGAAAGACGCCAACGATGTAATAACAGACCCCCTGCTCTGTCTATATCATCATCTTCATCATCTGTGTACCGCCTGGGGTGCAGCCTGTATGTCGCCACGTCAATAAAACCCCCAATGCGTGCACCTCCCCCCCCCCATCCCCCATCAACCGTCGCCCCGCTGCACCGAAGCACAGCTCCCCGCCTGTCTCAGGCGTTGTGGCAGACAGGGGTAATGACTGATAATGTGTGTAATTATCAGTCCAACAGCCACGCGGGGCTGATGAAGAACCAGACCCAGCGCTCCGCTCCTCATCACTGGGCCCCTCGTCCCCCCCACTCCTTCAGGCCTGAATGGTGGTGGGCTATAAATGAAGCCTCGTTGGATGCCGCTGCGGCACTAACAGGGACGACCGTCATTAAGACGGCCGTCCCAACGAAAGGACAGGGGGGGGGGGGGGGGGGGTTACCATTACCATAAGAATGCATGTCAAAGCAATTCTGATGTGGCTTTATTTTCAATGCAGAGGGGTACTCGGGATTCAGTTTGCATTATGGAACAGAAAGACAGTGGAGCATTCTCCACTAATTTAACAGATCGTACACCCATATGGGCTGAGCTCTTTTTCAACCCAATGCCCCGAAAATGGAAGCTAAATAACTGACTAATGATCGCTATTATGTTGGTCTTCTTACGCTAAATGTCTTTCTCCACTGAATTTGACAATGGCAGGTTTTATAAACGACTGTAAATATTTAATACACTGAACACACTAACGTGACCGTGGTCCAGGATCTGCACCTGTGTAAACTCCCAAAGCTTCTGCGTAAGCCTCAGAGCTGCGGAATTGTGTTTCTGCGCTTTTCCTGGTTGTGGGAAGCTATGGGAGAGTCTGACCATGTGGCGACGCCAGCTGACATCAAGCCCTCTAAAACCGGTGGAAAGAGCAGATGTGAGATTCACACAGAACCGCCATGTTTTGGCCATTCGGAGCTGAATAACACGCGTTCGTCTGAGGATACGGGAAGGAAGTGCACTCTGCTGACTTGTAGAAGTAAATACTTTACTGTGTTTCCAGTCTTTTCCACAGCTGATATCCCAGAGCCAGTCCCTCAGTCTACTGGGATGAATAA
This sequence comes from Apeltes quadracus, assembly GCA_021346845.1. Lineage (NCBI taxonomy): Eukaryota > Metazoa > Chordata > Actinopteri > Perciformes > Gasterosteidae > Apeltes > Apeltes quadracus. Next base: position 6,661,745 of record CM037931.1, read on the forward strand.
TCTTCTGGTATCCTTTCATTTTTCAGTTTACACATGACACTTAAGGGAACACGGTCCAAAAGAAAGCAGCTAACTCAGCGAGGTTCCTTAAGAGTGAATGGATTCACTATTGGTAAGGCACGCACTTAAGTAACTCCACGTTGTGCTCAAAGAGATCTATGGACTTTTTTGGGGGGATTATATGTTTCGCAAGCTCTGAACGAAGAGAGAAAAAAAAAAAAAAAAAGAGTCCTGAGCTGGTGTTTGATGATCCTAAATCAGGACTCATACTGTGTGAAACCTGATTAAAGCTTTGGCTGTTGTCTTACCCCACAAATTATTCGCCCGTGCTTTTAAGCCACATGGCTACAGACCTGTGACGTTATCATAGATATCATACATCATAGAGATATTTTAATGTGATGAAAAGCTGCTCTATCCATGCTGGCCCGACTTGGTAATGCGCAGTGCGCAAGTGTGCAAGGGCCTTTTGTTGAGACTTTATCTGTGATGAATGTGAGCACCAAGCAACCCACGGACAGGCTCTTAGTCAGGAGGGAGACCAGCACCCATCGCAGCACGCTCACCTCCCATCCAATGGCAGCATTGCTCGCAGCAAAGAGCAGAAACAAGGCCAAAGTTCTTCAAGAGCCAAATGTATTAAAATTTGACAAATGTGTGAATGAAGGGACGAGAACAAGCTCGGAAACACATCATTGCACGATACAAGCTGTTGAAACCTTCCGTGGTTGAAAGTCAGCCCTGATGAAACTTTGATTGTTCAAATCCTGTAGCAATTAAAATTCTTAGTAATCAAGGTTTGAGCATTCCTGCCTGCAGGCTTATCCGTAACCAGCTATCATGCAAAGACATTAGCAACCACTCTCGTCCATATCCTGTTTTTTTTTTTTTTTTACAGCCAACACGACCACGAAAAGGTTGAAGTAACGAAGTACCGTAATTTTCGGACTATAAGCCGCACTTTTTTCCCCATTTTTCGATTCTGCGGCTTATATAACGATGCGGCTAATCTAGGGGACATATGGTAATGAAACATTAAAACAGCTGCGGGTTATAGTCCGATGCGGCTTATAGTGCAGAAAATTTGGTGAGTATTTGTTTTAAATTGTTATCTTTTACTCGTACTGAAAAAAAATACACTTGTTTCCCTTTGAATAGGTTTAGGTAAAGCCTTATAAATACACCTCGGACAACCACAAAGGGCTCTCTGAAAGTGGTTTTAACATCAGTTAAATGAATATAGCAAATCAAAATGTTAGAAGGACGCGTACCTACCCAGACCCTGCCAGCATGTCAACGGTTGTTAAGAGAGAGGAAACAGACATAGCTGGCGATCCAAACCCTGCTGCTGTCTGAAATGGTGTATGTTTTCCACTGTGCCTTTACTGAGACTTAATGCATCTGGCACCCTGAACAGCATGTTGCCTCAGCTTTAGCACGTTTCCCCACAAAGGAATGGACTCACGGAGGAGAAAGAGGTGCACGTAGGTTACAGGGGAGAAAGCACTATCACTCTATTGGCAGACACTTTAATACCCACCTCTAATATTGTGCAGGTGATGAAGACGAATGTGTGACAGCAGCGTTTTGGTCACTGCAAATCATGGGCAGTGAATCTTTGCTGGCTCCACTCAGGATACAGTGCAGCGTTGTGCGACTCCCCATCCAACAAGCAGAACGAACAACAAAAAGGAAGGAAAAGCCAAACCTCATTAATTCCCCTCGCTCTCCTTGACTTTCATTCTTTACTTTACAATGTGTTTGTTATCATTTGTATACCATCCAATCGATGGGTCAATAGATCAATGCATAACAAATGACACTGTGGGTGTTAATGACAACGTGGGATTAGGACGGATAACGCTGCCCGGGAAGATCAATCGATTAGCATGAGCTTCCATCGAAGCACGCCGCGGAGGTGCACGCGAGCGCGCGTCCACACAGGATCAGCCAGAGACAGTTGGATGAACCACACTTAGTGCGCCATCAAGGCTCACACATCCACCCAATCCCCCTTTTCTAACAACTGTACCGTAACACCCTTTCATCCCCCCCCCCTCCTGACACAAGCCCTCCACAGCCTGGAAAAGATTTGCCAGAGTGCCAAGATGAGAGGCCGGGCTAATGCTGAAATGTCAAAGCACCGTAATTAACACAGGGGCCTATAACCATGATCAAGGCTCCCCAGAGGAACGGGAGCAGCGTGCAATCTCTCAGCCTCAGCTTTGCTCTTCCAGATCGATTGGAATAGATTTCTGCTTTTGCACACACCTGAATGCTGTCAACAGGGGGACGTAAATTTGGTTCTATGTCTCCCCCTTTCCTGACCCTTATACTGTATTCCTCATGAATCCATCTTTCCCCTTCACAGTGCACGGAATCCTCGGGAGCTGTTTTTGGCAGGCCGGGCTTGTTATAAAACAGAAGAGTCTGTTTATGGTGGTCTTGGTTTAAGTCTGCTCTTCCTGCCCTCAGATTGAAAGACTCCTTTGAAGAGCAGGCCTTGGATGGCTTTGGTAGGATTCACTCACACACACACACACACTCAGTTCACATGGGTCCTTCTCTCATTACTCAGCATAAGGCTTTCACGCTTGACCCGCTTTTTAACTTTCTGATCTGGATTAGCGACAGATAATTTAGGGAGAAGAGGAGCGGGGAATGCGTGTCTGCTTGAGCTGACGGGCTTACAGGTAGTGCGCCGTTATCGTCCCACAGTCCAACTGAAGACAGAGTTGACACAGCTGCCTCGGAGAGTTACTGCCGTTTCTCGTGGCACGGAGACCGAGATCGACGGCGGGAGACACAGAGAGGCAACGAGAGAGAGAGCGAGAATGGAAAATATATTTAAAGAAAAAGTCCCCTGTTGGGGCGATTCAGCCACCAGAGTTCCGGAGGTCCTCGATTGACTCGTTAAAGAGGCTGCCGTGTTAGTGGAGTGCCACCTCGCTCAGGAGAGAAGGCGGTGGGTGGAGAATGTGGGGGGGGGAGTGAGGTTGTTCTAGACAGGTGAGGGAGCTCAGTGATAAATCCATTTACATCCTCCCCTGTTTTATTTGCTCCCATGGACTCTGCTCGCGTCTCCCCATTCAGGCTTGTTTACCTGGTAAGCCGAGTGTGACTAAAGAAAATTCCCACAGCCTGAGGTGGGATTGGAACTGAGGTGGAGGGGGATGTGGGGCAGAAGGGGAGGGTTAACGGGAGGAAGGCTGTAAGGAGACAGAGGAAGGGTAGGGCCGGGGGGAATTACTCAAAGCTGTAACCCACCTTCCCTCTCCCAGCCCCCTCCCCCCTATGGCTTAATTATCATGTGCAGCCTAGTGGAGATGAAATAACGGAGACTCTCACACGAACACCCACACACCCGCACGGGGAGGATCGGAGGACTCCTCACTCACACACACACACACACACACACACACACAGGGGCAGACACACAAATGCAAAAATAGGAGGAGAGGGAGACAACATGGTCTGGTTTTAATCGAAGCTAATCGTCAAGGAAAATAAACACGCTGGCATGGCAGACATCTATCTTTGGCTGAAGCTGCTAGATAAGGAGGAACAGGCCTCACAGACATGTGTTCCTCTCTTTAAAACACCGCCTGCTCCTCGCGGCAGAATTGAGCTTTAATATGGGTCTTAGGAGGACGCGTCTCCAAGGTGAAATTATGGGATGGATATTTCCGAGACACATCAATCATTTCACTGGGCTCCATCGGTCTGGGTCGGAGCGGCTCTTATTTAAAAGGCCCTCGCTTGCAAGAAAAACTCAGAGCGAGATGGGCTTTGAAAGGCGTTTCAGCATCGGTCCGGCGGCGTGCAACTGATCCGTTGAAGTTGCCACATTGCTTTGCATGAATCTCTAATTAGCCAAGGAAAAGCTCCGTGAAGAGTGGAGGAGCGAGAGTTCTTTCCACAGCTCTCCGTCTCCGACGTCGTCTCAGCGCAGTCGTTGATCAGCAGCGGCAAAAAATAAAAACGGTTTTCTCCCACTCAGAATACATCACGCAGTACGAGAAGGAAAAAAGAAAACAAACATTGCTTTTCGTAAAAAGCTGCATGTTTATCGCTTGTGTTTGGAGAGGAAATCACATTAAGGAAGTGGAATAATAGAGAGGAACCAAGAGAACAAAGACAAATGTTGAGCATCAAAGAGAAAAAAGGAAAGAAGGAGTGGGAACGAGGATCAGTCATGGGCTAATCGTTCTATCAGTGGCCGGAGTAATGAATCCAATTTCCCAAGCAGCAGCAGTGTCATTTAAAAGCCGTGGAATGCAGATTCATGTGCCCTGCACTTAGTAGGTTTTTGAACCCGTAGCCACGTTAAAAAACATTCTGGAACAGACATTTATATTGTCACAGCCTGTATGCAATGTCCTTGGTCTGCTGCTGTGCGAGAAATAATAATGTTTTGCTTCTATTGTTAACTTCAAGTAAAAGGTGACGAATATAAACCTGAAGACCGAGAGACAGTATAACATTCCCAATGCACAGTACGGCTATGCGGCGCTTAGATGCTGAATCGTACGTCTTATTTAAGTAAAAAAACAACAACACAATCTCCAGATTCTTGAGTTCATGAACTGGTTGGCTGCATTCCTGACCCAAACATTTTAATTGTCGAACCAAGTGCTAGCATATGCTGCTGCAAAAAAAAACACAAACATCTTCATCTGATGGCTTTGATGTTTTGCCACGAAATCCTGACCGTTTTATCAACTGTCTGAGGCGGCGGAGCAGCACACACACACACACACACACACACACACACACGGCCGGGTCCGGGGCTAATTTGCAGGGATCACTGCACTGACCCTGACCAGATAAGGTGCCAGTCGACGAAACTTCCTTCATTTCCTCTTGTTGTTGCAGTTTGCGAGCGGAGGCAGCCACCAACCAGCTTAAGGACAGCAAGGCTAAAAGGTGAACGCCACATTCGCCTGCACCTCAGGCTTGATCAAAAGGAACGCAGCCCCGGCTCGGGGGAGGCAGCGCACTTTATCGGGCAAGCAGCAGGGCTTTGGAGAAGAAGGCACTAGATAGCTTCAGGTAAAACCAGGTTTCCCCAAGTAGAACGTAAGGTCAGCGGTTCGCTTCATGCAGTCTCCCTTTCTCATTGTCTCTTAACCTGAAGAGCAAATCAAACCCTCTGACCGGCCCTGCAGTTTTAAACAGTTTGACGTCAAAGCATCAAGGGGTTAAAATGTAATTATAGCCGTGCAATTGCGTGTGGTTTTATTGGCTTAAGTACTGTTGGTCTTATTGGAATGCATGCCTGTTTACATATGTGCAGGTTTGTACCTGCCCCATCGCAGTGTCTACCGCATCTGTGCTAATGTATCATTCATGATTTTAATTGCTAGTAATTAACTTGGGGCCCAATTAGCAAGAGAGATAATCAATGCATGTTGATCAACATGCAGGTGCATTAACTTTGCTGCGAGCGGTAGCACATTTGTAGACTGAGGGAGAAAACCTTGCTTACTGCAGAGCAACATGTGAGGTGATGCAATCTGTTTGGCTTCCTTCCATACAGGACTCTTTCCTCCTAAAAAAATTATACATTGAACTCTACGCTCCCTTCGCGCCTCTCGCCTACGTTTCCTCTTTTACACCACCGGGCAATTACCTGCTGACTTCAAAACAAGTGCATGCAGCGACAGGGAGGGGAGGCGATTGGAGAGAAATTAAAAGAGGGGAGCTGGAAGTGGAGAAAAGTAGATCCTGCTGAGTCTGAGATTTTCTCCAGGATGCAAAATAGGATGAATGAGGGATGTCTAAAAAAAAAAAAAAAAAAATCATTGGATGCCCCCCCCTCCCGCTTGGCCTGACTAACCACATGGTCCTCAAGTGCTTTGCTGAGCTGTGATCAATATTGGTTTTGTCATTAAGCAGCTCTCTGGTAATGACGGCGGGGAAGGGGGTCCTAGGAGAGACATTAGACCTGCGCGCCATGTCTGGCATGCATGTTCAGCCAAGTAAGCACCCAGGATAAAACCGACACTCTTCCCTGTTTTGCGCTCCAGAAACTTTCTGACTTTTGAAATTACAAATCAACACACAGCTTTGTAAGTATAGTTTTGACTTCATGATTCACTCCACGGCGCTCTCAGTCACGCATAAACATAAATCAGCAGCAAAAATGGAAAGAACATTACAACACGATGGTTAGTTTGGAACATTTTGAACCACATGAGAGAGGTTGAGGTCGAGGAAAGAGAAAGAGAAAGAGAGAGAAAAAGAGAATGTGCTCCGTCACTGACTGTGTCGGGGTCAGTAGAGTGCGCAACTCGTCCCTCACTGGGCCTCACTAATAGCCATGCAAACACACATTTAACTGCGACACTAAAATCCAAGGCTGCAAAACCGTCCATCATTACTCCCGAGAAGCAAAAGGCGTCAGACTGAAAAGGTATAGAGAGAAAGACACAATGAAAGAAGTGAAGCAAATGCTGACGGATCTATTTAGCCTGTGCAACAGATGAACTCACAGAATGGGATAAGGCACAAGACGAGCTGGCAATTTGGGGTTGTGTGTTTCGCTCTGGCCCACCCCGGCTCTGTCTGTGTCTGGGTAAACACCGCCGTTGCTCTGCTCAAGCAGCAGCAGCAGCAGCAGCTGCGGAAGCCCATGGCCACTGCCGCCACTGAAAAGCTAAGTTTACTGTGATGCATGATGGGTTGATGACAGGCAGCCAGAAAATACAGACCCGCTCAGGGCCTTTAAGACTGCATAACAATCTGCAAAACTCTAAAGAGTCAATGTGATTCAGGCAAACGGTTCCGCTGTGAGTTCAGAGGATATGCCGTCTGTTATTGCCAAGTATCTTACATGATATACCATGAGCAAGTGAGTCCAATGAGAATGTATTAACAGCTCATTAATCATGTGCTATACAAGAGTCCTCTCAGATAACGAGCTGTTCCAATGTTGAGGCAATCCAAGAGCAATACATGTCCTAAAAGAAGGATATTTCATGTGCTATAACTTTAAAAACTGCTGTCCAAGTTTATGTCTGGAAATATGTCCTATATTTGAAGAATGAGGCCTAAATTCAGTGATATCATGAGGAGATGAAATATACTTTAAGTGTTTGTAAGATAAACAGTGGGTATTATTGGAAAAGTTCCAAAGAGCATCTTTATATTTCACATTGACCACAGAACTGTCTAACGAGCCAGGATTTACACGCAGACTCGCGTAGGAGATGGTGCTGAAAAACTGCTTGGCTTACTTTGCAAAAGTGACAAATACACAACAAGTGTCAGGGATCAAATGCTCTTGTTTACTGCTTGCCTGGGTTGCCTCTGGGTAAGAAGAAAAACAACCTTCTCCTCATTAACAAAGGCCACTTGGTAGCGTGTCTAGCCACCTGACAGCTCGCTCTGCCAGTTCTGACAGATCCAACACTTTTGGCGTTCAAGGTTTCATGGGATGGGGGACGCGGCAAGCTTTTAACGCATGGTACAGTGGGTGTAATGGTCGCCCATGTTTTGATGGCTCTCTCTGCTCCGCCTGAAATATTGCCAGTAGATTACAGCCTGGCAAGAATGTCAGCAGATGCATTTCGTACAAATGCTGTGAATACATAATGCATAGCATTGTCTGCATGAACCCTTTCACATGCTAATGTCAACCTTTCTGCAGATGTCTCAGGAGGTATGTGCACGGTAACTGTAGAGTGCCGGAGAGATATGTGAAACAAAATAACATTTCTTAAAAAGGAATGAAACGCAAAGTGAAATCATCAGCATCCTTGCTACCATCAGTCAAATATAAATCTTTAAGAACAAAAAAAAAACCTGTTCAGAAATACTTCTTGTGGCGAGGGAATACAGGAGAGCCTTTCCAAATGTTCTTCCAACTGGGGACTGTTGGCAGACAGCTTCCACGATCACTGGAACTTTCCAGAAAATCACCAGAAACGCTTTAAAGTTATTCACAGCAGTGCAGGGAAGCTTCCAGACAGAAGTCCTACAACAAATGTATGGCACAGTCATCAGGATCCGTGATTAACATGCCTGAAAGAATAACCGCTGCTAAAAGAAGTGCTCTCAGGAGCATTTTGGCCCGGCACTAAATCCTAATCCAGATAATTGGTGGTAAACTAAAGGCTAAATGCTAGTCAGAGGAATGAAATGTTCATGTAGTGTTTTACAGCGAGTTCCCACACATAATTATCTTTCACTGTTTTCTGGATCCAAACAGAGGTGGTTAATGAGGTCACACACTAATGCTGGAATTAATAGAAAATGAATAGCACTGGAAAATAGCACTGCATGGTCCACCAATATAAAGGTCACAATACACGTACCATACCTATTGGTACCAGTACTTGTAAAAATGAAATAACTATATATGAGTTGGGTCGTGTCCCAATGGTGGGGTGTCGTCAAGGTGAGGACTGAAAGAGGAGTAAGACGCAGAGATTTAATCTTCAAAAAGGTAAACTTGAGATTCCATAAGGGAGCATACGAACGAAGGTAAGGGACAGGTTTGGGAACAGGATACACACCTCGGCACAGCCTCCAACAAAGCCACTCTTTGGAAGACAATGACAAGACACTGGACAAGAGACTGGCCAGGTTTAAATTCACTGGGGCGGTGCAAGTGATTGCACACAGGTGGAAACAATCAGACAATCACCAGGGAAGACAGGACAAGCCAGGAAGTGAAGTTACCCCAGGGACACCAGAAACATGAAACTACAAAACAAAACAGGAAGTGAACCCAAACCGTGACAGGTCGATGTGTTCAGCCTCCAATTCTTCTGTTGTTTTTTTTTATCCCTCATCCGCACGCTGCATCGTTCACAGGGAGATAACCAGGGGTATAGCTGCGTACATAATTGCTCCGGTCCACTGTACTGTAGGATATTATTAATAATCTGCCTCTTGTCCGTCCGGTGTTTCTTCAATATATGAACATAACAGTACCTAGCTTGTTAGAAAAGCAGAGGTGAAGTATAAAACTGTTCCAGTCCACAGCCACTGCAAGCCCACGGACTCCACAGAGCTTAAAAAAATGTTTTAAGCCGACTGAGACTACGTAGCCAAGGAGTCTGGCTTTCCAAAGACGGACATGCCAACCCGTTCAAAGAATTTAAAGAGACTCCGAATGTAACGGATGACACGATTACATCGTTTGGTATCGAGACAACACTACTAACACACAACAACATTGAACCCAAATGCCAGAGCACAATTCCTTAAATTCCCATAGCACGGGGAACAGTTATGTTTATGGACGTTGAACTGTGACAAACTATTTGAGGGGGTTGCCTCACATGTTCACCCCTTTAGCTGTGTTTTCTTTCCTTCTTTTGTTACTCACACAAGACGTGAGGTGAATTGTTGCCTGCCCCAGTGACCCTCCTCCACTGAGAGTGCACGAAACACTGGACGGGCTACCACGGTCAGGCTCTGTGTTAACCAAGTTTTTCAAAACGGGATTGCAGATCCGCGACCATCAGCAATCGGTTGCAATTCCCTGCAGTTTCATTTACAATGAGGTGACACAGAAAATCTTAGATCTGAAATCCATCCCTGAAGCGTTTGACACCAACTTAGATGTGTGGTGTCAGGTTCCTCCGGTGCTGCTGTGCTATCACTGTTGACTCTCCAGCCTGTTGCTATGTCTAAATAAACAGTGGCTGGGTTTAGGCTAGCTTTCCCATCTATCCTGTCACTGGTCCTCACCCTTATCTGATTCAAGCCACTGAGACTATGTGGAGAAATCCCCACACACACACACACACACACACATGAACACTTCTCCCCCTTCACGTCAATGTACAAAGCTCTCAACAGTGAAGGCAATTTTCAAAAAAAAATCTCTGCTGTTCTCAGATGGTTATTCAGGGGACATTTGGAAAAATAATTAAAACAAGTTTTCCTCAGTAACCTCTGAACTTTGACTTTTAAACCCCCAGACAGTCAGGAATAATGGAAAACAGATATCCCCCTCAGAGGAATATTTAGGCTAATTCTATTTTCATCAAAGAAAAAAGGCTACTCATTTATTTTAGAACTAATGGGAAACGAGATAGGAAGGGGGAGAAGCAAAAAATTGAAACAGGGATAGGCAAAAACGGGATGATCTGGGAAGAAATCCTACAGCCAGAGGTTCTAACACACATTTTAGTGACCTATCAAGAGCATTAAGGGGCCCCTGGTACACATCGGCCCTCAGCCCCAGTAATCTGGCCTATCCTCTTAAAAGTGGAATTGATTGAAAGAATTGATCTTCTCCCGGTTGGCAGACACAGCCTGAATAATTACCTCACGTAAATCTCTGCAATCACATACGAAATGTCAGGATCTTGTGCTCCCAGTCCCTCTGTCAACTGTTCCTCCTCAGCAGCTTTTTGTTGATAAAGAGAGGATTGAGATGAGAGAACGGTGACTTATCATGAACACTCCAGACCTGCCGTATAAGGGCTACAGATTTGAAAAAGAAAAAAAAAAACTGTCAAACAGTATTTTCGTTAGGAGACATTCTAAACATGGAAATCATTGTGAAAAAGAGATGAACACATTTAAGTGGACCGTCGACATCAAGTGCTCTTTTTGTGGTTGATGCAGGCATGTAGCGGTGTTTTCTAAATTTGCACCTATCCATGTAATCATTCAAAAGTTGATCCTGTCTAAAAATATCACGCCATAAATCTCCGCATATACATTCAGATGCATCACTCATCTATCCGTGGCTAAACCCATGAAATCAGGGCAGGCTATGTGCGATGATAAGCTTAGCATGCACACACATGATTGTTAACTGCCATCTAACAAGCCGGCCAGCCATCTCTGATTGAATGTTATTCATCTTTCTCTTGACTAAACAGGCAGTGCGTATCTGCGGGCTGCCGCGTAGCCCTAAAAAGCAGCTGCGAAGATGGGAGGGTGCAGGATTAGGGCCTGAGCCTTACTCAGATGGGGCATTTCCATGACAGTGAGCTGCGCCACGGCTTAACAGCCCGCCCCTGTTTATGCTTTTTGGAGGAGAAGCCGGATTCCCTCCCCGTGACAGATGGCCTTTCAGCCACAAAGTGCTGTGTTTAGACTTAGCTCGCTCTGGGGCAAGACAGAAAAGCTCTGATGACACAGCATTCGGCAAACAACTCCCAGATGCAAAAGTGGTGGCCACAGAGGGCAAAGAGAACTGGCTGACCCACGAAGCAAGTAACCAGATGACCGGAGAATCTGCTTCTGGGGACGGGGGAGGGGCAGGGGACACCACAGCTATTGACAAGCCTGGAAACCAAAGAAGTGGCTCTGCTTAAAGATACATGACGCACCTCATTTTAAGGGTTCAGCCCAGTCCAATCCGGAATACCACTTCAACCCAAATGCCCTCGATCAATAAAAACAGAAAGCTCCTGTTCTGCTCATGACTGAGAGAAGTTTGGTCACTCAAAGTGTAGAGAGATTAATTATGTGCACGCAAGGCAAAGCAGACAGTTTTGCATTTTAGGGTAAACAGTGAGTGAAAAGGACCAGCTGCTGGAGAGAATTAGCTGAGTCTCCTCTGATCCAACACAAACCCAGTGCTGCCTACTCCCAGAAAAAAGTCTGCCCTGACCCAGTCTGACCCCTCGTACAAAGCCGGAGAGGCCCTGGAGGCGGTGAATTAATTGCAGCCCACTAAGCCTGATACACCATATATCTTAAACGTGAATGAGTTGCAGGCTCACAAGTGCTGCAGCCTGGACTAGAAAAGGCCCGAGAGGGAAATGTTGTTTAAATAGCGCACAGTAAACACAAGCAAACACTCTGGGAATGGTTTTGCTTGTCTGACAGACCCTACAAAAAAAAAGCAGCAATCGGGTAGTTCACATGTTTGTACATGCAGGTTCCGACACACGCAGACGTACAACAACATGGATAACTGTCCGGCTTTAGAAAACAACACAAGCCTCAAGCAACCGAGGGAAACGTTGCGGAGCTCCTCTCTCCCCTGCATCTCGCACGTCTCGGGAAAAATATCTGCTCACTCTGAAATCATTTAGAGAGGGTAGGCGTTATTCGCCGCGTTTGCTCTGGCGGCTCACGCTTCAAACAAACACTACCGGAGCCACCCAAATTGGCCTCTCGCACCATATAGATTTCCCATCACAAGCCGGCATCTAAAGAAGACACAGAGTGGAGAGCGAGGGAAGAGGAGAAGCGGGCGTTCGCCAGGCAGATCCCTGACCCTGCTGTCTTCCTCAAATAAAATACATACTCAGATGAATAGGCCCAATAACGCCGAGCGACTGCTCATTGCAATGGGGGGATGGGAGGAGGGATGTGGGGGAGGGGGGTGTGATGTCTTATCACTCCAGCCACTGAGTAGGCTGCTTGTGTTTTCCAGGAAGGGGAATTACGTAAAGTCAAGGTAACTGCTAACAGATGATTTAAGCCGATACCAACACTCAAAGAAGCTAGTTTCTTTTTTTTTTTTGAGAGATGTGAGGCATATAGCCAGAAGCCAAAGCCGTGAAAAGTGAACATAGATAGTCATGCACCATAGGAAACAAGAATTGTCTTGTCTGTGGGCTTCTTACGTCAGTGGATCAATAGTGCTTGACGCAGAATTTTAAAAGATACTATCAGTCTGACTGCTGGTGGCAATAAACTGAAGATTAACCTTTACGTCCCTCCCAGTCTTGGCAAGTACCCTGAAGGACATGCTCCACTGTTTACTAATCGAAAAAAGTTGCTTTTTCGATACTGCAAGACCAGGAAATGGCTTAGTGGCTCTGCACTAGACCCTGGAAGTTATTGACTTCTTCCCCTACCTATATGAGCATCATAAACGTGACAGATGAACACTCAACAGCCTATATATCACCTGCAACGGTTTCCGGCATGTGTACTGGCATAGCTTGGTTTATAAAATATAAACACCATATATTATTGCTATGCGGCAACAAAAATGTAATAATTCCTTTTGCAGTGCGTAGAAACACAGAAAAAGGTAATCGCATGACAACGGAGGGACGGGGTTGTTATTTGGGAGAGAGCCTGCCTGGCTGGCTGCATGGCTGTGTCCTTTGTGTGCAACGAGGAAACAAGAGCTCTTTTTCTGCTCCAGAAGCATGATCCTCTTTCACCCCGTACCTTTGAGCCGGGAGCCAAGGTTTTCAATGCCTGTGACCTCTGTGGCCCCTGCTGGCCCCCAACCCTGTAACTATTCATTCTCAAGCCCAGCACACTGCCCAGTAGCCCCAGTTCGCAGAGGCAAGAGGAGCAGCACCCCTCTGGGCCGAAGAACTGACCTCCAGGGCAAGGCTACAACACCACAGGCATAATACCAGAGTTCCCATATAAGCGTTGGAGCATGAGGGGAAGGAGAAAGAAGGTCGGGAGAAATGAACTGGCGTGTGTGACGGTGAGGTTACCAAAGGGAAGGAAGCAAGGAAAAATATATGAAGTGGAGGAACGGGAAATGGGCATTCCTTGCGTAGGGTAGGAAAGCGTAGGGAAAAGCACACATACGTGAGGGATAAAGTAGTAAGTAAGTAAAGAAAGAAGAAGAAAAAAAAGGTTGAAGGCCCCGGTAGTGTGGGGGAAGCGTGGTCAGGCGAAGGAAGCGGCGACAAGGCAATGAGACAGACGGCAAGGTGCGATAGAAGAGCTTGCCTTTCCCTTCTGCATGGCTGGCTCCGATGACAGGACAGTATTCCCTCAGCACTAGCCGCTAACTGGATGATAGCACCAATCTCACTCTCTCCTCGCTACCCGTCTCCCTGCCTGTCTCCGTCTCTTGCGGTCATTAATTCCTTCCTCACTGTCTTCCTCTGTAGCTTGCTTCATATTGCTCTGGTTTTCATGGCTTCCTTCCTCCCTGTTGAAGCCATATAATCAAGCAGGCCTCTTGTGAAGGACTCAAGGCCATCTAAAGCAAACATTAGCCTATAGCTTTGTTTGTTTACCTGTAAGAATCACCGCCTCAGGCCCATGTCTCATTAGAGCAGCCAAACGAAGACAACAGCAACTTGAGAAGGCCTTAAAACCTCCTATAATATGATGATGATAATGTGTGTGAGTGAGTGGCAGGAGGGGTTGTTCTCGTTCTAGGGAGGGCGAGTGGAAATCGCCTCTGCAGGATGAAAGCCTCTGAGGACTATCCATTGACTATGAAATTTGATGATTCCCCCCCCCTTCACCTTCAGACGCAGAGAGTTCAGTTCAACATTGCCCTGGGCACTAAACCTTGGAGCCACAGTGTGAAGCAACTCCAAAATGTGGCATACTAAAGTTTATTTTTTCTCATGAAAAACACTTGCGTTATTCTTCATTCCTTTTTTCAAGAGTAATCCTAAATTGCATGCTGTCCGTCACTAACTCAGGGGATGGATGACTCGTAGAAGTTGCGAGCGTATATTTCCATACATTTCACAGAGGCTCGTAACTGAATGATTCACTAGTTTTCTCAATGAATGGGAGTGTATTTGAATATGAATGTGCGTGCGAAATTGTCTTGTGTATGGCTGTGCATATGGTTCTTATGTCTACAAGTGGGGTGTGTGTGTGACTTGTGAGTATCAGCACACATGCGCCTGGTTGGTTGGTGGGGTGTTGGCAGGGTTGTGGTATCCTGCTGGGACCAACCCTGCCCAGGCAGCCTGGTGGAGGGGACAAGCTGTGGCACGTACACCAATGCGCACACACACACACACACACACAGACACAAAAAAAACACACATAGAGCAGCTGCTCGTTCTGCAGCTGCTGCTGTTGCCCAACCCAAAACTCCCCGTTCCAAAGGAGGCTGAGAGGGGAGGGGGGGGGTCAGTGGAAGAAAAGAAAGGAGGACGGAGTAAGAAGCAAGAGTGACGGTAAAGTGGGAAGAGTAGTAGAGATGGGAAGGGAGAGAGAGCTGACAAAATGAATTGGAGAGATGTGAGGAAGAGGTGAGAAATAAAAGGAGGAAGGTAATGAAAGCGAGAAGGAAAGAAAATAAAAAGGCCTGAGAGGAGCAACACATTTGCTCAAAGCGATCACACACAAACACCAAGATCCTCTCACCTATTGACAGATAAAAAATATCAATCATCACCTCAATTATAAACCCGCGGAAGAAATCGTTGTATTCAGCAATTTAAAGAATAATTAAGTAACAAAACCTAATTTTTAAAACCATAAACAAAAACAATGTGAACAACTACAAAGCATGTGGACATTCATTTTTTCACAGGTTAAGCACAGATTAAACTTAATCCTGGCCTATATTCCCTGTGATGGAGAGCATCCACTGAAGATAACACATTACTCTTCAACTAAGCTTAATCTGTGTCTGGGAAATCAACACCCCCCCTCCCCCCTCTTCCTCCTCACCCTGCGCGTCAACTAGTCCTTCCTCCTGAAACGGAGACGGTATTTGTTTTGCTCCACTTTCAGGTGAAGTCGATTCCGCAACTCAAATCAATCACTGAAATGTGGAATTTGTGATGCCTTGAATTTGAAAAGAACTCATCTTCTGACTTCTCCATAGGGAAGATTTGAGGGAAACGCTCTGTGTTGCTATCAGGCTTCAGAACAAATAGCGAAGAAGAGGTTTGCCGTGGGGAAAGAAAGGGCACATCGAATGTGTCCAATTAGCAAAGTAATGAGTTAATTAAAAGCGAGGACCCTAAAGGCCTTCCTAAGCAGTCTTATAGACCTCCACCGAACCAACCAGACCTTGAAGGCTTCACTAAGCAGTGCGCCGCAGATAGACCAGCTAACCAGCCCACACCATCATCTGTAACACACACACACACACAGACAACTCTGGATAACCCTCCACATCTCAGCTTGGCCTTCAGTGTCAGTGAAATGTTTTATATCACTGCAGAGAAAGAATTGGTACTTCTCATGGATCACTGTGGTCCAGCTTTCTACTTCCGAAGTCACAACGACAATAACCCTTGCTAGCAGGCTGGCTCGGCAGGTCTTTCTGTGACACACCATATTTTGCCAATGATGTCATGTCCTCTGCCGCAAAAAAATGGCAAGAGAATACACACAACTGCTGTGCCTCAAATGGTGTAAATAACCGTTCATAGTTGTATGAGCTTAGACACACACGCCACTGGATTTGGCTTTTATATCTTCTAAGCATATTTAGATTCAAGCAATCAGTCGCGAGCAATCGGAGCGGCAGAGAGTTAAAAGGTTGTCCAGCCTGAATCGCTTCAAAGCCACGGGCAGTTTGCACAGCACAGGAGAAATGTGCTTACATCACGACATGTGGCCCAGGCGTCCTGCAGAGGGCACTGCTAATAGCAGAACCACACCGCAGAGGAGGCAACCGACCAACCCAGCAGAGACTCAACAGGACGCTCCCACGCAACTGAGATTTCTGACATTTTTGGCAGCCTTTCAGAGGGGTCAGTCGTAAAGTATTCGAGCAGAGCTAACCTTCAAGAGAGACCACGTTCCAGCAAGCCGAGACCGGGGGCTTAATTCGTCACTAATTAAAGTCTGCATGGGGTGCAGAGATGGATCTCTCTCAGAGAATCCATAACCCTGCTTTAAACAGTAATGGCCCTGTGATTTGGACAAGATGTTTTGCACCATCAAGCGCCGGGTGATATCATGGCACATGGATTGCTTGTTTGAATTTTTTTTCTTTACTCTAAGTGCAGAGAGGGAGACAGAGATTGATTCAGCGACTGTCTCCACACTGTGACCCAGATAAGATCCTTGCCATACACGTGGAACTGATTGCAAATGTAACATGTGAGAGTTATGGATGTTCAGCAAATGGAACAGGGATGGAAAGCGTCACGGTACAGATGCTCAGGCTCACATCATCCCCAACCTGAGTGCGCACCATGGGATAACTTAGTGCAATGCAACTTCCTCAACGGTACGTTTTAAAATGTGCCAAAGCAGCATGTCAGAAGTTACTGCAATGGCACACAGCTGCATTTTTCAAAGCATCTGAGTCATCTCACTCATCTCGCCCTCAGCGACATTTTTTGTAAGTGCAATAACAGATAGGAGGATCACATAGCAAATGCCATAGCAAAAGATGAGCGCTATGAACAAACTGACATGGGCGGCATTCTTCTCGGGACTCCTATTAACCACAGTTGCCCCTGAATCTTTGTGTGTGTGTGTGTGTGTGTGTCTTTGAGGGTTCCAGAGGCGTGGGCAGCCAGCTGCAGAGCTTTTTTGGATGCTGATTGGAAGTGAGCGTTGAGCGCTCCGGACAATTATGGAATCATTACCACCACCATGCAGGAGGCAAAATATGAACACCGTGCCATTTGTCAACCGACCAGAAATTTCTAATCAAGCTCACATGTGTTTGTTTGTACATCTTTGTGGTCGTAAGTGTTTGTGCGTGTGCAAAGCTGAGGGTCTTGGCATGTTGGCGAGCATGTTTGTGTGCACATGTTTGTTGCGGGTGTGGATGAGTGAAGAACCTGGCCCAATAGTCTGTTGTTGTATTTATCTAAATGAGGAGTGGTAACCAAAACGACAACAGGACATGGCTGCAAGTGTGTGTGTGTGTGTGTGTGTGTGTGTGCGCACGTTGGTAGAGGTTAAGGAATGCCCTGCCAGAGTGCAACTGTCTAAACATGTCCCCATCAGCTGTCTCTCGCTCCCTTCACGAAGAAATAACTTACCATGAGTTATTTATTTTTTCACCGCACCCCACACAATCGTCTCCCGTTGGCCGCTGAGGCGGTTGTGCAAGGGAATGTCCCTGTGCGCCCTCTTTTAGCCTGGAAAGGTGTCCGTCAAGGGGACGAAACAAACCGGTGTGGGAAGCCCCAAAGAATGGAGTCAGAGAGCTTGAAGAGAGAACCCCACGCCCCCTCCTTTAAAATCAATTTTTTCTTCTTCTTCTTCTTCTGCCAACAGGAAGCACCTGTAATCCATCTCCCCGTTGTGGGATCGGTGCGGTAACGAGTGGCATAAATGTTTAAGGAAGATTTAATTAATTGATTCAAGGAGCGATAATAGCAGGCACTGTTTATCACAGGTGCGTTTGCTTACATGGCTTGGAAAGGCCAACGGCAAAGTCAGCGTGGTGTGCAACTCCGGCTCTTCAAAAAGAAAAATGTAAAACGTGCGATCAACTTTCGAAAACCTTTTTTTTGCTGTAGCAGAGTGCATACGGTTAAATGCACTCTATCTGTCCGTTCCCTCCTCCTCTAACAACACTGCAGTGAGTGTTCTCAGGCTTGTGTGTGTGTGTGCATGAAGTCACTGAGATATGAGTGTTGTAAGTGCACAGGGGATTAGCAGCTCAAACATTGATCACTGATAAGGCACAAAAAGGGGTAATGCATCTAGTCACTGTCTCTACTGTGCTCTTCCTCTCAACACAAAACTCTGACAGTTTCTGTATACGAAACAACATGAAAAAAGATACATCGCCTGACTCGATGAAATCCCTGTTTGACATAGCCAAGAACCAAGAATCCTCCCCGCCAGACAAAAACAAGCCATTGCCATTAGTCAAAAGAGATCAAAGACATAGCCCTGCTAAACACAGTGTTTGGGATGGTAGTCTCTGACAGCCATCCGCGCTGGTAAGATGGGAACGAGCATTGGACACTCATAGCAGAGAGGGGGTCCAGGTTTTAGCGTCAGCTCCGATATATTTGGGCACGCTGCACTTTCCATGGAACCTGGAGGGAGGGAATGCAGAGAAAGGTCTGGAGGGGAGGAGGGGATGGACAGAAAAGTGAAGGTAGTTTAAAGTTTGTAAAAAAAGGAAATGGGGGCGGGGGGGAGACAGTAGAGAAGCTACGAGGGGTGGAGGGCTTGTGGGGGAGTTTAGATTGATGAGAAAGACGAGAGGGAAAACAGAAAGAAAGGGTGTCCCTCGGTGAGACAAATTGGCAAGGACTTCAGAGTGAGAAAACGTCTTCATATCAAAGCCTGTGGAGCAACGGATGCCCAGGACAAATCAACACGTTGCACAGTTTGCCTGCATAAAACGCAAATTCCATCAGCTTCAAAAACAATGAGTCTTCCTTGGAGCACATGAGCAGGGGTTTTCTCCTCTGGGCTTACTGAGTTGGTGTGCGAATCGATCACAAAAACAGCATTTCAAAGGATTCAAGGAACTATGGGGTCTTTCTCTTTCACAGGCTTCAACAAAACAGGCTTCAACATAGACAGCCCTGCAGACACTTGTGGCTCTGGGGTCCCAAAAGGCTTAAAGATGTCTCTGGTCTTTTCACCAGCACTCATAAGAGCTCAGCGAGAACCGCAGCATCAGTCTAGTTCCGTGCGCCCGGATCGCCTGAGCAAAGCCCGACCGAGCTAGAGCCGACATGCGGCGGCTATGTTAGGACATGTGTTTTGGCTATCAAAGGCAATAAAATCTGATCACAAAGGGCAAAAGCAGAGATTGGATGCCTCTCTGAGACTTCAATCGTTCATCATGTACATTTGCCATGAATGATGTATATGCAAGCATAAAGATACACATTGTTTAACTGTGAATAATTATCCTGTAATTTATCAATTTCATAATGTAGACGCAATACGCATACAACAACTTTTATGATTAATAAAGGGAATGTTTAGCTGGTGGGGAGTGAAGGAAAATGACATTTTTGCAGACCAGTGAAGCTTTGCCACTTAGAAAAATTCATAAAGAGGTCGTCGGTTACTTGCTTCTCATTAAGATTGTAATTGTCAGATATTCAGTCATTGCAAACAATGTTGCATTCTTTACAGTGACGGATAATGGTGCCCTGACCTACGGGGGAGGAATGCCAACTCTCCCCACAGCTGCACGTTGAGGCCAAGAGCCAGAGTGGACTGTTGGATCAAAGGTCACCGAGGATGTGACTTGATCCTACACTATCAATGGACATGGGGTCCTGACCTTTGGCAACTAGCTCTGAATGGAGAATAGCAGCAGGACAAATGATAAAGAGATAGGATCAGAAAAGAATCTAACAGCACAAGAATAAGACACTTGGTTTTTGGAGAAAACATGAAGATGATCAGTTTGTGTGTGAAGTAAATGTACGTTATTTATTCTGATGCTAACGCAAATGTTAGGAGGGTCAAGAAAACAAGCAACAGCAACAAAGAGACATATCTGACTTTTAGGTCTTACATAACCTTTCCTGGAGACATAAAATATAATGAGTTTCACTTGGGAGAATGTGCATCCATGCCCCCCGCCCCCCACACACACACACACACACACACACATAAAAAAAAGCAACGTTCATTAATTAGTGTCGTAGTGTATGAAAATGTTCTATTTCTTATCAATTAAATTATTAGTTGCTTTGTTTCTTTCACAGGGGGCTTTACTCAAATGACCAACACATCCTGTCAACTAAACAGATAATGAGCATTTTTTGGTTAGTGTCTGGGATTCTTAGGTCATTAGAACTCAGGGCTGTGTGCGTGAACCATTTTAATTGCGACCCCTGGACACGGGCAAAAACTCTGTAAATAACCCAGCCACTTTGTTAATGTGTTCACCATCATCCCAATCTGTCATCTGGATGGAAATACAAAATGTGGTTTCGCAAGGAGCGAGCTAAACAAGCAAGCTAGCTAAACAACAGTTGATCAGAAAAAAACAAGCAGTGAAATACTTTTTACTAGTAAAATCTTAAGTGCCAGTGGGACCATAAATGTGAGTTCCCGAGCTGTAAGATTGAGCCGCTTTAAATGCCCATAAATATGGAGGCACCTCCACAATGAGCAGAGACAGAGCAGGAGACAGGAAAGAGCCTTTGCATCGGCCCATTTCACACTTCATAAAGCAGCGACATATTTATTCCATTCATATTTGCATGTCTCTTTCGACCAGGTAACGGCTGTACAACTTGAAATGACTCATTTGCTCAGTCATTTTTCTCACTTAGTTTGGGGCTTTTAAGTGCAAGTTTCAGAACACTGCATCGTGTGACAATATCTCTAGCTGATGTTTTTATCTCACTACAGGGAATGTGCAGATCTTTAAAAACCTGAACACGCGCTGCTTAGAAAGAGGCTGTGAAAATAAAATGTAGTGCAACGGCCTGGTAAATATCCCACCTCTGGTTAAGCAATTTACTAAACCTTCGTATTACCCAGTCGAAAAGAGAAGCACGTAAGCTGCTTGCTTTATTCCAAATGAGTCAACAATTCCATAAATCATTTCATGGTAAAGAAATACAAAGTTCTATCAGGGGCACATGATTCGTTTGTTTGGGAGACATGCGGAGTTGAGGTCAAAAGGGTAAGCCTCAGGTAAATGCGAGGCAGTGGGAGCACACACTCCTGCCTCTTATTCCTTTCTGATTTAAGAGAATCCATAGGGGGCCTGTGGTAAACACAGCAGGGACGCGGACCTTCAGGAATGGGAGAATGAGGGGCTGCTCTTGTACTTAGGCTTTATATAATGACCAACCAGCCGCGCCCCCCTCCTTCTTCAATCCCCAAATACCACCTCCCACTCCACCATTCCTGCCGCAATTCTATAGGTTTGACCACTAAAACCCTCATTCAACCTGTGCATACGAGAAACTTTTCTTCTCTTCTTCTTTTTTTTTTTTCTTCTCCAGTTCAGAAACCCCCTGACTCCAGTGAGAGGCAGGTTCTTTTCAGACGACTGGCCGTGCTCCTGCTGCTTTATGGGGAAGTATTGTGAACCCGCGAGCTCTCTCAGGGGGGATCAGCACTTACGAGAGCCGATAGAGCCGCTGATTTGATCTTCTCCTCTTTCACAGCCTTTCTCGAGTTTTCATCAAAACTTCTTTGCCCATTCGCCACGGGAAGGCTCGGCGCAATTGTGATTCTCTGTATCTGTGAAACAGACATCATCTGTGACAGTGGAGACACTGATGAGGAAAGAGATACCGGAGAGAATAGGGGCTGAACTTCACGTCAACCCAGCCAGATGAAAGCAGTGAAATGCTAAATATGCAGCAACGCTTCAAACAGTCTTTCCAATATTTAGAAGCCACTTCCAATATTTAGAAGCTACAGACGGTCATCCTCATTTTAGTGAGTTAAAATATTCCAGTTACGACATTCATGAAATAATAATGTAGCATGTCAAACACGATGCATCATGTGCACCGAACATCACTGCTGACTGTTTTTCACACAAGCAGCGCACAATTCCTCATTGACCAATGAAAACAATGATTTTGTCTGGTTACATTTTTGGCAATTAATGCCGTTTATGTGCTACTTGCGTAGTAGAAATCAGTCACTTTATATCACTGGTATCCACTATGGTTCTTCCAGCGCTACCTCAGAGTTGCAGTTCTGCATTCTTTCAATTTAGCCAATTTAATCGTGTAGGCAAATCTCACTCCCTAAAATCCCAGGTGGTTCCAGTGGTAATTTGGATTTGGGGATTTTATATTTCATTTTCTTGTTTTTTTTTACTGTCATGTTGATGATGGGCCAGTTGCAAAATGCTCAAAACTTCAGCTTGTATGGTTGGAAACTTGGCATAGGGGAGCACACAGAGGATGACAGAAAGTTAGGTTCCCAAGTAGCGTTGTTTTCTAAATAGTCTACTACTTTCCTACATTTCTGCAACAGCAGAAACTAAGTACAACTTTTTCAGGACTGTTCAAAGAGACTTTATGAATAGACAGAGTCATACAGTGAAGCAGGACACACTTGCTGTATTGTGCTTTGATATCCGTGTGGATAACGGCAGAATGCAACAGCTATTGTAAACTGATAGCGACGGCTTAGGCGGGGAAATCCCATTGGCCTTTCCGACATTTACTGGTAAACCAAAACACAAAGCCAGTAATCTCTGTGTCATTAAGAATGATTTTCCTCCACTCATCCTAATGTGATGACAGAGATAAAACCATGTTGGCCTAACTGTACACAAGAGAATGAGAGGCGCTGTGCACCAGACAAATAATGACCGTGCTAACAGGAAGTGCCTCAACATCGTATGTCCTGAAGGCAACACTGACGTTTCAGTGTTACTGAGTATTTATTGAAAAGCTAAGTACAAAACGGTTATGTACAAAAACCAGATGGGAAGAATACTTGACACCACAGAGGTTTTCACCTCTTGCTGCTTTTTCTTTCTCCGGGACTTTTTACATAGTAATTTAAATCATCACGTAAATCCATAACGACGTGTTCCAAAGCGCCTTTCACCAGGGAAAAGGAGCTCTTAGACGGCACTTTTGCACAACAATAGCTTTTAACAGAGCAATCAGTGGTTTGCTACACGGAGGGGTGCAGCGCAGGTCATGCATTCATTTTAGAAACAAGCGGAAAGTTGTCACACTTACCGGAGAGAGAAGCCCTCGCGTAATTAACACGTTGGCAGATAACCCCTGCAATCTCCCCAGATACGGAGACTTCCGCTTCTCCTCACACAGCCTTGCGCAATTGTCTCCGCTCCTTTGAGGGCCTCGTTAAACATGTTTGTTTGGGGTTTTGACAGCCTTCTGTCACAGAGGGACAGAGACGGGGGTACTCCACAGGTTAACTATCTTCCCAGTTGTTCCGCCGTTTGTTTAGTCAGTCGGTGTTTCGGTGTTTTTAATGGCTTCCTCTAGTTTTTTTTTGCCTAGATTTGAAGCTTGGAGCCCGCGTGTCTGTGCAAACACAGCTAAATGAGTCCAGGGACATCACACGTCTGTGTTCAAGAAGAAATAGATTTTTACGCCTGTGTGCATTTGTTGTACTGTACTTTATAAAAGGTAATTTAGAAGTAATTCCGTTGGCTCTGTCATGGAAAGGAGATGAAATACATATTGCCATTGGGTATATTAACGCCTGTCACATCAGACCAATATCATATCGCTTTACCGCGGTTGCTGAGATTTCTATTATTTCCTCGACTCCCAAAACATCGCCTCACCCTCTCAATCTAGCAATGTAATTACCTCATCAAATAAAATATCTACAAAGCCCCCTCACATAGGTTTTGTGGAAGTGTGGAAAACAAAACATAAAAAGAGAAACATATCAGCACATCTAACATATGTGAGACGTGTGACGTTTAGAAGTCAGGGGAGCAAAGCCTTGAGGGCATACAATCAATATTACATTTTCCATCGCCACCTTCATAGCTATTGTAAATGGCTTGTGTCAAAAATAATAACAGGTTGTATCAGAAACCTTGGGTTTGCAATTTCGCTTCTAGTGCTTGGAGGCCCCGTCTGCTCTGCCTCCCTTACTCCAGCACCACTGGGTGTTAATGGCGCCATGGTGGCAGACACTTCTCACACCAGAGCTGACTTTCTTTTTTTTCTCGAGCCCATTCTTTATCTTTTTACTTGTGACAGTTCTTAGAACCGCAGGGAAAATGTGTATGTGTAGGAAAACGCTTAGTACTAGAGATGATTATCCCATTGTGCGTTTGTCGGCATTCAGCCAGTAACATTAGCAGTATTATTAGCAGGGCTGGAGAGATTAAATCTCTCCTCACTTCTGTTGTCATAGCACTCTAGGCAGCAATAAGGAAGATGAGATGCAGTAATATGCATACTACGGGGACAGACTCCTCTTCACTAGAATCAAAGCTACTGTAATTTCTTCAGAGAGAGAGACAGTGGTGCTTAACTGAATTAAAAAATGTAAATTGATTTCTTTAACTCATTCAGCCAAAATTTCAGCTGTTGACTTTTACAAACACCCACAGGCACACAAAAAAAAAATCTAGTTACACTCATGTCAAATATCTTTTCACCCACTCCACTCTCCTTTAAGCTCTGTTTTTGGGCTTTGACAGAAATGCTGAAAAACACCTCGGTGCAGCTCTGTGGTTTGTATTCCGTTCTTTGGTAAAAGGCCGACCATGTAATCCTCAGCAGAATGCGTTCATCAACAAAAGCGGCCATCTTCACGCACAATTAGTCGTGTCATCCATCCTTAACTCTGCCAAGGAGGTGATGTTGCTGCTTTAGCAATTTGATTTGTCAACAGCACTACGGGGAAACTACAGGCTCAGTTTTTAATGAAACTTAGTGAAAGATTTCGGCGGTAAACCCATTTCATTTGGGATTTGATCTGATTCATGGGATGCATACTTCATTTACTTTTCACTTTTGTTAACAGTGCCAAATAGGGCATGGCCCTGGCAGAGGTCTGTGCTCTCTGAGTGCCCTTCTAGTCAATGTAATGATATTGATTATAGCCTCATTTAATAGCTTGGAACTAATCTTCCAGGCTTCCTGTGCCAAATGTTCTATAACCAGAATTACTGTCCTGATCTCACTGATAACGTTGAAGAAAATGACCAGTTCAGTTCCACTTCCACTGATAGTAGAGTCTGTAATCAAAGGGCCGGTCAAAGCAATGCCCAGTCATCATTTCCTCAAACAAAGGCAAGTTGTCTAAAAGGAATGGTCCTGGACCAAAATGTTTGGGTGAGGCTTAAAAGCATGATCAAATATCAAGCAATTCATAGTAAGATTCGCAAGTTCATGAGTTTGTGAGAATGTAACAGATGTCAAACCCTTCAACAGGCGTCTATGTAGTACAGAGATAACCTTTTGCTGCAGAGACTCAATTAAGCGCTGCCTGCTCCTTGCCAAAACAGTATGATGTCATACTTTCAAAAACCTCCCATATAAGATGATAGTGTGCGAAAAACCCAAAGTAATATGGTATGACTCATCATGTCGACAGACAGGAGCCTGGCAGCTCTGGCTTTTGTATGTGTTCGTTATTTTCTTTCTTTTTGCTTCAAGAAGACCTCTTTCACACCCGTGCCTCCGTCTGCGAAGGGCTTTTAAGTTGTTCTCCCTTATCGGAAGAGGAATCTGTAGGAGGTCACAGAATCCCAGCTTATCTCGGCTAATTGTGGATGTGTGTGTGTGTGTGTGTGTGTGTGTGTGTGTGTGTGAGCGGGAGTTTCTGCGTGCATAGCAAGCAAAAGAGGAGGGGGACTTGAGAGGGTGCCAAATGCCGCAGGATGCACCGGAGCACGTCGGGACAGGAGAGGCGGAGGCACCGGCAAGACTGACAGACACAACACTGGCATCTGAAAAAAACAAACAACACAAGCGCATACACAACAATGTCCACGCAGAAACTGAAGGAAACACCGGGGGCATAGGTGACATTTAATCCATCCATCACTTTTGAGCCCAAAGGCAGATAACAAGGATGCTCAGACATTGTATGTGCACTGTTGTGGGAGTTAAACATTAACACTTGATTAGTGACTAAAATTATTTCAACATAAGCAAAGAATGCTTCGACACAAAGGGGTGGTTTGACAGAATTTGATACGTGTTTCTTTCCCACTTTACCCTTACAAAAGGGATTCCTTATTGGTTTGAGGCGGATGTCTAATAGCTGTGCGTCCTGCTCGCTCGTGTGAGGGATTCTCTGTGAAAGGAGAATGTATGTATGTGTGAGTGAAAATATATGTATGTGAAAGGACAATGTATGTATGTGAGAGTACCAGAATGAATAATGTCTTAAACGGCTCCTTATACGTTTTTGCTGAAGTATAATCAAATCAAAACCAAATAGATTAAAGGAAACATTAGGCTGCGTTAAGTCTGCTGAAAAGTCAAACTCCTCACCAACAATACCATTGACTTTACGATGTACAACAAGGGAAATTGTGATCGATTTGAATTTCAAGCGGCAATTTTTGACCTGTCAAACCATAATTCCAATTCGTCACTCCTTCATCAATGTTGATGGGGCTATTTCCGAACCAATTCTCCAAGCGGGAGAAACACGAACTTGACCTTATGCAACAATATAAAACGATGCTTTACCCAACCCCATGATTCTCCATCCACATGTAGCAGAGCTCAAATGAGTTATCGATTATGATCTCGCAAATATGGCGAGGTGAGGGTATGACACCGCACTTAGAGATCGTTGCACAAATGTACCCTAAATCACAGAAATGGAGGAGGGGGAGTCATCGGCATGGACGTTGGTCTTTGCGAGGGGTGAGTTCTTGTGCATTCACTCAGTGTTTAATCAATGGATAAAACTGTCTATCCATTTAAGTATCGATGTTTCCTATGACAACTGCTTACCCACGTAGACACCAGAGGCCTTTCAATCATCGGCGAGCTGCAGAGTGCGCTTAGGGGAAGAGGTGGGGTAGAGACACATGAATCTCTGCTACTGGATTCATGCGGCATGCTCAATTATTCCACCGCCACAGTGCAAGTTAAATGGGCCGAGGAGTCAATCAGCGCGTACAGAGCACAGGGTTCTGCCACTGCGTGAGAGCTCGACTTGGTCGTTGACATACAATAGGCACCTAATCAATATGGATCCACTCCTTTTGATCTGACGCCTCGCGCTACAACAATTACTAACACCAGCGGAATTGCAGTGACCATAATGGTGCCAATTCACACCGAAGGAGGTGGAAGAGGAAGGTTGAGATGTGGCATTCGGCCTGTAGAACCTCCTCAGTCGTATAGGTACACTTCTACATGGCCACACTCTGTGGTTATGTGGCATAAGCAGGCAGTCCAGTCGCCTTATTAACGTAATGTTTGGACACATATCGACGTGGCTGCGGTGCCGATCAATCTGTGGTAAGAAAAGACAATGATGCAGAGTTTCTCTGCATTGTCTTATGGCTCCGAGGCACTTTACCTATGTCTCTTGATTGTAGTAAACAATAATAATTTCTGTCTGCTATGCTTGGCGGCACTACGAAGGAATTCATATTAATTAAATGTATCTGGTATTGACTATAAAGTCAAACTATCTAGGATATTTTGCCACGGGCAGCATATCATAAACCCAAAATGAGTGCAGACTTAGATTTATTGAGTGCTAAAAGGAGTCATATGTGATGATGACAGCCTGCGCCCATTCTAACAGGAACAGCATCACTTAGCGTTTGATGACTAATATGGCTTCTTAATCTCTTTGACGTTGTGAACCTATGACAGATCTATGAGATGATGGAACAGACCGGTAACATAATAAAGGCGCCCCTTCTTCTCACTCAGCATCCCTCATATTAATATTTTCATCCTGTAATAACTAAAAGCCATTTCATTACTCATTAATCAGTATCTGAAGCCGCCGCTTTTCAGTACACATGGAAATATGATCCTACGATTTCACAGGAAGAGCAATGTCTAATGACCTGCAGCTGTCGGGGGGTAATAAAACACAGTATGCATTTTGTCTGTCAAGAAAACGCACCTCGGTTTTCCAAACCAACAGACGGACCAAAGTGACGCGCCGGACCTGTTCCCGAAAAGTAAGGCACAGGCATTGCATCGTCGCCGTGTTTCATCTAGGCCTCTTTGACAATCAATACTCACAACAACAGCTAAAAAATATGTGGAATCAGCATCTATGAGGTAAGAGAGCGACAGCATTGATCGTCCGAGCATTCAAGGGATTTTAAACAGTGCACAACACTCCCAGTCAGATCACTTGTCAAATCCATATGAAGTTGTGGGCTTATCAGTTTTGGTGTTTAATAACGTGAATGATAAATAGGACAGGTCAGCATAAAACAATGCCACCTTTAAATGGAAAGACTGAATTTCAATTTGATTTATGCATGTGGTCATCTGTGTCTAGTGGTTGTGTGCGTGTCAATGCATGTGTGTGTTTCTGTTTTCTTTGTGTGTTTAAATCAATGGTCATCCCCTGATACAAAATGGCCTCATAAATCATTGTTTGTTGATCACTTGTCAGGAGGCAGGGGCCTTATGGCATTCTCCT
Organism: Apeltes quadracus; assembly: GCA_021346845.1. Lineage (NCBI taxonomy): Eukaryota > Metazoa > Chordata > Actinopteri > Perciformes > Gasterosteidae > Apeltes > Apeltes quadracus. The sequence goes on from CM037931.1 coordinate 6,690,356, forward strand.
AATTATTCCAGCTCACAGCCCCACTGGATGAATAAGGACAGGAATGCCAAAGAAAATCAAGGCAGCGCACGTTACAGAAATATGGCGATATAGGTGGTTTAGAGAGCCTAGTGAGGAAGTGTGTGTGTGTGTGTGTGTGTCTGTGTGGGTGGTGGGGTTGAGCAGCTTGGATTCCAGAGTGCACTGAAGTGAGAAATCTAGTGTATGAGATATCAGTCAAGCAATTCCAATGAGCTCAGGGACTCTGTCACGGCAGGAACTAGCCGGCTGCCGATTGAAATTGGCCAAAAACAACTAAATCTGATATTGGGACCGTTACTGCCTTGTATCGCTCTCCCTTTAAGCGCAATTTGAACAAAACTTTCTTACCACCAACTGCAGTATCCCCAGTGGTATTATCCTCCACGGACATCCAAGTTTGGCTCCTGCGGCGTAATAAACCTGACTGTGAGAAAGCTGTGTCTTTTTTTTTGTTGCACACTAGCCTTAGAAGCGTTGTGAGCAAACGTTGGAAATGTAAAATCCAGTTTTTTGAGTAAGGAACAGTGTAATGACAAATGCTGTCAAACAGTAGGACTAAGTGGTCAGGGTTCAGTATTGGCTTTCAGTGTCATTAACTTTTCAGCAGTAAGCAGGTTTCTTGTCGCCACTGACCAAATTGCTTTAAATGCACAGCAATTACGCGGTTGAAGCTGGCGCTTAAAAGATGTGTATAGTTTGATGAGTATAGTTTCTGTAGTAAGACCTAACTGGATTATTAGTGAGTTTTTATTAGGGTGGAACTCGCCACTGAGAGCAATAATGGAGGTGGGGTTATATGTTTCAGTGATATACTGTACCATCCAGCTGGTCCACATGTTAATTACTGAATTACCCTTTCTAATAAAGAAATCTGTAAAGAGGTTTTTAATAATTCATTGAATCACAGTAGCACAAATCATTGTATTACTCTCTCTTCTTTCCTTTTCAGACTGATTTATTTATTTTACTAACCTCAGTGTTCCCATGTGGAGCCACGGAGGCAGTAACACCTCATTATTCAGATTGAAAATGTGTTGAAATGTGTCTTGAGGCTTAAACATGGCCTTAGAATGTTTAAATCATGCTGGGCGTATCACAGAGGCCGAGGATGCTGTTTCCTTTTGATGTATAGTTGCAGCGTTAATATGTGGTTTTTGAAAATCATTGAGCATTCCTCTTTTTGATCCCAGCTGTGTCCCTCATCTCGCCACTAAAAATGGTGGAAAACTATCCTTCAATGGAGGTGAGCCACAATGAACACAACATATATACAGAAGTACAGCATGCCTGGGCCTTGTGTGCCGAGTATTTTGCTCATGAGTCTTGTGTTATTTAGATATTTACAAAAAGAAAAAACACAATTTAAACAGGGGAACAAAAAGGACTATGTCAATTAAACTAATTTGCTTCCCAGAAATTCAGATTTCGCACCAGCATAATTCTCAAAATTAAAAAAAATCAGGGTCTAATAAACACAATTTAAATTTAAATTGTAAAATGTTCTTGCCTATTGTACGCGTGTAACACAGGTTCAGTTGTGTGGGGTCTCACATCGAGTCACAATACAAAACATCTGAAGGAGGAAAATGTAGGTCATTCAGAACACCATCGAACAGCAGCCGCATGCAGACACACGCGCGTCTCCCGTGTTTGTGAGGACATTCTCAACCGCCTGTGGGTATTTGTAATGACGCACTGACAGCATTTCTCGGCTGGCGGCTGAGGTGCTCAACGAAAATGAATAACTCTGACCAGCCAGGAGAGACGCAGCGAGGGAGAATTGTGTGTGTGTGTGTGAGTGTGTGTGTGTGTGTCAGCAGGGGTTGGTGTGTATCAGTGGTGAAGAGTGGGGCGACATGTCACATCTATTCAGACACTATTGCTTCAGTCCCCACCGGCTACAAACAATAGACGGACCGACCACCTCACACAGGGTCTCTGTGCGCCACATATGTGGCAGTGGCATGTCAAATGTGTCTCTACACTGTTCTTGCTTGTCCCTCTGAGTCTGACAGTCTCACATGTTCGTCTGGTTTAGGCCTCAAAGTCTGCGTTGTGATGGCGGAAGCTGGGCAGAAAATATTACCGATCCCGTTGGGAAGTGATGGGAACTGCCAACACTGTTCTTATCTCCAGATGTACTTGCTTGTAAACCAACTAGACCCATTTAACTAAACTAAATGGTAGAACTGTACTGTTAAGAAACCCGTCAGGGTCGGAGACGGAGGCGTCAGACTTTGCTGAATTCGAGTTAGAATCGCCGCAACAGGCCGTCTCCGAAGCTGGAGCGTCGGCTCTCCTCTCGGGCAAAATAGTCCCCCCGGCACAGTGGAGGGAGACGTCAGAGTGGTCTGACGAGCAGTAAATCCATCACATTTAGCGCCCTGTGCCTTAGCGCTGTTTTCCAGCTTACTATAGCTAGCTGTATCAGTACCGGCTGTCGTGTTTCTTTATTCGTGCAGTGGCTGGACTCAGACCTGGGGGGTGAAGCTACACTTTCAAATGTAGCTTTTGGTGTGTTTTTCTTGAACATACCGTTTGTCCATAATGGATATAGATTCAGTGCGATGCATGTGAATTGTTCATCCGCATACACATGAATTATTCAACACTGTGAATCTCTTTGACCTTTTTTTTTGGGGGGGGGGGGTTAACATGCAGTGGAAGACACAGGGGGAGGGGTGGTTTTTAAGTCCCACTCGGCTCCTCGCACATTTTATTTAGCCTCACCATCTCTAAGGTCTGAAGTTGTCTCCCTATGCATATTCGGACTGAGCCATTAAAATAAACATGCAGTTAATGGACTTTTTGGCAGGAGTTGTCATTTTACAGATGCAATCCAGAGAGGGAATTACCTGGTCTTAGTGCTTAGTGTTTCTGTGCTAATTATTGGGGTCATAAATCGGGCTTTAGTTTGATGTTTCTAATTTGGTAAAATATCTATCGCTTTACAGTAAAATAATATCCTGAAGATTTGTGCTCTAAATGGGTTTAGCTATAATTTGGAGTAAATGTTTTAAACAATTGCTCAACAGAAACTTGGTTTTGGTTGATTTGTTGATGTTGTTTATTGCAAGATTTTAAATGGCCTCTGTGACTAGAAATGTCAACGTTTAATCTTGACCGATTGCACAACATAGTCACATTCAGTCCAAAAAAAGCACCCGAAAAATATCTGTTCAAGAAATATCCCTTTACATCGGTTTTCTCACAAGCGCAACAGAGCCTTTTATCACAGACAAATGCTCAAAAAGTCCGCTTAGCCCCATCCACATCCATAATTCATTCTAGAAACGGTTGTGTTATGTTCTTCACGTCCGTACGCTGTGCTGAGGAAGAGGCCGAGGGCCGCTACCAGAAACCTTGCAGGACAGCAATCATTAGAACCTCAGCCCACCTGGTAAGCAAGCCGTGCTTCCTGCAAAGGGCCCCGGAGGATTCAGTGTGCTAATGATTGACTGAAGCAGCAAAGACTATCAAATGAGCCCCTGCTTTGACTCTGACTGTGTGCGGGTATACCCTGACAGTGTAACCTGGGTAACATGCAAATAGAGGGAGAGAGGGGGGAGGGCAAAGAGAGAGAGAGAGAGAGAGAGAGAGAGAGAGAGGGGAAGGAAACGCAGGGTTTTACAATGGTCACGGTGCACCGTAGGAGTCGAGGTTCACTGGTGAGTCAGGAAAGGTGGGGCCACTGAGGGCCACAGCAGAGTGTAAGATTTCAGATACATATGAATGACCAACTGCTGGCTCCGCTCTAACCTGAGGCGGGAATTGCATGGGCTCCCCCTGAGCTGCAGGTTTGAATCTAGATTACAGTCTGGCTTAATCCCGGGGTGGGTAGGTTGGGGGTCATGAATGTCTGTTGTTAGTATCAAATAGAGCCGAGATTAGCAGAAGAGCGCAGGGTCCTTCTCCCTAACTGAGTTTTAGAAAAACTAAATTACCATGTCGTGTTTTGCATGATCAGAACCGGCATGCTCAAAGGTTAGAACCATACACGGTCCATGATACATTTCTACAATCTGTCCCCCCCCCTAAAACGAAACGAGCAGGCAAACAACCTCATGCAAACGCTCACACAATCCCCGGCTCCTAAAAACGGGGGATGGGGTACGGCTGTGGTCTTAAATCCATGCACGTGGGCAAAACGCCAAACAGACAGCAAAAAGAGGGCAGTATGCTCTAATATTAAACTATAATACACTCCATTTGATTAGAGGGCAACAGCGATATCTGGTCAACGGCTGCATGTAAACACATATGGGCGGGTGGATTATCTAAAGCAATATAAAACAAATGACTGTAAGTCCATAACAACACACTCTGTTGCTCTGATGTGGAATTCAAATATGACTTACCACAAACATGCTGCATACATTATGACCCATTGTGACCCTGTTGCACAGACCTTGTGGGCTTATTCACTTTATTTTATTGGAAAGAGCAAGGGGCTCCCGCAGCTGCGGTACAGCTTTAAGGTGTTTATCTCTAGCACGTAGTCACAATTAATTCCAATGAGGTTTATGTTAACGCAATGCTAACCGTAATCAGGGCCCACCAACATTCAGCATCGGTGTCGTTAAGTAAAGTCGCCTCTAATCACACTGAGCCAATTATTTGGGCGTTGGAAATCTCTTTCACACATTGAGTGGCGCACGCAGCACACATTGAACCCCAAACGTAGAAAGCAATGCCACTCGGGACACTCCAGTCAATTATTATATTACTCTCAGCCGAGTTGTTCTCCTCTTAACTGACTCGCATGACGGATGCGCGACCTCCAGCAGCTCCCCACCAAAAAGAGAAAAGAGTGACCTTCTCCCAATGACATCTCACCACGTGTCAGGAGACATTCTGCAAGGAGTGATTGACCTGTTTGTTTCCGTGGCGACGATACAATGACGCTGCCGGCTTAAACTGCTCCTGACAACCTGCTGTGGCTGTTTTCGGGGCAGCGGCACCTCCCGAAAAACCTCCCTTTAAAATTCCCTGTTGCCTTTGCTAAATAATGACAAACTGCGATGACGTCGTGAACTGAAAATGAAGCAGCAGCAGACCGTGCGGTTTACTTGCTTTCAGCTACACCCTTATTATCTGTTACCGCTTCATATGAATGCCACTTCCCCCCTCTCTCTTTATCTCTCTCCATTCAGTCCCTTCCAATGTCTGTGTGCACATATGTGTATTTGCCAGAGTGGTAAAAAAAAAAAAGGGGGGGGGGGGAATTGAGCCTTTGCCACACCCCCAACCTCCCCCCGCGAAGCTAAAGGAAACATCAGTGCAGCAGATAGGTCCGGCGCTCCCTCTCTACCTCCCTCGTGGCAAATGGATGGCCATCAACAGCAGCAGAAGTCGCCTCAGGCCAAGACTGGAGTAGAGGACAAAGGGACCGGACTGTTGCTCAGGCAGGCAATTTCACGAAGGAAATGTCCCTGACTATCAGCTACTGATTTCCGCGAGATCAGCAAAAAATACTTTTACAGTCATTAAAAGATCTAGGCAACCGAGATCAAGATTTTTTTTTCTCCCCCCCCACCCAACTGGATTCGTGTGACAATAAATTGTGTTTCTGGCTCAAATAGCTTTTCACCTGTTTGGATCGTATCACCAACGTGAGGTCATTTAAAAACTCGCGGCGCCTACCAGCATGACGACGCTTGTGTAGCAGAGCGATGAGAGGGCCTCGCTCAGACAGAAGGGGTGTCAACACCTTCCCGATCTCAGACAGAGGATCCGGAGCAGAGACCGTAAATCCTGCCCGCTCGTCAAATTAACAGACAGTAAACAGGTTTCAATTTAGACAAGCAGCGCTGTTACGGTTGTTGTGAAACCTCCCGGCGTACAGGACGTCACAAACCAGTATTCCCCGTAGCAATATCAGACGGCCTCCCAGTGGGAGAAGAGGAACACGCGTGGATCAGCGATGACACGACGCAGAATCTCACTGCGCAGCGGCACGAGCTAAACAGTGATGTAATGCCATGAGCTAACTGGATGAGAAAAAAAGAAGAAAAAAAAAAAACACAGAAAGAAACAGAACCGGCTGTATTATTACACAGTTTAACATGAGAAGACTTAGACGCTGGTGGAGTTGTATCTATAAGCACTGACGTAGCGTTGGCAAAGGTCAACTTGCAAACCGGGAGACCAACCTCCAGCCTTCAGTTGTGCGCCAGCGGCCTTTGTAGAGGTGTCACGTACAGCATTTGACTGTGACATCCCGGGTTATATGAATGATTTAAACGCTCAATGGATTGAAAATGACTTTCTTTTGTCGCCCCCACTATCCCCCGCGCTGAATTCCCGGAAGGACGGCATCTCGTGGAGCGTCTCGGAGCATTCGAGATTTACATTTATTTATTTAAAGGAGGAAATAGAAGGAGATTTCAACGGGTCACTAATTTCATTTCAACATGTACCGGTGGCATTAGCCCTGAGCAGATATTTCAGAGGAACACAAAATCAATGTTGAGATTCTATTGGGAATGGCCCTGGAACCCATTAGCAACTTTGACCAATAGGTCAGGTAAAGTAATAGCTAGATAAATGTTTTATTACAGATTTGCAAACTGATTCATTGGCGGAGGGAGGGCAGTACTTGTGCAGCCGTGCAAGGCAAATATTCGTCATTAGATTCTATTGCTGTAATGATCACAAATCTCGGTGGCCAAGGCTTCTTGTTCTTTATATATGAGTTATTAAAGGTGGGTCTGTCTAACGAGGCCTCCGAGACAAAAGGTTGCATCCGCGGCCCTCTGGAGGCTTTCTCCATTATGCTAATTCTGTTTAACATGACATCATACTTTGCTGCGATGTGTTGCACTGCTGTGCATCCTTTCTAATGAACGATAACCACAACGATGTTATTGTATTTGTATTGTATTTCGCACTAAAACACTTATTTCAGTGCTCGGTTCGCACAGCTCGGTGGCCCGAGAGCTACTTTTCTGAATGGAAGCCAGACAGAGAGAGCTCCTACTCACTGTTTGAAACGGCTCCTGTTTCCAGCCCTGTCTCCAAGGGGACCGCCAAGCCCACCAATCACATCGCTGCGGCCGGGCAAGCGGGCAATTCAATTTCTTAAAGCCGCAGTGTCCGTTTCAAGTGGGAGGCGGCGTTGAAAGAACTTAAAAGCAGCACAAATAGGGACAGTAAAACACCTCAACACTGCAGTTTAAAAGTTTCCTTTTTATCCTTTTTATTAAATGTGAAATCACATGTTAGTTTGAGCCCATCCATTTCACAGGATCCGCCTACATACAAAATAGGCATCACTCCGTCATCACATCCTTTTGCAAAAGCAACAAATAACACATTTGTGTACATATATTCACAAACTGAAAGGACAGTTGATGGTGGTAGGTACTTATTTATTAAAAGATGAGTCAAAGACAGGTTCACACTTGGAATGTGAAGTAACTACTGCCTAGAACTTCCAACAAAATGTCTCGGCATATAATTAGGTCATATTCCAAAACCGTTTTTATCAAACAGACTTCATATGTAGAACCCACATAAAAATAAACAATATCTGCTTTTTTTTAAGTGCAAGAAATAAAAAATACAGGTTTATGGTTAATGTTTTAAAAAAAGAAGGCAGTCTTCAGTTTTAAAATAAAGTTTCATTACATGAAACAGGACTATGGAATGTTCTTTTTTGCTTGCTTGTTAAACTAATGCCAGACCACCACTGTATCAGACTATGCCCTCTGCAGAACTCCTTTTCCCCCAATTTTTCAGTCAGATTCTGTTGAGTGTCAGATTTGCCCATTACGTGTCAGATTACATTCAAATTGTGATATCCATCTGTTTATATAGTATGCGTCACACCATGAGGCCATATTATATCGTTTTGTATCAGTTCCAGCTGATTTGTTTATTTTTCTGCCCGGACAGGGTTCAGCATCATAACATGAAATGATGTTGACAGTGCACAAGTCTGTTTTTCCATCACTTTGCTACAATTGTTGATGGTCTGTATCTTAAGAGTATATATTGCACAAAAAAATGAGAAAGGGGGGAAAAACAGTATGTGCCATAAAAAATACCAAAATCCAGTTTCACACCTGCGATCGGGACCCATCCACATATCACGAGTATGATATACATAAACTCCTAACTTTACTATATTACAGTACATATACAATCTTGAAACTAGTTCCAGCTCCGAGGTATGTGTTCCCCATGATGCCATTGTATCGTCTACAAATACTCAACAAATCTGCTCTACAACTGTACAAAACCTAGTTTGAAATCACAAGGCATTTTTGATGCAAGTTTTAATTTAACTTAATCCTTAAAACCAGGACTCCCTTGCATGCTAAAAACAAATGATAAAGGGAAGAAGTGCCTGAAACTCACTGAAAGCCCAGTAAGAACATTCCCTTTTAACTGTACAAAAATATGCCTGAAAATATCTTACTTTTCTTTTAAAAAGATGAGGTCTGTTATGTATCAAAATGTTTCCTCCGCACCTGCACTCTGCAGAGGTCTAGGCTGCTTAATTTACCAAACCAGGAGGTAAACTGAATCAGTTACAAAACAACAAACAAACATTTGCGGCATTTAGAAATGACATAAACCGTTGAAAAGTAACATCCTGAACACTTGTCAGTTCACAGATTTGCTTTGAGTCTGTCCACAGTCCGTTTTTTTTTTTTTAGCTCCCTGCAGTTATTTTGTTTTAAAGAGGAAAAGATGCATAGAAGTTCACATATTTTTCCCTTTGTGGTCCGTTTAAGCTGGACAGTAAATGCAGACCTACCGGAGGGGGGAAAAAAATCCATAAAACCCTGTCATGCTGCCAGAAAAAAGAAGTCTGCAGACTTTGCCTTTTTTTTCTCTCTTTCTTTCTTTTTTTTGTGTTGTTGTTGTTGTTGTTGCTACCAGCTTCATAAGCATCTCATTCCTCAAACCTCACCTCGCCTCCTGGTCCTCTACCTCCCTCAAGGACCCTTCAGGAAAGCCCACAGGAGGCAGTGCTATGGACAACTCGACCAGGACACCCATATATAATTTACTTTCTCCCTTCTCTGTTATTACTAGAAGAACTTTGTTTTTCTCCTCCATCTGCTTCTTCTTCTCCTCCTTCTTCTTCCTCTTCAATTCAGTATGTGAAGACCAGATCGGAAAAGTTCGCCTCCAGCCAGTCCCCGGCAATCATCTCGCTGAGCTCTGGCGTGCAATAGTCTGGGAATTCAAAGTGGGAGCCCAGGCTGCCCTCGCTGAAAGAGTCCAGGTCCTTATCCACAAGAGACAGGGAGAGGTTTCCTGAATTGGGGTTTCCCAGCTCCGAGCCCGGGGCGCTCGGGGCGAAATTCAAACTAAAGTCAAACAGCAAATCGTCCGCTTCCTCGCCGGAAGAAGAGGAGCTGCTGCTGCTGCTGCTGCTGGAGGAGGAGGAAGAGGAGGAGGAAGAGGAGGATGTGGAGACCGACCTGGAGGATGCTGGTGAGACGGAAGCAGCGTGCAATGTGCTCTGCTTGGTAATGTTTTTGATGCTGTAAAACAGTCTGCTGTTGCTGTGGTTGCGCACCTCCTCGTACATGCTCGCGCCCTCGGACTCGGCCGAGGAGCTCAAAGTCGGGCTCGCGGGAACTTTGGCGACGTTGTACGGCCTCAGGCGCTCCGCGTCCCGCGCCCTAATCCCCATCCGGTAGTCCTCCTCGTAGTCGTCGTCGTCGTCCTCGTCGGTGAGCTCACTTTTCACAGTCTTTGCAACTTTCAAGCTGGGAAACACGCAGTCCTCCCCGTAGCCGTGGGACGACTTGGGGCCGCTCTTGTTAGTCTTTATCTTTGAGCACTTCTTGCTGGGAGTCTTTGCCATTTTGCCGCACTTCTCCGGAGACGGCGCCGAGGAGGACTTGGAGCTGTCGAGCTTTGGTTTTTTCTTGGGTCTGTACTTGTAGTCGGGGTAGTCGGCCATGTGTTTGAGCCGCAGCCGCTCGGCCTCCCGGATGAACGGGATCTTCTCGCTGTCCTTGAGCATCTTCCACCGCTTGCCCAGGCGCTTGGAGATCTCCGCGTTGTGCATGTCCGGCGACTGCTCCATGATCTTTCTCCTCTCGATCTTGGACCACACCATGAACGCGTTCATCGGCCTCTTGATGTGACCGGTGGCCGTCTTGCACCAGTCCGGGTTGATCGGCACGGGGCTGCATGCCATAAATTCACTCTCCTCCGAGTCGGTAGCCTCCCTGGACATGCTCCCGTCCGTCTCGCTGTTGTCCATGTGCTGGACCATCGTGGGCCCCCCCCTCCACCCCCGCCCCCCTTTCCGGTCTCCGGTCCTCAAGTCACTGTCGTGGGCGCGCGCGCCTGTGTGCGCTCGCGCTGCGGTGTCTGCCGGGTCCCCCCCCCCTCCACCTCCACCCCGACCACCGCCACCCCTCTTTCCGAGAAGGCTCAGCTGTGTGTTCGCGCCGGTTCGTCCGCGTGCACTGCCGCGGTGCGTCGTCTCAAGCTCTGCACTCTTGTCCCAGACTCGCGAACTGCCTTCTTATAAACTAGTTATCCGCTTTTTCGCGTCCCCCGCGTCACGGACAGACATCCAATCAGGACTCTTCCACTCCGCCCAGCAGACTCCATCCAGATACTCCTCCGCCCCCCCTTAACCCTTTTATTCCTCCCCTCCCCGAGCCTCTCGTTGGAGTGGGGGGGGGGGGGGATTTGTGGTACTCAGTGTCTGGGGCAACACGCCGGGCGAGACAGGCACATTAAAACAGACGGTTAGCACCACGCGCACCGACGCGCGCGCGCGCGCATACATTACGGTGGTGTATTCCCTTTATTTTAAAGACGTGAGAGAAGGGCTTCGTTCTCCAGGCTGGCAGACAACTCTTTGCAGATGTGTCTGGAGGTAAAAAAAAAAAAAAAAAGATGTAAAGCAGTGTGATTATTTCTCTCTCTCTCTCTCTCTCTCTCTCTCTCTCTCTCTCTCTCTCTCTCTCTCTCTCTCTCTCTCTCTCCCTCCCCCCTCCTCCCTCAGGTTGGATACTGAAGGTGGCGCTTGGACACTGCTGCAGGCGCGCGGGTGCGTCGGTGCGCCCGTCTGACCGCCCGTCTGCTCCAGAAGGACGCATTTGTCCAGCTGTTAGCGGCTTCAGAGGGACACTTGCGCGGCCATCATTACCTGCACTACTTCCTTACTCATTTCAGGGATGCAGCTTGTTTTTTTTCTGTTTTTCTGGCAGTGGGGAGGGAGGAGTTCTTTGCTGTCTGTGTTTGAGTGAAGGAAATAGGTCAGTAGTGCGGTCTGCTTTATGGATTGTGTGTGTGTGTGTGTGTGTGCGTGCGTGAGTGTTTGTGTGAGCACCCAAAACACAAATCACAGCATTCTATTGAGCTTCTCTCTCTTTCTATCCAGCTGCACCAATGACTGGCAGACGTACATAAGTCATTACTATAATTCTTCTCAGTTCAATATATTAAAAAAATATCACCAAGAATCCTAAAGTAGAAAAACATGCTGGTTTTTTTATTCATTTTTGTATCCATCTGGAGTACCGCTCATCTTGCACTGGATAAAACATGCAAGCGCAGCAGTGAGACTCAACATTTGGCTGTGCAGCCTTAGTTGATCCCATTCAGTCAGGCGTGGGAGGAAGGCTCCCTGCTGAGCTTGCTGTGTCAAGAGGCGGCGTAGCATCTAGCTGGCGTCTCCTGTGCCCCGCCCAACCACCCCCCACCCCCCGCCTCCCCCGTCCTTCCCCACGGCTCTGGGTGGTAGCCAGCAGTGCTATTGGGAGGCTGGGGCGATAAGGCATCCTGCTATTTCTCTCTCTCTCTCTCTCTCTCTCTCTGCTTTGTCCCCTAGAGGGCAATCACTTACCCTTTTGAAACCCTTCCCCCACCAAGCCACCGTCTTTCCCCCAGCTGGGGGGGGTTTCAGAAGTCTCTCCACTGATACAGGGAGAAGCTGCTAAAAAGGCAGGGAGGGAGAAGAAGAAAAAAAGAAAAGAAGAAAGAGGCATTTTGAGGTAAAAAGAACGCAGAGAGATAGAGGAGCTCTGCTCCCCCCCCTCCCAAGAGTCTCTCCCTCACATGCCCTCAAATGCTTTATCATGGCCGCCCTATGCTGATTAGGCCTTATCAGATATATGCGTCGAAGCAGCAGCCTCGGGAGGCTAGTGGATGCACATGCATGTTTTACTGGCGGCCTGCTTTTTTTGTGCTTTTTTCATCGTGGTATTTGATCTTCTGATCAGTGCAGACGCAGACTTGGGTGGAGGAGGTTCTTCCAAACGAGCGGATAGCAGGTTTTCATGAATATTAACAACATGAACACACTTATTAACAGAAGATATGGGGAACTCAAAGAGAAGTCCGATATTCCAGTTCCTTAGTTTGTTAGTACTAAACAACATTCGTCGATCCATTATATCGTTCCACCTTTTTTTTTTCTTCCAAATGCTGACTTGCCCCCACCTCACCGTGCCCCGCTGCGACGAGTCCTCCAGGGGGGGGGTTTCACGGTGGACATGAATCAACGAGGCGGCTGTCCGGCTCATTAGCATGGCCCATTATTGGCTGTGAACGAGGTGCCCAGGCCGCCTGTGAGTCATCCAAGGGAGGGTCTCATATCGCCGCGTCTGCGGCTCACACGGATGCAGCAGCAATAAACCCCCCCCCCGCTCCCCCCTCCCCCACGGCCCCCCGCCTTCCCGCTCCCACCCCACCACCCGGACCGCCTCATCCAGCGCCGGGGACTGTGATTAGAGCGAGGACGAGAGATAGTGGCGGGATACTGAAACATGTTGTGTTTTGCTTTCATTTTCACTCAGGAGATTACGAATGATTAAAACAGTGAAAATCCAGAGAGCTGCATTATCACCGTGTGTGATTTCCAACGCCACGCACTTCCCGATCCCCCGCCGGCGGATGTTTTAATGCTTATTTGCTGCTTTTTTTTGTGTCAAGGGAGAGGACCATTTTATTCCAGATAGCGATAGAGTGTTGAATTAAATGGCGTTTTTCTTGCACGAACATTGAAAGAGGGTTTCAGGAAAAAAAAACAATTCCCTTTGCATTGCTTATCTAAAAGTCCCCTCCCACCCCTCACCCCCCCCCCCCCCCCCTCCCTCCCACAAAGCAGCTGCTGCTCTCACAAAAGGCCAGTGAAGCGTTAGATCAATACTAACCCCGGCTAGAGGCTATCTGATGCTCAAAATGCATGGATCCATCTCCTCTGCATAGCCATGAGACAGGTGTGGACTCCTGCAAGCCGCTATCTGATGGCTTCACAATGGGTGGGTGGTTGGGGGGCCGGGGGTTGGGGGGGGGGCGGTGTGAGGAAAGGGGGTTGTTTTGGTCGCACATGAAAACGCAAATTAACTTCTCACTTGACAGACACATTGTGGAGCGCGTGTGTACTCGGGTTACAAAGTGTATCGCCACGCCAGTGCATCGGGGAGTTTTTCTAGCCCGTAAAGTGGAGTCACTTAACGGCAATCAAGTGCTATGGAAAGAGTTTACGTAACAAGTATGATAAGGTAACGTTTTTTCACAAGGACGTAACTCCCTTTCCACACAGGCCGTAGCAAGGGGGGGGGGTGAATCATCAGTAATATCAGTTCAGTAATCTGAACATTTATAGTTCGGTAGTTTTTTTTTTTTTTTACAGTTACCGCTACCCTTTGCGTTGTCTTGTGAGGTGAGAGAGAGAGCAATGAGAAGAGCTTTGACAACGAGAAGGACCTCGGAGTTGTTGTTTTCCCACTTAAGCCTTTTGGCGTCTCCGAGGCCATTTTATGCCGCGTTGTTGCTTTTACATTCTCGACTCAATGCAAATGTTGCTCCGGGGTGTCAGGTTGTTTGTTGACCTCCTTGATGTGGGCCCCGTGTCTCTCAATGTCTGATGCTTAGCGGACACTTGAGACTGGAGTATCTTGTTGTGAATGTAAACAGCTGATGCGTGAGCACTGCGCTGGAATGTTTGTTCCAGAGACACACAAATGCGCTCAGACGACCGGGCCGCCGGACACTAAAGGTATGAGAACAATATCAGGTCTCTCTCTGTACATGTGAGAACGGTTCAGATTCTGTAAGAACGAGTGAAGAGTTTTCTCTCTCTCGCTCTCTGCGAGGACGAGATTACATCATCCTGAAGCAGCTCCAGCGCACACAGTACAGTTTGTCCTACAGTAATCATACTGCCATGTCATTCCACATAGGCTCTGGCCATTGGAATCCTTTAATTACATAGCAGCCGCGCCGAAGCAGTGTTTACGGTGAGAGTCCAGTTTTTGTATGGTATATTGTTGCTTGTGTTAATAAACTTGTGTGGAGGAACGGCCCTCAGGGCGCTCATAGCCACTGAAACCAGTGTGTTTAGTCTGGAGACTGTAGGACTAATGCTGATGGATTGTATAGCTGCAGGTCAGGTCTTGCGCTCTCACACACTGGTGGAAACAATGGAAGGACATTTGTAACATTACAAAAGGAAATAAAGTTATTATTACCGTGTTGATACAATGCAGACGCGGCCTACACGTTTTCTACCCATAAAATACGAAACGAGGACGGTGTTTACATCCGCTGGCTTTTTAATGGGGTGTTTCCATCACAGCTCGTTAATAAAAGTAGTCGGCAAAGTCCGCCCGTGAACCCAAAACACAATCGATCTCAGAAGAAAGAAATGGATGCGTCTATCGCGTTTCACTCGAGGAGTCAGCAGATTTCCAAGTAGGATGGGATTATTCCCAGTGAAGCCACGAGGCTCGGCTTTCCTGCCGACCGGCCCAGACTTGCCCCCCTAAAGAGATAAGATAGTGTTGACTACAGGACACTCTGTGTAGAGATCAGCGAGGGGCCTCTGCTTAAGGGGCCAGTAGACTCCATCAGAATCGCTTGTTAAATCCCCCCACACCAAATTTAGGCTAGAAGGGGGGGCGGGGGGGTCTGACCAGTCCTGTTACTTTGCTAAACCCTCTCAGTTTTTTTTCTTCCTTTCATGGCACAACTGTTTGTGTTACGTCTTCTTTTAAACGTGTGCGATTATCCCTGTATTTAAAAAATGTCAATGCAATATCACGTGTCCCCTCTGTGTTTGAGGAGCAGACTCAGGTATGATCACTTTTGATTTCCAAATCCTTCCAAACCTCTTATTTTCCAGTACAACTGGCCGTTTAGTTACTCTCCGTCGCATCCTGTGCTCTGAAGTTTTACTGGTTTATGATCTTTGCACCACCAGTCGAATTGTGACAGTTCAAAGCAGCATGACAAATTAAGAATCTGTGCCCCGTGGACAGGAGTCAGGCTGCTTTGTGTTAGGTCTTCAAGGTTTTTTAATTAGTAGGCAGGGAAACCAAGACTTCTTTTAGTTCTATATTTATCTCGATAGCTTCCTTACGTTCCTTTTTATTGACATTTAATGTTGCGGTTTGAAACTTTTCGGTTCGAAAACAATGATTACACAATGACAGTGAGGTCATCCCTCGTGTATTACTTCACCAGATGAAAAAGAGGACGTTACGAGCTCCAACTCGGCTGGACAAAAACAGAGTTGCGAAAACCACCCGCATCAATCAGTCTTTAACCTTGAAAACAAAAACAAGAACAAAACGGACCCACGCAGAGACAAAAACCTGGAGCAAACCTGAGCATTCACTCTTGTTTGAACAGTGACCAGATAAGATAGCTCAAAGTTATCAGCACAAGATGAATTCCCAGAGGACCCAGAGGGAGGGGTTCCATCAATGCAGTGGGAGGGGGGAAATCAATTCCTCGGACCACATAGGGTGACAAATAACCCCCTAAAACTGAGGCGAAATGATGTGTACCCTCTCCAGCTTTACTCAGTCAAAAAAGCAGTAAGCCCTTAGACGTAAAGACCCGTCCTTCCGGCACGATAAAACACGGCAAGTAAACATTGCGCAACAGCGTGTGCCAGAATGAAAATAATGCTTATTTTTCTTGCTGTGGTCCAAACTCTGATGATCAGTCTGAAGAGCCTTTTGACTCGTTTTCTGTTCAATTCATTCATTCAATTCAGTCAATGATGCAGATTTGAATTCCGTTAACAGAAATCTATACGAGGTAATTTTAATATCAACATGTTTATGCCAGCTAAATGGCAAAGGAAGTTCCCCTTAGATGTATTTCTGTTCTGAGTGTATGCCTGGAGAGGCCAATGGCCAACAGAAAAGGAGGGAACTTCAAGAGTATTGTGACGTCCTTTTTATTTTGCATTACATATGCACATATAGACGGGTATTTTTGCCGGCATCCCATCCAAATCACAGCCTCAGTGCTTCCTCACCATACACTGACTCACTGCCCTTTCCTTCATGTCTCTTAAGGATTTCCTGGACAGGCTTCAAGAAAGATTTTCATAAATGTCCTCTTTTGAAAATCCTCCAAAAGCCTCTGTCTGCGCTGAGAGCCATCTCCATCTTAACGGTAAAGGTCATTTGAGGAGACTCGGGGATATGGGAAGGCCTTAGCTGTGTGCAGCTGAGTGTTTAACAACTATCTAGAAATCAATAACAGCAGGTTGGCTAACGAGTGTGTCAAATCCCGAGCGTGGCGCTTTCGTGCAAGTTTAGTTTCTACATTGTCTTTAAACATCTGGAATATTGTGAATGCATTCAGCGCTTCAAGTCAGCTGTTACATTTGTGTTTGCACTGTGACTCCATCACAGATTACAGATTACGTAAACATAAGTCTAAATCAAGTCAAGAACACGCATGACAATAAAAATGATTTAGAAAATATTTGTATTAGATAGATGCATCCGGCATGAGTCAGGATTAAATCTTTGGCGGTGTGGCTCTGTTCAGGGAGTCCTCCGACCTTTCATGAGCACCATGAAATAGCAGGGAGTCAGAGGACAGCAGCGGCATTAGGGAACGCTGATGAGACCGTGTGTTGGCCAATAGCGTAGCAGCGCCTTGACTACCTGGCCTGCCAGAACTGACACTGACGCTCAATTCCAGAGTGTATTTGGTCCCTATCAGAATTGGTGTTAAATTAACTCTAAATAGAGTAAAAATGTAACACTGTATAGTGTTAATCAAATTTAACACTACAGGTTTAATAACTCTGGAGACTTAATATCACTCACTTTAGTGTACATAATTTCACTCTTCTGTGATAACAAATCAACTCTTTTGAGTTGAATTCAGATTTTCATTGACACTAAAAAAATCAAAAAAAGAAATCCTTCATACAGGGTTGCTGTAGTCATTGCCAATCCGAGAGGCAGGGTCCACCCAGCATGCATCGCCAGCCAATTGCAGGGCTAATTTAGAGACAACCATTCACACACCTGAGCAATTTAGAGTTACTGTAGAACTCCGGTAAGTGTTGATGTTACACACTACTGTGTTGATAATTGACTGCACCGATAGTGTAAAATTCGGCGGGGCTTTTCAGAGTATTTCTGGGAGATTTTACTCAAGCTGTTGATGAAATAACTCTGAAAGAGTCAATGGACTTTGACACTGCATATTTAACACCGTGGATTTGACTGTGTAGAAGCTATTGATAAGAATCAGATATCGTCAACACAAAATCCTTATTTCAGTGTGACGGGGGTCTTTTTAAACTGAGTTCCAGGCTGAAAAGGGAAGCTGAGGATTACAAGATGAGGGATGGAAGACAATTCAGATAATGAACAGGAAAGCAAAGTTTTGAGAAGCCACGGAAAAAGAAATGAATTTAGTCATAGAAGCGTGAGCGGATTAGCTCCTCTCTTTATTTCCAACATTTCCTCTTTGATACGTCGCCACACTAATCTCATTATAAGTGTCTGTCAAGCATACGTGACGATTCACTTTAACAAGGTGGAGTGTCCTGCTCCCTTTAAAATTCACAGACGTCTTCCCAAACAAAACACACACGAGGTTCCTCTGGAACCGGCTGCTCAGCCCCTTTGATCATTTCAATCCCCGTCTAACAGACATAGTTTAAATGCGATTGCTTTTTCCCTGGAAATGTGTTCCCTGTGACTATTTTAGGTTTTAATAGCGTAATGACCTTAGAGGCCCACAGATGTTAACCACAGTTTCCTGTTGAAAAGTATACCCATGAAAATCTACATTCAATGAACATTCCTGCTCTGTTTTTCTTTCGTTCAGTTTTTTGTCTCTTTCTAGTGAATTATGCTTGCTATTAGACTTTTCGGGAGAAACTTGCTTCTTAACCATGTAGTCACAAGAAATGGTTACTTTGCATACAAAACAATATCAAGAGCTACTACAGTTCTAGCCTGAATGAATTTGAGGAAGAAAAAGTGTTGCTCATAAAGCAACGTGTTCCACACAAACCTGTAAATGAAGCAACACATGATACCTCCCATCATACCTCCCTTTGTGTGATGCTAAACTAGATCGTTTGCCAACAGAACATAATCATTTTTACATGCTGTAAATGTGCTCCCTGTTTCTCAACAACAATGTAAAAAATATCCTGAGGCATTATTTTTGATGTACTTTTTATATAACGAGTTGATTTCATAAATATTCTATCGGCAGCCCATGTTGCACCATCTAACAGCACGTCTAGTGGTGTACGTTCAAAGCCACGCCGGCGGAGCCGGCCACGATGCCTTTCAAAGCTTATTGTGGAGATATATCACTACCCGTGCGATCTCCATCTGTCCATCACCGGCGTAATCTGACCATTGCGGATAAATACTGTGAAAGGTCTTCAAGCACTAGGAAGACAGGTGCCTTAATCATGGCTAATACCTGGTAGAGAGACGTGTCTTGGGGGGACACGGGACGGACACATCACCTCAATTAGCGGCCACTGTTGCTTTAAAACCCTGTCATTAGGCGCCCATAACCTGCCTGTCACTCAGCGTGGCTGCCGCAGCCTCTACTTAGTGCGAGGTTACAATTTGTCACATTCTCGTCGTTCACACGGTCACGCGCCCGTGAGACGGACACATGCTCGCACATAAGCAAATGCTCTTACACCACAGGAATTTAAATATTGATATTGTCTTGCAAATATATCATTTTTTTTTCTCCATCGAGTCAAATTGGGCTCACGGCGTGTTTTGCTCGCGGGTGTGTGATTTTAATAGGCTGATTTATGTATAACATGTCTACCAGCATTACAGGGAATGGACAGCGAGTGCAGCACACATGCCTTTTGTCCACGCTGTCACGCCATGTTCAATATACACTGTGGCTGACATGTTAGAATTATACATCTGGTAGAAACTTTCTCTTGGTTAATGAATGACAGGTGACACGTGAATGCATTTTTAATGTCCGTGTAGCTATCAGCTCAGTATGCAGATAGAGTCCCTGGTCTTTTAGCGGCTGATAGCCTTTTCAGGCCTCTGCTGGGAGACAGTGGAGCATTAACTGTTATCTTTGCGACAGCACCACCATTAAGCCCTCAACAATAAGACCAGGGTCAAGGAGGAAGTTGAATGGCAGCTACGGATGAATATAATTTCCGAAGGAGCGATAAAGAGCGGTCTTCTCCTCGTCGTAAAAAAAGCGGAATAATATTTTGTTCACCAAGTAGTCTTGCTATTACGTGTTTTCATTCTTCGCTCCATTCTCCAGCGAGGGGGTTCAGATATGAAAGAGGACATTGACCGAGCTGGCGAGATTGATGGTGAGGATGAACAGGCCGGCATAATCTCGGCTAAATCAAAGCTATTCACCGTTAATGAAAATAAGAGAGAGACCACACTGTAAATCATCTTATGGTCTAATGTATTAGTGATAATGAATTCACGCTGCCACATTTAACCTTAGTTTTGCAATTCATTATATTTGAGATTAACAAGGGAGGGAACTTAAGTGAACTGTCCGCGGGGAATTACAGCCGGGGCTTCGTTGTCAATCAAGGATTGTGTTTCCGATGTCTTTCATTAGGGTTGGAGGGTTTTTTTTTAATGGCGGACGGCTCTTCCGTTTAATGCTCCTCTCGCTCTCCCAAGATGGTTAACTCTTCATTACCCAAATTAATGGCATCCATCTCTGTTGGCTCCTGCCACATCGCCATGACCTCTACCTGTCAAAACTTTCATGTAAGCTACGGAGTGATGGATGATACCCCGTACCCCATTGTCAAAATTATCCAGTGACTGTCCAACCCTCTCTGATCCATTCAATCCATCTCCCCAGGCTACGTGCCACCAACCATGATCTAACAATGAAGCCCAGGCGCTAATTTCCTCTCATTGAAATTAGAAACTACCTTTTAATTATATGCCTGGGAGTGTTCTAAAAGTTCACGGGGGATCACACCCAAAGCTTTTTTGACTTTGCGGGGGCCGATCATTTATATTCTTTCAGAGTGTTATTCCAGGGGTCGCTCGACATTCCTGCGACCTGAGGGAATTTCAGAAACCATCAGGAATGAGCAAGAAGGGAAGCGTTGAAATCAGCAGTCACATCTGAAGGTCACGGTTGTTGCCATTGGATATGATTATATCGGAGAATACTTTAACAACCCAAAACAGCAAAACACTCGTATATCAAATGTGTTTTGGGAACATATTTAAATATCCTATTGGGACGTGATCCTTGATCCCAAAGACCTATAATATATGCAGGTTCTGATCAATAGAGGCTGCACTCTGTAGCTGTTACTGGTTCAGACCTGGAATTGCATCATGCTCCACTGTATACAGACGGTCTTTGTTGACAAAGGAAGCACACTTCTCGGAACTTCGTCCCTCTTTCTCCCCACTATATTTGCATCACCTTCAGACACATGTAAATATTCAAACACATGCCACGCGTCATACATAAAACATGAAATAAGTGGTCCCATTCTTGTCTGACCTCTCGTCCTCCTGCTCCTCACCCAGACAGATGTAGATAACGCCGCAGACACACCTCACTTCCTGAGAGGAGAGTTATGGCTTCCTGGGAGAGGCGCCGCCGTCCCCAGGAGCCCCGAGGAGTTGGACAGCTTCCTATGGAGAGGGCACGTCTCTGACTTGTAGACCTGCTCAGAGGCTTCGCCTCTCACTTTGAGATCCTCCGTGTACCTGTCAAAGGGTCAAAAGGGTACGCTCACTGCAGACAGCAGGGCTGTGTTTGTGCGCCTGTGTGTGTTTTTGTGTTTCCGTGGGTGCACGCGTGTGTGTGCGATCCCCCCCCGCCCCCCCCACTCGCTGTGACAGATGCCAGGCGGTTTCACGTGTGAGGTGTGGGAGTGCCGGGTGGGCAGGTGGGCAGACGCGCATGTGTTTTCGCTGGTGCATGTGCGAAAGGGAAGTGTGCGGAGTTTGTTGTGGGTGCCGTGGTACGCTGTGAGAAACTGCACTCGTCAGAGCGTGCAGAGACGCTTGTGTGGAATCATTTGCATGCACGGGTCATACCTGCACGCGCTCTGGTGAGTTGAACTGTACCAACAAAACAAAAAAGCTGTTACTGGGCTCCATGAACACAGGAACCCCAAACTGTTGTCCCAGAACCGGAGCATAACAGATGGGGGGCGGGGAGGGGGTGTCTGTGGTCTGCTTTGGCAGCCAGGCAAACGATGAGCTAATCATAGCAGAGGAGGTGACCAACGTTGGTTACAGCTTATTCAGGATTATGACTCAATCGTGGAAGCTTATGGCACTTAGGTAATTATTTAATCAAAGAGTGGAGGAGTC
The DNA here is from genome assembly GCA_021346845.1 of Apeltes quadracus. Taxonomy (NCBI): domain Eukaryota; kingdom Metazoa; phylum Chordata; class Actinopteri; order Perciformes; family Gasterosteidae; genus Apeltes; species Apeltes quadracus. The sequence goes on from CM037931.1 coordinate 6,711,952, forward strand.
AATAGAAGTCGACAAGAGATTAATTATAAGTCGGGGATGACTTCAGTTCATTGTTTTTACTGGTCCTCTCTCTCTCTCTCTCTCTCTCGACCGTGATCATTGGGAGGGTGAGTGACAGCTCTAGCGGAGCAGAAATAATCAGAGTGGTATAGTTAACACCGAAACCCCCCTTAGCACCGGCCGAGATCAATACAGTGCTATCCTTGATTAAAATGTTTAATTAGCTGTATTAAAGTGCAATACGAAGCCGAGGGAAGGAGAGAAAACATCCCTTCTCCTCTGGATATGGGTGAGAGGGAATATTTAACATCACCCAGTGTCATGAGCTAACTGTTGCTCTTACTCCACTATAGCCCAATAGAGTGCTGGCTGAGGAAAAAATGAACAAATATGAAGACATACAGTAACGACTGTTCTGTGTGCATGTGTGAAAGTGTGTGCGTGCTAAGGCCCAGGTTACGCTGGAAAGATGTGCATTGCACAACTGGTTTGAATACAGAGATGATATTTTCACACGGTCTCCCCCCGGGGAAGACAATCAAAGTGTTGGAGTCGGTTGTTCATATTTGGAAGCGGAAGAAGAAGTTCTGTCAAGAATGAGAAAAAAAAAGCCATCAATCCAGTGTGAAGTGTCCGATTTGTAAAAGTACAGAAGTTGTCGCCAAAGACCCTCCGCATCAGATAACGGAAAGCTGTGGGCAGAGGGGGTTTCCAAAGCTATTCAACCACCTGACAAGCAGCGACGACAAAGCCTACCGGCCCCCACTTGAGGCCTCCGTGGCAGATATAGGAGAAGAAGCAAGCCAGTGGGAACAAGAAGAAGGTGCATGAGTCACTCAAGCTATCGTTAGCAACCTGCCATTAGTTACAGCCGATGGTAGGAGGATGAAAGGCACTGGATTATCTCTCTTAGTTATCTGCCAACAGCTTTCTACTAATAACTGTCATTTCTAAACACGAAGGTGCTTTCATGTTGGCAGGAGTGACCTGACGTACAGTATCTGCACATCTCACAGTGGTGATGGACACGACAGACTACTCCCAAACTTCAGACACATGACCCGAGGAAATGACTAATTTCAGCAAAAAGTGCAGCCAGAATGTATCCTAATTTCTTTCATACTGTGTGACTTTCAATAGTGTATTTAAGTCGAAGTAATAAAATGACCACATGAAAGGTTTTTCCTCAATAAGTAATCGGAACATTTTGAGAGGAAGGAAGCCCTGCAAAGCTGTATGTATGCTGCCAACTACAGGGAATCCCCTACATGTGTTTCATCCAGACCTGCTGCTTTATTTGGCTCATGAGGGACAGGATGTGAGATTTTCACCAGCAGAGAAAAACTGGGACGAGTTGAGACACAAAGATGGACGGAGCGGTTAACTCCCACATCGTGTCACCATGACAGGAGAGATAAATGGTGAAAGGAAAACAAGCGAAGGGGAAGCTGACTATTTTTCTAAAAGCTGCCCGGAAGTTTCTAATTATATCCACTCTGAGACCTGTAACCTCGGCCACACACCGACACACATTCGGCCAACAGACGCACACCGTCGCAAAGACCTAACCTTTGCTGGCCCTGCAGTCCCCTCCGACCAACCACCAAATTAAAAAATAACGTCCCGCCAATAAGGTCCCACATCTTTACAGATGTTAAAGGCCGGTAATCTCTCATTTACACCGACATTAAGAAAAAGCAAGTCTCACACTGACGTACTCCTGTCATTAAAATTGCAAAGGTGAAGAAAAGGTGTGTGTGTGTGTGTGTGGATGGGGTTGATTGAGGGCAGGGCTGTCATGCCTGGTAATATGGAAGCTAAGCCAGAGCCTGGCGCTCCCATGCGGGCAGATGGTAGGGTGGGCAGCGAAAGGGGCGAGGGTTAATTCTCAGCTGCACTTGTAAGATACGCGCTGTATGTATGAAATGTGTTGGCGCGCGTCCACGTCCTTCAACTCCTCACGTGCCCCCCCCCCGCCCTCCCCGGCGGCTCCACCCAGGGCCAGCTGTGTCTAGCGTCGAGCTCAACCGGGCCTCCAACAAGCAGGGGATCCAAACAACACGTGAAAACCAGCCGTGACACCGAGCGCCATCATAACAAGTGGAGCAGCCCCAAAAAACAAGAAACGCACAGCGCACCCGGGCGGCGAGGTGTGCCGCTGGAGTGGCGCCGGGAAGCCTGTCTGTGTCTGCGTCTCGACCAAACACGACGATGGCTAATGCATTAGTCAGTCGTCGTGTCACACGGTGATTTCGCCCCGGCACAATTAGCTCTCTGAGCCGCGGTGGAAACCAAAAAACGTGAAGCAACAGGAGCCGAGGCGCTTTGTGTTCAGATCAAGGGAAAGCTCAAAGCTTTCGCAAACTCTGTAACCTTCTTTTTTTTGGAGAGTGAGCGCACGCTTGCATACCTCACAGAGGCAGAAATAATGAGAAAGAGTGAGTAAGCAGGAGACGGCGAAGGGAAAGATGAAAAAAAAAGAAAAGGTGCAGCAGCTTGCGTGGATATTTCAGTTCATGAGGGTCAAAGACAGGAAACGTGGGCCTTCCTATTTGATTATATTGGAACGGAAGATGTTCAAAGATAGACATGGCGGGGGTATTAGATAGGTCTGCTTATTTTTACGACTTCACATGTGTTCTCAATGAAGAGGTCCAGACATGGACACGCTTTGTGTGTAAAAAAAAACAAGTTGGATGAAAGAAATATGCCAAAGAAAAACAGAATGAGGAAAACATCAAAGCTCCGATAGATGACGTTTCAATCGGTTTCTAAATGCCTCTGGACTCGAGTCGGTCGCAGTTACAACAAGAACTCTGTCCTTTGAAATTATAAATCAGCCTGAGTGGGAATGGTAAGGGGGTCTAAATTCATCCGACCTGTACAAAGTGGTTTAATATATTTACCTCATTGAAATCTATTGTTAAGAAACCACTGCTCTGTTTTGCCATAGGTCCAGACGAAGTAAGAGGCTAGAATAAGACGCCCTCATCTCTCCCGCACACACGCACACTTCTGTCGCACAATTTACTTTGGCAGCGTGCTGTTGTCAGTATTATTTGTGGGTGAGAGGAAAAGATAATCAGTTGTTTAGCGGACCTCTTCATCCCACAGGAAGGAGCGGACAGCTTCAAGCCATCACATGGGTCACGTTTTAGAGAGCCGCTGCAAACCTTGGTGTCCACACAGCCAAACGCATCGACACACACACACACACACACATGCGCACGCACACACACGCACGCACGCGCACACAATAGCTTTGCTTTGCGTCCGCTCTCAGCAGATGGAGTCCTGAGTGACACGTCCTGGCAGAGGAAGGTTACATCATGTTAATAATGTGATACTCTGCCAGACTTTAATGACATCAGATATGAATTCCTCCTCCGTGCTTTATGCCACACGCAGACATCTCATCCAAGTATTTACGACGCTGGTTTGCGTCTGTACATCTCAGCTGGCATTGAAATTACATTTATGGTAATTAGTAACTTGATTATGACATTTAAACCCAATGTTTTTTTGTATTTTTTTTAAGTTCAGAACTCGCACACCGAGGTTTTTTTGCAGATATTCTCCATTCGACAGCGCAGCCCTGCTAACCATATGCTGCCCAAAACCGATTATTAGATTTGATTAATGTGTATCGTACACAATTACTGGAATATAATTGAACCCAGTGGCCGTTTCTGGCACCGCTCCCTGACAGTGGACATGTGCCGACACGACGCAGGGAGTTAAAAAAGGCCGAGCAGCTGCGGAGGCAGGCGGGCCTTCTGTTGAGCCCAAAGAACTGTTTCATGTTGAAAGTACATTTCCCTGTATTGTTTACTTAGAAGCCCCCAGATGTTGTGAACATGTGGATTTTTTTTATATGGTAGTTAACCGCAGGTCATGCTTGGTACTGCCTCTCCCTCAGAAACAATCAATAAACTATGAACAGCCTAATGTCCTCTCTGCCGAGGATTACATTCATGCAGAGTAGAAAGGCCGAGAAACTACGCTTTCGTTCGTAACTTTTTACAACTTTTGTCAACTTTTTTGCTGCAGATCAGTGGTTGCATGTGAAAGGTGGTTCGTTTGACCAGTTATTTGGAGATGGTTGTGGTGCTGATTCTTCTGAACCCTGCAGGTTGTTGTTGTTGTTTTCTGCCGTACGCAGACACCTAATCCAAAAAAACCAAGGGTAGTTTGTTTCAAGTGAGGGCTTGTTCTAACAGGATACAAGTAAATATAGCCGATGTCTACATGGCGTCTGGTCTGATTAGACCTCCATGAAAGGCTCCATTCAGCGCAGGAATCTGGTTTATGCAACATGCCCAATTATAAATATAATAAATGGATGACTAGATTCCAGCTTAGAAGGCAGGTGGAAAAGTCATCAACAACAAACAAGACTAAATATGAAACATGGCTATGTCGAGTTTTTGTAAGGGCACAAACTTAACAAAGATTTTTTTTGTAAAAAAAAGGTGCATTTTGAGTTGAATCATCCCGCATGGCTTATCTCTTACCCAGGATCCTCTAGCCAGGGTGAAGGGTCGCAGCCACCAGAGGAAGCCATCGCTGAGAAGCTGACCCCTCTTCTGGCCCCCACCTTTCATCTGTCTCTCTGATTAGTTTGCCCTGGTGACAGATAGCAACCTAATATGAAACGCCCCGTAGACACCCTTCCCAGGAGAATATCTCAAGCAAGGTATATATACACAAACATTCTTGGTGCTGCTAGTGGGTGCACTTTCAATTACAGCAGGAGAGCTGGGCCTTCAGATGCTCACTGCTCATGGCTCAGAGCTCTGCTGGGTCTGTTGGCGTTGGAGAGAGTCAATCCATCCACTTGGCTTCAGCGGCATATCCGGTGTCCTCCGCCTCGTCTCTCATGTGTGATTGGTGCGTACCCACCCTGCAGCTGCAGATGTGACACTGCTCGGCGTGGTGGCATCCGACATCCATTCAATCTAGACATTATGTAATGGACAGGCGACTAAGGTTCAAACTGAGCCTCGGAGCCAAGGACAAAGTGAATTGTTCTTGTATTTTTTTTTTTTTGCACGTGGTAATTTCTTCCACACGTTAGTGTTTTTCTTTTTGTAAAAAGTGTTCAGATGCAAGACAGGCTCCGCCTCTTGGAATCACTTTTGAAGGTGCATTATTCCTCTTGAAAGCTGTCACCGTGTCAAGTCCATTACTTGAACACTGGGCATGCTACTCTCTCTCTCTCTCTTTCCTTTGTGGAGACTTGACAAAAGAATGAAGTGCGTCACAGGTCTAAGGGTGCTCTAAAGACAACAGGTAACCTTTTGAAAGGGTTGATTCAAGATCTCCCCTCACATTCCACTTATGATGTGTATAGGCTGTGCACTGATGCAGCCGTCAGGGGGTGATTTGGCTGATATACAAGGAGACCTATTGCTCATCAGAAAGCTATCCGCTATGCTGATTGAGTCATATGTAGAGCCACTGGTATAATTTGTCACAGGCCTGCCAGGTCAATGGAAATGATTGGAGCACAGTATGAACTCCAGGATTTCCACTGAGTTGAGTACCCTCACTCCCTCCCCCCTCGCCCCCCGCGCTCCGTCTCAAGATCTACAGGGTATTCTGATTCCCTCCGCCTAAAGACACCCGAGTTACACACATACCATGTTTCTTCTTATTTCAAACTTAATTGAAAACCATCCATTTCGTCTTTGTGTTTCTTTCTGCTTTGCTCCTATATTTCCTGGCCTCTCTCTGGCCTCCGCCGGTGGGGGGGGGGGGTACCGCTCCGCTTGTTGAAAGGTAACAGAATCTTTCGGAATGACCCAGTGAATTTGCAGGGTTGATTCACTGATGTTTCTGTCAAGGAGAAGCACAAAGTACTGGACTGTATTTCCCCACACAAAACTGAAGGTGTCCATTACAGTCGAAATCGGTGTAAGAATGGAAGAAAAAGGGGGCCGGGGCTCAGTCGGACTGTTTTAATGTGACAGAAAGAAGAGGAGCTCAGGCACAACAGCACATACACAAACAGAGATTTCCAAGAAAAACAGAAAACCTTGTCTGAGACACCTGTTCATTTTCCTGTTAACTTTGAAACTTGTGGCTTAGCCGGTGAGCTGTTACTCTGCCAAAGGCTTGAATATACAAGTTCAGCTGTGCACTCCAACTTTTAACACTTTGCAGTGAAAAGCGTAGCCTTGGCACTCCCAAGCTGAGAGACTGTTCCCCTTCATTACCTCTCTTCAGAGAAAAAAAAAATGAAGGAAAAGAAAAAAGAAAGACATCAAGGTTCAAAAACAGGAAAGAACACAATATGTGGACTTGAATAACTTCCAGAAGGAACATGGCAAAATACCAGCAGTGAGTTTCCAAAACGAAGAGATCTTTCATCGGACTGTTTTGGCATTGCCGGGTGGGAGCCTGGGCCCTGACCGTAACATAGGTATGCCTAATCCTCTTTCATCTGTAATATCGCACAAAGGGAGTATCTGTCCGAGTGAAGAGGGACAATCTGCAGACATAAAAGGTTGACGGGGAGTGTTGCATGTCTGTACCAACATTGTCCTGGTCCTTATTATTCTTTGCACATAGCTATGAGTCTAAACAAGGCCCGCTTCCTGAGGAGGACTGCTGTGCACTCGCTGCACTCACACTGGCCCTGGTGTGTGTGCGCGTGTGTGTGTGTGTGTGTGTTTGAGGCTGTTGAGATGACCCTGCTTTCTTTCTATAGGGGCTTTCACTCTGCAAGAGCTCAGCCCCTGTAAAGAGGGAGCCTGTGCTGGTACCTCTCTTAGCCTCTCTTTCTTGTGCAGGCGTCTCTTCTCTTTCATTCTCTCCCTCCCTCCCTCTTTCTCTCTCGCTCTCTCTGCAGCAGCAGCAGCAGCTTGAGTACTTCCAGCTGCCGACATTGAATACCGCCTCCCACACACGCACTCACAGGTACAAACTGGTCCACTATAGAACACATGTACACGCACACAAGCACATACATACACATCCCTCCCTCATTAACCGAAATGCCATCGGTAGTTCATCATTGCCTCTCTATTTGTCCTTCTCTACCATGTCTGCCCTCACGCCAGTCCCATCAGCCACAGCTACACCTCCTGTGTGTGTGTGTGTGTGTGTGTGCCCCCAGATATGGGTGATGATTTATGACTTATATCCATACTAGACTCTCCCGTCTCCACACAGAGGGTGTGTAACAGACGCTGGCAGTGCAGCAGGTATAACCGACCACGCCGCGACACTTCGCTGCTCCTCCCTCACACCAGAGGAAACTCCCGCAATGTCTGCATGTGGTTTCTTAGACACTTACAGGTGTACATGCTCGTACACACAGGAGAAAACCCGTCTCTCAGTAGCAGCAGAATGTCTGTCGGTGCTTTCATGGTGTTATGAAATAGGAGGAGAGCACCAGAGGAACCTGTTGCTGGGCTATAAGACTGAAGTCACGCTGGAAAAAATGGTAATGTAGGGGAGAGCGGCGGCGGCGGCGGCGGCGGCAGGGGGCTGCCGGGGTGTAACCATAGCTGCTAAACTTGCATTCAGGCCCTTTCCAGAGCTGGGCTCGGGGTATGCAGACGACCTAGGGGCTAGAGTCTCGGGGAGGGCTTTAAGCCTCTTTGTCAGGCTCCTCGGAGCTCAGTCGACCGCTGTGAAGAGGCCAAGGCATGCAGCTGTCTAGCAACAAGAACCCCTCATACCAAAGATACTGGCCTGTGGTTAAGGAGTGTGTGTGTGTGTGTGTGTGTGTGTGTGTGTGTGTGTGTGTGTAGTGTCCATGTGGTTTATATTGTGTGCCTGCACTTGTGGGATGGAATATGTGAAAGTAGGCTGTCGATTACTATCGCGCCAGGTGAGACACCAGGTATGTGGAAGGTGAAACAATCCATTGGGAATAGACTAAATGACCTGATATATATTATACAAACAGTTTATCAAACATTTATTTTAAAAATTTTAACACTTGATGGGGGGGTTAACATGACACTTTAATTGTTTCTCCTGGTCATAATCTCCGTCATGAAGGCGATTTCAATTGAATTCAAAATCTGCAGTCCTTGGCGTTTTAACTGAAGCCAAAATCCCTGTTGCACTCAACTCTCATGACCTGAAAACACACTATGAACGAGTCAAAGTTCTAAAGAGGAAGATGTGGACAATTCCTCCACCGTACAAAGCCGTGGCAGCAACCTGTCAATGATAAGATAGCAACGCTCTGTGGATAATCTCCTTTATATTTTATTTAACTAAATGAACATCATGCTGGTGTGAAGACAGGAAACAATTAATTGAGACCAGAAACCAATGTCTACAATGTTTAATAGGGTAATGAATTAAGTGAGAAATAGGGTAGTTTTTTTAACATCTATATAATCAGACTTGTTCGTGCAACCTGAGGAGTCGCCCCCTGCTGGCGTGTAGGGAGAATGCTAAACTAAATAGAACTGCAAATTACTCTTTCGCTTTAAATGAAGGCATTTAAGTATTGTTTTGAAATGCAATTCAAGTTCAGAAAAGCATTTACTTGATCATGATATGCGTATGAAGTCATCGCTTTTGGGGCCACGGTGGAAGTACAACAAGACTATTTCCTGTCAACGATTGAGGTGCTTTCATTTTTTGTTTACGTGTCACATACAGGATTTGAAACCTTAACTACATGAACATGCTCGGGCCCTATTCGTGAGCCTCGTGACGTCCAACGCAGACAGAACCTGAGACATTGAACAACATTGTAAAATCGTCTTTCCATAAAAGCATTATCAGTGAAACTAACACCTCCTACGGAATGCAAGAGAAGCGCTTGCAGACACGGAGGAGCTGGTTTTACGCAGGCCGTCCCTGCAATGCTCCAAATGAGCCATGGTGAATTCTTCCCTGCCAGTCAATCCCTGGGGAGGCAGTCAAGAAAACCCTATTATATTTGGGGGCAGGCACCGCTCAAACTGACAGCAACTGCTGCGACAGCAAAGCTCGCAGAAAGAGAGAGAGAGAGGTGTTCGCCATCTCTACGTGACAACAGGGTAAATTGCAAACAAGTTGGTCACATTTGTGTTGAATATTGGAACGGCACAAAGAACAATGGACTCTGCAGTTATAAGTGAACCAATCGTAAGGATTATGCTAATAAATCAAATGGAGAATTACATCCTTTCTTGTTGTAAAGTCCATTTATAAACAAAGCTGTCCCTTTAAAAAAAAAAAAACTGTGTCCTATTCACTTGAAATGACCACTACTAATTACAGTCCTAAATTGCTATTACTGTGCTCACACACACACACGCACACACAGGCGCATAACAGAAATCCACAAACCTACTGTGGGATGCCTCTGCCTGAGGGCAATTACTGCTGGGATATAGTCACAAGCCTGTGCTCTGAGATATATGTGTATGAAACATTAAAGCAACAGCAAAAATGCAACCTGAACCCAATGGTAGCCGGCGAGGCCACGAGTGTTGGTTTCGATCTCCGGGATAACACGGAAAAGGTCAAATCTTAGTCGGCAGATCGCACATAATCACCTCCCACACGATGCTGCTGCCCTATTCCAGTGCAGCCCCCGGATGAGAGGAGGAGGTAGACAGGCAGCGGAAGAGGCCGAATGATGGACAGCGGGGGGACAGAGAGGCGGGAGGAATGGGGAAGGAAGAACGAAAGACAAATAAAAGCAGGAGGAGGCATCATCATCATTCCGGCCATCAACCCCATAGCAGATGTGCTGCTCGTCTCAGGCGGCGAAGGAGCGACGTGTGACCCTGTTCACCTTAAGCCTAATGAAAGATCGAGTGCCTCACTATGCTGCCGCATATGCATGCTCCACCAAATATTATTGGATGCAGGGCCTGGAAATGATATTGGAGCTTACGGAGGATGGGGAGAGGGAGGCGAAGACGTCACAGCACAGCACTGTCTGAATGCAGGGTCTGAACTCATCAGAAAGTGGAACGTGCTACAAGAAGAGCAGCACGGCCAAATGACAAGGGCTTTGCTCGGGTCCAGTTACGCCAATGATTTGACTCCAGGTTCCAGGGTAATCTGGGAGATTATTTCAGATCAGTCCCTGAATTGAGGAAGTCAAATGGAGACGCACAAAGGCATGTAGAAAATATACTCATTTGTATTTACAAAGGGGGATGGCATCCAAAGGAACGACGCTGTTCCTCGAATTACACATGCATGTAAGAGCAAAACAAAATGTACTACAGGCAATGATTTCAAGGTGTTAATACATCCCAGTCGTTAATGTCAAGGGATGACATTTTAAGCTCCAACGGAACATGCATATCAATCTGCACTTGCGCGCACTCTCACGTATACGCATTCCCGGAGGGTAAATAAACTAACACCATTCACTATTCAAAGTTCTAGGTCAGTCATTCTTCCAGTGGCAGCAGGGCATCCCCTTAAGACCGAATCCAGTAAATCAGCCGTTATCCCGCCCCCCTGCCAACGCTCTCATTTGTATATGTAGGCTGCAGCAGGATATTGTACACAAAACTCACACTGAGCAACCTTGGTTTGAGTAAATAAATCATGTGTACATTCTACACCATGTTTTAGAGAGCCTATACCTGATCGGTACTAAAAGTATCAGGGAATTAATGTTGCCGCTGGAGGTCACAGAGCAAGGATAAGCAACTAATCTTGACTGAATGCAAATTAAGCAGCGAGCTACAGACATAAAAGCCTGCATTCAGAGGACAAAACATAGTTAGGGGTAATGATTTAAAAATCAAGTGTTATTACTCTCAAACATTCACCAGAGGATATTTTTTTTAATCTGTGTTACTATAACACTTGTTTACAGCAAAACATGTAGCATTACATAAATAGTGATGGAGAACTTTTTGGTTCCTGATATTTGAGGATCTAATTACATCTATGTAAGAGCACAATTCACAGATCTGAAATAAAACAGGGTTAGCACTCTTTAGAGGTGCCAGTCAGCAAAATTATTGCAGCCATTTAAGTTTCCCAAAAAAATGTTTGCCGGATGAATTAAGTTCTCAAAATCAGATGTGTGAACCCTAAATCATCTTGTGTCAAATGCAATAATGAAGTTCTACAGACATCAAGACGGGGGACTCTTTCTGCCAAATCCAATTAGTTCTTCAGTGCCGTCTGGATGCCTTTACAGTGTCAATCAGCAGGCAGTAAACATTGTCTTTCAGCAGCAGTCTACCTCGGGGGGGGAGGGGGGGGGGGGGGGGGGGGCTGCCTTTAAACAACAAAGTCAGCTCTTTGATACCTCCCCTTCTCACCTTTCAGCACAGCCATCCCCAGACGGGAAAGCACACCTTCCAATAAAACACAGCCACAAAACACTAATACACCCTTTTTTTAGACTTTATGGGCTCTCCTCACACAATTACCCATGATCACACAATCAGCGTTGGATTTTACGACTCCGACCGGAGCTGTGGGAGTGCACATGTGTGAGTGTACGTGCGCATGCCGGGTGAGGCGAGGGGAAAGGCGGGGAGGGAGGGGGGGGGGGGGGGGGGGGGGGGGTCGTTCCATGTGTGTGCCAAAAAACAGTACATTTACATACGGACGGGCGGGCGGGCTCGTGTAGACGCCAACACTACCGAGCACAGGAGTCGGACGCATGCATTCCACCCGTTGTCCGTCTGAAGCCTCTCTCTCTCCTTGCCCGTAGCGGTTCCCAAGATCCCAGATGACGTCTTGACAGGGGGGTGGGGGGGTGAGTGACTGGTGGTGAGGCTGTGTGATGACAGACCGGGGGCCTTTATCAGTGACCAGCACACTGCCAGCTTGCTGTTTGAAGATTAACTAGCAGATTGAAAACCCCAAAACTGCAGCCCTTCCCGCTTCACTCCCTGCCTCTTTACATACATGTCTTTTTTTTTTTCCTTCCCCCCCCCCCACTTTCTTTTAACCCGTCGCTAGCTGGCTGCAGGAGCTCACCGGGTTTAATGTAATTGGCCTATTTCCTGCATATGAAGTTCCCAGTTTGTTGTAATTGACTAGGTCTTTTATAGGCTGTAAGACAGGTTAAATGGGAACCAAATGGAGAGGCAACACAGGAAGCTTAGATCCGGGGCTATCTGATACTCATCAAATCAGCCAACCCTGAATGCAGGACAGCTAAGTGCTGAGAATGTGGCTGCAGTGATTAGCAGCTGCATGAGGAGTAGGATGTTAGTATGGTGTTGGCATACGTTTGTCAATGTTGGCTGTGAATTATGTTCTTCACTTATATTATTTTGAATTACTTTAGCGCACCGATGAGCTTCCTCCCATTTGGAGTATTTTATTTCTCCTCCTGTGGACGAAAGTGAATCCTCAGCCAAGGTTGTCAACATCAACTGATTTTGCTGTTTTGTTGCAATTTGGGGACGGCTCCATCTCAGTAGAGCTTCAGTTTGTTTCATCAAAACGGCAGCAAATGGCATTCACAAAGCTGATACTGTGGTCTTTGATGTTTGCCAAAGTAAATGGACTATCAATGCAACGTACAAACACTCCTCTATGCTAATTCCCCTCTCGGGCTCTTTGATGGCACCAGTAGTATCTGTGAAGTGTGTTTTGAAAAATTGCATCGGAAAGCCATCCAAACGGCAAGAATGAAAGCTTATTCGCTCATTGTGCCTTTTTCAGTCCGGGTGGTAGTTTGGGAAAATGGTAAATCTGTTGTGGGGGTGGGGGGAGAATTAGAGCACGAGCAAGGTCCGGAGTAAGTGACTTGTAAGCGGCAGCGCGGGGCCGACCCGAGCAGCACTGTGGCAGCCTTCCAGTTGACTGCCAGGTGACATCGTTTGGCATTGTTTCCCCACTCCATTTGTTTCATTGTGCTCATCGTCCTCCCACATTCACTCAATCAAGTGGGTCTTTTTTTTGTGCCGGTTGCTTAGGTAGTCCAGGTGCACCGTGCTGGTGGAGGCTTCCTGTCTCCCCACAAGTCCTTTCAATGCCTCTCCTGCCGCGGGTATTGTCATATCCCGCAGCGCATCTGAAAAGAAGCAGCAGCCCTGCGTAAATGTCAGAGAGGTGACTTGTTTTTAACTCTTCGTGAGCTCTGAATAGCTGGTGCGTGTGTGCGTGTGTGTTTGAATGAGCCAGCGGCCTACTGTGAGCATTTCCTTACTTCACTCTGTTGAATATCACAAGTCTGGATTTACAGTGTGGCGCCCCCTGTTGAAAAGCGGCTTCCCTTCTACAGGTTTGTTGACATTCTGGTTTAGTCGGAGGTAGCTTTGGAACCTGAGTATACCCTTTTATTTTTCTTAATACAGGATGTGGTTTGTGAAATTAGTAAAAATGTAGCTTTTAGCACTCTCCAGTGAATGTGTAACTCTGTGTTTTGACCTCCGATTAACGAGAAGAACTTTCCCTCCCTCATACTTACACGGCGTGCAAGAAAAAAAAAAATATGATGACAGCCAATAAATTCTTCCACGTGGCATTAAATTGGCTTAATCTGCCGGTATTTGTGAAGCTTTCACACCTTCCAGCAGAGTTTCACACGTGGCAGTAAAAAAAAAAAAAAAAGCGAATTTATTTTCGATCATAGAGGTGCTACTGTATCACTCACAATGAAGGCTTTATTAAGCGAATGTGTGTTTTAGCCGCACAGCAGGACAATCAGACGAACATGGCTAATGACTATAACATGAGTGAGAAGACAAATGGGTGCCGAGCCGGAGAGGAAGCCGCAGAAGTGAAGCCACGTCAGGTTCAATTAGACCTTCTGGAGAGCTAAGCAGGCGCAGCTGACAAAGTCCAATTTGTCCGACATATCTCAGCTCACCTTTCCCTCGCGCGCTCGCCGGTCGCAGCCTTCGGCACCGCATTGGGACAAACGTTCCCACATTCCCACGTAACCCTCTGAGGGAAAGATGTGCTGGACATTTGCTACCAGGGAAAGCCGTCAGCCAAGTTTCCTTGTAGGCATGTAGGCTAATCCCCCCCCCCGACCCAACAAGACAAGGCCCTGATCCACCGACACAAAAAGGGAGAAAAAAACAAACAAACAACACCCTACTTTTCTGTCTGTTTTCTCGCTGTCTCTCTTTTTCCTTCACCCACGGCCTGTCTTTCTGTTGTGCGTCCCATGGTGAATGGCGCACATATGCCATCCAGTTAGCGGGGGTATTTTGGTCTGCGTGAGTGGGCAGCGGTGTCAGTCAGCAAGCTTTTGAGCTCAGCGGCGGGAGAGAGCTGTGAAAGCCAGTCGCTAACAAGCAAGAGAGATTCCCTGCCTGCGCCTCACAGCCAGCTATGGCTAATCTCGGCAGAATAAGAAACACACTCTACAACCAGACTTAGAGGAGTTGCTGAGAAAGAAATACAGTAGCACCGTAATAATTCAAATGCCTCGTGGTGAAAAGTTGTCTGCCCGGAGGTGACAACCACATGAAAGTCTCCTCTTGTCAAAATGGATTCAATGAATAAACAAACTTGAATGGCCTTTGTAAGCTGGCAAATCAGAGCTTGAAGCTGGCCCTTACAATTGGAGTAGTTTGTGTCTTAAGGGCTGGTGTAGGATCAGCCTAAAGTGGAAAAAAAGTATAATTATTTATCAGGGAACTATTCTTCGCCTTTGTCTTTCTTGTGGGAAAGTCCCCACGGCATCCCTACCTTCTAACAAACCCTTAAAACCAATGAATTAAAACTAAGACAAAACCCTCTTCTGTTGCCTACCTGCGGTCTGCTTTCCTTCCCTCCCAGAGATCCATGAGCCACACACACACCTGAAGCCCACCATCTGGCCCAGGCTTGAGGACCATGCGGCCCACGGCCCGACCACTTAGGCCTCTTCCTGTCACTCAGCCTCGTCAGGCCCAAAGCTGTCAGCACAGGTGGCATTCTCTTATTCCGACTCCGCAGGGGGAAAAGGACAACCTGACAGGAGCTTTGAGCTTTCTTACTGGGTGCAGACCTCTGTACAATTCACTGCGATGTGACACGTAATAACAGCCCGGCTGAAACTGTTGACTCAACACTACATCCATTTTTCATGTTTGGGGCGTTCTGGTATATCGCAAAAAAAAAAAAAAAATGACATAAGAGAGTTGAAAAAACGATACTTGAGGTCACCTGCTTGTCATGAAATTGAAGTGAAGTGGCGTCCACCCGGCTGAGCAGTTGCTCTCCTTCTGTGTGTGCTGTAAACGAGGTGTTTCTATCTACACCATCGCGTAGAGTACACAAGGTTTCCTTGTTCCCCGTTGCACAAGTCAAATGTGCTGTTTGTTTTAAGCACGAAGGAAAAATATGTTTGTGTTGATTTACCACTTCAACAAACACGAAACGCATTCAGCCATCCTTGATTTGTACTCCACATGCAAAGCCTAATTTGTGTTATTTACTCTCGGCAGACTCAGACGCCTGATTTCATGAACACCAGGAATCAGGAGCAGCTGTTTGGTAGAGATAAACTAATGATGTCATGCCCGGAATCATCTGTGAGGAGCCCCGAAACCATTGGGGGCTGTCACTCTTCAACAGAACACTAGCGGCAGCGGGACTTGTTTGGGGAAGGCACTTGTCAATCATCTCAAGCGCAGCGGGGCAGCGGGTGGGCTGACCAATCAGAGAAAATCTCAGCACAGCAGGAACCGGCACCAGGAAGTGAAGGGCCATCTGGAGTGAGGACGAGCTGGCGAGTGGGCAACTGAAACAAAGTGATGTCATGCTGGAGGAAAGCTGGTGCAGTGTGTTGCTGGATATAGCGAGGCCATTTGGATTCACGCTGCCTTTCACACCCACTCTGATGTTGATTGTAGCAGTCAGATGGTGCTTATTAAAAGATGTGCACGGGAAGCCATTCCTTTCACAGGGTTGGAATACGTGCGTACAGCCGACTAGTAGGATGGGTAGAATACTGTTAGCAACATTAACGCAGTGCACAAGACACGGTATCACAATGCTCACGCTGATTAGTGCAACAGCCCTTCCATCTCACACGCACACACACACACACACACACACGCAGAGTATTCATCAGTCACATGTCATTCTTAAAGCAGGGACGTTCTATTTCTAACCGCAGGAGGCCAAAAAATGGTGGCAAATTGGTGGCATTGAAAACTAAAAAAATGAGTTTGATTTGGCTAAAAGGATGAGAAAAAAACATTTAAACAGGTCCTGCAGAAAAAGAGCCATGTCCGTCTCCCTCTCTGTTTTTGTAACAACGATCGTCTATTCCTTTGATAAGAGACTGAGAGATAGGTCGGAGGAAATGGAATTGAATGGAAATCTTTGCGCTACATTTACTAAATCATCAATGTGATTAATGGCTGTTAGCGCCTCGTAAAAATAGAGCCGCAATTACAGCGGAAAATTAGGGGCCAGCATTACCATCGGCCTAATAACTACCAAATATAATTACATTTATTGCAGTGTTGTCACAGAGATTGATAAATTCATGCTCAATCTCGTTAATCTCTCAATAACATCCAGCAGAGAATGTAATAATTATATTTTTTTCTGAACCTAAATGAAAAAAGGGGGCGATAGAAAACGAGGTGAGGGATTGCAAGAGTAGGTGGAGGTGGGAGAAGATGGATCGACGCGGTGTGAGGGGAAGAGAGAGCAGATATGCTCCTGTCCAGCGCCAGTATTTTTCATCCTATTCCCAGCAGAGGGGATAAAACAGATAATTACCAACTCTAAAAACTGTGTCTTTGTGTGCTTCTGTGAAAGGAGAAACTCTCCAGCACTGAAGAGATAAAGCTCAAAACAAAAGCAGCCTGAATTGGACCAGGATTAGCTTTAATGGCAGTAATTACCAGAGGGGATAACAGCCCGGCCCTCTCTGCCCATCACCGAGGACAGCAGGACAGCAGGAGGGGGAACTGAATCGGGGCCCATCTTGGCTTCCTGTATGGCTGCATGGTTGCAGTTGTTTAACACATTCAATTGTAAAACACTTGGACGACCCATCTATGTCTGGCCTCTCCTGCGCTAAAAGCCATTACCGCATCTCACCGGCCCAATGATGCCTGCGCATGAAAAAAAAGGAATAGGCCCTCCACAATGTGGCTTCTTGAATTATAATCTGAGCCGATGACATGTACAAGAGAGCCCCTATATTATAGCAGCGGGGCACTTTCTCTTTCTCTGCCTCTAGTTCATCTTAATGGCTGAGTGGAATCAGCACGCTGCGCCGCGTGCGCCGATAAAACGTTTTTATTCGGGCCGCTGACAGGGATGGCGTCTGATCCCTAAAAACAAGAGAAATGAATATGCAACATGGTGCCACCTCGCACCCGCGCGGGGAAGATGGGCCCCCAGACTCATTTGGGAACAAAAGAGAGAGCCGTACGCGGGAGAAGCTGCTCAAAGGCTGTAATTCACCTACTATTAAATCTCTGCTTCCAAACCCCAATTTGAATGTCAGGCCTGTAAGCCTCCGCAGCAACGCTGATCCAAAATCAAATATATACTGTACCCATGTGCTGCTGCCATTTCCCCCTCTGCTATTCGCCCCACCTGCATGCAATATTTCCTCATTCCCAAGGTGTGTGTACTGGTCTGACCTGCAGTGCATTCCTTTCCTGAAAAACGGATCGATAAAGAACAACCCAGCAGGCAGCCAATCCACGGGGGAAGCTGGATCTATAAATATCTCATATGTCCAGCTGAGCCGGAGTGGACCGCATCAGCCGATCACACAGATTCACCAGGCGCTGAATAAAATGGTCTTCGCCATGTTACTCATCTTCCAATTGATCATACAAATGTGTGAATTGCTTCTGGGAGCGCTTTGAATGGATGTGTTTATCGTTTCTTTATCCGCGTCAAACAGATGAGGAAGAACAGCCGTGAGCCTCCAAGGTTGGACTGGTGATTTGTAACCAGCATACTGTATGTAAGCCTGTGGAAATTAGGTTAGGGGCCTTTACTGTAGTGTGTGAGTGTAATGAGAAACCCCTTTAAAGCCGTGCGCACAGACTCTTTAATTAGCCTATTAAGCTTTAACAGAAAAGCCTTCACAGGAGTGAATGGACCTGCCGTTTAAAACGTCACCTTTGACCACGGAGCTGCGTCTGCTGTTCCTCCAGCTCTTATCTAGGGGCATCATCTCATTTCTTGGTATGTTAAAGTTCTTGGATGACACTCTGCGCCTGATGTGCAGGATTTATCTTTTTAATCTATCCACAATAAACCAAAAAGAGTGCTCTCATGTTCACTTCAAATGCGGTGTGGATTATTTGCAGACACTGAGTGTAAAGACCAGGACCGAACACCTACTGTGCCTCTTTTTGAGTTCATCCCGATGTTTTGCTACATGCCAATCCATGTAAGTTTTAATATTTGGTTCTAAAAAAAGGAAGCGAAAGATGCACAAAGAAGTAGTGCAGTGTTTTCCTTGCATCATTTGACTTACACAATATGTTCTTCCTGTTGTGAAGGGCTCCACTCATGTGAGCACATTGCCCAAATCAGCATGACTTAACTTAAAATGCAGTCAGAATCATTAGAGGCTAAGGGACAAGCTCTAACAAGAAAATGTTAAAGCAGCAGGGAACTTACATTTACTCCCGGAAAATGACCATGTGACGTCACAGGATTTGACAATAGAACGTCCTGCAACCAACCAGATCTCGTTTACTACTACGGCCATTTGTGAACTGAACACAGTAATTGCACCTCTGCTACGATTCTGTTAAAATCAACGGTATCAGGAGTTTTTAGCTAAGTACTGTACTTAAGTTTTACACCGCTTTATACTCCTAATTCACTACAATAAGAGAAAGATAGTCAATTTTTTTGCACTCGAACGGACCTTATCCTTCACTTTCCCGAGACATGCTGCTTGTGCTTACATCAGTAGAGCCATTCAGTTAGAAAACGAGATTAGCGAAGAACCATCAGCTTTTTAACTTAGTGCTTTATGTGAAAACTTTAAGAGATGCACAGACTTGTATGAAATGGAAGAAAGTGAACAGAAAGGATTTGATTTCCGCCGAAGGAGACCGAGAGCGTGATGCAATGAAGTCAGCATACGAGCCATTTGTGCAAACAAATTCCTTTAAGGCTGACATCAAAAGGTACGACCACATGCCTGCCTGTCCTAGTGAGGAAGTGGAAACCCCCCCCCCCTCCACACTCCTTCCTGCATCTCTCCTAAATGAGTTTGTGGTTAGCCTCTCTTTTTCTTCTCATTTTAATCCAGAAGGAACTCTGGCGATGAAAGCAGAGTAATGTTACTAATGTGCACGATAGTCACAGCCACATAAACCACAGTAAATTAAAGACCACAGGCGTTCTTCTTGGCCTCATGTGACCAACCCCCCCCTCCCCCCCCTGAGCTACCAACAGACATACCGTCACACAGCCACACATTGTCCTCCAACGCCCTCCAAACCAGAAGCAGCCAGCAGGCAGCCGCCCACGTCCCCCGCTTCAGACCTCTCTGGCTGTGGAGATAAAACTCTACTGTAAACACAACATTTGACTCATCTCAGAGACATGACTGGGATGCTGAGTGATGAGGCGAACCTAATAGCCTTACCTCACTGGAGGATATTATCTGAGGGGCCTGGAACTCATGCAACAGAGTTTCATTTATTTTAAACTTGAGGTGTGGTGAGCCACACTTTCCTCATATGTGGTCTTGCTTTAATGTGAGTCTTGCATGTGTTTTTTTGAACGAGATGGAACTCTTCACAGTTTATATTATGCATGTGCACAATGTATGAAATGTTTAGTTTAAACTCTGGCCTTTTGTGCCCCCACCCCTCAAACACTAACACACAATTTATGTGAGCTCTCTCTCTCTCACACACACACACACACACACAATCAAGACACTGTTTTAATTCAGTCGTTTCCACCCTCTATTCTTTGTGGGACCCTATTATCCTGGTTATTACCCTGGGCATTGTTACAGAGAATCGGTATGCTTATTAAGGCCTGTAGTCTAAAGTTGATACGACACTGGCCGGGCAGCTCCATTAAGACTGATTCCTGCCTGAGCAAAGCCCAGATGAGCTGGTCCAGGACTTGGTAGTTAGAAAAGGACTGAAAGAACAAGAGAGCGCGATAGGGAAAAGAGATCGCAAAAGCCCACCTCCCAAGTAGCTCAATTGCCAACTATTGAGCCACTTGAGCTCAGGAGAAGGACCAGGCATGCATACTTATCTTTTAAGGAGACACTCCCCATGTAACCTCACCCTGCCGGTCATAAATTACCTCCCCCCGGCTCAGTCCTTTCACAGTGGATGCACAGAAGGCCCCTATAGCATCTCTATGAGCAATTAAGGCCTCAATAGGATGGTGTCAAACCACCCTGACCTCACCCAACCCCGCATGTCATTGTCACCTACTAAAAAGGTCCCCGACACGTTGTCCCCAGAGTGCGGCTGCTCTGGGTGTGCGTTGGGCAGGCGGAGTACATTTTACTGGCCACTGACCCTCCCTGAGTTTTACCACAAGCAATATAAACAAGGTCAAAAGTCCCTGAAAGTTGTCTTTTTTTTAAAAACTATTTTCGACAAGTGTTTTCAGCTGGTTAAATACAGGCTAGGTAACCCTCACCGTGCTGGACTCTGTCTTCTTATTAGATGTATGACAACGCTGCTGTCTCGATGAACAGATTACTTTCATCCCAGATGATGGCCTTTGCGAGCCAGCCCGTCGTCCGGGCCGAATTCACTGGAATGAAACTTCTGCTTTATGAGAAGTCGCAAGTGCTGGATTCTGTCCGTGTGGGTCACGGAAGGTTTCAGTGCGTACATTAACTGGGCACACTGGCGTGACTAATTTGCTGCTGTGGACAAAACAAAGGCTTTCATTGATATCTCCGTATCGAGTCACCCCTGGATCCAGCGGATAGCCCTGCTTTCCACTGCACCAGGCTTAATGATTTATTGCACCGCTCACTTGCTTGCACACTATCTGATTGGCAAGGCCGGGCCCCGTTAAAAGGCATATATTTTTAATCACTGTTTACCATTTCAATGGCAATGCTAATCGCCTCAAATGTGCGTTCCAGCATGTTCCAGTAGGCCGGTGTGTTTTTTTTTCATCTCAATAAAAAAATGACGTTGAGGTAAACATTGCTTCCAAAGCTTCCCTTTCACCTTAAAGGACCTACATTAAAAGAAAGAAGCCCCTAAATGCGAGGCACGGAGTGAACATCTGTTACTGAAAGACGTAATGTCAAACCAAATGGGCCCCGTTCTCCTTGTCTCGACTCTGTATGTCAGGTTTAAATATGTGAAGTACCTTTTGGGGAACGATAAGACCGACGCGGCGGGTTAAAATGGGGTTCATTTCATTAAGATAATTGTCTTTGGACACTCATTTAATGCCAGCATTCACGTTGTAATAATGTAATCCTTTACCCACAGTTGTATCAATGCGACGTTATTATAAACACTTTGATGCTTCACAAGTGTTTGGTACCCTATTTGCTTGATACGATGCTACATTTCACCTAGCATGTTGCACAGGATGGAACGACGTTGACAGGGAGTTTAATGTGCGTGTGGTTAAATGTCAAGCTCTATCAAGCCCACTGGCCGGCGTAGTGCACACAGAGTAGTATTATGGAAGTGGGGCAGTTGCAGCAGGCCCCTCTGATGGCCCATAGAGTGCTCCCTATATGCACACAGAGTCATTGGGCAGATGTGACCTCGCCGGCACACAGAGGCTCTTTGTGTCTCAGGGATTTAGAGTCCCCTGGGCCTCCTGGCTCTAAACATTAACAGACCTTCTGCAGAAGGGGAGAGAGAGACCCTTACTCTGCTGACATGCAACATTAACCGGGGCCAACTCTCTCGCCATACTTACATTATGAGGAAGGGCCCTATGTGTACGGATGCATGCAAAGACGCATGTGGCGGGGTTGATACGGGGCAAGGTCGCAGCTCAGACGCACACTAATGAGGTGAAGCAGTGTACTTAGTGAAACTGCAGCAGTTATTGGACGGAGGACTTATATTTATACGGCTCTTCCCAGTTGTTTACATGCAATAAAGGCAAGGTCTCGGAGCACTCCACTTTGAGGAGTCCGGCCGTCTCTCCGTCCATTTCATTCATTTATGTGCTACAATTTGACCACAGGTCAGCAACCTTAACGCGATTCAAATCATCGCCCGTGATGTGACCGGTGTCTTGTTACTGGAATGTGTTTGCATGACACGTCCCTTGGCACTCTCTTTTAACCCTTGTATGGTGGTCTGGTCTCTGGGACCCGTTTTAATTATTTATCAGGAAATATTTAATATTAGACATAATAAAATATATAATATCCAACAGTTCCACAACATCGGCTGAGTAACAAAACACACCGTACAACGGTTAAAGAGAAAGATTTGAAATAAAAGGACCTCTTCTTTTCTTTTCTCTCTGTAACAGCAGGATTATTCACCTCTGTAGAAGCTGCATTGTGATTCACTGATATTCTCGTCATTTTAGCTAATAATGATGATACACCATTTGCATAAAGGAAATGAAACAGGTTACATTTGCATATATTAAATATTTATATGTATGCATATGATATGTTTGCTCATTTCAGGAAACTCTGCAAGATAATACGAAGACAGGAAATAGAAGGAGCACAAATCCACAGTAAATATTGGCCTTTGTTATCTGCCATCCCCTCAGACAGGAGCCTATATCATTTTTCAGCAAAGAGCTCCCTGTTCTTGAGGACTAGTCCAGGCCTTGCTTTATTAAATTATCTCCCTTGCTTCGCAAATACAATTTCCTGCATAAATCACTCAAATGATCCTTCAGACTGTCAGGTCCAACAGAGTGTTTTCTATCCTATCTGCCGCCGACCAGGTTATGCAAATCTCCACCTCAGTCTGTTCGATATCTATTGAGATGCTTCAATGGTCTGTATTTGGTCCCCTAAATCCTTCGCTTGTCCCCATATTATATCCCTGCCCCTGATGAAAGTGACACTAAGCATGACGCCTGCACGAAGGCAGTAATCCATTACCCCAAAAAGAGCATGCCAATTTACCTAAACCAGAAACACTGACCCTTCAACCTTGACCCCCCCCGAAACGTTACAATTGGGGAAGGCCACCGATTCTGCACTGGAGATCCGTTTGATGGAGCGATGGCGACGGCTTATTAATGCCCCTAAGCTGGGGCTGAATTCGATCCCATCGGAAAAGGGGCTGAACGGGGAAATCTTTACTAGGGGTCAGCTTGGACTAAGACCCCTGTACATAAATGGACCTCGTCTGTCCAATAGAGGTGTGCGTTGTCATCCTGGCCAGCCGTCTAATTCTGAAGGACAAACATCTGCAACGCATTGGCTCAAATGGGAGCCAGCTTAGAGTGACTCCAGCTTGATCCCGGGACAGCTGTTTGGGCAGCAGCTATGGCCTGACCGCACAGGGGGTCTCGGTGGACGTCCTGAAAAGGGACCTCCAAAAATCTAAAGGGACAAAAGGAATCTACTGAACAATGTTTTTGCTGATACAATAGTGGTGCACAGGGAGGAAGGGCCAAAGGAGCACTGCCTATTCTGGGGGCCTGAATGACCAGCGCATTCCTCTCCAGTCGCCGAGCAGTGAGCGCAGTGACCAAGAGTGACAAGTCTTTACACTGCTTTGTTGACACTCTGTGTGCTTGACCATTGCATTCCTTCTGTTCTCTCGCCCTTCCATCACCCTCTCCTTGCATTTCTTTTCTTACCTCTCTTGCTTCTAATTCTGAAAATGCACGTCTCTTGGATTTATTTGGTGTTTTCGCGTGAGTGGCCTTAAGTCGACTTTGTCAGTCTCGTTAGATATTGCTTGGATTCAAAGTGAGACGCATGTGCACTTGAATGCAGCTGGGGGTCACGTCACTTTGTAGCATATCTGAGACACATTTGGAACACATGTTTGTTCTCCATACAAGCCAGTCATCAGCCGTTTGACAAGTGAAATGGGTGAATATAACATATGGGATGATATCGAGGGTTCACGTGGAGGACAGAGAATTAGAGGCTGCGTCTTGCTCATCCAAACACACACACACACAAACACACACAGAGGAGAGATCCCTGGACTGCTCAAGAAAATCCCCAAATCACAAAGACTAACCATCTAATGCAAAAGGTCAATTTCCTGATTGAATTCAAAGTTATAATAAAGTTGGCCAGTTGCACATCATCCATAAGGAATTCATTAGGCCATCAACAGGGAGATGATACAGCGAGTATATTAGAACAGCTGGAAATCAAGTGAATAGCGCATTGAAGTTCATGGCTCTGAATAGTAAAGTTTTGAAAGCTATATCTCACTGATTGGTGCATTTTCCTTGCTTGAGAGAGGCCTCTAGGTGTTGTCAACCACGAGCCCCGTAAAATTGCCAAAGAGACGAGAGTGACACGGGGAAAACAAAGCTGCACAGTGCTCAGTTCCGGCGCCTGTTCCGTGCGAATAGCTTACACTCCTTAATTGACTGGGTGAGGCCGCGTTGAGTCCCGCAGGGCTTCAGCATCGGCGGATCCGCACCTGTGACAGCAGCGCGGGAATGACGGGGCTCATTAAAATCCCCATTCAGATCTTCGGCAGGAACCCCGTTGAGTCGCTTTTAAAGCAACGCGCTCATCGGAATGATAGGTGGCAAATACAGTGGCGGGGGGAAATTGGACTTGAAAAGGAATGTCTGTCTTTGCTTTTTTTTTTCTCCTAATAATCTATTTTTCTTTGTACTCTCAAACAAAATGGCTTCTGAAGTTGTGCTCAGGCCTTTGAAGGTAAACCGTGACTGGCATACACGGACGTCTTCTTGTAGGGCCTTAATTTGATGCCTGAGCACTGCTGAAACTCCCTTAAATGTTTGTTGTCTTCTTAAAAAAAAAAAAAAAAGACATTTACTTGATTTAAAGTAAACTGCATTAATTTTTCACGTACCTGTCCCAAAGATAGCCGAGCACTTTTCACCTCTAGAGGGATGAATCGGGCCGTAGTGCATGGCGGTGTGGTGTACAAGCAGTGGAAGTGAATTCACTAGACCATACGACTCTTGTGATGAGAAATGCTCAGGTAAATTATGACACAAAGCATAATTCATGTGATAAAGAAAGGAGGGAAATATTGCATAGATGGAGAAGATTATTGGTTTGGAGGCACGTACCTCCAGGCTATGAATATCTGAACTACCTAGTATAAGAGATAATACGTACCATCTTAATGGTTTATGAATCTCATTTGATTTATGGTTATTAACCACAGGATAGTGGTGCTGTATTGATGGACGGGGGGGGGGGGGGGGGGGGGGGGGTTTGAGGATGTAGCTCATGTGATTGAAACGGCATGACCTGCCAGCTCATGGACAGGCATGGTAGGCAGCTGGGATTACTGCAGAATGGTACGACAACCCGACCAGACAAAACATTCCGTTCCATTCCAACAACGATTCTACACTGCTCAAGTAAATACAATTTAAATCACTTCTTTGATTCTTTTCCAGTAAGCTATGTCAGAAGTAGTAGTGAATGGAGGGGAGGGAGAGGAAAAAAAGAGAAGGTTTTATCCAGGGATGTGACACCATTCCCGTCCTGCAAACGCCTGCAAGCGAGCACATCCCCATGTCGATCCTCTTCCCCCCCAAAAAAAAAGCAGATTGGAGAAAGCATGAGCAGATTTTGAATGGGATTTCAGGAGAAGGCACAAGGGGCAGAAATCTTTTGCTTTTGTCTGCCGTTCAAATGGGTCTGATGAGCCTCGAGCTGCAGGCTCTGCTCGTCATAGAGGTCCTGATCTCTTGTGAGAATTGATTTCCATCATTTGGGGGGGAGCTGTGCAGACTGAGGGTATATTCCTGCCTGGGAGAGCAAGATAAGGGCCAAATGAACTGAAACCAACTTACCGTGCAAAGAAAAAACCCTCGAAAAAAGCCCAAAGAGGAGGCTCCTGGGACTGGAAAAAACAAAAACATTTTTTTTTTTTTAAAGTTGTTTTAGAGCCCATTCCTTAATATTAGCTTAGTTTTCAAAGCGCATGAAGCCCTGTCCTGTTGTGACGATTTCTCTCTGCCAAGCATTTCATCTGATTATGAGTACTTTGCAATCTGCGACAGCATGATTGATGCTCCACTTTCATGAGGGGAATTTTAACAGCACCTCTTCAGCGCTCAATGCGCACCCAATTATGCGTCTGAGCTGGTAACCTTGAATTTATGTCACCATGGCAACAAAACCCCCGGTCATGCATTATGGATTATCATTGAAATTCTACACCCCTACCTAACATAATGAGAGCCCAGGACTTAATCAAATCAGCCCATTCTGTGTGACACAAAGTGAAGAAGGAGCTCTCATTGTATTGGGGTTGAGGCTGGAAGAAGCTAGCCAAGCAAGCAGGCAGGCAGACAGGCAGGCAGGCAGGCAGGCAGGCGGGCGGGCGGATGGCAGACTGGGCTGTGACGGCCCCAGCAGCTGCAGGGCTAGCGGCCTGATAGATGGCTCCCATATACATCAGTGAACATATAGACAGATGGCCCTCAATGCCTGGAATTTCCAACCCAGGAAGCAGCTGTTCAGCCTAACCTCTGCTGTCGGTCTCACCTTGTTGTCATGGAACATTGAGCAGAGAAGGAGAATGTGGATGGTGACATGGTGCGGGGTGTGGTGGAACACCGCAGAGCCAGAGGAAGGGGCTCGAGCAGGGGCGGAGGCAGGGCTCGCTGGATTTACATTTGGTGGCACTTGTTCATGTGATCTCTTTTTTTCTAGACCCCACCTCTTATTTTTTTTTCAGAATTTTTTTTTTTCTTCCTGCAGCTTGAGGATCTATAGGAACTGGGTGTCACTTGATCCTTGCTTTCTTTACTCATGGGTACATAAATAGAGGTGGAAACCCAACATTTTTTCAGCCTCCTGCCTTACTCTCTCCCAGATGGGTGACATAATTGTCGTAAATCACTGCACTGGATTAATGCAATCTACTTTTTCATCTCCTCACTGGATTTTTCCCCTTCACTGCTGCGGGCCCGATCTGGGCTGTTACATAAAATATTGATCGCTCTTGTGTATTTCTCTCATTGTATGTAAGCATTTTTATTAGCTAACAGGCAGGCAGAGGAAACCAGCACTGCGCCCCTCCCCCATTCCCCGCCTTTATATAAAAACTTTTATTAGCTCAGCAGATTATTGTTCCTCTCTCGTGGGTTTCCCTGCATCATCACCATACACTGCTGGGAAGGAATGGTCATTTCAGCAAGGGAGTGCTGGAGCTGCAATATAGGAAATGCAAAAAGAGGCTCTTCTCGAGCAATGCTTAAGAAATTGTAGATGCACAGGTCTATAGGGTTTGAGACACTTCTGTTGTGTAAAGTAGGGTTTTAGTAAACTGCCATCTGAATAATAATCAACAACATTCGATACATTTTTCAATTGTTTCGACAACTGTGTAAAAATGTCAATGTATTAGAATAGGTGCCACAACCTTTTTTTTTCTCAGGGACCGTTTTCATGTTACAATAATTTTGCACACTGGTCTTAAGCGCTTGGGTGAGTCTGATCATTTTTCAAAATAAAATAATTTTCAGAAAAGTTTTTTTTCTTTCTTTCTTTCTCTGCGGCCCTGGTGGTTGGGAAATGCTGTAGTAGATTGTTAACACCTTTAGAAGAGAAAGTATCCTAATTTGTTCATGGCTAACCCAAATGTAACTAACCTTCACTATTGGTCCAAAAAAAGTGCCAAGAATAAAAAAAAAGCAATTCTTAGGATTCAAAGCTGAAAGTGTGTTATTTAAATTTACTTTGCAAGGAGATCATGATTGGGCCACAACCCCATGTCACTGACAGGAGCGCCCCGCGTAATGCTTCATTTCATAGGCTCTTTTCCAAACCAGTGACCGTTTTTGGGGGTTGCTCTCTCATTGGAAAAAAACAAAAAAATCAGGCTTGGATGTTTATTGGGTCTATAACAAACACTTTTTGGAAGCAAAATAAAGTCTACTGCAACCACTGAGGCATATCAAATGTATTCTGAGCACAGCAGTAAAAAGGGACAGTCTATCAGCATCAGAATACTAATACCCAGTGTTCGGTGGAGGAAGAAGAAGAAAGAAAGAAAAGTATTTTCAAGTAAAGGAAAAGGTTTATGCAGAACAAATGGGAATTCAGTAATTAATCTACACCCCAGGTCCTCTGCAGCTGTCTTAAATACATCTGCATATTTCCAATAAACCTAACAGGGTAATAAATGTTGTTTCCTCCGACATAAGCGCATCACAAGTTCAGGTGTCATCTAAAATGTATTTGTGATGTGCTTGATGAAGCCCGCTCATCCCTCTGTAATGACACCCCAGCCTTTCTCATGTGTTATGCATCACATCTTGTTACCGTCTTCCTCTGAGCATGGCTGTCATCGCGTGTCTTCTATAAGGCCCCTCCGGAAGCATCGCCTCAGCCAAGGGATACATGGCGGACGGAAGGGAGGGGGGAGCGGCGTTGTTAGAAGCCTCTTCAACTTGTTAAATTCCAGAAGGCGTCATTTTCATCCGTATGTGCTGAGGCCACCTTTTTCCTGGTGCCAGATGATGCATCACAGAGCGTAAATGAGCCGTTGGAATAAGTGAAGAAGCAGGTGCGGGAGAAGTTTGTGCGAGTCCATTCTCGTGATACATTATTTATGCTGTATTTTTGTCATTAGAACATCTCTCCTGCATTATTAATATTAACTTTGTGGGTAGTATTGTTGTTTACCCATATAAGTATGAATATATTTTGGCCTCGACTTGAACCCATTGCACGGGGAACATATTGGAGTTCCGAACACAGCAAGTTTTTTGGGGTTTTAGGGAAAAAAACAGATTTCTTTTTCAAAGTATTTCAGTGTCTCAGTGGCCTTTCAGCACACTGTCAAAATAATTGCATTATTGTGAAGACAAAAAAAATGGATATGGAATATTCGAGATGTCCACTTTACGTACTACATTTAAATCAGTCTAAAGCGAACCAGGTCAACTCAAGATGTTCAGCCTGGATCACGCAAGGCAAATAAATAATTGCTTATAAAATGTACTTTTTGAGTGTTGCATACATAACTAAAATGCAAAATAACACATTGCTGGGTCTTCCATCACAGAGAGTTGCAAATGCCCACAGACAACCCCTTATTTATGACTCCCAAGTTCCAGTTTGTGCAAATAAATGTACTGTATGTGCACCACTTAGACACAGGAAAGCGTGCAAACGAGCATGCATCACTGAAAAGTTACTTTTACTCATCTTCTCCATTAATCATCAAGGGGAAGACTCAATCTAAATGGAAGGACTGTTACTAACTAATGACTTTGCCTCCCTTTGTAACCTTCGTCTGACAGCTATACTATTGGGCTACAAGGAGAGTCACACTGGTGCCGTCCCCACTGCCTCATTTGCATAGAATTAATGATGCATGCATATGCAAATGAGCATTTTAAACAATGTTGATTACGGCCTATGTATTCATAGGCCAACAGTCACACATGTCTGACATGCCACCGCATATAATTTGCACCACAGTAAAGTGCAAGTGGCTCCGTCTCACGCGGCACTGCAGGCGGCGGTGATAACAGTTTTACTGTTTTGTATAATGTTTATTTCCGGGTCTGAATGTCTCTTCTGAAATGTGCAAAACGCTGATAATGTCAAAACAGAGCCAAAAAAGTAGTGTCGTACAGGAAAATGCAATATTTGCGTTAAATCCAATGCTATTGTAAGATGTGCAACAATAAGCACGGTTGTACATACATATATGCCTCATGTCTTCCTCTAAGTTAAGAGTCTACTGTGTAAAGTACAATCCAAAATTGTTCTGACACTCCCACGCACACGCACCCAAACACACACACAAAACACCCTTTAGAAATGTTCAATGGCTCTTGATCTTCTTTAAGACAAGATGAGTCCAGGAGTGTTTTTATTTTAGAGCACAGATGTTCCCCGGACCCTGTGGATACATCATAGCAAGCTTTCATCCAGCCCCTGGCCTGCTGATGTCCACAGAGGCTTTCAGACCAGCCCTCTCATTTGGTTAAGGGCTCTTCAGTTGTACAGTAGGCCAACAGGGCCGATAGCCACTGCATGTCAATTCCTCCCCAATGTCCCCCACCCCCCCCCCCCCCCCCAGGTCAGCCCTGCACCAGAGACTGTTGCATTTCTAATAATAACTGCATGTCATGCTATGACTTACCACTGCCCTACAGCCACAGTCAAGAGTAGGGAAACCTCTTAAAAAGAGGTGAGACGGAGGAAACGACTTCCATACTAATGCAAAGGTAGATGGTGAGAAAATGGACGATTTTGAAGGTGATTAATAGCCGACAAGATTCCTAGATCTTTTCATCTAAAACTTCATGACCAAGTCTCAAAGTGGGTGAATGTACAAAAACGTATTCTAAAATATAAAGGGAATCAGCTTTAACTTTTATTATGGGACAAGAATGTACACTTTTGTGGTGTTATTTTCTCTTTACAATCAGGGTCACAACCTCTGCTTTTACAAGGTTCCCTTTCAACACGTATTTCACTTCAGTCCGTCAATATTTACGATCCAGTTGAACCCTACGTTCACATTATATCTGCACTTTGTCACTATTTGCCTTCATGGACCTAAACGAAAAGGCCAATTCCACTACTATATAATATTGTATGGGTAATTCTAAAGTCATGAGTATTTCATTAGTGTATGGGCTCTTTAGCTTTTGCACACAACATGCTTCATCTACGGGCAAACATCTACTATCGAAATGTTAAAAAAAAACAGTATTAAAATCAATACACTAATGTCTTTTTTATTCTGTTCTATTTCTGCAGCCTGACACAACATGGTAATGAATGCTTAGGTGATGTTTACCCCATTTAGATTTCATAGAACTTGGTGTCTGCATTGATTAATGTGTGCCTAACCTATATTTTCATTTTAAGGAGAAGGTGGTGTATGTGTGCGTGTGTGTGTGTGTGTGTGCGTGTGTGTGTGCGTGTGTGTGTGTGTGTGCATGCGAGTCTGTTTTGGTGCTAGATGGGGGTTATATTTTGGGGTGGTATGATTGAAACCCCCATGCCTCCATGTGGAGGTAATGAACCTGAAGACAAGCAGCCGCTAGCCTGGAATTTCATGCATTGAGAGAGTGTCAGGGCATACATAAGGTTTGCTTGGTCATTTGTTATTGTTAATCTTTACATTTAGGGCTGCAAATATGTTATTAGGAGGCGTGTCCTTAGTATATCACTTTGACTGGGCTCTCTATGACATATTGATCTTTTTGAGTTGGTGAAGGGACAGGTCGAGGGCCAAAGCGACTGAAACCTTGACTTTGGACATCTCCGAAGACATGGCCGTGAATGTAGCTCATATTCAGGATCCCTGCTTATTTACCAGTGCAGGGGAATCATGGCCACGTAGAGCCCATCATGTTTAGACCTGCAACTAGCTGGATGGGTAAACAGAAGGTGTATGGAAACCAAGATGGGGTCCGGCAATGACCGGCGGCCTCCTCTGGATTACCTTGCTGAAAATCCTATCCATCTTCATTCAAGCATTTCAGTGAAATGGTATGGAAGGATGGAGCAGATTCAGATTGGTTCTGTGTTTGTGTGTGCCTGTGTGTGTGTGTATACGCATAAGTCATATCCTAGTCGCCGTTCCCCCAGACTTTACCAGCCATACTGTGCTGTGCTGTTTTGAACGGCTCTTAAAATTCATGCTCCCACCCCTCCACTTGTTGCTGAATCGAGCACTAATAAGCCTGTATTAATCATCCATGGAAATTTTTATAGGTTAGCCGTGAATTACTGGGTGCACGGGTCAAAGCCAGCAGCATTATTCTGCATACAGCTCATGTATGCTGACATCCACATACGGCCAGGATCTCAATCAATTATACAGCAATCTAAAGCTATAGCAGCACTCGCTATTTCAGTTCGAGCAGTCAATCCCATGATAAAACCGACAGCAACCTATCACACGCAAAAAAAGAAAAGTGAGAGGGTTAGTTTATTAATGAATAAAGTCTGGCCCACCTATTTATGCACCGAGCATTGGTTGCACCAGATCCGTCTTTGTAAGTCAGACAACAATATACCATTAGTCACATGTAAATTCAGGGACGGAAAATTTCCAATTCATGAAAAGGGTTCCATATATACATGCACGGATACATTTGGGGGCAATGTTGCGGAACTCACTGATCAGTATCTGATGAAGGTAACATTTCTCTCTGTC
Source organism: Apeltes quadracus (assembly GCA_021346845.1). Classification (NCBI taxonomy): domain Eukaryota; kingdom Metazoa; phylum Chordata; class Actinopteri; order Perciformes; family Gasterosteidae; genus Apeltes; species Apeltes quadracus. The sequence goes on from CM037931.1 coordinate 6,744,084, forward strand.
TGCAGTTAGACTAATGTGAAAGGGAAAGCCATTTGGCACACTACACTGGGGAACATTGTGAAGATTTAGTGATATGTGGACAAAAAGACAATTGCAGGAGAATGTGTGTGAATCAGCATTACTACGCAGAGCGATGTCATACTTGCAGCCGTTCACATGCAGAATACGCCTGGTGATTGCCGAATGTTTATAATCCTAATCCTGAGGTAGTCGACGTTTGATATAAATAACAGGGCTTTCCAAGAGTTCAAGGCCTCGTCCGTGCAGTCGTCTCTATACCAATGTCCAAACAGTAGGAAACATTTGAATGAGTTGAAAGACGTTTTACAAAATAATGAAACAGTAAATCAAAGCATTCAATTTTTAGATCAGAAGAAGTAGAGACCTTGGAGTGTAGTGCTTTCCAGCTACAGCGTTTCCAAGCTGCCAGCGTACTTAGCCAATTTACCATTAAGCTAGGTGTTGACCCAGCCACTGGGGGACTGTAATCCCAATCACAACTCCAACCCATATTTTATGCTAATAACAGCTCATTTTATTAATTTGCTTATAAAAGCGGTGGTGTGTATACACCTATGAAAATAAATTAACATGCTAAAATGTCATCAAGATTAATGGAAAGACCAACAGACATTGCATTTATGGAAATTACGATAATACTCTTTGTAAACGGTGGTCCCTGCTAATGGATTTCATGCACCTTGATGGCAGAAAGCCTTGGCATCTAGAGAATAGAGATCAGGTGGAAATGCGGGGGTCATTATGCATGTGGACGGCCAACCTTCGTCTCTCCTTAGCCCGGTGCCCAGCTCCAGGCTGTAAATTAGAAGGACAAGGAGTGAGCAACGCTCACTGTTTATTGCTCTGTTTAAATTCACCCTCAGCTCGGAACGACATGAAAGAGTGTACCTTTAAGAAAAAAAAAGACAAAAAACACAGCATTTAATATAAATGATCTGGTTTTGATTATGATGGATACACTATGCAGAGACACCTTGCCTTCAAGGGCATTGAGGGATAAGCCATTATTTTCTCCGCATCAGAGGAAAAATGACGCAGGGTCCAATGTCATCAGTGTCTACAATAACACACAAGAACTCTCACAACCCCATGTGCAACAACAAACTGAATACTTTGCATGAAATCACCCTTGGCAGGCTAATAGCCTAAAAGCTAATAGTCCTGCCAATGTACTGAAAGGAAATGAAATGAAATGATGTCCTTTGCTTCTCTTTGTAAAATAATAAAAAAAAGCCTGCATATATTTAAATGTGCAACAGCAAAAAACAGGTTTCCCACTCTGTTGGTGCGTGGGTGACCTGCTGTCACATCATTTCCTGAAGCTACAGCAAGTTTTAGTCTCAGTGGAGTTTCACCTCCTCTCAACCTTTGCTGATATTTCAATGAACTGAGCCAAAGTGACCCAACTTCATAAACCTGTGCTCAGCATAATAAACCTGTGTTACGATTAATGAGATACCCAGGGCATTATTTGTTATCTTATATGTCTTATTGATTGCATTGTCTTTCATCTTTGCAGGCGCGCACCCTCTGCCTAACTCTCTCCACCAACTCTCTTTGCCCCCTCTGGAATTCTGTTTTGCTCTCTCGGCCCTGCTCACTCCGTCTCTCCCCTGAGTCCACTGTGCTTGCTTGTATAGGAGTTGCTGAAGGTTGAATTGTCACGGCATGCAAAGTGCCACCTTGTATAACTACGCTTCCATTACCTGCAGCGTGTGTGTGCTAATAAGTCATCTTAAGTCAATGACCCGTGGATATCATGCTCCTTAGAGTAGCGATCCAGGATCACTGCCCATGCAGGTCCCCTTAACCATTTTATTTATAACCGGCCTTCAAAGGCTCAACTGATTCTAGATAAGGCCTCCCACGTGGAGATATCTGGGCAAAGCCAACCGGCTGCAGGGGAATGGACGGTCAAACTCACTCACACACAAATTATTATACATGCACACACATGCACAGCCTCAGTACACATAGCGCTTCATCCCAGCGTGTTGATTGACATTGTCTCCAGTCCCAGGCTATGAGAGTGATGCCCGCGGGAAGCTGCACCGACACATTTTTGTTGGATCACATCCGGCAGTGCGGCTACTGGCAAATTGCTAATGCTCTTTATTTATTGAAGGAAAGGCCTACCGTTCAGTGGAAGCGCACGGGATTTGAAGTGACACGGCATAAACAGGAACTGTCAAACAATTAAACAGGGTAAACAGCACAGATGAGCCACTGATGACTCTGGCTGTCGGAAGCCATTTAGCGAGGCCAAGCCAAGTCGCCTGAAAGATCAGGTTCTATCTGCCCGTGCTTCTGTATGTGACAGTAGCTTACACTGACTTGGGCACCTACTTTGACGTTTTTGCATGAATGCCATGGGTGGGAATGTGAAGGACAGTTTTTCAGCTTAAAAGCGTGTTCTAGTATTATTTAATTATGTTTACAAGTGAAGCTTGAATTGTCGTACGCTGCCTTTTGATAAACAAGCGATGGTCCCGGCAGGTAGAGCCTGGGAATTAGGGAATATGCAATGTAAGCAGTACTCCAGAAGCTATTAACCTCGACACCATTATGTAAAGAGGAGAAGAATGACACAAAAAGAAGAACTTCTCAGAATAGAAAAAAAAATTACAGGGTAATTTGTGAGCAGAAAAGACGTTTTGATGAAAGTGGAAATTATTGTTGATTCCGGAACCACACCAATGAAGCAATGAATATTAATGCTGACATGCAAAGCTCTTTGTGAGTGCCTGCTTCAACCTTGTACGTTTATGATAAACAAGCTCTCCTTTTCTCTACCTCGGGGTCCCTTGACCGACAAATAGGCTGACGACAATAGCCACAACATCTGGTAATAGAGCGTCACAATGCTCTGCTATCAGTGACACGCCCAACCTGAAGGGCTGCTGTAACTAAATGGTCATCTTCATGGTCACTGTCTACTGTGTATTGTTTGGGATGATGCATTATCTGATTAGCATTATGTTTGCAGCTGGGTGACTCACAACCGCCCGATGTGGATCATTGAATGAAAACATTCCAACAAAACAACTAGCGTGAGGCAATTTTAAAAGACATTCTGTATCCGCTTCAGATCGTCACAGCATTTAGACAAAGCTGTTACGCAGAGTAGAGTGATGAACATTGAATTGGATCTAGATGCCTTGTTTTATTATAAATCTTTGTTTGAAGTCGCAAAAAAAAAGGCACATCTCTAACACAAGGGTGTGTACCAGGGCTCATGTGTGATCTTCCCTACTGAATTTAGATCATTTTGCCCATACAGCACGTCTTCAACCGCGGGATTAACTTTCTAATCTTTATTCTAATTCTACTTCAAACATCCTAAAACAGTCCCACACATACACACACCCATGCAATACCTTCCAAAACTCTAATCTACACCCCATAGTGACCGGAATCCGGAATCCCCTCTTAACTGTGTGTGAAATGTAGAATAGACCTCCTCTCCTCTGTGCTAATCCAGGCCCGTCCATCCCCATAGTCCCGGCCTGTGACAGATAGAAAGTTACAAAGCGGCTAATCTCGGCGCCCCTGTAGCCTGTGGGGTCAGGAGGGGAGCTCCTCGGCCTGAGCAGGGCCATCCCACGAGGCCGGGGTGGGAGATAGCTGGGCCTCAGCCCACAGCGCCGACCGCCGCCTGTCGGATTAACGCACCCAGAGGGACGTGGTGTTTCTGACGGGCCGCAGGCTCACGGGATCACAAAACTCTAGTCGTGTTTACAGGAGAGGGTTGGAGATGTGAGCAATCGCACTGCTGGCGTCCAATCCACTGGCCTATTTTGCAGAACGGGAAGAGACAAAAAAACACACAGACAAACATACAATTATGTTTACATGTTAAAAGAATAAATGTGAATTCAGGTAGAGGGCGAAATGTAGAATAGTAGAGGAGAACTCATATTGTACATTACCAGAGAGACACATGTTCCTGTCCCTTCCCCAAAGGATGCGGCAGTGCACTTATATGATAATGGAGAAGTAATTCAATAATTAATGGTGATAACCATCATCAGCAGCTCAAATCGATTCTTATCTTTGCCTGTGTCGAGCAATGCTACATTTTTAATGTTCTTGTCATTTTGATTAAGATCATGTCATTGCCGTTGTCCTCCTGTATAATGAGTTGGAGTGCAACGTTTTTTTGTGTCTTCAATTAGGTTTGCCATACACAAAAGATCCTTTACTCAAAACTTTCATAAATCCCATTGGGATAGAGGATATGTTGCTTAATGAAATAAAAAAAATAAAGAAATAAGAAACAGGCCAAACCGTCCAACTTTTGCTACAGTCCTGTTTCGATATTAAGAGGTGATAGTGAGTCAGTGTAGCATCCAGTCTGCCCTTAGTTTTTAGTTTGTCCATTTCATTAAAGGTGCACGTTCAATGTCCAATGTTTATGATGTTTGTATCTACTTGATTAAATCTAAAGTGGTAAAGAGATGAGTAAGCATATTGTATTTTTGTTTCATTCTCCCAGCGGCCAGGACACTACACAGGTGGCGGATCTGGGAGACGGACCGTCAGTTAGCTGTTAGACCAAATTCGTCCAGCGCAAATAGCCTGGGGTCTTATCCCGGAGCTGCCCGACCCCAACGCTGCATCAGCAAACTTTCCATTTCTGCCATCACACAGGTTAGACTCAGCACGGTGGGATTCCTCTATCCTTCCAGAGAAGTAATTTCCTGCCAGCGGGTGGGAGACAACAGAAAGTAAAATCGTCTTCTTCTTGCGTCCAACATGGATTTAATCCAATGAACAAAAAATCTAAGTGTATATAGATCTTATAGATGTGATGAGTAATGCAAATGCAGATTGTCTCTTTAAAATAGACCTTAAAACTCACTGGATTGTATCATCTCAGTGACCATGGTAACCATGAGTTCACGGTCTTAACTGCCTGTTTCAAGAGTAAGGCCATAAAGCCGAGTATGCTTTGAGGTTGACCAAGAATAATCTCTTCCCTTCGTTGCGAAAAGCCAAGAAGGTGTAATCTATAATGGCGACGCACAAATCCTCCAAATCACGGCTTCAAAAAAGCAAATCACAAACCACGGGTGGCGTCACGATGACTACGACCGTGTCTTATGCACAGTGTACGGTTGCTTACTCATGTTGAAAATGCCATACTAGGCCTAGGCCTAACCGAGTAATCACAGAACACGCTCCTACCCTTAACTATCAACCTATGTTCATAAACCAATACATGAACTATTCAAATCACCGATGACTCTAAAAATCAATGAACCGACGGAGGCATAAATTCCCTTTGGTTGACCATTTACATTGGGCAACCGTGAGACCTCTGAAGGTTAGCATGGTATTTAGCCCGCCAGTTCCCGCTTCCAATTACGCCACTGAAAAGACACACAGACTTGCTCAATAACACCGCTGCACCTGAGCAGGCAACACCGCAGCATCAGCATCCGCATCCTGTGCTAGACTGGAACCCAGAAGGCTCAGGCAGCCACGATGAGGAAGGATTAGGAGTGGTGGGTTGTCAGCAGGATGCATTTGTGAGGGGCCGTGTGTCTGTGTAGTAGTGAGCCTGTAGGAGAGAGAGAGAGAGAGAGACGGAGAGCAATCATGCTGTTATGGTATCATATGCTTGCTGAATCTGGTGGGTGGAGGCTTTAAAGGCGTAAAGATGCCCTAGCTCTTGAAATCGGCTCTGAAAGTGATGAGGTATTAGAGAGGGATGCACAGGTCTCAACTAGTTTGGGATTGAGGCCATTGCATGACACAAGCTTTGCAAAAAAAAAAGTGGAAACCATTATTGCTATTTACATATGGAGCCCCTAAAATATCATATTGCAGCACTGCTTTTATAGCACATACATATTAAAATATATATTTCTCTATTACCATGGAGTTAAATGATAGAAGGCTTTTGTGTCTCAATTGTAACCCTGTTTCATATTCATAAACCCCTCCACATGATATTTTTCCGCTCTTGTGCGATATCCTGTGTCCACACAGCACTCCTGTTTAGAGTGCCTTCTCATCCAAGCTCCAATTCAAAGCCTAAAATTATGGTTGAGTTAAATGTTCTGTTCCTAATGCACTGAAATAACGCTAAATTACAGATGGCTGGTTTTATTTGAGTGAATACATTTGAGAGCTTAATGGTTTGTAAAACATGTTTTCTACGCCTAGTTTACAAAACAGGCATGGATGCTTAAATCTGTGTTATTCCTTGAAATACAATTACTGTTGAGTTAGGCAACATACAAGAATTAAGTCAAGAATAAAAATGAAATATAGTTTCTCGCTTGGGAAAATCATTTCAAAAACAGTTATAACTGGATTTCTGTGCCGATCAAAAACCATCAAACCACCAAATGTCTTTTTTGGGCAACAGAATCTGATGTTTCCCCCTTTCCGAATAATCCTTAGTAGAAGACATTGTAACTAACCTAACAACAATGAGGTGGCTTCCAATCTTGGCTATAAATAAACCCATATTTTCCATTTAGGATGATGATGTGTACCATATCTGATCCCTCCGTCTGAAAATGATATCTACTCCTAACAGATGGGAAAACACTGCCTAAAATTAGGCAGCACATGGCCAAGATCTGTCCATTTCTGGAAAGTAAAGCTGACATATTTTTCAGTCATCTGCCAGAATCTGACATTAATCTGGCAATAGAAAAAAGCGCTTGGCGCCGCGTCCTGTGCCCAAAATGGTCCGTGCTTCCTGTCTGCATCTTGGGACGATACTCTACCTCGGACTACCCATTTTAGTTTATTTTGGATCACAAAATGCTTTGAGAAACCGTTTTGATGTAAATGTGAAGCCAACTTGTTGTCGTGACATTTTCCAAAAGCATCTGAGGAACAGCTGTCGAAAGGCGCCAAACTTGCAGGCTTGGAAGTTCTGCCCTTTTTGTTTGGACTGAGCACATCCATAAGCCCAATATTGGAAGTGTCAATTATTTACATAAAGAATAATTTCAGAATTATCTATCAATTTATCAGCATTACGGAGTCTGACATGCTAAATGTGCAATGTTGTCGACAGAGACAGGTGAGAACATGGGGCACGGCTGGTGAGCACACTTGATCAAGATTGAGCATAGCAATAATGGAACGCCATTGGACACAACACCTGCTAAAGCTGCAGAGATCTCAATTGTTCCCCCACGTGAGAAAGATGGGCACTCTCTAATCAACAGAGCAGGGGCGGTGTGGTGTTGGCAGTGTGGTGAGCTTATTCACAACCCCCCCCGCCCCCCGCTGCCCTCCACGACAGTTGTTCTCCACACACCAAACACAACACCCATCTCACGCCACCTAACCGAGGAAGAGGGGGAGTTCCAGGCGACGGCGAGGAGTCTTTTATTTTTAGCTAATGATTGAACAAACAATCCTCGCCTCAGAGCGGTGCCCTCTGGTGGGCGTGGCCGCCCCTGAGGCCAGGCAGCCGCTCTCTAATAAGCATCCTTTCACCAAAAAAAAAAAAAAAAAAAAAAAAGCCCAATATTTGCTCAGCAACTGGAGGAGGAGACGGAGGAGCCGTTAGGGAGCAGGATATTGGTTGGCTATGACAACGCACATGAAGAATAGGCCGAGCGGGAGCCGGCATTCAGGGATGGACAGAGGGGGTGAAAAGGGGAAGGTGCACTAAAGGAGGAGGAGGAGGAGGAGGAATGGGACGAAGTGGTGATGGTGGGGCAGGGGGTCTTTTCGGCCACATATAGCACTACGAGGAACAGATGGGGCCCTGATAAATCCTGAAAGGGAGGCATTACCTGCCCAAGTCACCAAGCAGCCACAATTATCACAGGGCTCTGGGTTCATTGTCAATTAGAGTGGCAGTTAAAGCCAGGCAGCAGCTGTGGCAGATGGCTTGGATCCAGAGAGGCTGGGGGAGCCGGGACAGAGGCCAGCCCCCAGGCTCTCTCCTCCTACTTTCCTCTCCATCGCTCCTTCTCCTTTTCTAACACAGCGAGGACCGCTCTGAAGCAGGATCCACTGTCTTATTTGGTGCAAGTGTGTAAAAAAAGAGGCACATTGAGGAGGACGTAGTCTAATGAGGACCGTAGACATTGCTCATTAGAGAGATTGCAAAAAAAAATGTTGTTTGACATGGATGATGTTTAAAAAAACAAAATCTCATATCTCCAGCATCTTTTTTGATGTTGGCCAATAGCATTTTTTATTTGAGAGAGCAGTTTGTTTTTTACATTGCAGAGCAAATGTCCTGCCTGACATTCCTGACAACCATCAGTAATTTGTAGAGGCGAAGATCCCGATCAATCAGATATATATTAATAGAGTGATAAATAGAATGATATACAGTTGTTGTTTTTTCAACTGGAGCACCAATTCACTACGCTCACACGGAAACCGTTTCTATGTATTCCGTCGTGTTTTTGTGCTGGTTTTATTTTGCTGGCAGGAATATTCACACAGACAGTGTTGGAGAGTAAACAAAACCAAAATGTGTCTTAGCGGATTTGACTCTAAGCAAGAATCCCTTCACGATGGAAAGCGAGAGACTGTCGCTGGACAAGAGTTTCTGTGTCGGTGTGCCAACAGCGGGCTTGCCGTCACGGGGAAGTACATGGGCGACTGAAGGGCAGCCTTTTGCTGAGTTCGTCCCCGTGATCTTCGAGGCAGTCTACCCCCGCCTCCCAGCCTGAGCCAAGGCTCACCAGCAGGCTTCGCTTTCAGCAAGTACCACCATTCATCACCAGGCAGGGGTGCTGGAGGGGGGGGAGGTAGTTGGTGGGGGAGGAGGGGGGGGGGGGGGGGGGTACGGCAGGGGGCCAGAAACGGGGCAGTGTGTGCCCCTGAATCCCCTCCTCTTCTCTTCTCCACAGGCTGCCGAGAATATAGGCCTCCGCCACAGACAGCAGACACACTCCTCCCTTACACCCCTTACAATGGAGCTCCAAATGTATTCAGGGGAGGGGGAGACCTGCTCCCTTCTAATGCGCTCTTGCGCCTTCACCCTTGTCTCTTGCCCCCTCCTATTTTGCTTTTTTTTTGTCTTCTCCCTGTCGCCCTCCTCCCTCGACTCCCCTCCCCTCATCCCTTTCTCCTCTCCCTCCTCTTCGGCTTTATAGTCCCCCTCGCCCTTTTTCTCCCCACCGGGACATCATTCCTCCTACTTTGTTCCGCCAGTCCCGGGCCCCGGCGTCTGGGCTGTCCTGATAGCAGAGAAGAAGTAGCAGCCTATCCATCTGCGTGCCCGGGGCCTGCCAATGAAGAGAGAGGAGCAGAGGTCCTCATTCATAACAATGGCCATTAACAATGCTAACAGCACTGCTGTTGCTGCCGTAGAAGCTGGGGACCAAGAGGTTGCAGGGACCGGGACAGAGGGGCTGCAAGGGCTGCGACTGCAGGGGCCAGACAGTGAAGTACGAGCCGGGGCCTGGGAGGGCCTGTCGCCGGGCAGAGTTGGAGATTGTGGAGATCTGATAGGTTTACGGGACAGACAGCGCTCTAAAGCATGTTGTTGGGGCGTTAAGCAAGCCCTCAGAGTCTCCCAGGCCTGTAAAGAAATATTGATTTGCCTGTGGTCAGAGAGCATGCGAAGTCCTGTCCATGGGAAGCTAGCCGCTCTCTCACATTGCCTCGCGGATTCGTGCCTATGACTACAATTGTAAGGATCCTGTAGTTCAGCTCGGTTGTTTCAGATGTTGGGCTATGTTTTTTTTTTTTTTTTTTTTAAGGATTCTTAAAAAAAAAGAAACTTTTGCACATGTGCACTCTGCATAGCAACACAGCAACGCCACAGAAAAATGTAATTTAGTACAACGGGGCAGCATCAGCAAAAACTCACTACAATGTGGGTGAACTTACTGACAGTCACACAATAGCTGTAATGATGCCCAAGTAGACCAAATTTACCTCTGGTACTTTCCCGGCTTCCCTCCTGTGTTTTGACACATTTTCACGTTTATCAGGAATGCCTATCTGTCTCCAGTAACAACAAAAGGCACCCCCTCCAAAGACCAGCACGGCATGGAGCCTCCTGTGAAATGGTTACAGTAGGCCCTCCCGCACCATGCCTCGCATCCCTCCAACAAAACTGTCAAAAAAAGCACAGTCCTTTGTATCGGGTGTTTTAATTAGATTTGGATGGATTTCAAATCTGCTCCTGTTTCCTGGAATGATTCTGGGTGAAAGAAGAAACCCTACAACAAGATTAAACACTAATCTATCCTTTAGTTACAGCGACCAAAATCTGTCCATCTGCGTTTCCATTCAGACACAACGTGGGGGCTTTCAGATTCGCATTCTATCTGCTTCATGTGCTCAGACACTGAATTAATTCCTGTGGTAAAAGACTTGAAAGGGAAATCAGGAACATACAAATCTACATTCCTTCCTTATCTGCGTTGCGTGTCTTTCAATGAAATGTTAGTCTACGAAGCCGCTACTTGGGTGTTGACAGCCTGGACTGGAGTGGGTTGTAGCTTAACTGGATTCATCTAATGTATAGTTTCTAGTCCTCCTATGTGCATTATAGTATAGGTATACACTTGATCCTCTCGACATACTTTCATCAATATAATTGAATTTGACCACAGGGCGCTGAAACACACTGTATACCTTCAACGACTCTCATCAATATGGTTATGGAAACTTATTCTAGGTGGCACTATCCATACAGCGTCAACATCGCTGTCTCACGGGTCGATTCAGTATCCGATATGGACTTCAGCAATCTTTATGCAAAACCTTTAGCAGACACAAAATACAGAATGAAGTTTTATGTACCAACCAAAACAAATGTTCTTTCCCACACAGTGTGTTTCAACTGTTTTTTTTTTGCACATTGGGTAAACAACTTAATGGCTCACAGAGAAAATGGCGTGAAAACCGTATGCAGACTACGCATAATTTGCTGACAAAATTGTCAATGAGTTCATGTTCATGGAGAATTGGCACAGCGTTGCAGCTTTTCAATCCATCTCTAATGCTTTCGTTTCCATTGGCAGGCGCTGATCTCTCTCCTCTTGGTGACAACAAAAGACCACCACAGAACTGTTTGCTGATCACAGAATACACCCAGAACTAAATTAAATCATTTCACGTGCTGTGAGGCACATGTTTGAATCTGCCTCCAACACCATTTCGGGTGGAGGTTTTTGTTTGGGACGTTGCAAGGTATCCCAGTTTTAACCTCAGTAATACTAAGCATTACTTCTTACGTATGAGCCGCTGGCGTCGGATATAGAACCCTCTGTTTGGCTGGTGAAATGTTGCATCCACTTCTGAAAACTCATGATTACTAAATTATTAATACTTAGTACATTGGTATACATAATTGATATTAGTCCAGAAGTTGGTTTCACACATGACAGTAACCGCAGTGTCCTGTGTGAGAGTTTTGAGTTCTAATTGTAGAAATTCAGACCCCAAAAGCTGGTTGGGATTTAAAACAGTACACCGGTCTGTGTCGATAAGCCAAAAAAGGTACAAGTGAGAGGAAATCCAGTTGGTGCAACAGATTATCGCATCGATTTGATTCAAAGGTACCAAAACACTGCACGACAAAGACTGGCTCTAAAAAGTTATCACAGCAAAAGCTCTTGCTGATAGTGGTTTAAATGCAGCCTGACACACAAGTGATTATGGACCAAGCAAATTGGCTGGTCTCTAAAACAATTGAGGGTACAGAGGGAAACATTTACTTGTTCATCTCTGCCAGATGATCTGCTTTATGTATGGCGAGCTGTACAGGCTAGGCATCAGATGTGGTCGTGCCAGCAAACGAGACAAAATCTTCCTCCCTGAGAAGCCATCTGTGTTGTCTGATTGATTGGCGGATGCTTCCTGGAAACTGTCTGTTGTGCTCGCTGTCCTGTTTCATGAAAGAAAGAACCACTGTTCCAGTATATTGGACTCTCCATTTTGCCAAATCTGAAACATGTGGTGCAACTGTGTGGTCTGAGGCTCCATTGTGGACCGGGATGGATGGATGGATCGATGGATGTCTCTCTCTCTCTCTCACTCTCAAATGTCCAAAATGCCAAAACTATCAAGCTGAACCAATAATGGTTTTGGCAAATAAAAAAACATAAAAAAACACGGAATAATCACTCTCTTCTAATTGTACACCTGCCTCTCCCTGCTATGCTCACACTATATGTATTTAATATACATCATTCTGTAAATGTGTGTTCCATTATTGTAGCATTTTTTCAAAGTGTTCTCCCACCTTAAATGACAAAAATGTCAAGTTTCCATCCGTTCGATGCTTAGAGTCAATATGCATTGACTTTGTTTGGTGTGTAATACCCAAGGCGCCGCTTTGTACACACACCTGAATGCTTATTCAGAGCCCAACATCCTCAAAGGTAACTTGTGAGATTCATTATTCAAATGCTTGGAAGCAAATTACTTCCTTATTTGCAGTCGCTGAAGGCGGTACTTTTTCCTTCCGAGACTTTCCAATAGAACCCGATACAGACACCTGAGGTATGAAAGAGCTTAGATTTTCTATCAGAATTGAAAGTATGTTTCAGGAATGGCTGCACCCTCTCCTATCAGCGCGGGTCAAGGATAATCTCCACAGACATTCTGGCTCTTTAGAAAAAAGGAATGTTGGCAGGAGAAATGCATTTGCTTTTTGATGATTATGGCAGCTGATATTCATTGGTCTTTAAAAAAAAAAAAAGGAGAAATAAATATTTATATTACTCCTACAAGCCTGTTTCTTTACCAACAATGACCTCGGCCATTTATTTCCAAACCTCTAGTTATGGAAAAACATGTAAAAGCTCATGCTAATGAAGCAAACCAACACAATGCACCAAACATGACTATGGATGCAGTACATACAATATATTATATAGAGCATCCAAAAAGAATGACAACCGTAATTTGAATAAAGAAGAGCAAATAAATTACATCAACATTTCCACTTATAAAGATATATATTGACACATGATAATGTTTGCTAGTTTAGTCCGCACATCCCTATGAATTGGCTTCAAACCAGCTTGTTAACGTCAGCCAGTGACTTATTGCTGGTATGAATTATGAAAAATGGGTCTTGAATTCTTGCCTTTTTGTCCTTCCACTCTTTGCCCTCGTGTTCATTTATTCACCATACATAATTAAATATATCATCAAATATATTTAGCGGGCAAAACATGTAAAAATAGTGACTCTGTTTTAAATGGGTGGAACAATCCGCCCTGTAACCATTGGAAAATTCTCAAGTTTATTTATTTACCTTTTCCCCCGGCCCAGCAAATCTATAAATTGTAAAATGTAAAAAAAAAAAATCCTCAATCATCCCTGCATTTGATTGTGCACTACTCAATAACTGTAAGCTCTTGACAAATGTCATAAAGCATGAACCGTGTCTGCTGATAATGAAGCAGGTGACTGCTGTATGGCCTCAAATGCAGTTTAATGACTAGGTGTGTGTGCGTGTGTGTGTGTGTGTGTGTGTGGGTGTTTGTGTGTGTGTCATCCTTGTGCGCCTCTTTCACAAGGCTCCTGTCAGGTCCGTAATTGACAGTCTAAGTGGGGCAGCCGAGAGGCCAGGCCCTGTTAATTTATTTTCTCAGACTCTCCATCCATATTTATGAGCTCCCGCTGTTTTGTCTATCACCACCGATCAAACTTAGTGTGTAATTGTACTCACCAAAGCAAGAGAGCCACGTGTGAGTGGTCACTCGGCCCGCAACATTCGCATTAGTCTTTAATATTTCATTCATTCACATCCCGTAGACCAGGAAGAAAAGGCAGTAGGAAACAGAGAGCGACAGAGAAAGATGCCATTGGCCACCACGATTAGAAATGAAGAGTAGAGTAAGCTGCCAGAAGCAGGTCATTATGCCAGCACCCTCCAAACTGGCTGAAACTAATTGCTGTGGATCCCATCTCCCTTCGGCCGTAATCGCCATGTCCATCATGTTGTGGTACAAACGCATTAATCATAAACCATCATTAACGCAATGATATTCTAAATGTAATAAACTCTTAGCTTAGAGGAAATGTATCCTCACTTAAACTAATAATAATGAGTATATCCATCATCGGGCTTTAACTTAAGATCACCTGGTACACTTTTAGTCCAGAGATCTTTTGGTTGAATTGAATTTTATTCATATTTATTCATATTTTTTTGTTGTTGTGTACTACAAGCAACACGCGAGGCTCAATGGTGTTTACCTCCAGTCATCCCCTCTTAATTAATTTAATTTGTTTACAAACTAACCTCAAGGAAATATTTGCTGCAGAGACCTTGATGTTTGTGGTGCTCGATGCGGGCATACCTGTGCCGTCAGAGGTAATAGGGTAATTATGTGCTATTTTAAACCCACAAATATACATTCATTTCCATTCATTACGACTTGTTATGTTTTCATTAAAACAACACTGCAGCCTGATGTAAGCATGTATAATGGGGATTATTGCAAATGGTTCGGTCGGAGCCAGCTCCAGTTTCTCTCTGAATCATCACTTAAAAACGTCTGACATAGTTGGAACCGAGGCGAAACATTTGTGACATTCTTTTAGCTTGACTCATATCACTCATTTACTGCAGCACAAAAGCTTTATTTTGCCTGTTGGGTTAGTTGGGTTAACATTTTCATTCGTTGCTTTTCTTTCTCTCCCTCTTTACAATCTCTGATTGAGTGCAGTTGCCTAATGGCTACATTGTGCGTTATAAACTACAAAACGAATTCTCTTCTGTCCAAATGAAACCTTATATGGGCTCCCAGCATGCATTGATGATTATAGAAACCCTCCCCGTGAAATTGTCTTTATAATTGTCGCACTGCTCAACGTAAGCTATATACATTCCCTAATAAACCAAACTGAGAAGACACCGAAGGCATTAAGAAAAAAAACGTGCAGAGCAAAACTGCTCCCCAGAATATTTTCTAACTTTATGAACCACCCCCATTTGGTTTGGTTGTTTCTACCAGTCAGTTTTGTTATTCATTTGATCATTATACTAGTTCTGTGAGTAATACGAGTGCCTAAAGTTAAAAGGCCTTTCAAGCGGTGTGTTTCTGTTGTTTCTCCGAAAGCAAAATGTTTGAATCCTTCAGGTAATTTGGGAACTATGCATGTACGCAAAAAGTAAAGTACAATGCAAAGCACACTAGTAGTTAAAATCACACAGTAAACGTCCTACAATTTCTTTATCTTCTTTGATTTCTAAACATAGTTTTTACAGTGTGTTGAGTACACTTATTATGTCCTTTCGGGGCATCACTTCCAAAGTGCATCAAAACACCTCTCCTGCCATTGTGAGGCCAGTCTCTAATCTCTTTACTCATATCATCTTGCGCACACTTTATGTGCTGCTCCTCGCCAGAACATGCAGAACAATCAGTATTCACAATTCGTCGGCTTGCATAGTTTTATTTTATTTCTCAGCAACATTCAACAGCGTTTGAACATAATCAGGTAGTTCAAGGAACGGGAGGAGGAGAAAGAGATGAAGGAACGATATAAGGAAATTAATTAAGGAACGAAAGTTGTGCCCCAGGTGAAAACATGTCATTGAATTGACTTCCTAGAGAACAGAGGCAGATCCTGCATGCCTAGATTAATCAATGCGCAGCGTTTTCTCCACTACTTGAACCCAAGGCCAAGCCATATTTCACAGAAACAAATTGAGCGGGGGACTGACACAGGTCCGACCATAAAACCAGGGGTAATTAGGAGCCAGTGGAAGACGGTCCATAAAAGACAGCGGGTCTGACCCTCTCACAATACCCCACGGAAGCTGCACGGAGACAAATGGAACCGCTGGCTGTCTGCAGACAGGCACAGACACCAAAGGAATACCGTGGTTGAAAGGAGAGATGAGGCATTTTTCACCGGATCTATTATAAATTCACTGTGTTGCAAGTGTGCAAACTTTGATAAATAATACCTTCACATCAGGGCAGTAATTTGATTTCCTATGAAGTAATCTAAACTAATTGACACGAGTATTGAGTGAGCATCAAACTGACATTAAAGCTTCCTGGCACTACATTCCCAGCGAGTTGCTTTCCCGCGCGTCAGGGTGGCGCGAATACGTCACCCCTCGTCCCGCGTGATGGCCGTCGTTTTCGTCGAGGCGCCCGTCCTCCCTCATCCAATAACATGGCCGCAGTCGTGCTTTGAAGATTTCTCCTCGCCTTATTGGAAAAATGAGTCCTCATCATTACAGTCACACAGATGAACAACAAAAGAACAACGTTGCGTTGCCCAATGATACAGCTTTAGAAGAGGTAAACCGGCAGAGCAAACACGAAAAAGAAGGCTAATCAGCTTGTCATTTCGCTTAGATGCCTTGGCAGCAGTACACTTAGGTTAGAGAGTCCCTTTTTTTCTATACAACTGTTATGGGATGTACCAAGGAGCGTCTTTTCTTGACTCGTGGTTACTATAGCTTAAAAAGCAAATGGTCAGACATTCAGAGAGAGAGAGGGATACAGCACTACTTATCCTTTTTAGAAGTATTTTGATATTTGTATGCACAACTCAATGTAAAAATGTCTTGCCGCTGATAGAAGCAAGCCACAGTTATATTTAGTTGCATTGGGCACAGCAACCCACTCACTCGCCATATTAATGCAGGTGATTGAAGTGGAAAGTGTCAACAAGAAAAATGAGATAATAGTAATAAAGCGAACAAGGAAAAAGGGAGAGGCCACACTTGATGTTTCTGTGCACCAAAAAAGTAGACAGGCTTAAATGAGATTGGATGTATTAAACCTCCAACCATAATTGTTACTGTAAATATTATTGTTATTATTCATCCTGCGTTAAAATATTACTTTTCTCCTCATTCAGTGTACTGGCTTCTAGTGACATCTGTCTGCCATGACAACAATCACAGTGACTACAGATAGCAGGCAGGAACAGGTTGACCATTCAGGTCGGATAACATGTGGAGGTATGCCGATAAAAAAATAAAGCAAAAAAATTGGATGTTGAATTCACCAAAAACATGCATCTGGTGAGCCTCTGAGCCGGTGACATCACCGGTCTACGGTAGCATGAGAAGCTGCTGTAGCAGTCATGCAGACCTTCCAGATGGCATCCCAAGCATATGTGGCATGACCTTCTGCAGGACGGGTACACAGGGGCACCAAGTCGACGTGCAAACAGCAGGCAGGGTCCTCAGATGTGTGTGCCGCCCCTCTCCCCCCCGGGACACGGCGGCAAAATGAGATGTACATCACTCTGTCTCTGCAGATGCTCCTCACAACTGCCAGGCTTTCAGCTTCATTAGGCCTGGATCAGATACATACAGAGGAGAGGCGCCTGAGGCTATCGCTGCAGCCTCCCCGCGATGCATGCAGACACACACACACACACACACACACAGATTCATTTCTAAAAAGAAGCCAATTTCTTCAGTCGAAGGAAGTGATGGTGAGGGATTTCTTTTTTTCCCATCTTGGGTTTTGGATATGAGCAAGGGAGGGTTGATAACACCCTGGTGACATCTTTTAATGAACACACCGAGGGAATCTGTATCAAGTTTGACCAAATTATGATGGAAAGCAGTGATGTGGGGATGTGCTCCATGCGGATACGTCGCTGCTCCTGAGGGATGCTTCTTTTTCAATAAAATGACTAACAAGATGCTTCTAGTGAGAAATAAACCGGAATGACCGAGGTCAGGAGGTCGTACTCTGATTAATTATCCTCTTTACTGGGAAGCCAACTTGATTGATAAAGAGCAGCATTCGGCTCAGTGGAAAAGGTGAAAAACATTTCCCTGTGAGCAGTTGCTTGTATTCATCACCAGCGAGACATTCCCCACCATGCAATATGTAATTAGTGTGTAATCCCCTGCCTTTTTAAAATGAGACCAAAAAATGATGATGCGGAACCATAATGAGATATTAATTCAGTAACACTGCAGATAAGCATTTATTTATTTTTTTCCTTCCCACCTCAATAAAGCAATGGTGTATGAGTTATTATGAAGCTTTAATGTAGTTTTGGTTATTACAGCAATTTGTATGCAACCAGTGTTTCATTTCCACTTTTGTCTCTTTTTTTCATTGAAACCACAATCACGACTCGTCAGATGACTGTTTATTTGGAATAACCTGTTGGTGCAAAAGACGAAAAGAAAACATACAATGTAAATATTTATTGTCAAAAATGCACACACTTCAATCCCATCTAGTTTCCTGAAGGTTTTCATGTGTTTTCAATCTCAAGCATTTGGCTCAATCATGTAAAATATGTCCCAGGTGACGGAAGCAGGTGGTCCACAATTTAATCCCCCCCCCCCCCCCTCCTCCAAGCTACCAACGTTGTTCCACCCTCTTTGATGTTGTGAATGTAGGTGTGCTTCAGTGAGTGCATCTATCTTGTGCATTTCAGATTCAATATTTGAATTAGACTGAAATTATTTCATTAAGTTCCCACTTTAGATTGAATGGGTTTGAGGAGTTAAAAAAATTAAAAATTAGAAAAGTGTTGTTGAAATGTAATATCAAGAATTGTATTTGAATAATTGTATTTGAATATTTGGTCCATTTATCAAAAAGGCGATGACAATATATCTTGTCAGGGATTTGGCTTGACAGCCATTGTTTTTAAACAATATTAAACAAAATGGTATCGGCGGCAGCATTCATGCTATTAAATCATCACAGTAAAAATACATTGTTTAACTGTCATTCATCAAAATGCCACAAAAGCAGCGAACTGATCAAAATTATGTGATGGGGCATATTTTGGTATTATAATTGCTTTGCCTCATTAAATGGTGTTGCCAAATATTCTGTGTAAGAATATTGAAATAAAAAACGGTTTTATGCTAAAAATTACAGTACAGTTCAGTAATCTTTGAGTTTAATAAAAACACGGATTTGCCTCAAAACGTGTATTTGGGTTTTGCATGCGCTGAATCGTATTTGCCACCAGCACCATTTCACATCCCACATTAGGAAGGGGACCTACCATCCAATAGCATTTTTGGCACCGCCTCAAGAGTGTAATTGAGCATGTGCGCGCGTCTGTTTTAGGGGTTTGCGGGGGCGGGGGTTGTGGGGTCATCCTGTTGCCTGGTAACAAGCCTCAGATTGACAAAGGAAGAGCAATTTAGGTCTACTTTCCCCAGAAATCAATACAACGGGCCTGATGTGATGATGTGAGATTAGCCAAGGGAGAAAAGCCAATGTATTTGGCAGAGGTTACTTCATAACCAAGAGAAGAGGGTGTGGAGGAGATTGCATCTGAAACATTGAATATAAAAGATATACAGTCTGGGTACGTAGCTTCTGAAATCTTGCTAAAATGAGACTTTTCCAGCCCATCTCTCCCTCAAGTAATGAGAACTTTAGTAAAGTGAACACTCATGGGGAGGAAGGAATCTGATCGTAGCTTTCCTGTGTAATACCATGTGTCAGACACTCACTAATATTGCCCTGGGCAAGGAGAACAGTACGTGGCTGTAATATTGGAAAGATTGAAGAAAGGAAGAAATGGATGTTGAGTAAAACTTCAGGAAAGCTATAGACACATACTATCTATGCATTAAACATTTTCACCTCCTCCTGCTGAAACTGGGATGTTCACACAATTGGAAAAGGTTGGTAAGCGCAAAAATGTGTCACTGTACAATTGGCCATAACTACTACTAATAATGACAATGATTTTCTTGAACGCAAAACACGTTTTCCCAACAAGAATTGTTTTGATCAGAGTGGCACTCTTGGACAGCAACACTCAGATCAAAAAGACTGGCACAAGTTCAGAAAAAGTGGGTTTAGTCAGGAGGCAGGTTCAAAATCAGGGGATCAGTCAGACAAGCAAACAACTCAAAAGGGGCAGGCAGAGATGCCGAAGTCGTAAAAACAGGCATGCTGGGGAGGTCAGATACAGGATACACAAAACCACTGGCACACTTGGCAGCAAATCACACAATAATCTGGCGGGGGACGAGTGCAAGTGAGGACCTAAATAGAGAGGAACTAATGAGGGAACGGGCTGCAGCTGAGGCGGGCGTGAGTATCAGGTGAGGGATGTGAGTGCTGATTGGGGGGAGAGGCTGGATCAGGAATGACAAGGGAGTTAGTGAACAGGTGAGCAAGGTGAAAACAATAATGTGGACAAGAACAAGCTGTAACCGATTGACATATCAACAAGTGGCAAGTTATTGGTATTTTTTTGTTCAATTCGCTGTAAAAAAGAAAACATGGTTTGAACATTTAAGTATGTTTAAAACAACTGAATTGTGAACACCTTTTTTTCTAGACGCCTTTCTGGATCTTGTTCCGGCTAAAATAACTACTTAGGTCATGTGTGCTGGAGCCTGCAAAATGGGAAGAATGAAAAGCCCGTTGTGAGGCATTTTTGGTGAATACCCCATAAGTTTGCATAATGTTTTACAGTGGATGCCATGAAAAACATTTTTTTTTACAAAAGTACTTGCAAACTTCAAATTGCCTGTTACAATATAAGTTCAAAGTGGTTTCCCTCTGAGAAACCGGCGTCTATTTATTTGTTGCAGTCCTGTGCTTCACTACAACCTTTGACTTTGGGGATCACTGTGTAGCCCAACCTACAGGACGAAACTAAAAACCTGCAAAGCCTGTGGTCAAAACTTTTAAGAGATGGACCAACAAGGCAAAATTTCAATCACAGTCCTGCTGTGACTGCTACAAACCTGGATGTGCTCACATTGTGACATCAGTTTTTGTGAGGACATGTGTTTGCAGACTAAAACTAAGGCAGCTTCGTCAGGCTAAGGAGGAGGTATACAGATGTGAAGACAGGGTCCAAGCAGGCCAGAAAGACATTGACGAGGAAGATCAAGGTAAGAGGAGCTACACTGAAAGGTTAAAAAAAGCTGTTTCAGCCAACGACTCCTCGTCAGTGTGGAAAGGCCTGTGAGTAATGAATAGACACAGTACACCACACCCTCCCACTGTGCAGAATCACAATCTGGCTGACGACCTGAATGTTTTCTACTGTAGGTTCAAACAGCCTCACTTTCACGCCACCTCCTACACCCCCTGGCGCCTTCTCGCCTCTCCCAAACGACCTTGAAGATCTGCGAAGAGGATACTAGACTCTTGTTCCACAGACAATGGATCAGGAAGGATGTGGTCTCTGACGCTGTGTCTCCTTCCTGCCTGAAAGTCTGTGCCGACCATTTGGCCCCCATCTTCATGCTTATCTTCAACTGATCACTGGAGCTGTATGATGACCCATTTTGCCTCAAACGCTTCACCGTCATCTTGGTCGTCAAGAAATTCTCTATCACACAATGAAATTACCACAGGACCATCACCCTGACATCCATGGTCAAGAAATACTTTGAGAGGATAGTGTTGACCCACAATAAGAACGGCTGGGGGAGGGGTTGCCGTGACCAACAAAGACGAGAGAAACTTGTGACCGCCATTTTTTTTAATCTCCGTCTGCACGAATAAAGATGAGCCGCGCAAACACGTTGGATCCACCGTGTTTGGATGCCGATGTAGGTCCGCAAAGCCATGAACATCAATAGCAAAGCAACGTCCGCCATTGTTGATGACGTGTTTGTGTTTGGCGCCGCCGCGCTAACGTTGCTCTGAAAAAGATTGCACTTCCAGCATGACAACACAACAGCTAACGTTGCGCAAGTGTATGCGGAGGTTAGCGAGTGTATAACGCTGCCCGGCCCGTACTACCAAGAAATAAAAACTACTTTCATCCCCGCGTAACAGTGACGTAGGACCTGGCTCTGCGCTGGCTCTTTAGCCTGTGGAAAAGCAAACCGGTTTCTTGGAGGCTCGTTGGTTGAACCAACTCTGAACCGGCACTAGCTGTAGCTCCGAACCAGCACCTGGTTCTTGTTGTTGGAAAAGGGGTAACAGTGTCAGCCTCAACCTGTCCTCCCCACTTCTCTTCTCCCTCTACACCAACGAGTGCACCTCAGAGGTCCCAACTGTCAAACTCCTGTTTGCAGAGGACACATTGGTCGGCGTCATCATGGAAAGCCGATGAGTCTGCGTACAGACGGGAAGATGACGAGCTGCTGTTCTGGTGTGGTCAGAACAACCATGAGCTCAAATCTGTGAAGATGAAGGTGGACTTCAGGAAGAGCCTCTCCCTCCCCCCCCTTAACATACTCAACAAAACTGTCTGCTGTGGAGACCTTTAGTTTTCTGGGTTACACAATCTGCGGAACCTGAAGTGGGAAACCCACACCATCAGGAAGAAGGCCTACCAGAGGTTGTACATCCTGCGCCAGCTCAGGAAGTTCAACCTTCCTCAAGAGCGGCTTGTGCTATTTTACCCACAAAATCCTCCAGTCTTTTCACTGTTCTGCAATGACTGTGTGTTTTGGATCGGCCACTGAACAGCGAAGGATGAGACTACAATGGATCATCAGGAATGCAGAGAGACTCATTGCCCCCAGCCTGCCCCCCATCCTGGACCTGTACAGCTCCAGAGTCAGGAAACGGGCAGGACAGATTACTGCAGACCCTGCAGGTTGTGTTAAACATGGATATTTTCTGCATTTAAAATATTTAAATGTTTGAAATAAAGTATTGAAGATCTTTTCATGAAACCTTTTGAGATTGATTGTTGATTGTCTCAGAAGAGCTTGTTAAGGAAACCTTGTGGACTTACTTTCAGAAGACACTTAGTACTGCATTTTAGCCTTTGGTAGGTGGTGAGAGTGAGAAGAAGGTCATGAGACGGAGCTGGCAAGACACACGCTCCGTCTAGAAAAGAGAGAACAGATAAGCAGCGTAGCAGTTACAATGACTCATGTGGACAACTGGAAGAATAGCTTAAGAATTAGAGAGAGAAACATTCACTCAGGCTTCTCTGCCATGGCCCAGTGTAACCAGACTCTTGTATAGCCGGACAGTGGAAGGTCCTGATGGGCAGGAATGTGGAGTCTGAGAACACAGAGAGCAGATAGATGAGGGACCAAGAACGGGGAGGAATGTATCGACTCCCGGGCCGGTGGGAACGGGACGGTAGAAGAGGATCACCGCGACCTGTGCTGACACCTCTGTCATCACACGGCCCCTGTTTTAGACCAGAGAAGGGAGGAGGGTAAGGGACAAGGAGGAGGGGGAAAGAGGAGACGGACGAGGAGGATGGAGGTGAAGGGAGGGTGGGTCTCCTCAGCTTGACAGCAGGAGGCAGAGTGTGTCCGGACTCCAGAGAAAAAGCATGTTACCCTCCAGGGAATCTATACCATGCTGTGATTGAGAAAAGGGATGGGAGCCTGCGCCAATACAAACACACAAACGAAAAATCATTTGCCTTCAGAGGGTTTGATGCTAAATCCAATTTCTTTCAATTAAAATGTAAACAGACGTGTTACAACTGACCTTCAAATTACTTTCTCTGGCAAAATGTTATCTGTGCAGTGCAAACAAAATGAGAACAATGGTCTAATGGTCAGCATCCTCCAAATTTCCAGTCAGCTCTTGTATCAAGTCCATGATCAATTCATTGATCAGTGCCTAGGCTAAGAGTTAGCAGAAAAAAGTGTAACCTGGAGAACAGTTCTCTGCAGTCTTTCTTCTTGTTTTCCCTCAACCACGATGAGGCGATCAGCCCTAATAAGCTCTTTCTCTCTGTTCCTCCCGTCATTACTCGGCCTATGCCAGTCCTTCTGGACCGATGTGTCCGTGTCAGGACCCGCCACATTAGACCGCCGCTCACGGGCTATAATTCAGCTCAGCACGGGCAAGGGGTCAATTGAGAGATGAGGCCTCCTGGTCATTAGCTACTGAAAGGAAGGCAGTGAGGTTGTGTCAGGAACAGGAAGGGTTATCATTTTTAAGCAGAGTACTGCAGCAGCGGACGAGAGCAGGAAATGGTGTTGGCATTACAATGAAAAGAATGGAACAAGGAATACAAGTGTGAATTGGTTCATTATGAGGCTTGAACTGGATTGTTGTGAACGATGAGAGGGGGTTGGGCTCAGTTGATTGTGAACATTTGAGTTGTGTAAGTAGTCTTGCAAGATTACTCATCATGTAATTCTTCCTTCACTTTCAAATTTACTTTATTTAATCATTATCTGCTCACTTTTTTGATGACTTCGGTAAACTTATTGTTTAGAGTAAGAGTATACAGTTACTTTATGCTAGCTCAGTGTACAATGGTTACATGTTGATGGTTAGGCGACATTTAGCATTACCATGTTAGCATTTCATAGTAATCGGCCCTAAAAAAAGTACAGCTAAGGCTAACGCTGTCCTTTGCCTCCAAAGTACACGCATCTGATGATAGCTTTAAAAAAATTCAATAAATTACATTTCTCTTTGAGGGGTCTAACAATATCTGAAAGATACACAAATCCAAGCTGGTGGTGGCATGAATGGATTCATCCTGTTAGACTTTGAGTCAAGCGGCTATATGTTCCCTTGAAAATCTCTTAAGCGCAGCACTTTCTGCGTTATAAGACCATTATGATCTCTGTTGATCACTTGTTAAATTAGTAGATGCATTGAGATGTTTAACAAACCAAATGCGAATTCATTGCGCTGTTTACTGTCAATCCTCAAAAACGCATGACATCACTCCTTAGTTTTCTGACCGGACAATTGATCTATATTCATACAGTAGATCTCGCATTAAAATAAATGAGTCCATCTAAGGATCAATTGGCCCAGTCATGGTTCGCAATTGCTGCCCCTCCAATAACTGTCAACAGACTGGTTCCTGGCAGAGTTACATAAGCTCTGGCACCAGACAGGCACATAGAGAGAGATTTGTCAGCATGATTCTCTCTTTGGCTGCAACCGGAGGTTCACAGATCAGATGCTCACTCATAGTTAGTGCCATTTATTGTAATCTGGGTCACTTATAGAATCATAGTCAAGCCTAAGGAGGCTGCGTTTATCAATTACCAATTTTGGATATATTATCCACTCTCTTCTGTTTCTTATTCTTGAAAGTGATTGTATTAGCAAGGCTGTGTGTGGATGTATAATCAGTGTGGCTTGCTTTGTTTTATCAATTCCCGTGTCTGCAAGTGTGTTTACAAACCCTATGCATGTAAACCATGTTGAACATCATTCCCGTAACACGACGGACACACAAATACCGGGTCTTTTATAGGCCTCTTCCTTGATAGAGTGTATTTTTCTTTTGCAAATTGCTTAATACCAGCATTGAAGGCGAGGTGACAAGGAGAATGCGAGGAATGAATCCTCTGCTTGTAATCGGAGGCAGGGATGCGTCACGCTCGGAAAGTGTTATCAGTGACACAGCATGGGATGAATTCCACCATTTTCTCTCCACAGGGCCATGACAGAGCTCTCCTTTCTAGGCCCGGAGGGGGAGGAAGAAGGGAAAGCACCCCAGAGAAGAGAGCACAAAGAAGGAGGAAAGGATTGACTAGGAGCTGTTGATAAACTTTCAGAATAGTTCTCTGTTGGAAATGGCTCAGAGGCCCCACAGTGAAAGACAGAAGGAGTAAAAAGGGGCGACTTCGGCAGAGCGTTTAAATGGTTTCTTTTGCTTAATCAGAAGCAGCTGTGTGAAGGCAAACAGTTTCAGGAAAAAAATGCTGTTTCACTCTCTGCTGTATTTCAAATTCTTTTTGAAAATCTATATAACCAAAGCAAAATAAACTCTGAACGACGGGGCTCAATGCTATTTGCCGACGGAAACAAAATGTCTTTGCATTCTCGCTCGAAACAGCAATATGGATTTAGCCTGTAGGAACACAGGCAATCATTCTTACAAGGTTTACTCAAACATTCAGAAGCCTGTCAGGCAAATGAGTCATCCAAACTGTTTCCTTCAATCAAACACAACTTGGTGTTCTGATCCTTCTCAAGCACCAGACAGACTCTAATAACTCAACTTCAAAAAGTAATGGTTAAATAATTACTTATCCTAATTATGATGGCTCAGGAGTGTTATGCATTCTTTTTTGATGGCAATTCTCCGATTAGCATATTTTCATTATCTTGGCCAATTAATAATTTAGAGGGTCTGTAATAGACATGAATTATTAGGCTATAGTACAATGATGGATTTAAAGGGGCAGTACACTCAATTTGTGTCTCAATCCCTCCCAGGGTGACATGAGTAATGAGTGGAAAAGTAGATGGATGAGTCTTTTGAGTGTAACTGCATGTTGCTGTGCTGAAGGACCAATATCTTGATGCATAATTCACTTTCAGATTATAATCTCTCTATCTTCCTTATTTACTTTCTAATATGTGAGCCTTTTTTTGTGTAATTTCACCCAGAATAAAGGCATGTGGGAAACCTAGGAATACTTTTGAATCATTATATTAACTGAATGGTGGATCTTCTCTGTGTCAATCCACAAAACCATAAACAATCAGCTTTGTTTAATTTCACTTTCTCTGCCATTTTACCCTGGGTCCAGTTCTAAACAGACTCTTGTCAGGGTAAAATGAAATCAAAATGATTTATGTTGTCCCCCCTCACCACTTGTTCAAAGTAATACGATTCCATATTTCAACTGGCTTGACAGATGGATTTGAAATTAAAAACCTTAGCTAAGTAATGCCTTTCTGATGTTGGACTGTGAATAACTCACACATGCGGATTGATTTCAAAACTCTTGCACATGCTGTATGGCCGACAACATGCGCGTATCACTAGGTCACACGTTAGTCAATGTGGAGGCTACGTCTCTTTTGAGAAAAGGCTTATTCTCATTCATTGCAGCATACATTACAATAGTATGGGGTAGATTTTTACAGTGATTGTAGCTTTTGGCTGCTCTCACTGCTCTATTTATTGCAAATTAGGTGTTGTTTGTAAAAAAAAATTTTTAGCATAAACAACATTTTCCAGTAACTTCCTTGGCAAGTGCCTCGCACTCATTACATCCCCTCTACGGTGATTGGCAGAGTAAAGGACGTCAATAAAAGATACATTTACTAGTCTCCGTCATGAAAGGACCAAAAGCCCCTCTGATCTGAACAATTTAATGTGCAGTATTCATCGGAGCTAATCACGTCATATCATTTCTGCATATGACCTTTACTTGCGGAATTACTCTGCTCCTGGAATTCACAGAAGCCTGAGCTACTGGGCTTTCATTACATCAGTATCTGTAGTCAATTTGTGAGAACAGACAGCTGTCTATTGCTTCGGAGAAGACAGAGTGAGATTATCGAACCACCTCATTCCACCAAGATACAACACTGCCAACATAACAATGATTTATCAAAAAAAGTGCTTGACGAGCAGTTTTTTTTTTTTTCATCAAAAATTTCAAAAAGTAATGTTCGGGGATCTGAATGGATGGTATTAATGGTAATCCATGCTGTCACCTGCTGCTGAAAGACAGAATTTTAAAACATTGACCAAGTGATTGATTATGCCAATGTGTTTTCTGGAGGTCATATTGATTGGGGTTGTCAGAGGTAAACTCTGTTTTTACTAGCTGACTATCTACTGACATGTATGGAAAGTTTGTGAATGAAGGCGTATGCGCTGTACAAATATTTATAAAGTTTAGTGTTTATACCTGTGTATTCCTTTAGTTAGATTACATGGTGGAGGGGCACCACACAGCAATGATTCAAAGTCTGCCACTGGTTACTTTTAGCTACCGAATTTTCCTACATGAAAGAAATGGGAAGCTGACATCCCAGTTAGTGGATATGACTGATCCTGGAGCATCCTCATTAGGACCACAGGTGTGTGATGCCATCACCCTCCCCTGTTGTCCCCCCCCCCCCGCTCCCCCCGCCCCCTCCCTGTTGTTTTCTGGCTTATTTTCAGTTGTTGTGAGGCAACCAAATTGGCTCTTAAAAAAAGCCGCAAATCTTTCAGTTGAAAGCAACGCCAGCCCAAATTCATCACTCTCCAAAAATAAAAGGCACTCAAAAAGGTCAACAAGGCTATCAGTTCTGAGTGTTTCCCCCCAAAGGATTTGTCACTTGCACAGAAAATCCATCACAGAAACAAATATGTACAAAAGAATAAATAAAGATGTATTCCAGGAGCCGCCTGCCAGGCTTGCATCTTCCTTGTGTCTCTGAAAAACAGTGGGTCCTCTCATTAGGCACAACGACGACATCTAGTTATTCATTACTTGCCCCATGCAAAACCATGCTATTAAAACTCTAAAAGCCATTAGAGAAATCCATAATGAACCCCACCAGCAGCAGGTGCACATGGGAGGGGGGCCTAGGAGGCTTAGGGGGGGCTAACGCTCTCTGAGATGACACAAACTGCTCTTCTAGACGACAGTTCGGGACTGTGCTGCCCATTAGCCGCTCCACCACTGCCGCCGCTGCCATTTCGGTGCGGTTTAACGTCGGGTGGTTTCGGGTTGCTGCTGGCTGGTTTTCAAAGGCAAGTCTTGCTCGCACTCGCTTCGTTTGACATGCGGTGCAGGTCGGGGAGGCGCTGGCAGTTGGCTTGGCGCGGAGGTGTTAGTCAAAGGCGGTGTGACAGTATTGACTGCAGGCCTGTTTACTGAAAGGAGTTCAGAACAGGATCAGCTAAACATACATTATGGTAGATCAATACTGGCTGAAGACGTGAGCATTGGGCTGGATATTACCAGAGACTATATATAAGGAGACGTGCCACTTCCTCAATCCTCAATACAACTCCCGTAGGAAAACCCGTAACGGCAAAGATGGCGCTTGTATGCGCATGTCCCGCCCCTCCCGCTGGAAAGCCAATCATCTGCTTTTTAACAGTCAAGCCGGGAAACATTTAAGCCTATCGGCTGGTTCCACTAACGCATGCGCACAGCTGAGGTTTTGCGACTGCGGAGGCGATGGCGTAACACCGGCATTCTGGATCGAGACGTAAATTAAGGTTGGCGTCGTGAACCTTTGCGCATGCGTAGTAACAGTAACCGGTGGGGGGAAAAGGAGTTTTAAACCTTATTTTGGGGCAAAGTCATTAAACTTTTTCAGCGATTTTTATCAGATTCAACTGCTGTTTCTATATATGTAGTTTTTATGTCCCGATGACCCGTGAAAGTGCAGTTCTGACTATCTGCCCATTGATTGAGATAGGAGGGTGGTCTTGTTAGAGCGAAAACAGCTGCCTGGATGGCGGCGAGTGGCATAACTTGCCTAAAAGGACTTTGATATTAGTAACATGGTTTCGCTACCAGCCGGCGTAAGGCCATTCCCCTTCCTGCAGATTTTCCGATCTTCGCCGCACAGACCAGTAACTGCTAGAGGGGTGGGGGGGGGGGGGGGGAGTATTCTTCCGTGGTACCACAGATTGATCTGGTCCGAGGCTAAAAAAGCAAACATCAGCCAGCCAGGGAGGAAAAGAAAATCTGCAAATAAAAAACAGAGAGCCAAAGGATGGGAGAGAGAAAGAGAGAAATGTGCATTTAGCCTCCGGGGTCCCACAATTATAACCGTAGTCATACTTCATACTTCCTTCCCTTTTATCTTTGACACTACATCTGTTTCTTATCATATGAAAACTCAATAGAAATACAGTACCATGCCTGCGTTGTGCACAAGGCTTTTTGTGTTTAAGACAGTACTAGTGCATGGCACTCCTAAAGTGTACACATCATAATTCATTATTTTAGAAGGTCTCAGCCTTGAAATGCATTTTAATTCAAGCAGGGATTACACTAGAAATAAAAAAAGGAGAAAGCCGCCGGCGTTACTGAATCCCAGGTACATTTAGTTCATACAACATACAACACTACCGTTAAATCCACACACAACCTGAGTGACCGAGTGGGGGACACCACAGGTAACTCCGCAGTCTGCAACCCTTGCGTGAAAGAACAGAATGGTTACATCGACCTCCAGGGAGAGCACGGTTCAAGACCGACTGACCTCTAAATTCCCCATCAAACGGAAAAGAAAAACAAGTGTGTTGGCGCCAGGGGTCACAGTTAACGCTGGAAACCGCCCTGCCTTTAGCCTGGCCGACCTGCAAGGTGTGTGGGTAGATGGAAGACGGATCCTTTGGGAGCGGGCGCTAGGGATGAAGTATGTCCTGGGCGGCAGTAATTGCCCCACCATAGCGTTCCTCATCTGTTCCTCGTCCCTTCTTCCAGGGTATGCAACCATGAAGTCAATCAGCATGACACAGGGTCATCAATCACTCAGGCTCCCTTTGGGGTGACCGGCTTCCTCCTGGAAAGCATACAGAGTGAAAAAAGGCAAAAAGGAAAAGGAAGCATATATTCCACAAAGCGTGAGGTTTCCTCCATCCTTTTCCACTATAGTCTGCAAAATGCAGGTTATCAATGTATTGCATGTATCTGTTGAGTGAACTCCTGGGTCCTCATGTTATATTTTTTTATTAAAAATGATTTTGGTAAAGATGGTTCTGTTGAGATCCTCATATATTCCTATTTCCCATTGTGATAAAGGAGGGGCGGTTTTCCCCCTTGATTATCTTGCACACAGTTTTGCATCCTCCTCCAAACAAATCTCAGGCTCCAAAGGGCCTTGGCCCCATTAATAATTCCCTCTCTAATCTCCTCCTTCCATCTGATCAGTTATTTTCTTTCACAGCCCCTCTCCATTTCTCACCTGCCCAGAAACTCCATCAACACCTCCTCCTCTCCGCTGTGCAGGGTTCAGCGCTTTTGATGTCCCGTTGTTAGCTTAAAATGAGCTTTAACAACTGTATAATCTGAAATAACATTGCCGTAGCCAATTCCTGGAAGGAGCGAAAGAGAAGACGAAAGGAGCATAAAGAACATGTTCCGAGCTAATGGATGTTCCCTAGACGTGTAATGGAATAATTCGGGTGAAAAGGAGCAGGAGAGTATAGGAGGAAGTCAGAAAAAAATAAATGAATGATGAAATGGATGGATGGGTAGCGGAATAGATGAATAGAGGTCAGGGTGAGAGGCAGCATGAGAAAGAGTGAAAAAGGAAAGAAAGAGAAAGCAGATGGAGCCAGAAAGAGGTTGGGCAGATTTAATCTCTTCGCAGGACCCGGGGTTGCCCCTCTCACACCACCCTGATGGCAGAAAGGATCTGGCAGACTGATCAAAATTATAATCTCATACCCTTCTCACATCACATTGGCATATGGTATGCGTGTGCTCGCCCTCCTGAGTTCTTCCCTCACAATGATGCTGTTGAATGTGTGATAATGGCTGATGATCTGTTGAAGAAAAGTGGTTGACTTGCCCCCGACTTCGAGGCCACGGCGCTACTTTATTCCCCTTCATTCACCCTGAATTCATTACTTGCACGGAATGAAAGGGCCAACTTTAAAATATTCTATATCTGAATTGTTGATGTACCCAGAGTTTAAATGTATCTATGTGAGCTTGCGTGCTTGGCTGGAACTTCCCCTTGATGTTTAATTCATCATCATTATGCAACTCAGCAATGGAATAGCCTGTGTTCGACCTCAGTAATCTTTGAGGATTTCATTATTAGAGATAGGCATCTCCGATGCTGATGAGGAAAAAGCACCACACTGTAATTTACTCTACCATGACTCATCATTACACTCTAGAGCATCAGCAAGTAGCTGCACCACCACCTCGCCATGTCCTCATCAGGGCAAATTCCCATTTCCTTCTTCCCTTTACCTTGCATTAAGTAGCCAGGCCTCCTGCCTCTCCCCATTCAAAGCCTTGGTGTTGAATGTCACTAACAGCACTTACTGGTCCTGCAATACAGAAAAGAAGCCTGCAGCTGCCTGGCCGCCAGTCCCTGGTGTGGTCAGAGTAGGAGGCCTATTGTGGCCAAGCCATTGATCGAGAGGAGTAATGGATCTGGCTCAGGCTGATAATGCATGATGTAATTGTCAGAGGGGTTTAATTATATGCTTATTACATGAGGCACTGAGTATTCATGCTGCCTCCCCATTTACTGCACACTCTTTTTGAAGGCCATAAGGAGAAAAAGAAAGAGGTGAAATAAAATCATGTGTCATGTAAGCGGAAGATTTAGGGTGTTAAGTGCGGCATCTACATCCTTGTGCGCTAGCGGGCGGTTAATTAATTTTTAACCAACAATAATGATTATTAAAAAAAGAAATTTCTTGGGCCATGTTGGCCACACGGGTATCTGAGTTTACCTATTGACATTGAGAGGATTGCGAGGGGCCCAACTAATCTAAAATTTCTATCATGGCACGCAGCCCTGCCATCCCTCCATTCCCTCATCCCTCCAGGCCATGCGCAACCATAATGGTGGCCTCATCGCATGTCTGAGTGCGTACGCTACACTGAGCAATGCTTTTCAATTACCTGCGCCAGGGCCCAGATGAAAATACATAGCACACATTTCTGAGGCAAAATGCTTAGGTCAGACGCACCGAGAAGCAAAATATACTTTATGTCATTTAATAGGACAGTTGTCCTTTCCCGGCTGTTGAATAGAGGTCGTCACATGCACAGCTGTGGTAGCATTGCTGTCTACAGTGTGTGTGTGTGTGTGTGTGTGTGCGGTCCATGCAGATGTGTTTACAAATCAAGTCAGTCATGCTGGGAAATACCCACTACGTGACAATGCCACAGCTACATTATTCAACTCGGCAGGGTAAAAAACACAACATAGCCTTTATTAGCTCCAACCACAAGGTTCAGGTTTCTGTATCCCCCACAAGTAACACATGCAGTGTAACCCAATCGTTAGCAGCAAAATGCCTGACTGTTTACAACTTCCTGCATGACGTTTGAGGCTACACTGAAGGTGCTGACCAGCTTTGCCAGGAAGAACTAAATTCAAAACTAAGTATGGAAGATGGATTTAAAATGCTTAGACAAACACAAATGAATCTGACATAAAACATACATTTTTGAACAAGCTTTGAGCATTAAACTCCTTATTGGAAAAAAATGTCTTATTTCACTGTTTATTGTGTTGCCAAAAATCCTCTCCAGCCAAGTGATAAATTGTGACACAGATATGTAATACACTAACTAGTGCACTGAGTAGTGCCCGGCAACACTCATGCCTTTTTTACATGGGGTACGGATCATAAAATAAATGTATCCCATTTATCATGTATTCGGGAGGAGGAGGAGGAGGAGGAGGAGGAGGAGGAGGAAGGAGCTCTCCTGGTGTCCGCCCATGTCGGAGCCTGCATTAATGAGCTTCAAAAGGGAACAGAGGCTGAGGCCAGTTCTGTAATGGTGTCCGCCCGGAATAGATGGGGCTGTGTGTGTGTGTGTGTGTGTGTGTGTGTGTGTGTGTGTGTATGTGTGTGTTTGATTGTGGGAGAGAGAGAGAGAGAGAGAGAGAGACAGAGAGGGGAGAGTCACAATTCATGGGGTTGTTTGCGAGGGGTGAAACAGGACACCTCTGATCTTTCTCGCAGGCATCGTAGCAGATCACTGGCTCTGACTGCTACAGGCCGCTCCGTGCACACGGCCCTCCGCACAGCATCCTGCCGGGTGGCCATTTCTGTTTATCAAGTTGGCTACGCAGTGCATCCATTTCCTGTGTCTCTGATATGGAATAACAGGGACTCTAAAAAAAATAGAGATTTGCCCGATTGCACATGCAAACGTTGGAAAAACCCAGATGAGTCGTTTGAACCGGAACATAACATACAGCCTTGTGAACACCAGTCTGGAGGTTACACTGCAGCCCTATTCGCAGCATTTAGCAATTAGGTGGAAATGCTCGAATCAAATATGGAACAACAAACACTGGCAGTTATCTTTTTATAATCTCATGTATGGAAATGAGTGTTTGATTTTCCTCTCATGCAAATGAGATTTGCAATTAACGAAAAAAAAACTGGGGCTTGGCAGAGCCTTGTGCGCTCGTCTATTGTGTCCTCACCACACTGAAATAAATTATCACCACCTAAATAGTATTTCACATTTTGAGATAATTGTGGTGGCGGTATAGAGAAAGAGGGAGAGAGAGAGAGAGAGAGAGAGAGAGATGGATGGAAAGAAAGAGAGCATCTTTTAACATGCAAATAAAATATGCCGCTTTGTTTTCTCTTGTGAAGATCAATCATAATTGGGCAGGTACACACAATCACAGGGGTAATTTGATGACCCAATTTCATTTTTTGGATCACGCAGCCTGAATCTCTCCGCTGCTCTCCCAGGTGTGCTGCTCTGTGGGTTTTTACTGACTTCGGTACAAGTATGAAAAGCGTGATTATCAAAGGCTCTCAATGCTGACGGCACAGCATACGGCCATTTCACTTCGCCTCTCACTACTTCAACAGGAGACCCAGAACTTTTTTTTTTCAACCTCTTCTTTTGAAAAGGACAGGAAGTCGATTCATATCTCAAGTCTATCGGCTTTTCAAATGGCAGAGAATGAATTGAACGGAGTTGCTCTCTCACCTGTAGTCGCTCTGAAATCCGTATCATGGTGTCTGGGGGGGGGAAAAAAGGAAAAGAGGTAACACTGCACAGCAGCTCATAAGCAGCACTAATGGACGTCCTGGCGATAAATTGGGGAATGAGGCAGCAAATAAGTCGTAAAAAATGAAAAGCGTACAAATGAGACCAAATGTACAGTGCATTGCACAATTAAAAAGACAATATTCTATGTAAACACAAGGGCCCACCAATCTACCGACGCACACACAGTTCGTGTTCCATGATCGGTTTGACACATGAGCATTAGAACGTGACGTCTTTGTCCTCCCTGAGGGCGGCTGGGTTGTGAGTTCGGCTCGGCCGTTTGTAAGTTCCCTCCCTTGCCTTCTTCACACTCCCCGTGGGCTTTGTGAACAGCGGAGAGTCGCTGTCCCTAATGTAATCTCGTGGACTCTGGGGGAAAAGGCCAAAGCTCTGAAAACGAGAAGTGACGAGAGGAGGTCATTCAAAGTCATGTCTTGACGGGGGATTTGAAACACTACAACGATTAAAGGATCACAAAGATAAAATTAATTGAAGCATATTGTATGTCACCTTGGAGTATAGTGTGTGACTTTATTGCAAAAAAGCCCGGGCGTGCCACTAAAAGAGCTAAAAGCAGAATCAACAGGTAAAAGAGGGATGGTGCTGAGTCATTCATTTAGTTTTTTACTGTGCAGTAGAACAGACATTCAACCACTTAGTCGAGTCAAATGCTTGGAGATGTGAGTGTGCGTGTTCACTGTGCATTGAGATTGATGGGAACACCTTTGAGGGCTGCTGGGTGTGTTTACCAGTGAACCTCCACTGTACCAGGGGCTAATTCTGCAGGCCTTTAAACATTCACAAGTATCAATCTTCTCTGACCTGGCCTTGAGCCGCGTCCTCCCAAAGGAAGCAACTCTCTCATTCTTCCTCTCTCTCTTTCCACTTCAATCCCTCTCCTTCCCTCATCCTTTTTTCTCGCAACCCCCCCCAACCCGTCCTTCTCCGTTCTCCCATCTCCTTCACTTTGCCCACCCTCTTCCTCTCCCTCCATCCCTCTTCCACTATCTGACCTCATCCCTCCGCTAAATCTCTCCGCTGTCAAGTGATCCACCAGGAACTCGGAAGTTGTGAACTTGTGAGGAGTGAGATCAATAAAGCAAGGACAGGCTGAACGATCTACCCGGACACGATGCGTCCTGCGCCGAGGATGGGCACCGCGGGCCATAAATCCTGC
Source organism: Apeltes quadracus (assembly GCA_021346845.1). Taxonomy (NCBI): domain Eukaryota; kingdom Metazoa; phylum Chordata; class Actinopteri; order Perciformes; family Gasterosteidae; genus Apeltes; species Apeltes quadracus. The sequence continues at coordinate 6,779,537 of CM037931.1, forward strand.
CACCCGGGGCCGTCTGCTGGCCAGAGAGCGCCGGCCGTCATCATCATCACCGTCCTCCTCGTCGGGAGGGAGCAAAGGAGTCACTGTAAACAGTTACGTCAGCCGTCGCCATCACTGCCAGCGGAGCAGATAAATCCATATTAACAGGAGTGATGAAAGAGACTTTGATGCATGTTCATAACTGAGTCGCTGCGCACCAATGACATATGAGCGGGGCCGTGTCGTATATGTCATGACAACATACTGTAGATGGGTTGTCATAGCGTACGATTGCTGGGATGAGTTAACCATAAGCCGCTGATGATAAGTGTGATTGTCGACCGAGCGGAGGCATAATCTTCAACCTTTAAGAACTTGAACGCATCTTTGACCTTTTATATGACTCGCCGTAATGATCCATGTTATTGTAGAGGCACGCTGATCTACTGACAGATGACAGAAATTTGAAATCAAAACACACACACACAGGAGGTGACACTAACCAGAGTTTTTGGAGAAAGTGAGTGTGTGTTTGGGTGCATGTGCAGGTTAAAAGAACCCACACAAAGTATTTTATTTATATTCCATACATAAATAGTAGGCTGTTTGGTCCCGTCCCAGCAGTCTTCATATTTCCTGGTGACATTATCAGCTGTCTCCATCTTGTGCAGAGCGGGAAATAAATTGCATTTTTGCCGTTGGTTCTGTGGCTGCAGACTGCAGGAGGAGCATTATAATATAAAACATGAATAAACAAAATCACTCATGAGCAAATGTGCAGGAGCATGGGGAGGTAATCTCCTTTAGGCATGGTCCTTGAAATTAACTCAAAGAATCTGCACATGAAACGTGTTAAGAAGATTAATCAAATATTTTTCCCCTCTCCAGACCCCCCCCTCTTCCCCCAACTCCTGCTTCCATTCAAAGTTTATTTTCTATTCTTTTTATTTTTTTATTCAAACATTATGGTAATTACTTATTATTGTGCTTACTTGAGGAAGATTGCCTGGTCACAGGTGAATCGGAGTGAGGCAAAGGGATAATGCTATATGTGTGAAATTGTCATATCTGTTTTCTAATGTGGCTTATAGGGCAGGCACGAGTGTGCCAAATGTGAGGGATGTGCATGGCAGAAAGGCACTATTATATGCACAAGGGCAGTGGGATTTGCTTGAATAAACCCGAGGACGAGTAAACTAGGAAAATATTAATTTCAAAGTAAAGTGTTTTGAATCACAAAGTTTTCTTGATTAAAGCGTTGGATTGCACATGCCATAATGCCTCCAGTAAATACTTTCCCCTGTATCTTGCACCTCCACATGGTCATTCTTCAATCACAGGGTATGATGCGTGCTACAGTTAAAGAATACAGGATCAGGTGCCACTCATCTGGAATGGCTGTCAGACATGAGTGCAGGTAAATCACTCATCTGTCCATGTAATCATGCAAATTTGTAGTATCCCTCGTGTCCCGCATGCAGCTCTCGTCACTCATTTATGCATGTTTTCTTCGTACCTCATCGCCCACATCAGGTCGGACGGAAGCTGTTTAAAACTCACCGTGTTTTTGGTTAGAGTATCGGGTGAATTTCATTCTGCTGGTTTTAGATTCCAAAAACTGGATTGATTGCCCGGAAGGTGGATGCAGACATTCGGGATCTCCAGAGGATCGATTCCAATAAGTTTGGTGATCTTGAGACTTTTCATTTAGCACCCCCCACAAATTAAATTTCACAGCTCATGACGTACTATTTAAAAATAACAGTTTTGAATTGTCCTCAGTATTTTGAGATTGCATCTGTACTGATATAAGTAATACAACTTAACCTGGACTATGAACTATATTGTGTACATTTGGTATTATGTAAAATGAAGGGAAATGATAGCACAAGAGTATATTTTATTATTGTGTTATTTCGTGAGAAAACGCCCATTAATGCTGGCCAGTATGATTTTCAGTTTAGTCTTTTTTATTAGAACATTAGTTGTAATAGTCAAGTATGCACTGAAACCTTACACTGAAAACGTAATTAAGCTAATTTATAATATGAAAATTAAATAAAAACTATGATTGGGGAAAGTTGTACATATTTATGAAATTCACTTTGTAATTGAGGCAGCGCACTATTCTAGAACCCAGAGATGGGGACTCGAGTTTGAGACTCGGACTCGAGTGCGACTTAAGTCGCACACACAGTGACTTCAGACTCGACTCGGACTCGAGCTGTGGGACTTGTGAACAATGTTTATTTTTAGGAAACATCTGATAAGCTCCCTACACCGCTCCCTCCGTTACCTGCCAACGTAACACGTACTACGTACATTGACACATTTTGCACACACCCTGCGCAATGCTAATGCTAACTAGCTCGTTATGCGCGCAAGCATATGCTAGCACCCCCCCCCCCCCCCGCATGGGATGCTTTATCCCATAATCACCCCCCCGGTCCCCTTGAGAGATTCAAGAGACTTGAGACTTGACTTGGACTCGAGCTCAGAGACTTTTGAGCAGCTCTGCTAGAACCTCCACCAAAACTAAATTACAGCCATGTATAAAAGCATAAAATTCCATGTTAAAGTCCAGCCAGTGTGACAAAACAAGCGTATGTGGCCTTCAGTGTGAATCACAATTCCAGATTTGTGACAGAGTTTTGAGCGGCAAAGTCACATTCAGACCTTGGAGCATGTGATGCTGTGGCTTCGGCAGAGACCATGGATATCGGTGTGGCGGGAGATGGAAGGCGGGCAGAGTTTGTGAGCGTCCCCAGTGACCAGAGCGCGTGCGGGGCTGATCAGTCTGTGGCGCGGTCTGGTCCGTGATGACTGATGAGTTGGCAGTGGACCTTGGAGGTTTGGGTGATAGCCTTTCAGCGCGTGATTCACGGGGAGCGCCCTCTGCACTGACACCCCCTCGCACTGTGATTGAGTTCACAATCCGGAGCCATTCCTCCCAAGTATATATGGCTCCCGAATAAATAAATGACAGAATCATGAGATCCCATGCAGCCAGTGTACAGTAGCCATAACAGTCTGGGATGCATCCACTCCATTGCAGATAAAGTTATCTGTAATAGTATTTATTTATCTATTCGATTTTACTTTGCTCACACTTCCGCATAGGTGCGGCTGGGTTAGATTGATGTTATCAACGGGGAGGCAGATGAGCTGTAGAGCTTCTTCGCTAAACCGTGAGACTAGGAACAGGGAAGCCGTCAGTCTGGAAGAATCAGCACATCTAAAGCTCAATAATTAGCTTATTATATTTCATTTGTTGAATCTATAAGAAAAAAATAAAAACAAAAAAGGACAAGTTGAGGTTTTTGGAAATTCATGTGCAAAGGCATAGTGCAGCACATGAAAATCATAAATTAAGATAACAGTTATCTGCAGTATCTGCTGGTTGCCCGGTAACCTCACAGTGACAACAAGGAATCCGGGAGTAGATGAAAGCAGGAGCCATTACGTCATGCTAACAGCATACTGGCAATTCTATTGAAGGTAATGGGGCGGGCAAGGCAAGTTTATAACCTTTCATATCTGCTGTTTTACCTTTGACGGAAAAATGATTGCGGGAAATAAAAAATAATAACGGTGTTGACTTATTTATTCATCTACAGTAAATGTGTACGTGAGTCTTCCTTGTTATTGTTCTGCAAGCAGATGATGGCAGCGCGCAGCAGCTGCAAAGAGCTTAACTCAAGATAGCTACAACATGATACAATGACTAAACTATCGGTGACCACACTGCAGTTATAAACAGACCAAAAATCATTAATGGATCTGAACATACTTGCTGGACATGTCAGAGTTAGGTAAATATCCTTCGAACTGAGCACTATATTAATGCCTTTAACGTAACCACAGCTTTCAAATAAATATACAGTAGCTTATAGTAAAGAACACCATTTGCTGTAGAGTAGACTAGAAGTATAAAGTCGCATTGAATGAAAACCGCCATAGTAAAGTTAAAATACCTTTAATTGTGCTCAGTTACATTGCATCACTGTGGATTAGTGAACCTTAGAGGTGTTACCTAGAGAGCTACCTAGCGGATAACAGTGGTCATGTTAAGATAAACTATAGCCATGTTCAGGCCAATGCGTCCTTTTTAACGTACAGATCTTCTCATCGCTCTCCAGTGAGCAAACCCCCAGAATTCCAAAAATGTTGACGTCTGTCCCCCACACCAATTAGTAGCAGTGAACACATGAAGTTCAATTGGCCCCTGCTCCTCAAAGACACACATTGTCCTCTTACTCCTTAGCTGTTGACCTGAGCACAACTGATGTCAGCCTCCTTGGTATCAATCTTATCTTCATTTTCTTCCTGCACCAATTTGTTTTCCGCCCTGTGTCATATTAATTATGGCTGAACTCCTTAAATCACTTTTCAGGGTTCGGGGTGATTGTCCTCGTCTTTCCATGCACAGACTGGCCGAGCATTTGATATCATGTAAAAGGAGGATTTGCACAAATAAGTCCATAATCTCCAACAGCCAGTGACAAGGTGATGTAATTGTTGCTGTTAGTGAGGCAATATGGAGGTGAGTCATATGGGGACTGAGAATGGGGTCTTAGCCAAAGACTTTAAGCAGATAAGCCTGTTTAGCCTAATAAATGGGCAGATTTGAAGATGTCATCTGAGATTTCCCTCCCTCATGTAAATGGCAACAGGGCGAACCGAGCAAGGGCACACAAGCGTACTTGCAGTAAAAAAACATTAAATTCGGAAAGGATTAAAGAAGATACCGATCCAGTTAAGTCTTTGATGTTGACAATAGCCACTTCCCTACTGCATGACTATCCAGTCGCTGTTGTACTGACGTCAAAGCACCACCATCAGCGCAGCAACATTTGTTTTTCACCGACACACCCTTATAAGAGAGGGAATTAGCTGTGCTTAAATTGAGTGAGAGCCTCATACTGAAGTCCTCATCATGTAGTAGAGCTGGAGACAGAAATAGGGATCAGGGGGAAAGCAGGACACACAGACCCCAAATGTTCAACGTACGAGCTGCTCGTCTTATCAGTCCCCTGAAATGGCCCTCTAATTGGGGACATGTTCCTATGAAATGTGTATAAATTGACGGTAATTGCTTTTGTGTGCACAGCAATGCTAATTCTCCTCTATAATGGCTATCAAGAGAAGCCTACAAACTAGTTCGGTGAGTCCCTGTATCGTGGACGGGAGAACAATAAATAAATGCAAATCGTTCACACAGTTCTGATGTAAAGCAAATGCAAATTTGAAAAGGAGCTAGCATATCTCGTCCTTTGGAGTGCTCCTAACTACCGACTAAAACGCACACGACTCCAGCTTCCCTAATTTGTGTTTTCCCTCCAGAGACGAGCGCATGGACATGAAATGCGGCATCAGAGCACTTTTCGGAGGCAATGCAGCCACTTGAGTTGCTGACTGCTTGTGATAACTCCTGGGTTCAACGTCCCATAGGCAGAGCTTTGGAATAATCCATTCTCCATACAGATTTCTCCCACGGAAGCTGCTTTATCCCATTATCACAGGCATTATACAAATGCATACCGCTGTAATCCACACACTTAGAGCCCGGATGCTTTTGGAAATAACCATGTTGATGGTGAAAAACAGCTTCTGGTGGACAGTGCGGCGCAAACAGAGTCACCCTGGCACACGTTAGTACACGGACTGGTGGTAGGCCTTGTTCACAACAATGCCAAGATGAAAGTCTGTGTTGTTTGTGGGTGTGCATGTGTGTACGCACGATGGTGCAAATGGGTGTTCTCAGCAAAGTTGTTTGTGAGGGAGATGTTGCGTGTAGAGAAACTTGGTCTATGGGGGTGTTTAGCATATCCAAGGTCTCCAGCAGAGGCACACGGAGACGCAAGCGGGTCGCGGGGGATGGTGATAGCTCTGTGAACTCAGCAGGTGGCTGAGCGCTAGATGTGATAACTAGATGTTCTCGATGGCAACAGTGGTGGAGCTGGTCCGTCCCTAATGTATCTGCCCAATAACACAGCAGGCAGCAGAGGTCTGCGTGTGAGGAAGAACCTCCCCCCCCGCCAATCCCGCCATCAAAAACATACAGACATGCCGCATATACCCTGCAGGCCATGTGACCCTTGAAGGACAAATGATGAAAAAAAATCTTTGCATTAAAGAAAGAAAGAGTTTTTTTTCTTTCTATAATAATAATAAAAAAAATCCCACCTGCTCTGCGTTGTGAAAATAAAAAAAATGGGTACATACCAGATAGACTGGGTTGGCAGTCTTTCAGACATTAATGCAAAGGTGCAGCTTGCCAAGTGACGGTTGAAATGTACGCCTCATTGGCTTGCGCGGTGCTGTGGGAGACATCATCCACCGGCAGATGTGCACAGCTCACCACTGTCTGCCGTCTCTATAATTGACATCCGCATGTAACAGAATGGCAGCGGCACCAGCCTGTGCCATGTTCCAGGAGGGGAAAAAAAGAGGCAGAGAATAAGCAGAGCACATCCGGAGAGATTTGCTTCAACCTTCTCTCTACCGCCGTGCTGCGGCATTAATGGAAGATATTATGCCTCGAATTATGGAATCATATACAGCAGCTGTTGATCCATTTTAAATGTGGTGCGACAGCTAAAACAAGTCCCTCCAGGGAAGGATGTCTAGTTTGGGTTTGAGCGGCAGGAGTCGGATCTCCTCAGCTGGCGTCCGCGGGAAACTTGATGACTCTATGTACAAAAATCGTCCAATGCTAAAGGATTGGATAACGACATGCCTCTGAGGATGGAGGTGCAGAGCTAAGTGGAATGCAGTGATCAATAGAACAATGCCAAGGCATCTGAACAAACTACTACAGTGATTCAATCCATACATGTGCTTTCTGTTATTGGTTCAAATCTTGGGTTCTATTCATCCAGTTGTAACATAATGTCGCAGAGTTGGCTGATGACTTAATATCTTTTTTTCCTTTTTGGAATAAATTGTATTTTTTCCAGAATGTGGTCCTTTGTATTCACGCATAACTGAAATTATCCACAGAAACACCCGATTACACAGTTCGAATAGCAGTTGCAGAAATGTATTTTTTAAACATTTAATAATCAGAATATTGCATTCACAGTGGACATAATTGACTTCTGTCTTCAACTGGGATTATGGACATCCTCCCCCCCCCATAACTAATCAAATTTCTATGACGGAGAGAATTCCTTGAGATTTACTTTGGGCTCCCCTCCATTTGGGGTTAATGAGTGTTTTCCACAGCCTCCTCATAGCTATTTCATACCTCGGGGATTTGAATAATTCCCATTGATAGTTTCCAAATCTCGAATGAGACAGGATTAATCAAAAGCAGAGAAAGTAAAGCTGATGAGGGTGAAGCGGCGCACGAGGATGAGGATGTCCAAATCAGGAGGAAGAGGACTAGTTATAGACAGTGTGCAACATATTCCCATTATTTTAATGGCTAGGCTCTGTGACTAAAACAGTGCAACTAAGTTCACCGGCGAGCATAATGATATTTAGAGCTCAAAGCGAGCGTCCTCACTTTGATCAAAGGACATTTGTACATTCTGTAGCTGTCATCTTTAATAAAAAGTGAATAGCCAGTGATACCGCTCCGTGTTTTTTTTTCCTTCAGATAAGATCAGTTCAAATATGAGCTATTGGTTACGGTGGTAGATAATTGCCCATTATTGAGCTGTCTCCACGCTTATTTCTTTTTTTAAGTCAGAGAAAAAAAGTGTCTTTGTCCAACTAGTTCTATTCAGTTTGCCTCAGTAAGAAGTAACATGGTTTAATATGAAGACAAATGGGTATTTGTCAATTGAGTACATAATAAAATATATATAATGGGTGAAACAAAAGTAAACTGATATCTCACGTTGTTATTGTCAACGACGGTCCAGAAAACCACCAATCCATCTTCCCGCACCCAATCATTCATCTTAGATGAAGCCAATTTCATTATTCACAGCGGGGCCGCCGACGAGGCATGTGGAACTTAAGAGCTTGCAGGGTGCTAGCCCTATGTGCTATGGGCATTGGTATTTAAGTTCTCTGGGATAAATCATTTACATCAATTCAGTTACCGATGAGGCATGAATACATATGGCGAATTCGGTTCAGACGTGATTTATTTTAATTGTCGCACTGGGACCGGCTATCACGCTGCAGCAGAACGGGTCACTGCATTAGAGAATTAAAGCAGAGGCTCTAATTTGATATCTATTTGTACATCCCGGCCTGTGGGATGAAAATGTGCTGAGTGCATATAGATGCCGTCCCGGAGAAGCTCCAACTTTTCCCCGACTGGCAAACGGCCACGCGGGTCAGTCTGCACCGAGCCGCGCCTCACGTGGATGAGCGTGCGTGCGTGCGTGCGTGCGCGGCGTCCGGGGTGCAGTGCGTGGGTCTGAGGTCAGCGAGTGGCGTGGCACGCCTCAGGCTACTCATGTTTTATGGCTTCCAATTACATGGGTCATTTAATACTTTCTTGTGTCCACTTTTGGAGGTGTATCAGTGGAAGTTGCGGCAAGCAGTTGCAGCTGGCAGTGAATCCTCATGCAGTTGGGGATTTCATGCAGTTGAAGTTGTCAAACCGTAAAGTCGAATTATCATCTAAACTGCTTGGAGTGTCCACTGACAGGTTGACAGTGCGCAGAGTAAAAAATGTATTTCCAACATTCCGACTGCGTAGTTTGAGACTGTTCCCAGAAGGCGTGCTCCCTCGAGTTGTGTCACTGACAGACAGGCCAGCATCCCCGAAAACCTCCCCGAGTCGGAGCAGAGCAGAGGAGCTCTTTCACATGGCCTTTTGTCTGTTGTTGTCATCAGTATCTTCCCCGCTTTAACGTTTCATACGGCTTGGGAGCACATTGTTCCGGACTCACCGTTCTTGCTTTGCGGGTGAAACACAGGTCACGATTTGGCTCGGGCAATGTGGAAAATGTGGGTTTTCTCTGTCGCGGCCAACTCTCCCCTGCATTCTCGCATTTCTTGGCAGCATGACCTCATGGCCTTGTACTGGAAGAGAAGATTTTATTCTGAATGCTACCGCAGATTAGTAACAATACACTGAGAATCAAGACACTCGTTCGAGGTTAGAACCAACGGATGTAGCCAGCAGCACCAGCATTAATATTGAAGAATTCTAGCTAGGAAGTCCCCGAACATTTGATTTACTGTTGAGCCAAGATGTAAAAACCATTTAAAGAAACACAGCACCAATGTAAAGTTAGGACACACTTTGTCGTTTAATTGAATGAGAAAATGTGTTGACCTTTAGTCTTTCTCAACACCGTATAAAGCTTAGCTTAGCTTTGGGATAAAGTTAGAGTGGGGTAACTAAATGTGTTGCTTAGGGAACGATGTGTACAGTTAGTAATAAGGGGATTGCAGATATTCTTCATGCTCAGCCATCCCCAAAGCCGGAAACTAATTCTTAAGGCCACTGGGCTCGCGGTCAGCGTGACAAAAATTAACCTGATTTAAATTGGACGTAAAGAATTTAGATTCGATGTTCCGGTGGGACCAAAGAAGCACGGCGCTTATTTACTGTAGAACCCTGACATCCAGCAACAGTTTGCTACTTTTTACTTTTTTCAGTCGGATTAATCACAGTTCTGATGCAGAAGGCATTGCTTTACAATCATCTGACTTTACATAATACGAAAGATAAACGAAGAAGTATTGAAGCTTTCATCCGTAACATACCACGTTTGTATGTCCTGCAAACAGTGTATTCTACTCTAAGTACCAAGTTTAACTCTAAACTGAGCATTAAGGTACTGATTACCTTCCCCAAACACACCTAAACAATAACCAGATAATATAACCAGATAATACGATAACAAGATTGATAATTTGCATTATAGCACCTCCCCAGAACAAAAGTAGTGTCCCTAAAGCTGAGATGACCCTGAATATCATTTGTTTTAAATCTATTGCTTCTCTTTCAAAGCAGAAATCACTTCCAAATGGTCTTTTTCTTTTGTTTTATAATGATCAATCATGAGCAGAGTGAGCGGTGGGTCTGAAATAATGAGATCCTATTTCCCTTTCATTCCACCTTTGCCTTCCAATAGTAAAGTCAAGTTTAAGTAGAGGGAAAGGATGACAGATTGGTTGAGAGCATATTTGACAGAAGGGAGTAGAAGGAGATGAAAAGAAAAAGAAACGAGCGAACAGCAGCTGTTCCATCGCGCTTGGATAAAAGTGCTGCGTAACGTGCCCCCCTTTCGAAATGTACCTCCGGATCCTTCGTCGCCGTCCCGGCAAGCAGAGGGAGGGGTAAAGAAAATAGATCATGACAATTGGAAAAATTTCCTGGAATGTCATTCAAATCTAAAAATAAAAAGCGAGGCAAATCAATTATCCAGTGTGTGGCCTACAAAACAGACTGTTGGAAAGCGTGTGGAGCTTCAGGAAAACAGAAGTAAGCATGGCAAGAGTTCTGAGGGGGTTGCAGGAAGGATGGGAAGGCGAATGTGTGTGAATCTTCAAATTTACATTTCATGGTAGGTACTCAGTGCCCTCATGAAGTTAAATCAGCAAACTGAATGTCATGATTCACATAAACAAACAACGCTTGGGTTTCTTGATATCAAACAACGTCTGGTGAGATTAGTGGGGAGAGATGTTGCAGAGGGACCCACCCGTCTCATTTTGTGAAAAACAATGTTGTTTTCATAATAACTGAGCTGAAAAGGGCCAAAGTGGCCTTTCTGCTCCAAACGAGTTGAGGACAACAACGTTTTTGAAAAAAAATCCACTTTTCAGCTTTCTGTTGGAGATTTTGATTATTAGTCTATAGCCAGCAGACGGCTCCCTGAGTTTATGACAAAGACTTGAGACGAGGAAACAACCTGGCTAAAATCGGCCCACCAGGACTTACCAGTTGTGAATTAACCCTTTGATTCTCAGCTTTAAGAGGTAGAGGCTAAGCTGTCTTTTCTTCTCATCTATTTCCCCGAGAGACTTCTCGAAACATACTACCAGGTTTGTGTCTCTGTTAATGTCTGAGCATTGTTCTCACTATTTCATCTTTATATATTTTGTCATATGTGTACTAATAAAGTCGTTCTTTAACATTACTGTGCCGATTTGCATTGCTAATTTATACATCAGCCCCATTAGCATCACTCAAGGTGATGATATTGAACATGTTTCAAAACACTGCATATTACAAGCATGGTGAATTTAAAAAAAACATGATCTTTGTCAGGAAACAAACATTAATCATTCATACCGCAGCCGATTACTTCTCATTGGAGTGAAGAACATTGCTCCAACACACAGGGTTTGAATCTTGTGAATGTTTGTGTTATTGTTTTCAATGCTACAGTAGCTCCAACTTCACCACATTTCCAATTGGCTTTCAGACATGGGCCGGACACGGGCGTGATATGTGGGTCGTGCATGTGCCAATATGGAAGCCACGTTGTCTGCATGGTAATCAGTAATCCACTTTGCTCTGGGTCTGGCCGGGCCGCTGACCCCCACTGACCTCCTTGGAATTGATTTTGCGCTTGAACCCAAAGCAGGCGCAAATTGAGGCCAGATATCTGCGGCAAGCGGGACACAGGAAGGAAACTGAAGGAGAGGGAGTGAAAGAATAAAACTAAATATGTCTTTGAGTCATGGAAGACAAGATGGTTACGATGACTTAACAACATGGCGAGTGTGAAAAGCTTGATAGTCTTATTTCCCACCTAGCCCGGCAAAAATATCTGTCTGACACTGACGGCTGATGAAAATACAGCAGGATTTGATTTTCTCTCAAGAGGAGAGCAAGTGAAGACCTCTCTCTCACCGTGTCCCGCAGTCACTACTCTGTGTGCGCCTGTAACAGAAGAGACAGAAACTCTGGCCGTGGCTGCTTCCTCCTCAGGGCTAACGACTGAATGTGGAGATAATCGTCATGTTTTAATTGATGTTTCCGCACCACTGACTCAAACCACCGATGGATTGCGTCAGGGGCGCGAGAGATATGAATAGTTTTGTATCTGCACGGCCCACAGGTCCCTTTGTTGCAGCGGATCGTAGCTGATCCGTCCGACGCTGGAGGCTTTGATGGGGAAAAAAAAATTAAAAAAATAAACGCAACCTGCTGACAGACGCTGCGTGAGGCGGCGGCTCCCATCGCCACGCGGGCCGCCGTTGGACTGGGTAGAAAGCCACGCCGTACAGCAGGCTGCATGATTGCCCGCCGCCCCCCCCCAGCGCGCCGCGCGATGGAGAGGACTAATGTATTTATAACCCCTCTCATATGTGCTCTGGGAACAAATTAGAAACAAATGAGGGAAGGATTCCTCCGCTTTCCCCGGAAAGCCACGAAATTAGGGCAGCGTCGTTTACAAGTAGCACCAGATCAGAGCAGCAAAGTGATGCAAAAGTTAAATGTGTTTTCTAAAAGTGTCTATACAGTACATTGTACAGTACTTAAGTGTTGCACCACCACGAGCCGAAGCGCTTTGTACGTGCTTTAAACTCAAGTGGTTAATGAGCACTGGGTGAAACATTCTCTGTTGCTGTTTTCTGTTATAAAGGAGCTCCTTTGATGATCGAGTCATCTACTACACGAGAATATTCAAACCGCACAAGGCGAGATTTATTTTAATCCAACCGTATTACAGGCCTCATCAACGCGTGTGGGATGCCGTGCAGAAGACGTTTGCTTCGGTGTCTTTAAAGGCACCGAAGAAAAAAGAAGATTGCTTTGCAATTAAAATGATAATAAAAGACATGGTATGTTGATGGCACACGGCGAGGGAAGCACATGAGACCGTGGCTACAAGCTTATTTATCGCCCTTATGCATTCTGTCTGTTAGCTCCAATGTTTTTGTCACCTTTTCATGTCTGGTTTGCTGCCACCAGCGCTCATGGTCTCATTCACACCAAATCAGGCGCTGTGGCTTAAAGTCTGCCCATCGATTTGAATGAAGGGTCGTGGGTTTTGGCCCAAAAATAAATGTCCCTCCAACAAGCCATTTCAACTGCAAGCGCTATCCTAAACGCTTTAATTGGGCTTACTGAAGCATTGAAATATGTTGTATTAATGTTTGGTAAACATTCAATGAGAACACCGTAGCTGACTCTCAAAGTGTCAAGTCGACTGCAGCTGTTTATTAATGCATATCGTTTAAATGCTTGATTGAAAAAATGCGACTGCATAAACATAAAAAGAACCACACAGTGACGGCAAATGTCACTTTTTCAATAGTTCACTCGCAGACACAGTGTCTGCTCAGCAACAAAACAACAAACTCTCTATATATGTAAATCAGATCAATAGGATATCCATACAAACGGCCTGCAGCTGTGTGTCGCCATCAAAAAGCTCACCTAATGTAATAAGGAACATCGATAGTTGATTTTCAAACCTACCGGTGCATGGAAAGAAAACGAGGATGATGAGATTAGCGCAGCTTGGCTCCAACGTCGAGCTCCGTTTTATAAACAGTCACAATTAACGCAACGTGTCATTATCCGTGTGACAATGAGATGTGTCGGGGAGAACAGATTAATAACTTCACCGCGGGGGAGTCGAACTCGGCGGCGCTGCAAAGGCACACCGCTATTTGTTTTGTGAGAGTCGACGCTGACATTTGGACGTTTGGATGTGATAATTAGTCGCGATAAGCTGGAACGCTCACGCGCTCAGACAGAAGGCGGCTTACACATCTATTGTGCGTTGCCCTTCAGACAGGTATTATAATGCGGTTTGACACCGCGCGCACTACACGATAACACAGAATTAGCAGGTGTGTTTTGTGCAGCGAAAATGCCTCCACTAACAGTACGTCCCGGGTTTAGTTCCCTGAGGTGGATTAAACGCGGCCTCAGCTGATGATGTTTTTTCTGGGAAAAAAACAAAGTTCTCATGGACTAAAAAGCTCGACTTTCAGACGCTGCATTTAATTTGTTATGCATTTTAGTAAGCATTATATTTTGTGAGGTAACAAAAAATGTTAACGAGTGTGTATTTGAATTCCTCTAATTAATGATTGTTTACTTTCTTAACATTGTGTTAATATTGTCACCTGATTTTGATTCAGCCTGTCATTCTGCCATATGTCAATTTTAACCAAATTACATTTTTACTTTCTTTATTTTTTGCATTATTGGGACAAAAATCACGTCTTCTTCAGGCTGCATCACTACCTTTTGAATAGAACATGTTGAAATGCAAAATAACGCTGACTAAAACAAACATATAATCAGTTGATTCTTTGTTATTGAACAAGAAGAATTTGTTAACACACACACACACAACAAGAGTTTAGTCTTTCACTAACTTCCTACCCAGCTAAAAAAACCTTTGTCTCGCTCGACACTATCAGCTGTGAGCTGTCTTATTTTCCTTCAGGGTTTGTGAACCCGCCATCTCTCTATAGAAAAACAACAACATTTGTTGTAGAGGTCTTCTACTACTTTCCTAACAGTCTCACTTCCACTCGTTGCTTCAGCTCTCCCACACTTGCAGGCAAAGCGAGAAGGGTATGAGAGTGCATCCTCATAATCCTCACTTCCTGCACAGCCCTGGGCTGCGTTTGGAGTGTTTTACTAGAGCGGGGTGTCTGAAGGAGATGAAGCTCTCAGGCCCTCTCTCTCTCTCTCTCTCTGTCTCTCTCCGTCTCTCTCTCCGTTGCGTTGGATTAGTGCATGGTGAATCAGCCGTTTGTCACTGACACAGTAACAGCCTACCAGTGGCTTTTATTGCCACCAGGTGAACCAATAAAAAACTCAGCTTTGGTATCCCGAGGCCAACAGAGTGTGCATGAAAAATCTCTTTTAAACATCCGACCAGAGGGGTGCTAGCTTCTATTTTTATGTTATTTCATGAAGCCTCCATTCCTGTAAACCACCACTCCAGCCAATAACATGCATTAAAGTGACTGTGAGGAGGAAAACACACTGCATTTTATGATGGAAGAACCCCGTCAGCTTTGGCAGAGCATGGACTTCATTTAAAAGTAAATGTGTGCTTACGGGGCAGCGAGTTAGTGGCCTCGCAGGTTATAAAGTCATTGTCTGCCCTAATTGTGTCTTCGAAGCGTCGTTATTGCTATTCACGGTATTCGAGCAGGAGCGAATGGGTCTTCTTGCCGATGGACACCTAATTGAGGAGCTTGAAGAAGATTACCGCGGCGGGGGAAAACAAAACAGGGCTGGGAGTAAAATACATACTTGGTAAAAAGGGAGGAAGCCAGCACCAGAAACATCAGGAAGGAGAGAGCGTGGCGACGGGAGAGAAAAAAATAGGTTTGGAAAATGTTCAAGCACATGTCTCCAATTCATAATTATTTTTTTTAGAAGCGTCACAAAGCTACAGGAGTGAGGCTCGTGCCAGCGGAGCCATTCTTTTTCACTGGCAGATGTGACTCTGCTGTGTTTTATCATGTGTTTATTTAGTTGTTTTCTCAGAGGTAGTTTGACGAAACACATGTTGCCAGAGGGCCGACAAGCAAACACGCTGTCTGCAGGAGGAATCCTGACTGTGAAGGATCGGATGGGAGATGAGTTACAGCTTTCTCAGACAAAACAGAAGAAAAAAAACATGTTTATTTCTGGATTTCTCTCCATTACTATTAAATGTTTTTCCTGACGCATTTGAAAAGAAAATCCGAATGTTACGAAGCAGCCCATTTCCATATTAACGGCTTCACTTTAGGCAGCCAGGTAACTTCGGTATGTGACTAATAAAACACTAATTGTGCAAATTAGATCAGGATCTCTCACTGAGTCAGATAATCGTCACCAGCTACTCTATCTGGTTAATGAGGTTGACTCATTAAGGGCTTGAGCGGATCCCGTGCTGCTTTCTGTGGAGGATGTGGCAAGTCTTGAAAAAACTAAAAAAAAATCACTGACTGCGAAAGAAAGAAAGTATGAATTACTTTCGGATGGGATTGATTTCTCTTCTGCTCCGAGGACTCTCGTCTAATCACTGATCGGTGGATGATGAGGGGCGGACAAACGACCCCCCCCCCTTAATCCCTTTCCTTTCTATGCAATAAATTATGCATCAAAAAAAGCTTGTTCCACCTCAATGGATATGTCCCTTAATCCCTGGCTCCTAAAACCTGTTTAATCTGAACTAAGTCATTAAAACAGTAAAGGGATATCACAAAGGACTTTCAAGCCAATTGGCTTAACGGTAACGTGATTAGATCATTGATCCCTCCGCAAAGCCTTGGGCTTCCAGGTGCGAAATGACTATTTAATGAAATCAGAGAAATCTCGTTACTAGAAAATTGCTGATCAAAGTTAAGACCAGGTGACTGGGGTGGCATTGGTATCCATGTATCTGGGCAAAGGTATTTATTCTCCAGATCCCCTCTTGACATTACCAAGTATGTATGGGGACAGAATAGGAGATGTTGTTCTTAATCCTTTACCGGCCACTATCCATACCTCCATGCATATTCAATCGGTATTGTTACTTTAAGCTTCGATCAAGATCGCAACTCAGGAACACCTTTTTCCTAGATGCACAAAAAAGAAGTCGGGCAATATCATTATAGCCTGATCAGTGTGAGTGCCATCTTACAGACGCAATTTCAATTGTTGTTTTTGTCATGTAGTCTCCTGAATTGGGATCACAGCTTTGACATTATCAGCTTGACATATTTTAATACCCCAAATACCCCAAATACTGGCCTTGAGCTCTGAAAATCTCTGGAACTCCTGAGAAGACCAGAAACTAGCAAACCCCCGAAGAAATATCTCAAACGTGTCCATACCTCACCTGAAGTGTACATAACACCTGACACGAGAAGATTACGACTGTCCCTGCCTGTTGCTGCAGATACATAATTAAACACAGAAGACCTTGCTTCTAATTAATGAGAAGAGATGAAATATCACTTAATTTCAAATTTAATTAGGAGACATAATATTTCCTTCTTTGGACCTCCTGCTAATGCGGTGCAGTTCCCTGCTGCTGATGAATGCTCTGTGTGTTAAAAACATAAACATTTACGGTTCCCCGGGCCGCATATGGAATTTCCCATGATGCACACACACACACACACACACACACACACACACACACGTGGTCATGATCTACATAGAGAGGACCATCATCGGGACTACACAAGATAAAAAGGCCAATAAACACTCAGTAATGAAAATTAATGGCACAAATCATACACAGACCCTGACACACTTTTCCCTCTTTAATTGCAATGGCTGAGAAGCACTCGTTTTAATTACCTACAGTATATTGCAGCATTGATGTCCTTCAGTGTCAAGATCCAAAGTTCCCCCCATGCATATCAGTATAGATGAGCATTTAAGACCATTATCATAACCATGGCAATAGGTATTGACTTCTACCCTCAAATGAGTTTTGCTTATGCGATAGGAATTGTCCTTAATTGGGGTAATGAGGTTTGCAGACTCACTTTTTGTCTCAATCATATTGTGTTGATTGTGCAAAAACAGGATTAACTGGAATCCCTTTTCCAGTCATTAGTGGTGTACGGTTGTCATCCCACTTTAAACAGCTTCTGGTTCATGAATATTATTAATATTTAAAATCTAAGTGATGATTGCTCAAATGCTATCTGAGGCATTTAAATGCTTCATTTTATTAGCACAGCACACATTTGCTTATCCATCGTTTTCAGCAAGGTTACAAGAGGCCAATCAGGGATCAATACAACTCACAAATGTACTTTAAAATGAATTAGCAGCCAAAGACACACATCCAAAACAGATCAAGTTTGGAATTGTTTAAGGACGACTGTCTGGAATCATCTCCCAGGACTGAGGGAAAACTGACGTTTTAGTACCACGTTACAAGATGATGTTTTTCTCTTTTTCATAGAAGGCATGCTGCTGGCCTAATTTTGATAATGGATTTTAAACCATGCAAATATAATAAATTAGACAACATATAGCATTTCCCTAATTAATCATAATTAATCATGTTGAAGTTTTCAGGAGGTGTAGTCAGTGATAATGTTCTCTGTTTGATTTATTGCCCGTGTGAAGCCCAGCGTGAGGATCAACCTGTCTCTGGGCAGAAGCTTAGACCCTGAACCATAGTGTGTGTGTGTGTGTGTGTGTGTGTGTGTGTGTGTGTGTGTGTGTGTTTGTGTGCGTGCGCTTCATGGAGTGTGCCCTCCTCATTCTGCGGCACCGATGAGATGTCATTTTAATTGACACATACCAAGATCCATTCGTCAAAATGACAGGCTTCAAGGGGGCGGGATTGTTGAGGATCACCCTGAACGTACTCAGTGAGGTATAGAGGTGGAAGTGTTTCATTTTTGTGTCTTTCTCAAGTTTTTTTCTGACGGCGTCAGAGAGGTTAATTGCGGCATCAAACCTTCACCATTGTGTGTTTGTCCCAGTGTGTGTGTGTGTGTGTGTGTGTGTGTGTGTGTCGGTATCGTGGATGCACAGCCTGCCGATCCGTTGATCTCCAGCGTTCTCTGTGAAGGCTGGCCTTTGTCTGCCAGATCTACCTCTCTTGCCGTCTCTCTTTTCGCTGTCATTCCATGACACATGGCTCTGACACATCCTCAGAGTTGCACCGGTGGGGAAAAAAAACCCACACATCTCTGACCTCTTGAACCCTTTTCTTCTCTGCAAGCCCCGGAGAAAAGACGCTTTAGCTGTCCACGCCTCTTTAAATGTCTACCTAGGGACATGGCTGTTGAGACGAGGGGAGGTAGAGAGACATTTGAAGTCACGTATAGATCTTCAGCTGGTGGCATGTATGGCTATCGAGCAAAACAGCCGAGGATTTATAGCGTGCGCACTTCATGTACTGTGCATGGACAGCAGAGAGGCCAGAGTAATGGACTGTGTTGTCAGCAGTTCTCCGCCCGTCTTTTTCCCGTGGGCTCTGTTCAGTGTGAAACCACAGACTGTACACAAAGACGGTCCGTGCTCTTTTCGGACAGTCGCATCATGCTTAAGATCCCCAAAAACAAACCGACCCGAGCATCACCTTCATCACAGGTACAACAACGAACGAGAGATGGAGCAAAATGTAAATGCCTGGTTGACATGAACCGCCCTGAAAGGGAAGGGAGGTCGCAGGGGTCGTAGGGAGACGGGGGGCGGGCGGGAGGAAGGGGAGGGGGCGGAGAGGGGGGGTTTGAACGCTCGCATAATGTTGCATTCGGATCAGCCAGAGGAAGCCGTGTCACAGATCATTCACAGAGCCGGTGTTGTATAGATTAAGGAGGAAGGGGAGGGGATTGGTGCGGGCCTCTCCACAGCAACAGAGCACAGCCTATGGAAAATGCCCCGTCCGCCTAGCCGAGACGGTGATGTCACCAGAGTGGAACATGCATTCACACGAGCCGCCTCCCGCGCCTCCTGCGCGTGTGTGCGTAACCCAATGCGCGCGCCTGTGTTTCTGGCGGGGAGTAAAATGAGGACAGACACACACACACACACACACACACACACACACACCACAAACACGCCTCCTACGTGCCACATCACCTTCAGGCCGTCCTCGGCTGTGCCGGCGGGATGTTACCTCTTCAGTGATTCTCTCATGTACAGCGAATGAACTGCACAACAAGCTCCTGTTCATGGGTGATTCATCTTGCGCAGGTGTGATAATGTCAATACATTGATTAATCAAGAAGTGATTGACGAGCGCATGCTCTGCTGGTTATTAATATTGATAACCCGGATTTGATCGCACACATCCGTGCAACGAAATACAGAGTTGAGTGTGTGCGTTGGAGAATGCCTTGCCATATGTAACTAGTTACCTCGAGGATTACGTCCCCCCCCCCCCACCCCCCCCCACCACACACACACACACACAAATCTTCTGGTCACATTGTGTACTGGCACTAGTATATTGAATCACTGTGGGCCGCTTCTTAAAGAGGGGTTTGGAAATGTGTGCAGCTTGCTCTTTATTCCCCGCTCTCTAATCCTTTTTAGGCTCACAATGGCGCTTTACTCAACAATGGCAAAAGCACTGAAAGGGGACAACTGCAAGCGTGGCCACAGTGTCCGAGCACTGATTTTCAATGCGCACGAAGAAAAAGGAAAAAAAGCTCCGTCTGCATACACGCAGAGAGCATTAAGGCCTGAGTGGACATGCCAGTTTGCATGAGGTCATGATACCGCTCCCTGCACCCTTTGCCTATAACAGAGAAGTAAGCCGGTAGCACTCGTCAGAGCGCCGGCATCATGTTAATCTGGTTAGAGGGAGCCTTTGAATGGCAGCATGCGTGACGGGTTTGTGTTTAACAAAGTGTCTCTTTAAGTCCCTGGTCCCTGTGTTGTCACAGCTGCTTGAACTTGGCATGGCACTGGCATGAAAAAAGGGGGGAAAAGTAGGCATCACTGTATGGAGAGGCCGGGCCGCGAAAAAAAAAAGATCATCCGCAAACTGTCGGGCAGGATTCTTTTTTATTCATCCACTTTGGCGTATAGAAGATCAACAGGTCAATGTCGAACAAAACCAATGCATTCGCGTCCCTGCTGATGATAAAAAGTAACAGCGTGGCACAGATGCTACTGAGGCAAGCCAGTAGGCTTTCATCAGCCGACAGGCGCTTGTATTTCTCCAGCACTTGGCCGAGGACACAGGCTGCCGGCGGAGCTAATTTGTTGCACTGAATTACGCCGACAGACTGATTGTTGACAAACAGCTCGACTCAATGCCCGTCTCCACTGCGCTCCGCGACTGTTGATTTGCCGGGCGCGGTGCTTCATCCCTCACTTTCATTGTGCCATAAAAAGGGGTCCTCTGTGGAGCTGCAGACTGCTGTTCACTGGTTAGTCTTTGTCATCATTACGGTGTCACAGACAGGATAACCAGGACGGGAGAAGAGGGATGTATGGGAGGACAGTCAGATGGGTGGAGACTGTGTAACCGTAGCCGGGAGGGGGGCAGGAGTCACCTAGGTGCACAGGAATCAGATCATCTGCCCATTCGTCTTCATATGCCTGAATCCCAAATGACAGCTGAGCACTTGCTGACCCGCAGGGGAAGGACACCGAGCAATAACCACACTAGGCACACATATGATGGAGCTAAATCTTCCTTAGGAACCAGCTATGTGGCTAAAATCCGTTTTTTTTTTTTTTTGTTACGCAACAATGTGAATCCAAGAAAGTGTTTGCGTTTGCAGAAAAAGTGGAAGTAATTGAGAAAAATGTAAAAAAGATTTTAACTGAAAAAGCTCCTCAAGTTACAAGGAGTCTTTCATGTAGAAACTGATTTGTATGCACTGTTATCACACAGAAAACACCATGGGGTGTTTTTTTTTCTCTGGGATTTAGAAGGTTCTAAGCGCCTGCGCGTATTTGCGCTTGTCAATTTGTTTGTGTGTGTGTGTGTGTGTGTGTGTGTGTGTGTGTATTTTAAGCAGTCTACAGATTAGTTTCTGCTTTGCACCTGAAATAGACGCCTCACCTGCGGATGAACCTGTTTTTTTGGGGTTGGGAGAGGGGAGGGGGGCAGCACACAAACAGAATCTTGCACATACCCACTGAGTGTGCAGAGAGGATCCTTGCGGTCCTGCACCAGTCTCCTCTGCTACTAGGATAACAAGGGGGCCGTGATCTCATCTTGCCACGGCTCACTTTGCCGGGAAGGAGAGGGATGATGTAATGCTGCTCGCGCCACAGCAGCATGCACTTATCAGACGCAGAAGAGGCTGAGCAACCAATGTAATAATAACACCTCTTATGGTTTTACGAGACCTCACATTTATTGTAAGCAGAATTACGTCATGATACTTAGTGAACATACATACGGTTTACCTACAGAAAATATGATATGTCTTTTTTAAGTGAAGCCAAATTGAATCGGCGGGATTATTTATCACAAAGCGGCACAGCAGTGGTTCGTGAGCATGCCGAGCACATCCGCCAAACATTTTAGTTCATGCAAAGCCATCTAAAGTTAAGAATGATGTGTTGGACAGTTTAATGGCAAATCACATATTACATCCAGTTCACCTTGTACTGAATTTATACATCACCAAATTAATTGATTGCTTTTTACAGCAACCCACAAAAGAGCCCATTCATTTACATTACCATCATCTTTCCCCTTGCCACAGTACGAGACAGTCACCTCCAGAGAATCATACGACTCCAGTCCTGTCTAATACGGGGGTGAGAATATTATACTGTGGATTTTATGCTAGGTAATTAAAAAGATCACTTTTTTATGTCCTAGGCAGAGATAGATCTTTCCTGATTCACAACCCTTTCACACTAAAGTGCAATAGCCTTGTTCATACTCTTGACTCCTCAAGTTTAACTGCCCTTTTTGTCCTGCTTATAACTGTCCTAATATACAGCAGCGTTCTTCGGTGAGTTGGTGAAGCGTCACACCTGTCAGACGTTTGATGATGAGTGAGACTACATCTCTGGCCACTGCTCCTCTTACCTCACCTCCTCTTTTTTTTGTTTTATACGCGGCATCGGCAGCGTGACTGAACTCGGCCCCCCTCGTCCCCTCGTCCTGTCCAGCCCCGCTTTCCTCGTACCAGTGGCTCCGAGCTGAAGCATGTGTCAGGGACACGAGACCAAGCCAGAATGCAGCAGATGAGTCAGATGAACATTTGCCCAGTGATGTCATCTCCAGTGAGCGCCGATCGCTGGGCCCAGCTGTTTCGGTGCAATGAGGCACACTGTGCAGCACCTGTCCGAGGGCGCTTCGGCTCACACAATTGAAGCTAGGAACAGGCCCTCTTGTACTCACAGCGCTTTTATAACTCCCTGGCGATGAATCCAATAGAGGTCAAATGGGGCAGACAGTACATCTCCAACAGAGCGCGGTTCCATAACGCCGCTGTGCCAATGGATGGAAGACAGCAGATGGAGAATATCATTTTTTTTCTTCGCCCCAAAGCATCCAGTGTTTGTTTGTGTGTGTGTGTGTGTGTGTGTGTGTGTGTGCGTGTGTGTGATACAGATATGGCCAAAGTACCACAGGTGTTAGGACGCTTGGTAATGCACCCATGAGTACATGTGACGACGTCACCTCCGACAAACACGCACGAGTCCTCTCACGGCGCAACATCACCTCAAGTTGACGAAACAAAAGCGGTCAGAGTGGATTCTTAAGCAGAGTTCCGGTGCCGTGGAGCTCCAGGTGCAGATACATGCTGTGGTAAAATAAAATGCATTTCTAAACACTGCAATGAGATGGAATCAGCCGGATTGAACAACGCACATCCACGCCTCTCTGCACACTTGCATATGCGAGCGCTCACGCAGTCTCATTGCGATGCACTAAAACGAGGCAGCAGCTCCTCTCGCAGTAAATCAAGAACTATTTCACTGTAATAGCTGTACTTTGTAATAGCCATCGCAGAGGAATAACTCTGATTTAATCTAGCCAGTAATCAATATTTTTTGACTGCTGTGATTGATGAGTATTAAGTAGGACTATTAACCACGTGAAGAAAAAAAAAAAGTGTCCAAGTCTGAATTCCAATGCCTGCCGGTCAAAGCAATAATGTGAGAGGGAATCATTTGTCAGCCAATTCACAAATAGGCTTAGAACTGTGGACGTATTTTCTTAATGAATATGTGAATTACTTGTGCATTGATTTCTATTGTGGGAAAATGGGAAATGTATAAAGAACCGTCTGCAGAGGCGCCTGCAGACACACCTCATTGACATTTCACTTGGAGACTACAAGAAATATTGCATATGCTGAAACCAGCAGATCGTGTATTTAAAGCCTCTGGTGGATCAAGGTTGCGCCAGTGACCCTTTTAGTAGTGGCCTGTCATACATTTAGCAGAGCATGGGATCATTTCAAACCGTCCTCCATCACATTATGACAGATCTTAATTGACTACCGATACAGCTTTGCTGAGTTGACGGAAAAATTGGATTTTAATCTAATCACATGCAATATACCTGATTGGCTCCCAGCGACACTCTGGCGTATTAAAAGATTTGCATGATAGAAACGGCTCAGAGAGCTTGTAAACAATAAAATTCTATAGCGGCTCCAAAATGAATTCATTGGCTTTAAAAAAAAGAAACGTTGTAGATGGCCTAATCGACTTCAGGGTTTTGGGAAATATCGCTGGAAAGGCTTCTTTCATGCACTTTGTAATGACAAAAAAATCAGAGAAAAAGATACAAATAAGTTACAGTTACTGAACTTCAGTTACCCTCTCACTACACTTTCCTCCAGAAGTCTCTTTACAACGCGCCTCTTCTTTGGTCTCCCTACCACACCGAGAAATATTCAGTCAGCCAGCCTCACCAGGTCGATCCCTGAACCACATCATTAAGAAGTGCCCCATGGATCCCTGCCTAAGATGCACGTCGACTAGCTGCCGCCGGCTCCCTGGGTGAAAAAAAGACCAAAGCCGCGCGGGCTGACATTCCCCCACTCAAAAGTAAATGATGGCACGGAGAATGGTGGTCCAGAGTCCCCTCAGTGGTCTTGTGGGAGGGGGGGGAGGGGGGGGGGGGATGAGACAGAGGAGCAGAATGATGATAGATTGCTTGCAGAGCGGGCTGAGCGGATGGATCGGGCGTCTCGTACCCAAAGAGCACCATCTGCTGTCAGTTCAGGTGACTCATTCAATCTGTGCTGACATGTGCATGTAAAGAAGCCCGCTGCGAACGCATCAGACTGCCGTCAGCGCGCCGATGATGGGATGAATATGAAAGAGAGAAAGAGACGTGGGGGGGGGGGGTTTAGGCGCGACGGCACTGTGGAAACAAGACAGGTGGCCGTTGCGAGCACAATCTCTTTCATCTTCACAGAAATATGCGTTAATCCAATCTTTCTTTGCTTATTTTTGGTCATCATTGTTTCGCTGCATGCTGCTTTGAGTTTGTTTGTATCACCTGAAGAATAATCTAAAAAATGAATAAAAATAAGAAATTGAAAGTATTAAGTATTGAAAGGTACTTTGGAAAAATATATTTTCTTACATGAAACCTAAAGGAAGCTGTTATAATGCACTGTAACATGTATATCCCCGAGTAGGCTTTGAGCTCTTAACATTCCCCTTAAATAATACACATCCTCCCAAGGCAGTGTGTGCTGTATGCCTTATACTGGCAATATGTCACCCACAGAACCCCATGTGGACTACTAGAGTGGAATAGCAGGAGAAGCCAGTCTAGTGCCGGTATCAAATAACAGTGTCTGGCCCCCTTGAAGCAATGAGCTGTTCATGGTCAATTTTAACAAGCTGTAGCACTTCTGACTGCAGCCATCTCCTCGATTCACATTCTGCTTGGAGCATCAGGGAGGAAAGAACAGTGCAAGGTGCACGTAAAACACCAAATGCTACGTGTTGGACTTTTTAAATACATGGGAATAACTATTAACCTTCCACTTGTGTTACCATCGGTTATGTTAACCCATGTCTTAAATTACCCTGCAATACCAATCTTGCAATTTCCGTACGTTCAAAAATATACTCTATACTAGATATAAACTCCTTCCTTTTTTATTTCTTAACATAAACAAAAATGATTTCCCCTGAAGGAGCCACAACTACGTATTTCTGGAACGAGGTGTGAGATCAGGATCAAAGTCGCCGGCCTGTCATCTCCGATTTCATTTTAGGGGTCCGGAGGAGCCTAATTGTCAATAAGGAGCAGCTGCATTGACACCTGTGACACCGCTCTGCCCCGAACGCGCTCTCTCTCTCTCTCTCTCTCTCTCTCTCTCTCTCTCTCTCTCTCTCTCTCTCTCTCTCTCTCTCTCTCTCTCTCTCTCTCTCTCTCTCTCTCTCTCTCTCTCTCTCTCTCTCTCTCTCTCTCTCTCTCTCTCTCTCTCTCTCTCTCTCTCTCTCTCTCTCTCTCTCTCTCTCTCTCTCTCTCTCTCTCTCTCTCTCTCTCTCTCTCTCTCTCTCTCTCTCTCTCTCTCTCTCTCTCTCTCTCTCTCTCTCTCTCTCTCTCTCTCTGTTCCAGAGAACCGCGAGCGAGACCGTCTCCGGGAGTGACGAGGCATGCCAATACTAAAAAGGTCGCAATTTATGAAAGGCCATGACACCAGAGCGCTGATCAATGCACAGGCCTCGAATGCAACGCCGAGATTGATTCAATAGGTGATATTGTTCCTGGAGATCTGCAGACATGCTGGAAGGTGTCAAGGAGGGGGGGGGGGGGCGCATGCTCAAGTGAAAAAAAAACAGCCAATTCTAAAGGATTTGCGTCAGTCAGACGAGGTGGTTGGACGGTGATGGGGGGACCCGACTGACCCCAGCGGGGTGATGCATGCTTGTCAGGCGGAGACAGGTTTAAAGTGCAGACAACAGGAGGAATATTATATTATGGTGAAACGCCACCTCGCTACCCAACTGCCTCTCTCCACTCAGGCGGTTTTATTGCGCCCGCGTCGTAAAGCAGGGACAGAGAGATGTGTGGGATTCTGATGAGATGATCCAGACACCTCTGCCCCAGCGCAGGTGAAGTGCATTAGGTTACTATGCGGGGGCCCCACACATTGCGCTACACTCATCACACTATCCTGACAGTGACTCAAGAAGCCCAGGATCACCGCTAGCAACAAAGATATAACCAGACCGTATGGAGAACATGAATAATATAAAACAATAAGCAGCTGTTTGTGTTTTGCATAATGGATATTATTCTTGCCCTGAATAAGAGCAAAATGGTTCTTCCCAGTTCTTAATTCTTTTTAATGGTTTTGCTTTCAATATTTGCCAAAATAAAAGTAAGATATGCACCCTGAGACAAAGGTGCAAACACTGACCACACACGGCCTCCGCTGACTCCCTTTGGACATTTGGAGATGTAGTTGACCAGTGTCCATGTCTCTACAGAAACAGAGACAAACAGGGACAGGAACACTAAAGCAATGTCTGAAAGGGACAGAAAGACTCCAGGGTATCATGAATAAATGATAATGCTCCGAAAGCAGGCATTCTTTTGTGTTGTGTAGTGTTTGGGAATGGTGGCAGAACCACAAAAACAAACTAATAAATAAGTAACTTGTTCAAAAGGTGCAAGCTGTTGTTAAGTCTGTGTGACATACAATCAGACTCCAGCCATGCAAATGTACAGAATGTCTGTTATTCTTTCTTTTAGGACTCGCTTTGTTGTGTGTTCTCTCTTTTTTTTTTTTGCTTCCCATTTTCTTAAATTTACTTAAATTAAGTGTATTGTTTAATAGCACGTTGTGTTATGGAGGAGCGGCGTTACACTTGAAACGGTACATTTGATTATCATGACGGCTAACGCTCTCACCCGTCAACAAGATGGGAAACCTTTCATTTTTGATAAATTACACTGTGATTATAAATAAATAAACACTACTGATGATGTGAAATAAATCCAATTTACAACGCAGAAGATAATCAATACATTAACCTGCAATCCCCCTGGTGGAGCACCTTTAGTCGACAGTACAGTGTGTGCTGGTTGACTTTAATTGCAGCAGTGTTGGATGCCGGAGCCGTGGGCAGACAATTGATAGTGGCCATTAGCAAATGATTAGGTGGACGGAGATGAACTCTCCCACATTGATCTGGCCGGCTTACATTTCCGACTTTTCCAAGTAAATGAATGAATTCACCCGCCAACCAATAATGCACAACTTCATATTCATGTTTCCGCCATCGTGGACACAGAGAAGCTAACATGGCGCTGAAGCCTGATTTTGAGCCAAATCTTCACCACTTATGCGAGCAAACGCAGCGTTCTAAAATGGCTTTATGAGGTTTATAATGAGACAGGGATTGTGGGGGTGAAACCGCCGGCTTCCTTTCGCACTGCTTTCTAGACACGGCGAAGCCTCGAATATATAAAAGGATCTTCTTTATCACCTCCAATTATTGAGAAGTGTTGTCGTTTGAGCCATCTGAACCAGCGAGTCTGCAATGTGTTTACTTCAAGTGACTCATAAGCTTTTAAGTTTGAAATTCTATCGCACTAAAAACAAAATGACAGATTGCACAGGAGAAATCCTAACTTTTCAACAATAACAAACAGAACATTTTTCTTCCCATTGAGCTGCTAAACACTGCCAGCTGCTTTATGTCATCTTCTTAAGATGGTAGCGTTTCTTAAAACCCAACTGTTTTAACGACACTCAATCAAATTAAAAAGTTCACTGTTGGATGTTGAAGGTGACGGAATTACTCCGCTCACGTGTTGTTCACCTTCACGTTTCCGTTATTAAACTCACCAGTGAGCTGCGCTCAGGTTGTTTGTCCATGTTCTAGGGCACACGGGTAGGCGGTAATCAAATAGAGGAGAACTGAGTGTGTGGTGTCCTCAAACCTAATTTGTCTGCGTGCAGCTTATGACCCCGTGACCTTTGACATTCCAACCCAACTGGCGAGGGAACCAAATCATTTATTTACTTTGTCGAGACATAAGCCAGACGAGGGGATCTCAGCCTCATGGCAAGAAACTTTGGAACTTAAAAAACAAACAACTAAAAGCCAATTTCAGAATGTAAACAGCCGCGTCTAAAAGACGACCTCAGCCGGGCCCCTTCCCGAGTAATAATCGGTATTGATTCCTCAAGAAACATCTTCACCTGTTAAAATCATTTTGTTGATTTCCACTGAGCTTGATCAACTATCAATTATTTAGACAATTACTTGCCGTGGCAGCAAATACGCGTCAATAAAACATTTTGTTCAACCTACGACAAAAGCCCATGGGTCCGGATATACATTTCACTGCATCAGCTATTTACTTGGCATGTTCACAAAGAATCTCTTGTGCTCCGCCAGTGGCGTTAATCGAGCGTCATTTCTGGGGGTCAAAGGTGAAGGAAGGAGAGGACGGAACCTAAGAGAGCACTTACATGTATGACAGACCTTAATGACACAAAAGCAGCAGGCCGCCCTCCCTCCCTCTTCCTCTCTCCTACTTTATGGCTTCTTTGCTAGTTTCTAACCACGTCTCTAGAGGATTACGCAACGGTGGCTTTCCACATATCTTTTTTTCCAAGGGCTTTACTTGTGCAGCTCCACTTACACTTTACACAAACTCTCAAGGCACACCCAACATTAAAAACTAGTTTTTAGGAGTTGACGGTGCCTCAGTACAAGCAATTGATCTCCAGCGCTCTAGTTCTCCTGCTGAGCTCCCACTGCTTCTTCAACAGTGGGCCTGCAGCATACACACATGTGCTGCTACTCAACTGCTGTTGTTTCCCCTCCTCCTCCGTCTCCTCCTCCTCTTCTTCCTCTCCCTTCAATCTTCTCCCTAAAATAGACCCAGCGCTGGGCCTCTGAACGTTGGGCTGTTTCCTTCCTCCCATCTTGTCCACGCCAGTTAGAGGGTTGCAGCTGCTCTCACGCTGACCACAGTTTCCATTGCTCATCACTGTTTAACTCCCGGACCCCCTTCTGGTGTCCATTACCAAGGCTAACTTCCCCAGATGTAACACAGCTATGACCTGCAGCAGCCAAAACAACTGCAGGGAATCCGCTGAATGCCGAATGCTCGGTTGTGGGCTCAGTGGCAGTCCAAAACTGCAACAAAAAATGAAGCCTATATTATTCTTAAGTAGTTCAAGGATGATTTCCATATACATTGAGTCAAGACAGTGTTGCC
Source organism: Apeltes quadracus (assembly GCA_021346845.1). NCBI lineage: Eukaryota > Metazoa > Chordata > Actinopteri > Perciformes > Gasterosteidae > Apeltes > Apeltes quadracus. The sequence continues at coordinate 6,809,005 of CM037931.1, forward strand.
TGTTTCAGCTGTGGATGCTTTGAGAAAGAATGTGCAAGATTTGATTCTGCATCAAAGGTGATTTTCCATTGCAGCTGTGCTCTCAGTGAGTGGATGAAGCGATCAATGCCATGTGTTTCCTCTCACTTTATTCATAGTTATTCTAAATAATCGAGGATTTATACACTTTATTTCCGTCTACGAGCCACACGGATTAAAACTCACACTAATCACAGATGGAGAGAAAACTTGATCCAAACATAACCCCAGATGCACCCACGGTTGCAGTTGGAAGTTCATCTATTGCCAAATTGCTCATCAACACTTTTAGTATCAAGTGTTGGCTCAGATTTGAGCATCCACAGCCAAAAATAAATCTAACCTCTGTAAGTAATGCATAGTGGATGAGGGGCTGCTGATGGTCATTAGATTTGCCACGCCGACCGACACCACTGGCTCTGTTTGCTTCAATTAGGATCCCATTCTAGTCCTGGATAATGCATTCCTACAAATCACTCTGTCATTAATTCACCCTGAAGTGTCAGAGAAAGGGATGGTAAGACGAGCAAAGAGAAAGAAGCAGGAACCGATTCATGCTGCTGTACTATGCATCCCGAAAAGAAAAAAAAAAGCTTATGGGAGAGACAATGAGTTGTGGGATGCGACGCCACAGTATTTTTGATTCACATGATAGGCTTATTAATCACAGTAATGAATCACGAGATGGTTTGGAGAGCAGCGGAATCGGGGGTAAACAAATGCAGATAAGTCGATGATAAGGCCGCCTGGGACATGCATAGAAAAAAAAAAGAAGAAGAAGAACAGAGGGAACAATGGGAGACTACAGTGACTTCTTGCCACGTACTGAAAATCCAGTGTTGTCAATTTGCATCGCCTTGTTTGCTGCTTCTACATCGCCTTGTTTATTCACTTATTCTTGGATGACTTGCTTTATAATATGGTAAAAAGCAAGTTCTGCATCTAAGTAATTACACTGTAATTGATGAGCTAATAGACATGTAAATTATGCAGTAGCGTGTTGGCAGCAGTGTAGAAAATAAAGTTATGTGCTGTAAAATTATAAACTCCAGCTGCCACGCTCCTGAACAGGAGTCATAAATTAAACACACAAAAGTGGAATAACTGAGATTGGATTTGCTCTGCACTTTACCCGACGGTGATAATATTCCGTGCCGTTCCTGGATGCTGCGTCTTTTTTGCAAACAAACCGTTTCCAGTTTTTGCAGGTTGCAGATCCATGGGGACCAGAGGGGTCCAGCTGATGAAGCCTGTGGTTGTCACGGGGTCACGAGTTCAATTGACATTTACGGTCCCCAAAATTCACTCGCATTACTGCAAGGTCCTCTGGGTAAAGCCGTGTGTAAACAGCATGTAGGCATATGTTACTGCCTTTCCTACTGTCACAGGATCTAGGTTGAATCCCTTTTTTCATAACTATTTGAGCACAAACGATGCGTGCACCAAAACTGTATCTCTGTGGGAACGGTGGTTTAAACACTACGGCCTCTCAATGATCGATTCCATTCCTATATATTTTGTACAGTGTAAATGTATCGTCTCAAGCGATAGGCTACACAATATTAAAAGCCCAGACCTGTTAGTGGCACCGAGAGTGGATGCATGATTACAGCCCTGGCATCAGAGGCGTCACCGGTACAGCCTGACAGCCTGTCGAGCCCTCACACCGTTCCTCTCAACGTCCCAGTCCTCCTCTGCGCTCCTGTACGTAATTACAGTGGTTAATCTTCAGGTTCCCCCCTAGTCTCCTGCCCACTCTCTGCCTTGCTTATTAGCTAGCCTCTTGCCCACCTGAGATTTTTGTCTTCTTCTTCTCCAATTTTTCCTCTCGTGGTAGCAGAGTTGTCCAATCAGGGGTTGCCATTGTTTATTGTGATAAGTTGGGATAATGAACAAATGACCTGCCACCTGGAGCACTTAGAGCCCGGTGTTAAACTCAGGTTATAAAAACCTCTTCCAGCTCTATTGATTTACTGGCAACATTTGATTGTACCCGCGGGGCAGGGGGCCTGCAAGGCTGCACAGAGCTCTTACTGTTTTACAGTCCTTATTACACCAAACAAATAAATCTCCTGACCATTAATTCACTGCCTGTGCCCTCACTCTCTAGACTGATAGGCCGAAACTCTGAACAGATTCAGGCCGCTCGGCAGAATCAGCCAGATAACTAGGTAGTTAGAGGCCATGTTTCTTTTCCGTGGGCCCCATTCCATATTGGATTAGCAGACCACAGACAACTTTGAGTGTTCTCGGAAGATTTTATGATTGCTTAGGACAACTACATGAGGAAATGATTTGAGATGGGCTCTCCGGGTTTTCAGTCATTATTTCAATATCCTGTGAAGCTCTTTTACGATGCCCCAACGGTGCTGTTTTGGCCTTTTCTCCCCCATATACAGAACCAGGGACGAGGTAGTTAACAAAAGCCAACCGCGGGGAGACTCAGACCATTTTTACAACGGAAGGCAACTGTAAACACTCAGGGGGCCCGACAGATGGAACTGAGAAGAGTGTTGCATTGGTCCCAGACCAAAGGCTGAATCAGTGATACATTCAGCCCGGATGGTAATTTGAGAATGAGGCAACCTTCTTGTAAAGCATTAATAAAGGGCTGTCCAATGAAATGAAAGCTCCACGGTTTAACTGTTCTAACGTTAGTGTTTGTTAAGAAGGTTTGAGAAAAAAAAAAGCTGTTGACTGCAATAGTGCTGTAAAATGGGTGATGCTGATGATTTATGGCATTGGACCGGTCTGTGCACCTTCAAACTTATTCGCCCTCTCTTCTTTCACCCACACACACAAGCACACACCTCATCACAGCCCCTCCAGATCTCAACGTATAAACTGTGCTAGAATGAGGAATAAGCTGCAACACAAGTAGATGAAAGATTCCCTGATTAGTTCTTGCCGTCATGTTTACCGTAGCAAGAATCACTACCATACCCAGCGATGGTGAATATGTAACGTAGGTTCAAATGCACTTTCCATCCTGCCCACTGGTTCCCCCGTGGAAACTAACCGATAATTGTCAGCATATGTGCAACAGGCCCACATTCTGTAGCTTCACTCACATATTGCACACACACACACACACACACACACAAACCAAATCAAGTGGATAATCTTCAGAGAGAGTCACCTTCAAACGAAAGGCTGCCAAAACCTTGCTCACCGCAGTGACCGGCCCAGATTAAACAGCTTGGTTAGAACGCACCAGCACACTTGAAGAAACACGTTGACCATACACAGGGTGCATCGCCCGTTCGGTTCTGATGTGCTTATCATCAAACAGAGACCAATGCTGCAGGAGAAAGATGCCTGCTTATCCTGCTGGACCCACCGGCCGCCGCATGAAGGTGGCTTTGAACCCTTAAACTCTTCTGGTTGTACAGAGGAATCCGTACCTGGAAGGTATGGGAGATGCTGGCATGCGCCTCTGAAACCAATTTAAGGATAAATTATTTTTCCCTCGTGGCCAAACACGACATGTAAATATTCATACACATGCTAGAGTGTGGTTATCATCCGTCAGCATTGCATGAAAATATTTACAGACAGCATAATCCGTTTAAACCTTGCAATAAACTCAGGACTAGATCAAATGTAGTTCTCCTTCTACACTACACACCACCAGGAGATTTATGCAGTCATGATGTGCTTAGTCAGGTCGGTCTATTCGCTGGATAAAAGACAAGACCAACAGACCAGCTAATCCGCCCAATATTCTGTTAATCTGACAGGCCGCGTTAAATAATGAATATGTACATTATCACTGAGGGAGGTAACACAGGGGAAACAGTGGATCACTTTTCATCTGATACGTGGACATGGCGGGTCTGTTATCAGCGTCATTTCTAATGAGTTAATTCACAGGTGGGTGAACAATAATGGGCGGTGAGTACGTGTAATTAGGACAAAGGTAAAGCCATCTTGATCAAGAGCAGAAAGTACTTTCTGCAATAACGGTTTTCAAGAATAACCTTTAGTTGATGTGTACACTTGTGTACTTGCATGTGTGTTGCATCGACGTAGCTATGATTCTGCAAACGGTCTAATTACCGATCTGGAACAATATGACCCATGAATGATAAATGAGCGCATGCATGCTGCCTCGTCTCGTCAGCTGTAACAGCAGTAAATTACTTTCCAGCCGCAGATGGTTCTATCGGTAATCTACTTGAGCTCCTTCTAGGGCAGCGGTTCAAATTAAATGCACATTTGATTGTTTACTTATTGACAATTGGGGATTTTTCTTCTGATCCGAGGGAACATTTGACGGTTTTGGTTGACAGCCATTTGGACATTTTTCACACCAAACAGCAAACCACAACATTTCTACTGTCCAGGAACTAATTGCACACATCTCTCGTCGTCCTGGTGCCCCATCCCCCCTCATTGCACCCTTTTGCATTCTGTTTCCTTCAGGGAGACGGGTCCGGCTTTACCTTTCAACCACAACACGCTACCTGTCACCGCGTGGAACACACACACACACACACACACACACACACGCTCATCCCTGAGCGTGGTGCGAGAAGCATGTGACATCTGTTCTCTCTCCGGTGGGCTCCTCATGTCCTCGACCTCATCCACATGGTTTCTGAGCACCTGGTAGGGAGGAGGGTGACAAGGAACGCGGTGAAGAAAAAAGGGGATTAAAGGGGTCTCTGTGTGGATGTGTGTGTGTGTGTGTGTGGATGTGTAGCGAGCGAGCGGTCAACCACAACCACAATCAGTCAGGAGGACTGCTAGCACCCTTCCTCCCAACACCCCTAACTTCTCCCCGCGCGCCCTTGACCTGAGTTTGGTAGTGTTTGACAGCGTAGGTCCTTGTTGTCACCAGCTGTGCCTACACACTGTGCCAGATGCAGAGAACGTAGTCCGCCGCGAGGTGGAGAGAAATCAAAGGGTGGAGTGATATAATATGCTGTGCCGTGTACACGCACGTTGAAGGATACCGGGGACGTTCACGTGACTTCAGTGGTTCGGGTACGTTTGGAAGAAGGGGCAGGGAAAATGCCAAGCTAGAAACATCAAAGCAGGGGAAGTAAATGCAAACTCCGAAAGCGCTCCTGTGGTAGTGCCCTTGAGCAACACAACTGCGTGAGTCGCACTGCTAAGCAGCAAGCAGAAACCATTACTTTCACCACTAGAGCCCAGGAAGCATCGCTTCAAGATGCAAGGAAACAATACTACTTAGTCTACACTGAAGCGGGCAGAAGGACTCCCTGAACAAAAAAATGTCGATACATTGTCACACCTGTATTCTCTAAAGCCGTTCCCCCGCTCTTTAATGTGTTGTAGATGGTAATTACCAAACGCAGTGAGCACCTAGACATTTGTGGGTGTCCTATTCAACACTTATCTCGCCAATTAATGAATAAAAGTCGGATATTTAGTCCGGTTGTTGCTCTAGATTCTGTCTCTAACAACACTATGTTTCTTTTTATGTCTGTTTTGTGCTATAGGCAACTAGAGCAGCGAAAGCAAGAACTGAAAGATGCTATTAAGGGAAACTACAGACAAAACCTTTTAACATAATATCGTCATTTCATCCATTGTTATGATAAAACATTTTAAATACAACCTCTCTAACCAACTTGTGTTATTTTAAATTCTTGCACAGGCTGGTGTATTAGGATGAAGTCTAGTGTAACCTCATTTTTCCATGGTGTGAGAAGTGTAGCTGCCTGAAGCAGACTCTGCGTCTGTTTAGCACATTGACTCTGCAGGGTCACGGGTTCATTGGCTCAGAATCAGTTCCCTAACAGCCTTCTCAAATCATTAAGTAACGAAGTGGGTGCCATTCAAATATAAATGCATCCACAAGCCAGGATTCTTTCATGTTTCAAATCCTACATACACTTGGAGGCTCCTCGGAGCCAATACACCTATCAAAGCCTTTCCCAACATCTGTTTTCACCCTAAAAAAGTAGCTGTACACCAAAGTGTTTTACAATGCGTGGGCTACAGTGACGTTATGCCTGCTTTTTTTCCCCTAATTTGTTAATTGATTATTGCCTAATCTGTTGAAGATCCTGGCTCAGAGCCCTTTTGAATGTGCAAGTGTGTGTTTGACTGGGCTATAAACACACAAACGCGCAGTGAGATAAGCAAAACCCCCGGATTCAGGTCTCTTCATAGTTGCCAATTATTGTGAGTGCAGCCACCACTGACCTTGGCACACATATCCGTAGCAAGTCCCTTCCTGCTCCATCCGACCCTCTCATTCTCTCTCTCTCTCTCTCTCTCTCTCTCTCTCTCTCTCTCTCTCTGTCTCTCTCTCCTCCCCTGGCCCGCAGCTTATTGGGGGGCCTGGAGCCAGCTTCCCATCTCAGACAGGCCCTAATCTGGGAGGCAAATGATAAGGCTGAGGTTTACAGGAGGGGCTTTGCACACTCACCCAAAATTTGCATTTAAAGGCCCTCAAGTAATCTTTAGGCTTATTTAAATCTCAGCAAGACACTAGCGAGAAAGAGGGAGTAGGCGAATTCTGCAGATCCACCTCCGATGCTTCTTTCCCCTGGTAGACCAAAATCCCCAGTATGGATGAGCGGGGATGTGGACTGCTTTTCCTTTTCCTCGCAGCAGCGTGTCTGTGTATTATCAGTGGCCTTTAATTGATTGGGAATTATTTCCTTTCTCTCCACAACCAAATGAAACCGCTACATGGGACACAACTATCATTGTAAAGCAGTTGGTGAAAGAAATGGCAATTTTAGAGCCATTGATATTGGCTGAACTTTTTTGTTCGTCCAGGTTGTTTTACATTCATTTGTCATAGATGTGTTTTTTTTAATGCACTGTTAATGTGATTATAATTCATTTAAGGCATATTTGCATGCATTGTGCACAAGGATGGATGCTGCATTACCACATGAGCAAGATGTTATTGCCAAGCGGGTTCTGTTCTATTTTATTATTATTTTAAAGCGTCCTTAAAACTTAGTATTGCCTCCTCGGTTTCGTCCGACTCTCTGCATTTTCTAGCGTCAGTCAGAATAATTCATTCAACGAAAAGCCCAAAACGGAAAACAAAATCATGAAAACACCATACACGAACTGACACACCACTTGAGTATATTCTGTCCCAGTTTTTGTTTTAATGTGCGCATATTTAACACCTGCTGCAGTGGTAGAAGTTACTGTATCGCCGTCAGCATATGCGCCATAGTGTACTGGCAGTATGTCTACCATAACAGCACAATGCTTCTGCCCAGCCAATTCACCTCAGCGTCTGGAGGGAGGGGGGTTGGGTGGGGGGGGGCGTTATTTCCAGTGGGTCATCCAGCGCATCCAGAAGGGATTTCAAAGATTAATCCTCACCTTTCCAACTGAATGTATGTAATTTGGTTTGACAAACACTACCCCTACGGGGACATTTTCTTCATTAATACTTGACAATGTGCCCTGCGTCTCAGGCCTGAGGAGACGGAGGGGGTGTGACGGACGAGACCATTAAAGTGACCCAGATTCAAGCCCTCGTTCTCTACTTTGCAAGCTTTTAACAGCGAAGAGCAGCACCTGTGATGCAGAGTTCTGTTGAGAAAGCAACAAAGACAGAGTGTTAACAGCCATTAATTCTGGCGAAACAGACGGGACACAATCTTATGATCCTTTCAGGCTGTAATATGCACTTAAATATTAAAGAGGGCTGAGGAGGGTCCGGGGGTAGTTTTTGAAGACCTTGAAAAAATGTGTGTAACAACCTTGGACACAATACTAGCCAACCTAATTAACACTCTTTTACCGTTTTCAATCCACAGTCAGAGGTGTTCATCCAATGAAGTTCACAAAGGGAACTTAAAACATTAGCCACAGTTCAATTTTGCCAAACACAGGCACATTTACAGTGATGCAAACGTGCCCGTGTGTAGAGGGCTCGACGTGAACACCAAGGAAAATAAAGTTGATATTTGGGCGGAAAGTGGAATGCCTTAGTTGTCCAATTGGCTAACGAAAAGTAACTGTGATCGTCTTTACGGGCCGACACCCAGAAGATATGCAATGGAGATATCAGTGTCCATTCAATCACAGTGAACAGCTCTTCTGCTGACTTCTCCGCCGGCACAGTCCCGCCCTTAAGAGAGCCAACAGCTGACCGAGACCGAGGCCAGATGGAGATACATTATGTTGGGTTCATGTGCCATACTGTAAACAATTGTATTGGCTGAAGGTAACATACAACCTTATAATGATGGGTTTGAATCGAATTCCATTAAATTCCTTCTCTGGCGAGAAAGTTTAATAGATACCGCTGTCCTAGGGAGATTATTTTACGGCAGTAAAACGCATAATAGAAAGAGAATAATGACTTGGTTAACTTCCTAACTCAAACAGTTATTACCTTATGAAAGATAAATGAAATTGAAATAAAATGTAATGCTCCTTTTGATTGACTTTTGAAGAGTGTGTTTTGGGGAAAATAAGCATGAATATATTAAGAATAGTTTTTTATTGATTTAAAAGGTCAATACTTTCAGGAAAGTCAAAACAAAAAAGGTTTTCTTCCTCCACCAGAGGGAAAAATAAACTCTACTTTGGGAAATAAAAACTACAGAGACTCTGTATAGGCCAAATGACAAATCCTCCAGACTGACAATCATGAAGCCTGTTCCAAAGCTAAACCTGATGGATTTAATATTCTGCCTGATTTTCTCTTTTGCTTAACTCTATTCAAAGCCTGAAGACAGGTCAAATGAAGCTCATGCATACAAAAGCCGTCGCCCCGGGCAAAGATTTAAACAGCCCGGATGAGTCTCGAGGCTCGATGTAGCGAACAAAAAACCCCTTTGCTGCCATTTGAGCTCTGAGAAATATGAGGAGCAGGAGAAAAGAAAATAGATCTGGACGAAAGACCCCCCTCAACCTTCCCCACCCGCACCCTTTCTCCCCCCCACCACCACCACCAAACTACCAGTGAGCTTGGCTTCCCAGTCCCATTATGGAGCACCCTGTTCACTCTTCCATACCACGACCACTTCCTGCCCGCTCTAAACAATGCAGACTCCATTGTGGCTGCCGTAATGGTTGACTGCTTGACGCTTGACGGTGAGAGCCGAGATAGGGTGACACTTGACAGATGTGTAATTGCTGGAAGAGCTCACTGACAGGTGGATGAGCTTAAAGACACCTGATATGCCTCTGAGGCTGTTGACGCAGGGGATTACACCTCTAAGCAGCACTGGCTTCCCTGGGTGTTGTTGCTTTTTTTTTTGTTGTTTACTTCAAGGAAAAGAAAAAATATTACAATATTTGCGTAATTTATTCCAAGTTGAAATTGGTTGATTTGTCCGAGGCGAGATATGAGCCGAACATGACAGCGCAAAAGGTTAAGTCTCCTGCCGTAACCCTCATTTAATACATCCAGATGCACGCTTCTCCGTGAGGTAATGTGTGGCGTTGACACCGTTCCAGCGGGCTTGTAGAACCCGCGTTGAGGTGTGATAGCTTTGCCTGCCAGGTCAGCCCAGGTGAGGTGGCCATGAAAAGCCAGAGAACACTCCACCCATATGAAAGACAGGAGGTTGGATAAACATTCGCCCTTGATTGGAAGCTTTGGTGTGGGCTGCCATGTGGGGCGTGGTGCACTCGTACGTGTGGAACAGCGAGATGTGTGTGTGTGTGTGTGTGTGTGTGTATGCAGGATGGTGTTTTACGTGTGGGACTGTGATGCAAATGAACAATCTCCTTCAGTGCAGAGCGGAACAGCACAATGGCGGCACACCTGTCCATCATTCAACATCTCCTGTTCCGCCTCTTCAAGCTGTGAAAAAAAAAAAATCTTAGCTCACAGTCAAAGGGTTGAAAGCAAGAGAGGGGGAGCGAAGAAGGCACGCCTAGAGGCCGAGACATCCACTTTCCTTTTTCCTTGCCGACAAGACCACGTCACTACTGTTGCATTTGATAAATCGGAAGGAAATAGACCAACGCTTTTTTAGTGTGACCTCAATTGCACTGGTACAAACATCTCAGCTAACGTCTCATTTCACCAAGAAAGACACAAGAAGAGAAAAATAAACCGACAATATGTTTCGTACCGTTACGCATAGACAGCAAACAGAGATTCCGTGGTTATATAGAGGGGGGGGGGGGGGGGTGGCTCTAGCTGCACCCCAGAAGCTCGGCTCAGTTCATTGGGGGTGTTTTCACTTATAATTGGGGTAGCTTTCATCTCGCCTGCCAAAAGGCGCAGCAGTGTAGAAGAGCACCGAGAGGGAGCCATCGCTTCCTCTACTTCCTGGCCCCAGACAAAGGCATCCAGGCAGGCAGCCTGCTGAAGATGATGTATTTCTGATCAAAGAGCCTGGAGTTGTCAGCAGCCCGGGCTAGCGCAGCAACCTGATTGCTCACGGATAGATTTGTCCCTTTGATCAGACGAGACTCTGACTGCAGGCACTGTTTATGCAAAGAAAAGATGGCATGGCGAAACCCCATCTAGTGCTGTGAGGAAACAGGCGATGCGCTGGGGGAAGGACTTTAGCTTAAGGCTATTTTGGTTGACACAATATTACAGCATGATAGCTGTTATAATTACCGCTAATGAGATGACACTGCAAAGAGCCTTTTCTGCAACTTGTTGCTGTGATGCGCTGACAGCAGCAAAAAAAAAAAATCTTTACTTGTATATTACTCTTGAATACCTTATAAAATGCCGTGTCTAATTACAAATACATATAGCAGATACAAGAGCGAGACAATGTAATGTGCTTGAACAATTGGTACTTTTACAAAAGGATCAGTTAGCCACACTATGCATACAGCTTACACTGAGCGCAAATAACCGGTGGCTGTGGAACCAACGTGGACCTGAAGAGGCACATCATTTTTTTTAGAATATATTGATGTAAACTCTCATGGATAGAGTTCAAAATAATTGCACATGTGCTGCAGAGAAATAGTAATGTCATCAGCCGGTCGCTCCGTACCTACGAATCCCATTGTGACTTCAGCCATGTGTTGTTAGAGGCGAGCAGACATGCCTTCATTCAATTTGAAGCGTATTAATCCTTTGGTTGGTCTCCACTCTAAAGTTGGAGTCTTGAGAAAGACTGAACTCCAAAGAGGGGGTCTTCAGAATACTTTATGCCAAAGACATACAAAGACATTGCATGTGCTTGAATAAAACCAGTTTGAGCTAAATGCATTGAGAACAGAATTGTTTACATCCTCTTAATACTACCTTGACACAATCCACATGAATACATCTTTAATTGCTAGTGTCAAAATATTGCTTTGTTTGGAAGCCAAAGAGGGAGTAGTCAACATAGTACTTATCTGGTTTTCCTCCTCACTCTGCATATCGGAAAAGTTCAGGTGAAAGCTTTCAGGCGCATCAGCCTGTATAGTTTTGTTTGTCTTCCCGCTCGTGTTAAACATTAAAAAGGTACAGCTCAGCACGCCTCCCTGCGAGACACGTCAAAGTCAAGGTTAATTTATGGATCTTGAGTTTTAAATCCCTTTCATTTCTTTATTTTATTATGCGGGTGACAGGTGCTATTTACAGGGGTTTCAGGCACACACGTACACAGAGTGCAAGCCGGTAGAAAGAGGGCTGAGTGGTTATGTAAGCTGTGATTAACATATCTGACGGCTGCATTTGGGTCAAACACTGACGAGTAATTCAGGTCATTTCTGACAGCTGATAAAAACAGAAATCATCATGGCGGGCGGTGGGCGTAATTATGTATTTATGAGTGGGAGAGGACCTTGGGGGAAGCGGGCAGAGTGCCGCCTTGCTACTGTAATGACAGCTGATTTCCCTGTGTGGGTGTTTTTCTCAGCTCGCTGCCGAGCTTTTGCACAAGTTTACTGTATGTGCCTCCCCAGCCTTTTATGGACAATACAGGAGGGTTAAGTGTTATGTTATTAAGAGACGAATGCTCAGAGAGCAAGGCTAAGGAAAAGGAAAGCTTCTAGGTCTTAAACACGCTGCCATGGAGGGTCCTTTGACTACCACTGCTGGGGATTATGCTTTTGATAACGTTATACATGTGTATTTACATATATATACAAATAATATTTGGTGAATGTTGCCTTTATTTTATGTCAAAGTCCCTAATGTCTGTGTAGTACTGAAATACTAGAGACAGGGAAGTGAAAAAGGGAGGTTGAATACAGCCGGATGCAAATAACCTTGGAGTTAAATCAAAGCCATCTTCCAATCAAACCCCCACCGACGCTCTTCCTTTTCTCTGTCAATCCACTGTGACATTTGTGATACGGGCCACACACTCGATCTATTGCTGCTGCCTACTCCAATGGCCATGTAAAGTTTAATGAGCACCTTTTGTGGAGTGATATGAATAATGTATACATTACAGAGCTTTAAAGTGCCTATGGTGCATCTGTCTCGAGCATGAACGGAGAGACAAGTGAAAATTAAAAAGCCCGAGGGTAAAGAAGAGGGAAGGGGGAAGAAAAAATGAATAAAAGTTGGACAGTCACATAATGTAAGTGCGTCACGTGCCACTTCAAATGCAAAAGAGAAGTCAGCAGCGCAAGCACAGGGTAAACGGCGCCCCGCCCGCCCCGCCCGCCCCGCCAGACGGTCTATTTCTCGTCTGTTGCTGATCCGTGTCAACCTGCACTTTGCATCAGCACGTGAATATGCAGTGACATGAAGGAGACGGTTTCTTGAAAACGATCGAGAGCGCAGTGATGGGAGGAAAACACAGGTCAGTGTGAAGATGATCCCAGCACGGGACTCAGGTAACATTGATCCGTTATGTTTAGGAAAAAGCGTTGGCACTTTAATAACAAAACAGAGAAAACCGCAGAGGAAAGTGTCCTCTTTAAAGTTGACTGTGACTGAGGCGGAATGATACATTTTGAGATAATAATAAAAAAATTGAAATCCTTTAGGAGTTGTCTCTTATTAAAAAATAATCTACTCCGAGGAATGCTAATATTTTTTCAGAATAAACTCTTCAAAAGAGAGTTATCCAGGCCTTTAACATTAAAGAGCATTACAGCCATAGCGCTTCCCCTCCACCTCGCTTCACCCAATCCGCTCCCTGACAAACCCCTCGGCCAAAAACACAAAATTAGAATCCTCCTGCGTGTTTACCAGTACAGCCCCCCCTCCCTCTCTGACACACACACACACACACACACACACACACACACACACCACCCAAGCCTCATCCATTCAAAAGATTGGTGCATAGGCCTGTATCTTCTCAGAGATCTGCTTGCTGTTGAATAAGCAATGGAGCGTTCCCACTTCACTTGTCCACGCCAGGATGGCCTGAGCGACCCTTTCCCTCCTTTACCCTTTCTCCCCCCCGCCCCCATCATCTCCTTCCCTAACCCCTGTTTCCATCTCCGCAGATTGCCGCCCCCCCTCCCAACCTCCCAACCTCCTCCCCCCTCAGCCCTCGCTCTCAGCCGACATGGACACACAAAAGAAGGCTCCGGCTTAGTGGCCTTGTGATGGATGCATTTTCATAGGCCAATCTCTGTTATCTCGGAGAAGCAGGTCTCAGCCTCCATTCTCTCAGGGCTTTACAGTTTTCTCTCTGCCACTCACCCCGCCCACCCGTTCCTTCATTTTCTTTTCTTTTTTTCACCTCCTCCATGCATCCCTCTATCCTCCTCCACCATTTTCCCCGGAGGTCACTAATTAATACCCCGGAGCATTGATGCTGACCCCGTGACCCCCCGGCTTGAAAGCCCTGATCGTCCACATTGAGCATCCAAGCCCTTGTCCCAGCGTTTTCACCGAGGCCTGAGTGGAGAGGCCTGGACCCCCTCCAAGGTCAAGGACTGGCTGACATCGGGCCCCAAAACAATAGGAGGCCCTTCCTCTGCGCATCCCCATGGACTCCCCTAGCGTTGTCCCTCTTTGGATTGATTGGCTTTGCAGCAACATCTCCAAGTCAATCAAATTTGTTCATTTAATGCAGATGCGTCCACTTAATTTCTCGCGGACAATAGATATAATGGTTTCAGACATTTAAATTTAGCTTTAGACAAGTATTGTCTCTTTTTGATGTTTTTATCAATATTTCATTTCATTATCTCAAAATATATACTTAGAGACGTGTGTATTTGTAACTGATTGGAACTAGTGAAGGTGCCAATTGTATGCAAAGCTTTTATTTACAGTACATTTACTGCTAAAATATTGAGTGGGGCAATAAAATAATCATCAAAAAGGAAAAAACTTCTGGACTTCAACATCACAACGTCACAACCTTGATTCACCTCCAAATAGGAATTGCGGAGTTAAAAATCTCTCTCCAATAAGCTTCTTCATTTTCTGCTCACCCTGCAGATTGCAGCTCCCTCCTCTGATGTATCGTATATCTCTCTGTTTTTCCTGCGTGGCTCTTTTTTGGGCCTAAGGTCAGAGGGTGAAATAAAGCAGACCCCATTTTGAAACTGACAGGGTCTCCGAAGCCTGAACCCGAGGGCAGTCCCCCCCCAGCCCCGGCCTGACAGAGGCCGCGTCCGACAAAGGTGCAGTTTGTTACGAGCTTCTGAGGGGGAAAAAAAGAAACACAACAGGGAGGGTTATTTGGTGTTCTTTTGACCCCTTAAGCCCTCTGAGATGAAAAGGCTTTCAATTTTTACCAGTGGAGAAGGACCACTTCAGCACAGAACACCACTATGGGCTTCAAAGCTCAGCAGAAATTTTAATCAGAGACAAATTACTGTATATTGTTTGGTGTACGATGCCCCATCGCCTCATTCTGAGGGGGCAAAGGGGAGCAAAATAGTGCAGCATAGCACAGGCGATAAATGACGTATGCTTGTTGATAGTGAGGAAAAGCTTGTACGGTCAGTGTCTTTTTTAAACCATGAAAATTCACTGCGAAAGTATTTAGTTGTGAAAGGTAAAACAAAAAAAAAAAGTGAAAAGCCTGATGGGCTTGCATGTATCTGCCATCTTAAATCATGCAAGGTGAAGGCCAACTTCAATACCGCAGCATTGTGTCGAATAAAAACATATCACCTACAGCACAAGGATGAGTGAAAGAAAACACGAGCACACGGTGCCTTATGCCATTTACTAAACATTTTATCAAATTTTACAAAGCCTGCTTAATATTTAAAGCCTCGGTCGCGCAGCCTAATGGTCTCGAGCAGAAATAAGCGATTCAGGGGTCAATTGTTTTATTAAGATTAATGAGGGGGTGCGAGAGGGTACGTCATATCTGGGCTGCTTTCCTTCTTTCTCTGAGCACCGGCGAGGCATATTAAAAAGGAGTGAGTACGGTTTGCCACTTAGCTTATCTGCGTAAGTGGCTTATGGATGTATTTATCCAGGACACTTACGGTACTCCTTTTTTTCATCAATTCATTTCTTTTCATCGAGTGATGAACTTACTTAGAATGTATTAAGGAACGCGCAAGAATGTAAGATTAACATAGAGGGGGAAGAAGACATATTCTGCATCATTGGATGAGACAACTGTTTACAACCCCTAAAAGTACATTTAGAATGCTGGAAATGAAGCCCAGAGTAGTGGTTGTTTATGACAAACGTCCGTCTACAGTCGACCCAAACTCCCCGGACTCTGACCGACCGGTGCATCTTTTGTCAAAAATAATTGTCCAATCTGATGCATTAGATGAAGGAAGCAGATGGAAGCAGCGAGTGGGCGGTGACAACCGAGAGACGGTGGGCGGTCATCTCCGCAGACATTTACACTCCTTCAGCCATAACCCCCAAACCATGCTGATGTCATTGTTGTAATTGCTTTGACACTTGAAAGCTGGCTCTAATCCTGTTTGGACAGTGACTTAAACTGTATGGAAATAAGGGACACATTAGGTTACGTCCACCCGTGCATCTGTCCCTGCTGGCAAGGACAACATCTGCTGGTGCTGCGTGAGACCGGTGTAAATGAGAGGCCAGAATTCATTACAGCACGCGTTTCAACAGAACTGTTCAAAAAGAATTGGTTTTCCTTTGGATGGAATCGTCTTTAAATGGTACACAGATAAAATCCCTATTTTAGCCCTCAAGAAGAAGAAGAGTGTTAAAAAAAAATATTTTTCCTCTTCTCGTTTCCGGTTGCAGAAGAATGGGAGGACTTACTGTAGGAACGGTTTTAACATCTGCTGAGACGTGTAGAGATTAAAAGGGTTGCGGTTAAACGATGATCTATGGCTGTCAAGAATGTATAGCACCGTAATGAATTCAAGTCAAAGCAACAAAAAAAAAACTAAAATAGATTGAGAGGAAATGTGATCCGTGCTGCCGGAACAGCCTCGCGCTGCATACTGGTCGCATCGCCGGCTCGGAAAACAAAGCTGTCACACGACAGTAGGTCCAGGGGGGTCACTTCCTTTCCACTGGACTGCCTTTTTTTCTTCTTCAGGCGGAGCATAATGTGGACAATGTTGTAGAGGGCCATCTTCAACCACCATCTTCAACAACAAGCGAGCCTTTCATGTGCGTGTCTCTCTCTCCTCGCCTCAGCCCTTCCGTCCTCTCCGGCACGCCCGCATGCACCCTGACACGTTGACAAGCCGGGGCCGAGTCAATGTTGTGGTTGACCTGGGAGGCCCGGCCGGAGAGGTTCGGTTCACAAAGTGAGAGGCGGACAACAGAGTGCATGAACTAAAATGCCCCGAGCCAACCTTCAGCTTTAGTCAACATCTGCCAGCGGGCGAGGTTAGAAGACAGGAACGGTTGAAACGGACATGGAGACTCGCCGCTGCCCAGACAACCATTGTGCTTCACTGGACCAGGTTAAACCTACATTGAACTATAGCCACGTTTCCACCGCAGGAACTTTACCCCGGAACTAGGAACTATGGGCTGGTACTCGGTGTGTTTACACCGCAGGAACCAGGGTCTAAATGAAGTTCCGGGTAAATATTTCCCCCTCGAAAAGTCGCTGCTGGCGAGGTAGTCATTTTTCAGAGTTCGGTAACTTTCGGGGGTGTCACTTGTGCACTGCACATGCTGATTGGTTGAGCTCACGCCGACATGATGCCCTTATGTTAGCTAACGTTAACGATGCGCTAACGTAACGTTAGCGTATCATGAAGGCGGTTAGCTAGCTACGCTAGCTCCTTTTTAACTAGGCGCCAGGTGACTTCTTCTTCGCCCCTCTAAAACAGCAGCTGCTGATGGCAGCGCAGCGCAACTTTTTTTAAAGCGGCGAAGAAGAACTGTGTCAGAGATGTCAGAACTTTATATATATGTCAATGGAGCTAACCAGTAAATGGATTCCTATTTCTATTAAAGTATGTGGTGTCTGATCGGTGGGCGCTTCCTGTTCGTCGCAGACTGGGACTGGGAGGAGCAGTCGAACGCAGTTCAACGTCAACAGACTAATTTACAAAATCTGCCCGGTACTTTAAAGTTCCTATGAAAAAAGTTCCTGGGATAAATAGTGGTAATTGCGGTGGAGACGCGGCTTATGTTGTAGATAAAGGCCATTTGCTTTAAATGTGCTCGTGGCATATGGACCATTCATTTATTTCCCAATAATTCATAAATGACTGAACAAAGGGTCCATTTCGATACTTAATGTTTAAGCTTTTTGAAATAGAAAACTGTTGTTATGGATGTTGAAGACCATTTTTACGTGGATTCTTTTTGGGAGAAAACAGTTTTTTAAACTAAACTTTTTTTAAAGTTTAAATTGTGTTTGAAGATAAAGTACAATCCAAGTCAAAAACACCAGCCCCAACTGCTGTGTTATACAGGTGTGTGGCTTTAAAAAGAGAGTGAAACAATAAACTCAGGCATGGCTAGGGATAATAGTATGTAAATGATCAATATTTCTAATTGCAGAGAGGAATGATTGCAATGATTATGTTGACTCTCTAATGAGTCCACCTGTTGGCTTCCCGCAGAAAACAATTTTCCACTTCAAGAAACACAGCGTATGTAAACTCTTACAAAATGTAGAACCAATGGAAGGTCTGCCGTGCTCTGGCAGCTGCAGCCTGCGATTAAGCCCCATCCGGCGATAACTTGAATACAAATCTGACAAAACAGTGTCTATTTCCCAAACAAAACGTGCGTATTTTTTTTAACAAAACAAAAAGTTGTGCAGCACATCGGCAAAACCTTGAGCGCCCATTTCTATAACTATGAATTTTTGGGAATCTGGAACGCAACCTCGAACAGAGAAACCTGTGAAGTTAGATACTTTGTTTCTAAAGTCAGAAGGAGCCCAGTGCAACTGCTTACTTCAAAAGGCTTGTCCAGTAATTCAGGAGGACAGTTATTGATCCGACCCTTCAATGAATCGGGGATTGATAACTGGACACTTCAAAATGCACTTTTATGTCTTCTGACTTTGAAGATCTTCTCTCCCATCTTTCCAAGGGATGTTATTCCACACAAGCGCCTCTTTAATGTTAGAAACCCACGTCCTGCCCTGGTTTCACCAGCGTTTCTCTCGTCATTCACTCTGAGCATGTTGTTGTGTTTCTTGTCCTGAATGTTAAAACGGTTGACAAAGGGCACCTTTCTTATACTTCCGTTGAGGTTGAACAGGTCCCAGGGAAGGATCGGATCAGGTGTAGTGAAAGGAGAACTCCGGCCTCTGTATCTTCCCTTTATTACACCGGTGCCGCCTGCCAAAGCCATCGTCCTCCCTCCCGCACGGGGGGGGGGGCCTCTCTGACCCTCAACATCTGTCCCGCTTTACCCCTCTGACGGTAGAGAGGCGGCGTGTAAGACGGGCACGCTGCAGCAGTGTGCGGGGTTTACAAACTGTTTCCAGACATCCCCAAGTGCTGTCATCCGTAATTTTGTGCATTTAGTCGTTCAATTTATCTGTCCGCACTTTGCTGCAACTAATCACAGGTGTGTTTGCGCTAACTCCGGGAGAATATTTATATGGATAAAGCTCATGTAAAAGCAAAGGCGACGCTGTGTTTAAGCGACCCTGTGTTGCCATGTAAGAGAGCATAATCTCATGCCAAAAAAAGGTCAAAAACAGAAAGCCACATTTTCTATCCAAAAGATGTTTGGGGCAGCAAGAACATTAGAATTTGCGGGAAAATGTCTTTCCCCATATGTGGCAGTGATAAAGTATAGGCTTCTCCTTTCCGGCGAGAAAGGTATATCTACTCTCTAACTAGACAAGGGGGAGCAGTGTAAAGAGAGAGAGAGACAGAGACACAGACAGGGAAAGGGAAGGTGAGGGGATCCAAACCACTGTCTGTACAGTTAATGGGTCTGGAGTGATTGCATGAGGGGCAGGAGTGACCTGCATTTACATCGGAGCTGAAGAATAAAAAGCAGCTTTGGTTTGTCAGTTTTCTGACTAGCGTCATGAACCGGGAGATGCCCATGGCTGCTCGTTCTACTCCAACGCAGTCCGATACCTGCCATCCTCACCGAAAGAGAAGAACACACTCACGCACACACACACACACACACACACACACACACACACGCACACACACGCGCACACACAGTCCCTCTGGTGTGTTTGTGTTTCTCTTTGTGAGCATTTGTTCCGAATCAGGCACCTGGCATCTTTTGGGAGAGCAGGCTTCCCCGACGAGGCCCCTCTAGACTGTCACATGTCTGGATGCAGACCAATACCCATCGCAGCAAACTGATCAAAAGCAAGAGGGAAGTACAAACCTTGAACTTCACAGTCCAATATGCATCCCTGTTGCTTATTATATTCAAACACAAACAAACAAACCAAAAAAGAAAGACTCCCAGCATGCGGCCACATGAAGATCTCTCCTGTGATCAAGTATTCCAGGAAGCCATTTTTTCTCTTGTTTTCAGTTAGAATTGAAATTCACTTAAAGTTAAATTGCACCCTCTCTCCAGACTGCTTTACCACCCCATAGTAGGTATAATCAAAGTAATTACAACAAACACGCAGGTGTTCCATGCTGCACGCCGCTGAACACAGCACATTGCAGTTACAGTGGACTGAGTAAACATTTCTGCAAAAAAAAAAAAATCACAAAATCACTTTATTTCAAATCAGGTGTTATTACGGCTACTTTATCGACAGACAATTAGCGCAAAAACAAATGGCAGTTCTCCTCAGCTGGTGCTTAACATAGACATTTTATGCTCCGTCTGTTGACATTACGTTGGTTCCACTTTTCAATTATGTTAATTTAAATGTAGTAGAGGGAATTATAGAGGAAAGACATGTTTTTGGGGAAACATGGGAAATGTAGCCTCACAATTTCATTCATGAACAAGATGTTTGTCCACTGCAACTGCACAATTTACCTTGAACATTTATACGTAATTTATTTCTTATTGAGTTCAAATTAGAGCCGAGACGTGAAGTTGTATACAATCACATTAAAAGTCTCCCCAATCTGCATCCTCCAAATCTCATCCCAGTAAGAAGGAAAATTGGGAGAAAAAATGGAATAAGAAGGGGAGGAAAGGCAGAGGGGGAGAAAGATGGGGGGGGTCAAAGAAGAGAGAGAGGGAACAGAGAAGGTGCAATTACCAAGAGCGTAGTCTGAGGGATCAACTTCACTTCAAAGAGGCCGGGCCCCGCGTCCCATGCTCGACACAGCCCCGAGTACCAGTGTTGTGAGAGTAGGTAAACATGAGCAGATCACAAGACTGTTAATAGCAGCCAGATCTGAAGAGGTCTCCACCTTGTGCCTTCCTGCATGCCTCCAAGGTTCTCAGACAAGCCCCTGCCTGGAAGGAAGAAACTCACCCCGCACTTCACTACTACTACTACTACTACTACTACTACTACTACTACTGGTAAATGTGTATCTAGGTGTGTGTGTGTCGGTGTGTGAGTTCCTTTTTTTCACAGCAGTTGAACAGCATAAGCACACAGCACCATGCTGGAACCTTTTAAACCCTCAAAGCATGAAAAAAAACAACAGCCGCCATGCAAAACCCTAAAATATGTGCATGGTGAACGTGCTTTAAGATATATTTCCCCATTAAACACGGTAATACTGCTCTCCGTAGTGGTTCCAGACGCAGAAGTCACTGAGTATATCCCATCTATATGTGTGTGTGTGTGTGTGTGTGTGCTCCGGCGGTAAATTATTGTGTTCACACTGAGACTTATTGCCAAGAACAATCTTCTTCCAGTATGCAGCCGACTCGCCGAGTGGATTTTCATTCATCTTTTTTGACAAGAAAAAAGATATTCTGTATCAGAGGCCTCCCTCAAACCCTGTGTACAAATCCGGGGGGGGGGGGGTCTACTGTATGGAAAGTGTATTTAACGCCCACTAATCTGTCATCACTGGATAAATACGATAAGGATAGCAGTGATTCCCCAGAAGTTATCACAGGCCTGACGGCTAAACGGGATTAAACGGTCGTTTTATGCGACTCAGACAGTGAATAGCAATTATTTCTTACAGATAGAATAGTGTTAACCCTCCCCCGCTTTTTTTTATATTTCGCTGTAACTGTGATGGCAAGGTGTTATAATCCATATGCTATTCTCAGTCCCATGACGAGGGGGTTCAAACAACCGTGTCAGTACGCATCCACCCTGATGAAGTGTCATTGAGCAAGACACCGGGTCCTGGTGAGGTGTGTGTGTGTGTGTGTGTGTGTGTGTGTGTGGAGCGGGGGCTAATGCTGCACACGACCTCGCACTCTGACCTCCCCAGAGGGCCGGTGCGAAAAAGAGACCCTCCCTTTGAGGGGATCAATGAAGAATCACATTAACATGATGTAAATCAAAGTAAATCTTTGTGTCTTCTGCTGATTCCGAGTCTCTCTGTACACTGTTCGGGGCTGTGGATTTGAACGCACTGTTATTTTCCCCCGAGCATTCAAAAAAGAAAAATCAACTGGAAAGGCTGACATCTGTTGGCTAGGATTTGTAACTGCAGTCGAGGTGACGTCGGTGCAACAAACAGGCCCTGGAAGAACCGGGCAGAAAACACTTAAAGAGTCACAAGGGGCCAAAAACTCCCTGAGTCATGACTCCGAGATGAAAAGATGCCTCCAGGCTAACCTCGCAGTCCAAGCGGATTCACCTTGAGTGCTTTTAGTGTGCCTTTCTCCTCGGATGTCATTTGTTAAGAGAGTAAACCCCCTTCATGCTTGTGTGAAACTTAATTCCCCGGCCTGTCCTTGAGCTGTAAACTCTCTTCCTCAACCCGGCAGCTGAGAGTGACCCCTTCCCGAAAGAAAAAAAGACAAAAAAAGAAAACAGACAGCGTTCCTCTGTTCTTCAACTGCGACCACACCAGATGTTACTTTCGGGCCGTGATTTATCGCACAGTTTGGATAAGGGGGTAGACAAATAGCCATCACAGTCATAACTCCAAACACTGCTTTTCCGTCAGACTCATCGCAGGTCACGGCATGAAAGGAAAAGTTAGCCGACGGACGGCTTGGGCACAGTAGAGAGAGCGTAAACACACCTGAAGTCCTTCTGCGCAGAAAAACACAAAGTCACACGCGACGCTGAGTCCCGACCCGTCGGAATGCGTGCGCTCCCCTTTGGAGGACGCAGAAACCTCGTCGTGATGGAGCCCAGTCAGTGTTTGCTGACACACGTTATCTCCCGTCCCCCTCTCTCCCAGGGCCTCCGGTCGGGTCGAGCTGCCACGGCTCTTTACAGCGATTTAGGGAGCCATTTGTTTTTCAAGGAGCTGTTTACACAATGGCCATCCACCACACAAGGGGAGGAGGGGCAGACGGACAGGAGGAGGAGGGGGGGTCGTTTGAAATATAAATCACAAGCCGGCTTTTTATCGGCAGCCGCTGTGCCTTTTTTGTTTTTTGGTTCAGGCTTTCTGATCTTTCTGCATTCTCTATCGCGGGACGGGCCGATAAGAACAAACAACAAGAGGGTTTTGTCGGCGGCTGCCGATGTGCGGGACTGCGAAGGAATAGAAGGAGAAGAAACGCTTATCTCGTGTAGAGGAGAGGAGGCGATAAAAGAGAATATTCCTCAAGGAAGATCAATAGTTGTTATTCAGACCTGCATGGGTCCCTCCATGGGAAGCACTGACACTGCCCTAAGAGTCTGCCGGCTGTATTGATTTTAATTTATTTTTAACTTAGTGATGGATATGGGACATGTCATGAGAGAGAGGCCATTGGTCAAATAATTACCAACATCTATTCATTAATTGGAAGGCAAAAGAGATGGAAGACTCAATATTCATTACGGCCGGCAAAGACTTTGCAAATGTGCTGCCTGACACGAGGATGTCAGGGAAATATGTCGATCACCTAATCATGCTATGCAAATGCGTCCCCGTGAGGCAGGGAGGACGCTGCACGCTCTCTTTCCTTCATTTTAAGAGTTGAAAAACACAAAAAAAAGAATATTTTATTTTATTAAACACACAGGGTAAAAGACACTATTTAAACTATGATTCATGATTCATCATCCCCCATTAAACATCTATCACCTTTAAACTATTTTTTTTAAGGAGGGGGAAATATTAATGTGTCCATCTGGAGTGTGCGTGTGGCAAAGCTGATTGGTCGCAGTAGATTCAGGCAGAGAAGCGACGCTTCAATGCACACGAACAGACGTGAGCGTTTTCTCAAAAGTCAATCCAGTTCGTGAAAGTAAATCCCAAATAAGGAGCTGCAATTAACCTGATGACACCGTATGAGAGAGGTGAATCTAATTTACTCAACAAGTAAAAAGTGATCAGGTGACGTTTTGTTTCGCGACGTTTTAGGCCGCCGCAGTGATTGTGAATCAGACTATTCAGCAGATGGAAGTCGCTGCTGTTGTGGCTTTAACAGAATCAGCAGTCTTGTCATACATATGCTGCATAAATATGTCATCAAAACCCTTGTAACCTGCAATAATTTGCCTGATTGGCTCAGTGGCTTCCAGCTCTTTTGGTGTGTATCAAGTCAAACTGACCAAAGTGGCCTCTGGGGTCTTGTAGAACGGGGCACCCTTGGTTATTGAGCACAATCACAACCCTAATTATCCTGCGTGCAAACTACTGCAGGGCTTTGCCCTTTGAGAGAGGCAATCAAACAGCTGACGAAAGGCTGAATAATCACCCCGCACTGTATGTGCTGGACATGGCACAGGTGTGAGCGCCGCTCCGATAAAATGGAGCTAAGTTAAAGGTTTTCGTCTCATTTTTGTTTTTGGGTGGTGTCGGGGTGAGAAAAAAAAAAAAATCGCC
This sequence comes from Apeltes quadracus, assembly GCA_021346845.1. Taxonomy (NCBI): domain Eukaryota; kingdom Metazoa; phylum Chordata; class Actinopteri; order Perciformes; family Gasterosteidae; genus Apeltes; species Apeltes quadracus. The sequence goes on from CM037931.1 coordinate 6,833,086, forward strand.
GAAGCCCATGTGCTCTTATCTTGTCCTGTGTTGCATCACAACCGACGTTACAGCCTCCTTTTCCCACCCAAGCGGGGGGCAAGGTCGTGGTTTGGTTATGATCACTGTATGATGCACTCAGTGCAGACGTGCAATAAAGAGGTCTCCGCTGGACCATAAAACTGTCAAGATACATCACAAAAGTGTCAGACGCACAAGACGCAACATGTCAACAAGGGAAACTCTCAGCGCAGTCATCACTTCCTCAACTTGGCACCGGCTGATTATCACATTAACCGAGTGTGTGTTGGAGGACAGCGCGGCAGCAAAATATCTTAGTGCCACGCAAACAAGTGATCGATTTTTTGGCCTCGGACCAGCATTTCTGAGAAGCCTGTTCCCTTAACGGCAATGCAAGCAGAAGGTACTCAGTACTTAAGCTACTTAAGCCGCCAAAGAGAATCCATTGATTTTATCCATGACTGTTCGACTGCAGCTCTTCTTCATCTACGCATTACGGCTCCCATCATCTCGTCTTCATCTTTCAGGAGACGATCAATACAGACGGTTCTATTAAGCTGCGAAAATAAACCCGAGCCTTCCAACAGTGGATCCTAAATGTGTGCGAGGCTTCAATGGTTGTCAGAAAGAGCAAAAACAAGACGGACGGAGAGAGAAAAGACAATGTTTTCCAATTAAGTTTTATTTTCTCTGATTTGAATTCCAACACAACTTGGGACAAATGTGCCATTTCCATTCACCGGCACCTGCCGTGGTCTCATTTCAAAGTCATTAAGACGATCATCAGATTTATTTAGTTGGAAAAACTTTTAAGTGGAATCTTGTTTTTTTTTTCTTCCCCTGGTCCCTGCTGAGACTAACTTTTGACACATTTCCAAACTCAGTTTGAAAGCAGGAGCGTAAATCCCTCCACACCACAGGGGGCCATGAGCCAAACTGCACCTTGGTCCAAATTTTAAGACTACAACCCCCCCCCTCCTCCTAAACCCCCTTGCACCTCCCAACCCCCCCCAAACCCAGCCCCTTGCACCTCAATACACTGGCCCAATAGAGGGAGGCAGCGTAAATGCACCATCAGCATTGAGGTTTGGCTGAGCTGCTACAGGAGTATCATGTTCCAAATTCGCTCCAGCTGGAGGGAGCACAGGCTCGTCCTTCACTTTTTTTTTAACCCAACCTTATATCACCAAAAAGAATAACCCGTGCTTCTTTTTACATCCTCCCATCCATCCTCGTTCTCGCCTCTTTTTTTTTCACTACCTCCACAATTCAATATTTAAACAATCAGGCGCCCGAGATGAAGCGTTTGGAGGACATCAGGGAAGGCGTTTCAGTGATCTGGTCTGTGAGGAAAAGAGAAAGAGAGAAGGGGGGGGGGGGGGGGTGTGGAGAGGAAGAGCGGGAGCAAGAGAGAGAGAAAGGGAGCGAGCTGCTGGGGCAGGTGAAAGCCGGCCGCATACAAGGTGGCGATTAGGGGAAAGTGGCCCTGTGTGAGGCAAGAGGAACATCTGCGCCTATTACCGCAGCACACAAAAGACCACGAGGGGGGGGGGCACGGGGGGGAGGCGACCGTCTCCAGCATGAGCGGGGCCTCACCAAACACCACAGACTGAATCGCACACGGCCCATTTTGGGGCTTTCAGCACTGCTCGTCATTAGCATTTGAAAAAGCCAGGCAGGAGCTAGCTCAGTGAAAGACTCATGGGTCGAAACAGGAGTGTGACTTAAGAGCTTGGAGGAGTTGGAACCCCCCCCCCCCCCCCCCCCCCCTCCCCCCGGCCCCCCTCAGCCACTCCTTTGCCGTAAGCACCATTGAGGGAGAGGTCTGCTGAAAGGGACCTGTTGTGGACTCATATCTAGAATTTCGCCTCTGGAAATGATGGATGATTATACGAAAGTAAATGAGGGGAGAATGTAAGAAATGAACACAATTTGGTTGAGAAATGACATTTCTGCCATTTATATCAATATATCTTCAGAGATAGACGTTCTATATGTATACATACGCTTCATGGCATGCTCAGAGAAAGCGCTTTCGTGAGGCCTTTCAGACTTGCGTGACGCCAGAGAGAGATAAAAAGCCTGCGATGCGCTGCATCCATACGCGTGTTCAATGTGACTTCAACATTTTGAATAACTGTATTTCATAGTGTGTCAACCTGGTTCAAAAACACAGCTAATGGCACAAGCATGAAAAATAAAACCCTCATCCGGGTGAGGGGTGCATCAAGCTTGTATACTGGATTGCACTCTTTTCGGGAATCGAGAGCACTTGGGAGGGCGATGTATTACTTATTTAAATGCCACAAGGCATAGATCTGTTTGCTTAAATATTCCAATTTATTCCAAGACACTAAGTGCCTTGCTGGAGTGAATTATAGATGGTAAATCAAGACGCTGAGTTATTAGTTATGACACCATAAGGGTCTGTCTTAGTCAATGTGTCCCTCTTTGAGATGGGTAATATTTAAATGGGAATGTTGAACTGGCACACTGATGAGCAATTAGCAATGTGCAATATTATAAATAGGAAACACAAAATTGTACAGAAAAAAAAATGCCATTAGGAAGGACAGACACAGGTAAAGCGGAGACACAAGGGTGGGATTTTGGGGGGAAAATACTTTCCTTTTTCGCTACAATAACTCTCTCGCTGGGACTCAAACACGGGGCCTCTGGCTGCCCACAGCGTTGCATTGTTGTTTCAAAAGAGAAGAACAACAAAAAAAGTGTGTTGTTTAATTTATTCTTATAGGGTACGATTTAAACACTTAAACAAATATGCGTTCTAGGTTATTGTTTACAACCTGTTAGCTTTAATTGACTATTGTTACTTATTTTCAAACCTGCGATCGCGAGCTTGAAGACCACGAGTAATACCTGATTCATATCTGAAATGCCTTAAACTCCATCGGTACCTTTTTGTTATTCTGGATGAAAACACAGGCCTTGAAGTCTGACTAATGTCTGTAAGAGCCATTGACACGGCGGCTATCACCAGTTGAAATATGCCGCATGATTCCCTCAATTTGCAGCCTTTCAATGTCTTAAATCGCTCTGGTATCACAAATGGACCTGATTTACGGACGGGAACACAATAGGTTACAGCCAGTGGGAAATCAGCAGAAAGGGGATTTTTTTATACGAGCACATTTTTCTTGATCTGGAGATAAATGTGTAAAGACACAACAATACATTATGCATGTTAGAGAAGTAATTTGGTCCTATCTGATGGATAAGCAAATGCTCTGACCATGCATGCTGTAACAGTTCAACTTGGAAGCATCCCTGTTGCTTCAGATGGTATTAAAACACGTGTTTCTCATCATTAGACTGTTTGTGTTACCAGGCCAATGGGCGACAATTTTAATGAAACATTAAAGCAGCTTTCGCACTGAATATTAAAATCCTTCCATCATCGGTTGAGAAGTCGCTTTCAAAGGGTCTCAGGATTTCAGGGCGCATAAATGTTTGATATGACGCTAAAGGAGGTGTGCATGTGGGCTGCATTGTGCTTGAGCAGGCAGTCTGAAGGTCATCAGATCTAATTATCAGATGGACCAAGTCTTGATTTGTTCAACAAACCCCTCTAAGGTTCACACAATGCACCTTAAAATAGTAGATATATAGTAATAGTTTATTATAATAGATTTTTTTATCAAATCCTCTGTTTTCGAGGGCGACGTCAATCACACCACAAAGAAATGTGTCCTTTCACCTAAGAGAAACACTTAAACCCTGATAAACCTCATCTGTGCCTTCATCACCTCTCGACTGGACCACTGCAAAAGCAATATTCATGGCAAAGAGTCCTTCAAAACCTCCACTACATACCCAAAGGACCTCCTGCACAGACACACTGCAGCTTACTGGCTCCAAGTCCCCGACCTGGGGTCACCGGGCCTTCTCTTTTGCTGCTAATAATAATAATAATGGTTAAAATAAGGATCATTGCATTCTAGCAGGCCTCTAGCCTCTCCATCAGTGCAGCAAAGCAGGCTTTGGCTCACCCTCCCTGCTATATGATGTAAATGCTCTTTAGGGCACATTTAATGTGATGTCATTGTACTATTGACATCCAGGGAAGGACCGGCAGCCGCGGCTGATTTGTTTAATATCTAGTTGAGAGAATTCTATTGACTTTCCTTTTTTCCTAATCTGCTTGCAAGATGAAAACATATCTTCCCTCTCAGATACTATGACCTAATATGACTTTCTAATGTTTTTTTTTTCTTTCTTTCAGAAGGACATGCCGTAATGCATATGCAAGTGGGTTTGTGTGCACTGTATGTGTGCGTGTGTGTTTAGCTCCATGCGGGACTCATATCGATATAAGCCAGGCTTAATCCTTTCAGTCTGATGGCTTCAATGACAGCAGCACACCATCAGATAAGAGGTCATTGAACTGCAGCAGCCACCTCTTCATTCAGAACAAATGGGGTGCACCAGGAGTGCACCTTGCTATGAGCAGCATTGCTCTGGTCATAATGAAAATGTAATGCATTTTGGGTTGCGGCTGCCACCACCAGTGCACTAGATTGAGCTGATACTGTTAATATTACTCCTCTAACTTGCCGATTTTGTCTTTTGAAATGATGCACGTAGAAAACAGAATTTTCAGCAATTCAATTTCCAACTAATTCTTGGCTCAGCCTCAGCTGCATTGTGGAGAGCGAATGTTTATTACCTGTACGCTTGTTTCAGACAACTTTTGATGATCCCCTTTTAAACGTGTCCGTCAACCTTCAGGCTAACGAGAGATACGCATCGATCAGAGTCCGCATCGCACCACTGCCCTTTCCTGCATCTTGGCACAGCTTGCGCATACGGGGCCGTGGACGTTTCCTTTTGCTCGGCTAACCAGTCCGTTTAAAAGCAGTACGTGGCACGGCGGGGGAGGGAATTCTTTCTAAAAAAAAAACAAAAAAAAACATTTAACATCCACACGGGTGTCGCCTCCGTGCTCTGCCTGCCTGCGATCCCGCTGAGGGACATGAAAACCAGAGACCACGGACGGCCTTGATTGAGGCACAGCTGAAACATGCTAATGCCCTGATTCGGTTTTCACCGGGAGGCCTCCCTGGCGGTGGCATTTCATTGGACTTTTTGCATGCATCAAATCGCACCGTGTGAGCTGTCACAACATGTGTTTCTCTCTGCTGACGCCTCAACAAGCACCTCTCTTTGAACAATCACCTTGGGGACAATGCTCCATGTTTATTATGGCAGAAGTCGCATCGCGTGTTCATGCTCATTTCCTTTGGTCCGAGTTTTAGCCCCCCGCGTGTCATCGTGAACTAGACTGAAAAATAAAAGAAAACCGTCAGATATGGAGGCTAGAGCCGTTCACAAACAAGACGATTTGAAGATCCTCACGAGCTATAAAGCACTCGAGAACCTGAGCAATTTGCAGTAAACTAATTATAATCTAATTTTCTAATCTCTCGCTCGTTTTCCACTTCTCTCCCTGCTCCCCAACAGTCTTGAAGGCTTAAAAAACCACGGCCGATTAAAACAACCGCCGCTTTCAATGACAGCGTGTTAACGCGGCACAAAAAGAACATTCTCCTTTGCCTTTTCTTCATTTAAATTCAATTATCCCGGAGAACAGTTAGACAGCAAGGGGATAATAATAATGAGGGGTATGCGCAGGATGAATGATCTTTTGTCCTGTTTTTCGGATTGGCAAGATAATGGCGCGAGCTGCTGCGAAGGGGTGGTGGGAGGGAGGGAGGGGGGGGGGGGGGGGCAGTAAAAGTGGAGCTCAGCGCGCAGGTTATCTTTCACGGTGTACAGGATAATCACGCAGTGGTGAAAGCTGGGGAGCTGCAGGGACGTATCTTCTAAGAGATCAAGGTCAAAACAACTCAAAGGAAGGTGGAAATTCTGTTTCAAAAACACTCACAGCTGCCTGAAACGTATTGATCTGGCTCCTCTTCCCCCTGCCTGCCTCCAAAGTCATTTCTCTGATAGACTCGGGTAGAAATACATTATTTTCTTGTCATATCCACCACAATAGATCACTGGTAAGAATACACAACGCTTATAGAGAGAGTGGAACGTTAAGAGCATGCCGTGCAATATTTGAAATAACAATTCACGGAGTGACCTCTGCTTTCCATCAGTCCCGTACACATTCCCATTCCACAAGCTCACGTTCCCATCAATCACAAACAGATGACTGCAAATAAAGAGCACGCATCAGAGTGGACATCAGAGAACTAAGCTAGGTGAGCTCTGAGAAGGACCATTTTCCCAGTGTGGAATTGCTATAATTGGGGTTTAGCGTATAGACAAATGTAACGAGTCCAGTTTGGGCTTCGGTGTGTCTTTAAAAATGCATAGCTCCTTTTTTATAGGCGGAATCACTCCGCAGGAACTTTACACAGACAGATCAATAACAACGGCGAGCACCGAGTCCTCCAAGGCATCGCAGTAAGCTCAGCCACTGATGTATCGGAGTGGCCTTTGCAACAAAGGAATAGCAACTCTCTCTTATTCCTTTGAATCATGCCCTTGGAAGTCGGCACATATTCCCACTAAAAAGAGCGTCTAACTATCCAATTGAAGTGCTTGATGTTAAGCAAAATTGTTATCCTTAATTCACAAAGAGACACAGATCAAAGCGTGTGAGACAGGCTTCAGTGAATAGATCGTTTAGCGTTTGATTTCAATCCCCACAAACGGACAACATTTCCAACGCTCAGCAGGAGGTGAGTGACCATGTTTAGGAGGCCGCACATCGCGCAGCCTAATGTAGTATCGAAAGTAAGGGATTCAACTCTGTTGTCTTCTTATGATCACGTATTGCCACATGTTTTATTTAAGTCGGTCTGAGGCTGGATGTTGTTCAAACGTTGTCTCTTCCAAGTCCTCCACCTCTCCTCCTTTGTTCCGAGCACAAATCCTTCTTTTATTATCCTGGAAGCCGAGTAAGGTGCTGACCCCACTTCCCTGTTGCAATTTCCTCCATGTTTGATGCCCGCCTCCCCTCTCTTGGATTATTTTAATACTCTTTGCACTTGCTTTGATGTAATAACTATGCGCAACTTGTAGCTGGTGTGGAATCGATGGAGCCATCACATGACAGGTGAGAAAGCGACACGAACAGCGTGTGTGTTATTTTGTGGAAATTTGTGGATTTGTGGAAATGCATATTCTTTGTTTGTACTTCTGGAGAAAGTCACCTCTACTTATACTATTCCAAGGAACTGTAAATTCATCCCAATCACAATGAATTGACAGTGGTAATAAAGAAATTAAAAAATGATCCAATACTGCCGTTAATAACCTTGAATTTATTGAGTGAGGAGCAACTTAGGAACAATACAAATAAACATTATAGCCGTCATCCGTTTGAAAAGGTATGGATTAAATTATTTAATCCATTCGTCAAATTCAAGAGAAGGTTGTGCCACTACTGTATATACACTACCTCAAATTATCTTCTGCCAGCTTAATGTATTGACTGAGGGCTTAATTGATTTACTGACACAGTTTTTCAAAGTCACCTCTTCTGAAATGTTCCAAAAGAACACCACCAGTGGATGAGTAGCTTATCAAGCTAATTAACCGCTGTTAATCAGATCAAGATTAACTTAATCATCTATTTATGAGATAATCCTCTGACAAAGAAATGTAAATGGCTACTGATGCACAACCGAATAGGAATTCCTATAGGTTTCAAAGCGACACTGGCCTGTGACATAACGGCGTAACCGCTCACTTCCTACTTCGACATGGATACAGTGAATCCATCACTCTCCTCAAGGTTGGAGCTTTTTTTTTTCTCAATAGTGTGAAAAAAAAAAAAAAAGTAAATTGGTTATGGCCAAAACCCCCCGACTTCAAACAGCACGGCTGAAAAGGAAGTCGATAAATGAGTCACATCAGGCGATCCCGGGAGCAGACAAGGCCGGGCTATTCTGGGATCAGAATTCCGGGTGACCGAGTTCACGCCGATGAAACTCACCTGCGTCGGGATCTGACGGGGGCGGTTCTGTCGAGATTTGAACACATCAATCAATGTGAACCAAAGTGCGCTGACGCTTTGATGACTGCACAGGGACCTGCCCGACGGTGAGACGGTGACACAGGCATGCGCTCTTTGTGTCCCCCCAGCCCCTCCCCTCACCCCCCCACCCACCTATACACACAACGACAACAAGCGTTTTTACCCCCCCCCTCACGTGGCTGTCAAGCTATGTCCCCGTCTTGTTAGCGCAGTACCTGGTGGCCTCAGGAAGGGTCAGAGTGGCACACAGAGCGCCGGCTGCTCAGACTCAGTAGGTTGTGACCCGTCCGTGTCAGCAGGCCTGGTAACACCTTAGCGAGAAGTGGGATTTTTAATTGTAAGGGCTAAGAGAAATTGAGCGCTTGGTTACCGTTGTAACGCTTAGGTACTGACACCATTTTACAATACAGCCACGGAATAGAAACGGACAGGTGTACAACTTTTAAGGCGGCCCAAAAATGAGGTACCGGTCCACCTTAATAAGAGCCACAGCCCGACCGCTGCTGGTGGACTACATTACGCAAACACGGCATCAAAGGAAGTGGACAGTCTCCGTTTGCCGTCATGTGACACCGACGATACCGAGACAGATTCTAATACGATTTTGACTTAACATTCTTTGTGCATCCTTTGTGCATCATTTGTGGATGTGTATCTTAAAATAATTACCTTCGCAAAATACTTTTGCGGAGGTTATGTTTTGATCGCTGTGTATTTTTTTGTAAATATGTTTGTTTGTTTGTTTGTTATTCGCATAACTCAAAAAGTACTGAACCGAATCGCATTACATTTTGTGGGTTGATTGGGTTGATTATCTGGGGCACATTTGATTCGATTTTGGGAGCGATCGGGTCAAAGGTCAAGGTCAAGGTCATGAAAAGGTCAAAAAGACACTTTTGACCATAACTTCCTTCATAATTGAGCTATTGTCATGAAACCAACAGCATATTGTTCTATGACCAAATACCTTTCAAATAATCCACATCCGTTATGACAAGATGACGCCACAAGATGACGTAAATTTGCAATTTTCGAACTTTTCCGTTTCGACCATATAATTAAACAAAAGTAGCTGCGGCGAAGGTATGCGCTCTACCGAGTGCCCGTTCTAGTTCATTATGGGAACATTTTGTTTACAGGTTTGTTCAGAACTTTGACACTACCTTTTAACATGACTTCCCAAAATTTGAATCACCCGTATTTGAGCGTGCTGGTAAAATAGGTATATCAGTGCCGTGTAATGCGGCATGCATGCCAAATTAAACCAAGCACTGAAGCACTGCCCCCCCCCCACTCGCACTTTTTACAGCACAGTCTTGCCATGTTGTCAACAACCGCTCACACTGCAACTTTCACACTGCTGCGCTCCCACTGTCTTGTTTCTCTCCTTCACAGAGCTCAGTTCGACTCGCATAAGCAGCGCCGAATGCGTTCAGAGTTCTGGAAACAGCAGTGATAACACTATTCAGATCGAAGGCTGACAGGTGGAGAGGCACAAACAGGAAATCTCACTGATGCCGTCTTCCGAACCCCGATCTGACAGACGTCCAAACTCTGACGGCAGCGAGACAAAAAAAAGCTCCACCAAATTCATTTCACTCTGTTGAGAGCATTTCATTATTGCGACTGGCGCCAGTGTTTTTATCAACTGCAGAACTATTAGCCACATCGAATCAATGTGTTTATTCCTCTCCCTCTCTCTCCTCTCTCTCTCCGCTCTCCCTCTCCCTCCCTACATCTGCCAGACAGGTCAGATATTAGAAACCTGTTTTATCGGGTCTTTCCAGGATGCCGGTGGAAAAGTTGATTTGCAACGCCCGATTGAATCTACTTATCCTTCATCCCTTTCCGACCCCCGGCCAGCTGCCCCAGCAGACAGGAGCCCAATAGCCTATCTGCGCCGACGTGCCAAGGAATCCAAATATCTATCTAGAGAAAAAAGGGGGATGGAAGGAGGGCAAAAGGCCGAGGGTGGGAAACAAACAGAGGGACAGAGTGTCGGCCCACATGTCACAGCTTTGGACAGCTAGGGAGAGGGGCGGGAGGGGGGGGGGGCGGCATCCTAACCCCGTCTCCTAAGGAAAAACCACACCCTCCTGAATCTACTTGCATTAAACATACATTAATCAGTTGGTAAACAAAACTTGTCACAGCCACCCCCCCACCCCCATCCCAGCAGCTTACGCTACACACACATACACACACACACACCGAGCGAACCTTTCAGGCAAAGTTGAATTAGTGAAGGAGGCGAGCAGAACGAAGGTCACAGAGGGAACGCATTAAATGACTGTAACCAGTGCTAATAGAGGCTAGCTCGCAATAAAGGAGCACATAGAAAAGAAATATTTATCTGTTGACTGGGGGCTGCCACGGCTGAGTGGCCCCAGTAGCACAAAGGGAGCCGTTATGGCTTTATCTTTGTAAATAGGGGAGGGGGGGGGAGTCTCGGCTGCAGACAGAGGGGATGAAGGGATGACGGAGGGGTATAGGAGAGAAGGGGAGGAAGCGAGCTGACTGATGAGGAGTGTGTGGAGTTGTGGCTGCTGAAAGAAAGGAGAAGAATACGCAGAGTGATAGCAGAGGAGGGGGGGAGAGGGGGGGGGGGGGGGGAGGGGGTAACTCCAGAAACACTGCATTCATCAGGAGGAAGTGTGTGGTGGAGGGGGGGCTAAATTTGCGAATGCAATTACTGTAGCCCTCCCAGGTTTGACTACTGAATCAAATCAACACTGTGGGGGCCACTCGAGTGCCTAATTTCATTCTGCGCGCCCTTCATTCTCGAGACAAAACGGACAATTAGAGTAACGACTGTGGCAGGTGTCCTCATAGAGAGGTGTCCCCAAAACTTCTCGGGATGCGGGACGGGCACGACGAGTAAAAAACGCAGAGCTGCAGAGAGCCGAAAGATCTAACGGGACGGAGCTTAGTGACGTTCAGTGCCACGGCCAGTTGATCCCTTTAAGAAAGTCTTTCCGTGCAGAGTTATTGGCAGGGGTGCACCTGCAATTAAAGCCCCCCCCCCCCCCCCCCCCCCCCGAAACAAACTCCATTAGCCCCGTACGTGTCTTTTGTTTTTTGATGCACATGCTATCTGACGTCTGAACCAAATGATGTTTGTCTTTCGGGCCTTTGGAAACTTTTAATGGAGTTCTTTCTGCAATCAACCTGGCCGGGGAAAGTCGAGTGAACTCTGACTTCGTCATATTGATCTCCTCCAATGTGTTTACTGGCTGAGGTCAACAGAATCTCTGCTTTGGCCTGTAAAGGGGGTCAATAATGTCAATACAGTAAATTAGGTAATCCTGCTGTGAAACATCCCTGCATGGTTAATTTCCATCTTAGTCAACTTTATACGCGCGACACACAATTACGTCGACGAGTCGACGTGTCAAGTTGTCACTTATTTTACCCGGACAGAGAGATTGAATCAGGACCAGGCAGCAGGATGTTTATCTGAAAGAGCGGATCTGTGAGTAAACAAATTATCTTTTGTCAAGTCCAATGATGAATGACTCCGACGGGCGAAGATGGAGGATTTGTGGCGATTAACCCTTTACTTAAGAGGTTCCGGTCAACAGGACGAAATATTTGATGTTGCTTAGCAAAAACCATGAATTTCTCCTTTTCGGTCAATTAACTTCCAGCAAGTAACAGTGGGCTTAAAGCCTCATGAAAAACAATGACGTATGTTCTTCAGATTTTTAAACCATTTGATTTAATGAAACATATTTTAATGGGCTTCTTTTTAACATTCACTTTAATAGGCTCCAGGCCTGTGTATGCCTCGTGTGTGTGAGAGGTGTCTGCAACAGTCATAGAACCAGGAAACCTCAAAAAAGGACTTTAAAAATCCCAAGTCGCAGCCGAGGTGACGACGTGGGCCCCTCCCGACTCAAAAACCATTTCACAACTACAATGTAGTCTGTACAACTGGGTCACTGGACACTTCAAACACATTTAGTGTAAGAGAAAGCATGGTTGGTGTAAGCTGAGAACATTCAGTATAGTGTGGATTCCATGCCGTACTGTAACTACCACTTACAGGCAACCAAACACTGCACATCAGAGCAATCAGCAATCAGTTATTTCAGTTGAGCGCTCCAAAAGTCACCCCCAATTCACTTTTAGGGAAAGAATGTTGATTGAACGATCAAGTCCTTTGCTTTGGGCTGATTTTCAAAAACGCAGTTTGTGGTTAACAGCAATTCTTTTAAAGCGTTGATGACACATACATGGTGCAGGGAAACACATGTTTGAACCACAGAGGCAAGCAGTGTAAATATTAATCTTCACCAAAAGAGACATTGAAACACTCCGGTTGAAATAACACTGACTAAATAACAGATCATATCACGGTGATTTTTTTTTCCTGGCGGAATGAATCACGGCACCATTCCTGTGATAGAGAGACTAGATGGATATTCGTGCAATTTCTCTCTGCAAGACAGCTCCACAATTTCAGGAGCATAAGATAAACCTGACCCCCCCAAAAAAGTGCCACAATTTTCTAAAAGCGCTGCCCATTTAGTTCTGCCCGGGGTGGACACAAAAGGTTGAGCCAGCGGTGAATATTGGAAAAGCCAACAGCGGGGTTCAGGTAATCATCGGGAATGGTCGGGGGGCGGACAGAAGCATCAAGCTCCTGCAAAGCACTGCAGACACACACGCGCATCACACCGGGCCGTCTGATGTGGGCGTCCTGGGTAGGGCCTATTGCTTGATGCCACAAGGGAAATAAACTGCCCGGAATAGGCACAAGGGCAGGAAATGGATTTTATTGGAGAACTAATCAAGGGGGGCCGTTTTAGTGGGGCACAATTTAGATTTTGATTGGATTCCTACTGACATCAGGCTTATCAATGTGACTCATACTGGGAGGAGTAATTTGATCTTTGATGTCCACACGGTGGTCGTGATGTATGTCCTGCTGCATGGGCAATGACTGCCGTGCATGTGTTTGTTACAGCAGCATGCGTCTGTGGGGGTGTGTGTGTGTGTGGGTGTGTGAGGGGGGGTAAAGTTAGATGTCAGACATGTAGGTTCTGCTATTGTGGCTCAAGCCACTGCACTATGTTAGTGAAGCACTCCTCTACACCAGTGTGAGTAAATAGTCAAAAGAAAGTTACAGTGGGAGAGACTGTGTTTTTGTGAGACAGCCAAAAAGCAACATTTAACTTATTGTAACTCTTAAATTGCGTTTATTAACATCACTGAAATAAAGTGTGAACTGGAGCCGGCATTATAAAGACCAATGGAATTAAGTCAGGATTAGAAATAGGCTTTCTGATGGAGCAGAATGAATAAAAATTAAGGATTTGATGATAATACTGTATAGTTTTGCAGTTTTCTTTAAAATGTTAAAGGTTCTCCTTTACTGTACGTTGACATTGACAAATATACTAATATCCTGTTCTGTTGGAATGAAGAGCAGCGACCCGTTTTTTAAAGTGCAAAACTCTCATCCCATTTAAGTTGAAGCCAACACTGAGCAGTTCCAAAATATCATCAAACGCAGGCAGCTTTGATGCCCGGGCCTATACTTTAACGTCAGGGGAATGTGACGGTATTGAGGGGCAGTGCAAGGTGTAAACTACAGTGTAATTAGGTCTGAATCAGATTTCAAATCTGCATGGAAAATATACATTGCCAGTCGACAATTGTTATATAAACAGAACCCACAGATCAGATCTTTTTTGCAAATCCACACCAACCCCCCACCATCCGATAACCGAAACATGAACTGAGAACCCTTGATGAGCTACTACGAGCGAGAGAAACCCATCCCAACGGAGGTGTCAACAAACCAAACTCAAACGAGGCTGCCGGAGAATCAAGTTTTCAAAAGCACCGACTGACCCGAACGGCTTTTCGTGCCTTTTACGGCTCATTCAGCGTCCACAACTGCTTTCACGCGTGGGGTGTTTGTGAGATTAAAAGCGCTTCAACGCAACATGCCGTGTTTGCATGTGAAAAGAAGCCATACAGGGAATGCCACATCACTTATCTTTTGCATAAAACCGCGGAGCTTCTCTTGTCAGCCGCCAATAAGCCCGTCGCATCCTGCTGATAAAAGGCAATCAAACAAAGTATATAATTGTGAAGTTAAGCATTAATTGCCCGTAGAACTACCGCCTAATGCTGAAATAATTAACAATGTATCTTACCGGGGACTGGCGATGCAATTATCACCTTGATGATGGCAATAAGAAGACATTTAGAGGAGGGAGACGGAAAACGAGAGAGAAGCAAATAACTAAAATGAAGGGGATAATACAATTAGAGCACGGCTGAGAGGGGAAGGAAACCAAGGGTAGACGGCCTCGAGGCTTGAAATGTCTACACACTTCATTCGCATCCTTATGATGCTATACAATTACATTAGACAAGCATCCTAAGCTGTGCAGGCAGCCTGTGCAGTCTTCACTTAACTGTTTTATTACTTTTATGCACCTTCGGTATCTGCAAAGGATACAGCTTGATTGGTCACGTCCTCTTACTGTTGCCCCCCCTGACCCGTTTAATTCAAAGTTCATTCAAAAGGAGCAGATGTCAACCAATGCTTCACTAGTGATCAGTGACGTTTTCTACCTGGGCTTCCTGTGCCGTCCTACTGCAGATGAACAACCTCATTATGACGTCATATTCACAAAACCCGGTAACTTTTAAAGTGAGATAAAATGTTACATGGAGGTCATCACATACAAAAACACCAACTACAGATACATGAATACGCACGTGACGGGATGCTGTGTAATTATAGGACAATGCATTTAGTCAATGACAAGAGAAAACTGAGAATCAGTCACATTTGTTTACACCAAAGCATAACAAGACAAGCCACGAACACTGGACGGGCCATTCAAATCCTATTTACAGGATTCTCCACGATGATCTACAATAGTGGTTCAAAGTCGTCATCTATAAGAAAAAGGCTGAAGGTTCTACTCCTCATTTTGCATTATTAAAAGGTGGGCATGGAATGAAATATTCAACAAATGATATGCTGCTTTAATATTCATAGAAATGAACTTTGTATTAGAGAACACATTTCTATGGGAACAAGACTGGAGGCAACTGATTAAATCTCATTGTTTGATCACTATGCAGGGACATTATGGGGTATTACGAGGGCCAACCCGTGCCCCCCCCTTTAGCAAACATTTAGGGGCAGTCTCCGGGGCCACGCCGCTCTTGAGGGGCACATCACAGGTTTTAAATGACCTGAAGTGTTTCAAAAAGGAAAAAATACCGGCTTTCCAATGAGGCGCCTGGAACCGTTCCTTTTTGTTTTATTTGGAGGAAGAGAAGTAGTCAGTGTAAGGGAAACGTGTGCGTCTTTGCATGTCTCAAAAAGCAGCTATACATATTCATGTATTTACTGGATAAGATATCACCTACGGCAATACTGATTCTGTAAACAAGAATAAATCAGATAAGTCCCTGTAGTACCGTTTCTCTACTTTTATACGCTAGAGTGGCTCTTGCGTTGTTTTGTTTTATTTAGTTCATTTGTGTTTACATAAAAGTATTAAAGAGTTAATTAAGTTTAAACGAAAACAAATACTGGCGCCGTTATACAACCATCAGGAGAGCCCTACAGATACTGATTTAGCTTAGACGTGAGATGATATGTAGACTACACAGCTGCCATGTGACAGGGGACCATTTATCCCTCTTTCTGTCTTTCTAAAACGTGCGCACACACACACACACACACACACACACACACACACACACACACACACCCAGTCAGAGAGATCAACAGAGGAGAAAAGAGGTCCCCGCTGCGA
The DNA here is from genome assembly GCA_021346845.1 of Apeltes quadracus. NCBI lineage: Eukaryota > Metazoa > Chordata > Actinopteri > Perciformes > Gasterosteidae > Apeltes > Apeltes quadracus. The sequence continues at coordinate 6,848,893 of CM037931.1, forward strand.
CTCTTAACAAGATGGCATTCTCCGAGGTCTCAGAGTTCGTGTCTACTTTTTAAGGGACGTGAAACTCTACTCACGGTTCTCTAACCTGTAATTGGATTAGGACTCAAAGAGAGGCCCCCCCTTTTTTCATCCCTTTGCTTTTGTCCATTCGCAAGGCTGCAGACGGGCGATGGATTAGGTGAGGTATCCCGGACCAATTAAGACGAGGCCAGGTGTCGCGCTGATTGCGGGAAAATTGAGACCTCGGGGTCGACGTGTGTTTAATTCCCCCCCCCGCCCGCCGCCCCGCGACCACTATTTGCCTGTCGGCCACACGCTGCTTCCCCTCTCTGCCCTCACCTCGCTTTTCTTCCTCTCCACCTCCGCCAAGGTAACCTGAGCCGCCTTCCCTTGACCCTTTGCTTTCCGTGGAGAGCTAATCAAGCCCACCCGGAAGTCCCCGGGGCTCTGTTAGCCGCTGACTCAGCGAGCAGCGGCTGATCCGAGGGAGGGATCCCCGGGGCGGACGCCGCAGGCCCGGCACCCAACACACGGCAACACACATGACGGTTCATTGATCGAACCATGGGCAGAGTCAGCTTGTAACCATGAAAAAGAAGTGCAGTGTGTGTGTCTGTGTTTGCGTGTGTCCGTGTGCATGTTGTGTGTACAACACACATGCGGCAAGCAACATAAATACAGCATCTTAACAATTTGACACATGGACACAAGGTTTTAATATTCCATAACTCTAACCCTAACCCTAACCCTTTAGTTAAACTTCCCATTAAATACAAGAAAGATAAGTTATTTTCAATAATGACCAGGGGGTCAGATATACGGTTACGCAAAGTCAATGCTGAATATTTTCCTAAACTGCTTAATTACGATTGACACATCAACTTAATGGCTTTCGTCGGCATTGTGTTCACAACTTGTTTCCAAAGCTCCCACTGTTAAGATCCCTGATGGGTTATAGTTTGTCACATGTTTTGCCCTGTCTGTGTACTCACGTCGCTGTCATTTCCCATAGACTCCGCCCCCAACTGCATCCCTGCCTTGGTTCTCACCTGCCCCCATCATCCCCTTGATTGGTTTCCCCCTGTGTCTCGTTAATCCCCCCCCCCCCCCCCCCCCCTCCCTCCTATATATGTGTGTGCCTTCCCTTTCCTCCTGTCGGATTGTCATTCTGTGTTCCTGGAGTTTCGCATGAACCCGCATGTCGTGACTGCCTTTTGGTATTTTGGTTCCCTCGGTTTATGACCGCTTCTGATACCTGTTTTTGACTGTTTTTTGATTTTTGAGGATTCTGTCCCCAAGGGAAAAGAATACATTATTTTGTTTGAGCAACCTGGTCTGCGACTGAGTCCGTCCGGCGAGAAGTCCTAACACCCTCGTGACCCAAAAAATCCAGTATTGCCGTTTTTAGTCTTTCATAATGAATTTTTAGGAAAATCTTTAATGTACAATATCAACATTAATGATGATAATTTTGTGCAGTATGCAGAAAACTAATTACTAAAAACCAAAGCCTATGTTCTCCATAGGAGACACCTTAGTGTTTCATTTAAAATATGCAGCATCGTACACAGGCACATAAAGTATAGATGATTATTGATTTACAGTTTATATATGTGCTTTGGCTTAACGCACTCATCATTTTATACAAAGGCTCACTAATATCTCAGCGAAACAACCTCACATTCGATAATACACGGATCACTGATTCCCTTAACTATTTATCAAAAAAGCAATAATAACAAAAAAAATGCCATCTGAAATGGAAAGAGAAAGATGCAGATCTAGTCCACTATTATTAAACGTTGATCTATGTTTTAATATTTGCCACCCAACAGCAATGACAATGTGTTATTGCCTTGACAGAGCGCCATAATATGCACTGGCATGGTTGTGATTATTTAAATGAGCTGCGACATTAAATATGGCTCCACATGATCTGGAATATTTGCCTCGCCGGAGCCGGAGTTATGAAATGTTAAAAAGGTAGAGATATGAGCGAGGTGTGTCAGGAAACCAGCTCATTGTATTACTGAGGTTACACTCCAGAACAATGCAACAGGAAATTCTATGAATGAGACTTCTATTGTAACATTTTGCACCTGCAACACAAGCATGTTACAGAAAGCTAAAATTTGATTATTTTTGTTGTCCACATGGAAATCAGCGGGCCTATATGCGTTAGGCTGAAGGACTTGGTGAAACCAGTAGGGCTGCTCATACATTGTTTAATCCCCAAAGCTGTGCCGTGGCGCTCCCGAGTCTTCCTCTATGTGCAGAAGTTTCTCGTAAATAATTACAGAAAGACACAAAATCAACATCACATTGTTGCTAGACGTTTGAAAAGTGTCTGTGTAACTCTAACGTGTCTCGGAGCAGTTGGCATCCGCGTGCGTCCATGAGGATGGACTCATGGACGCACACGTTTCAATTCAACTAAGGATGCTAAAGTATTCCTTTGACGGAATCAGCTAAGAACAAACATAAAAGCCTCTTTGCCAAACACCAACTGTTATGAAAGGCCGCAGATAGCGAGAGCATGCTGGCATCCGCGGCAATTAGAGGAGAGGGGTTAGCGAGGGCTTCGCCTGTCTCCGACTTACACGCCCGCTTCCACACCTGTTTGTGCTGCCGGTCCAAACCAACGAGGGAGAGAGAGAGAGAGAGAGAGACTGTTACTTTGTCACGCGGCCACCTTCGCCCAGCATCGTCTAATGAGATTAGATGGTTTACTAATGAGCTCTTCAGTGACCAAAGTCAACTTTGAAGTGAAGGTCAGAAATGTCCTCATCCAAATTCAGGAGCCATTAATTAATAACAAACAACTTAAAGGGGAGACCAGCTCGGGTGTTTTTGCTGCCCCCGTTGACGTGTTGCCTTTGTTTTTTAAACCACCAGCCAAAGTATGAAAGTAAAAGGAAAAACAAGGTTGATTCTCTACGTGAATGGAATTTGTTTTGGTCTGAAGATAATAGGATTGCAAAGGTGTAAATGAACAATGCACAGGTTTTTATTATATTAAAATATTATTTTTTTGCAGGTCCAATCACAAATATAAGCATGTTGTACTCATTATGGCCCTTTGACAATCCGCTGACAAAGACAGGCTTTTCCCATGTCTTGTTTTTTTTTCTAACTGTGATCCTTTCAGGACGTCCCAGGTGTGAGGGTAAGCGTCAGGGCGCCACAGAAGCCTTTTTTGCTGGCACCCTGAATAATGTGCTGACATAAAGGCATACATGTTTAACCAGGTAATAGAAGGCTGTAAAATAATGATCCGTATTGGCTTTCAAGAAACCGTATTAATCTCCGGCATCCTTTCGGCCCGTTTTTCTGCCACTTTATTCAGCGGGGTTCAAACCGAGTGACCTTCCATCGAATCAAACTAATTGTTTCTGTTATTAATTGCATACGCCACAGCGGAAAAGCTGCAGAGCTGGTGAAATGTTTACCCATGTGTCAGCAGTTCCCGCTGTTGGGACACAACAACTGTATGTTTTTTTTGTTTTGTTTTTACATATCTTAAAGGATTTCTATTACATGTGATACCCTGTTAACCGATGATAAAATACATTTCATTTTTGCAATATCAGGACGATGAAGTCGACATGCAATTTGCTTAAGTGCACAAAACCATCACCAAAATCCTTTTTGTTAGCGCTGCATATTTGCAGAAGAAATATCGCATGCCAGAGTGTATTAACACGAGGAGGGTGCCATGCATCTTCGCATCAGACCTGAGAGATCTTGTCACCACTACCTCCTGTAATCTGTTTAATACTGTTTATGTCAGTCCAAATTGAACATGTGGTATGGAATGACTAATGACTAGACTCATAATTTAGTCATACTACTCTGTACCCTATTGAGGCCATCTATGGATGCACTGCATGAATAGTGATCTCACCCTCTCACCTTTAAAAGCTCCATCGCAGCTGCGACTGCTCCGTCACGCTCAAACCATCCTCAGATAAAAAACAATAAAGATCCAACGAGGACACTTATGCATGTGTGCGTTCTTGTGCGTTTCGAGCCAGTTCCCGCGTGAGGATGAGCTCACCGTGCTGGAGGAGAAAGAAAAAGAGAGATCTTGAGGGGATGACTTCCCCACTCACTTAGGCAACTTTGACTTATGAGGTGCATTGCATTTAGCCACGCTAATGCAAGTGAAGGCTGTGCCATTAACCTCAGGAAGAGAGGCAGGCCTCGGCAGTATGATGCATTCAGATTGGTAGAGGACAATATTTCACCATGACAGACATTACCAATGAATAATTAAGTGTTTAATATAATGATCTTGAGAGAGAGAGAGAGAGAGAGAGAGAGGGAGGACAGAAAGAGAGATACAGAGAGGGGGGGAAATGGTAATTCCACAATTCATTGCCCTTAAAACCTATCTGGTATTATTACCCAGCAGCATTGCATGGGGGAGAGAGCTTTTGTTGAAACAAATAGGTTTTTGATGGCTCCGCCAGAGTAGTAACGGTTATTAGGTTTGAGAACTCTTTCATGATGGAAGCGGTATCCTGCCGAGCGGAGATCATGAAATTTTAAGTGGAGAATTTACAGCAGAAAGACGGGACGGGACGGTGAGGCCGTCTGGGCCACGCCTGGGGACACATGTGCAGAGCACAATGCCGGGCTAATGTCACCTCAAATAAATAGTTAACAAGCTAGAGATAGTTGTGCTTGTTAGAAGTGCATCCTGGCTCACAAAAAAAAAAGAAAAACCTTCTATCTTTATTTCATTTTTTTTACGAGAGCTTGAATTGGGAATGAAGTGACACGACAGCTGGGAGTGATAATGCGCGTCTACACCGCGGTAAAGTCTTACCCTAACACAACCATGTCGAACGGCGGAGCCTGTGAAGTTGTTCAATCAAACGGCAATCATAGAAAAGCAGAAGAAACGCTGAGATGAAGCAAAACTGCTCAGGCTTTATCAGCATCATGTCGACAGTGCAGGTATTCTATTTTTTTTTTTAAACAAAAAAATGGAATTTGTTTCACACAGCATTACGTAATTGTACAGGAGTCACAGTCCTGCACACATGTAGGATGCAGTATAGGTACTTTCTCACTTCAAGACCCCGTTTGCTTCCATATAAAATCCCCAATCATCCTTGTTTTGGCTTTTGAAAAATGCAAATGCGGCTGCAGCAACAACTGTACCACTGAGACAAGCACATCTTTCACATGGCCTTGTTTTGCAACATGCACTTCAACATTTCCCTCTACCTCGAATAACAACAGATGATACTAAGTGGCCAAACTTCTTAATTAATGTTGTCCTCTAAAAGTGAGCCAAGGACTAAATTCACACATTAGCCTCATTCACAGTCCGCCCACGGTTTCCCAAAACAGCCTCGCGTGGCTCCAAATGCCCAGCTGAGAGCTAATTTCACTCCTCACACTGCGACCTTTGACATCATGTATATGTTGTGCTTGTTGCCTGCGCGACAGATTCCACTGCATATTCATACCTGCATATGGCTCGCCAGAATGAAGCCTGTCTACTTCCTGCAGACTGCGCACGGCGCAGGAGGCGGTTCATTACTGAGTGTTCTCAATCGAGTCCAGCCGAACCCCGAGGATTTGATCGGGTGTGTCTGTGAGGGGCTGATGGCGGGAGGATCATCTGTGGTAATGAATGCATGCGCGCGTGTGTGTGTCTGGGTGGGGGATGTGTCCATGCATGTCTTGTATTGGACTACAGTGGGGAGAGTGGAATTGTGTTGAAAAAGGGGTGGTAAGTGTGTGTTTGTGTGTTTTGGTGGAAGTGATGGAGGCGGTGGGAAGTGTGCATGTGTAAGGTGTGGGGGGGGGGGGTGGATGCCTGCATTTGTGCATGCGCTGGTGTCTTTGAGCATTGTGTGGGAGTGTGTTTGTGCGAGTTGTGGCACACGCTCACAGGCTTCTCTTGTTTGTGAGGTGAGAAGAGAGAGAAGCGGAGTCCCTCAGCATGCCTCCGCCTCCTCTTGCTCCATCTGCCCATTTCGCTCAGTTCTCCATAAATTAAAAACGCTCTACATCTGCTTTGGGGTACATTGTTAGTTGTCGGCATTCAGTGGTTCCTCTGTTTATGAAAAATTAAACACTTTTCTGCATTCAATTATTCCCCCACCACCAAAAACCCCCTCCGCAGCAAACAACACTGAGGCCCATGCACCCCCCCCCACCCCGCGTCCTCCCCCCTCCCACACTGACAAGCAGTCCAGAGCTTCCACCAGAAGGGATGAACATCTCAAGTAAAGAAAGGGGGGGGAAAAAGAAGTAATTAACATTTGTTCATTGTAATCGTGAGCACATGTGTGGAGCCTGGGTATGCCATTCATCATCGGCTTGAGGATCTGCTTTCACAGCAGTAATCTACCACAGTAGGACAACAGCATGATACACACCGGCAACAAAATCAAGTGTATAACACGTATTCTCCGAGCTGTGGTTTTTTACGAGTGCGGTGGTAAAAGAGCCGTCAGGCGTTGGTATTCTGTCCCGACATGAACTCGCTGACAAAGGCGCTGACCTGATGAGATATGCTTTATGCGGCGAGGCGGCGCCACTTCATGCGGGAAGAAGGGGCGTTGCAGATGAATGGATAATTGGGGGGAAAAAAGGAGAGCAGGATGCCCCCTTAGAGAAGCCAGTCTTGAGTGGAATAATGAGTGTAACCAGGGGTTATGGTCACGATGTTGCCCTATCATGAACACCCCCGCCAATGGGGAGCACCTGTGTTTGTCTTTGACATCGACGCGCGCTGCTCCAGGGCAGCCATGTTTGGCCATGGTTTGGTAACCGTGAGCCATGTGGGAGAACAGGTGTAGCAGGCCGACGAGGCCATCAATCTCTTACCGGTCCGTCTCTATTGGATTCAGGGTTAATTATCGTCAAATAAGCTATTAAGAAAAGCGATTGAAGCGCAGAGGATGAGGGGATTCTAACCTTGGCAAGAGGGGGACAGCTGGGCATCTGAGAGGGGCTGCATTGGCTTCGATGGTGTTGCTAAGTTGCGGCTCCTGACTAAAGCATGGGTAAAAGTGGAATCAAGTCAGTTCTTGAAAAAAATCCTCCTAATCCACATCACATGTCACTCTTAGAACAAAACGGGTCAAACATAAATATTATAACTATTTCAAGTTATATTTTGTCAGGTAGCTACATAATCGTAATCATAGCTACCAGCGTCTGTGAGGTGTAACTGGTTTTAATTTAGTATTCAGGCTTAAGTTGGAAGTTAAAAAGAAAGCAGCAAGGGGCAACTAGTGAGCCTGCAGTAGAGAAGCTTTGATCACTTTTGTCAAAGAGTACAACGATAAACTGTAAAGTAATGTGACCACTGTGCTCGGGTTATCAAGAGGAAGCCCAGGCTCAGGTAAAAAAGTAATGACTGAAAGAATCAAAAGGTTTTAGTTCATGATAGAATTATATAGATTCATACCTATATAAAAGACCGCCATAAAGCGCTTCTTTTCATTGCGGTGCACCTTTAGTCTTAACGGTATCCATCTCATTGTGGATTACTTGATAATGCATAAATGGAAAAGGCCATTAAGGCTTCTTTTCATGCTCTTAACATATTAATTGGCATTGCAGCGAATGTCGGATCACACAGTAAATTGTATCCGGTGAAGTCAGTGACACCTGACCTATTGAAAATTTTACAGTGTGCTTATACCTTCATTTATCTACTCAATGTGCCCATGAATATTTAAGGTTGACAATTAAACCCCAGCTGACCTACAGAATGGGGCCAGAGCAACGTTGTCAAAGTGAGGCAGCATAAATGCGCCCATGCAATCACCCTCATCAAAAAAACACGAAAATGAAAACCGCCCCTACGCTTCCACCTCCCACATAGACACAAAATAAACACGGGAGGCGGGAGTCCTCCGTCACAATGTCACGCGGTCACAGTGACATGGCCCGTGTGTGACAGGCACATCACATATGTGTCATGTTTATGGGGGCATCAACAGACGCGGGTTTGTGTTTTGTGTATGTAAATGTTCGGGTAGGGTCAAAGTTAATGCAAGTCAGTATCCTGCTTCACCTTGGTTTGGTGATGCAGAGCAGAGTGTGTAGGGGGCGGGGGGGGAACTGAATACTGAACACTGTAATTGATTGTTGCATGAAAACAGCCCCACGCCGTATGTTAAAGATACTCATTTAGCAACTGCAGCAATAATTTGCGAAGAACAGAAATGCACATTAAGATATCAACATAAAAAAGGGAATTTAGGAGCTTTAAAGCAGCTTGAACCAATTTGTATTTATTAACAATTCTTCAAATGACTATATATTCAAATGTAGTCGCTTACTGTGAAAAAACCCACATAGAATGATCTGCAGATTCTGCGGTGTCATTCAGCTCTTCTGAGTCACGAAGCATCTTCCAACCCATCCTTTGGTTGATGAGCCTCAGAAATACCCGGCAAGCTGGTACTGGCCGGTACGGCGTACCGCTAAGATGTTTGTAGCCGTCACGCTGTACCAAAAAGAAAACTGTACTGAAAAATATTGCACTTTCAGCATGACAACACAACTGATAACCTTGCGCGATCCCTCTCCCCCGGTCAGCCCGCCACCGACCGATACTACCTAGCAGTTTGGGGACCCCTTGCTCTATATCGTAGTACCACCAAGAAATAAAAACTACTTTCACCCAGCAGCAAACGGAGGACAGACATCGCTAGGGACTCACTAGTGACCACAGTGGAGCGTTGAGGTGGTGGTGGAGACGAGCCAGCATGGAACAAGCTAGCGCCACACCAAAGAAAAGGGGGGATACTGTGTAAGTGTTGGTTGTTGGTAGTGAATTAAGATGTTTTTTTGGGGGTGGGGGGTTAGGAAAAGGTCAGGAGAAAGTCTGGTGTTTGGTAGTTTGACCCATCCTCAGCCGCACACGCAACAAAGACGTCCCTCCCCCCTCGCACCGCATCAGTTGCTCTAACCGTCTATTAATGGCTCACATTGGAGTCAGTTGGAAAAAAACACTGATTCTCTCATAATTGAATTAACACAAGTGTTTTCAAAACAGCTCCTTATTAACCACGGGGGGCAAAGCAGTGAAAATTGAAACCGACACATCTCAACACTAATAATGAATCGAGTTCAACGAGTGTCTCTCTGACCTCAAACTCTCCATCTCAATGCGAGGCGAACAGAATGGCCCATCCCCTGACAGATATCATATATAAAGGCTAAATGCAATAGCCACGACATTATGCTCGACTGATCAGGCTGATTTAACATATCTCTTTGCAAAGTGCCTGTGCTGTCACCTTATTTTTATCTCCAACCTGGGGGTTAGTGCATACGTCGCCTGAAAGTGGGTTGTATGGTAGCCTTGTGGTTTAAATGACGTAAATAATGGAGTAATTCCATAGAAATGAAGTCTTATGAGGATGTCAGCCTCCTTACTTCCGTATCCAGTATGCAGCCTCTATAGGTCAGATTACTTTTTCAAATTGTATGAAATATAAATGAATCAAAGGAGTTTCTACCCTGTAATCACTTCCTTATATTTATATCACATTGGCCGGGCGGATAGAGGAATGACTTCCCATTCTAATCATATTGTCATACCCTCAGGTTAGACCTTCCATTTTCTACATAGCAGAAAGAAATGACTCTGAAAGAGATCCGTGATACAATCTGTGTTAAACATATATAAAAGGGATTCCATTTATTCATGATCAGAAGTTGCATTATGACAATTGCAAACCTATTAATCCAAAAAATGTATTAAAGACAAGCCAGATAAAACTTCAAAGTTCTTCTAGTCAGTAGGAAAGCATCATTTTCAACTTTCATATTTTGACTGAGCCAGATATGAACTGTATTACCGTAAAGCATCTCAAGCATCCATGATGCAACAATTTGCTGCGAAAACATCTCCCCTAAATCGTCTCGCACTTTGACATACCCATTCTTGATTCTTTTCTGGCCAAAACGCAAGTTTCCATTTATGAAAGATGTCTGGTTAGGAATCTATCATTACAGCAATCACTCCCTCACTGTATCATTTTTCCCCCAAACATCCATCTAATCTGAAAGCCTGTAGACGGTCCCTGGGCCATTATTTCGACATACACTATTATTTTGCACAAACGGTGATCTCCACAGGCAATCTGCATCTAGCTGTGGCGTCCGTTTGCCGTGGGAATAGAAATCAGACACCTGTCGGCGCGGTGGGACGGGGCGTTTTCTGTTCTGAAGCCGCTTCCAAGCAGCCAGGCATATCAAAGCAACACAGGGAACACGTCTCCTTGAAGTAAGAGAAAGTTAGGTTGTAAAATGGGAAAGGAATGGTGGTTGGCAGGGATTAAGAACTAATAAAACACGCCTCCTTGTTGCCTCCCTCATCCCTGACATCTGGGACAGTAATCAGACCTTAAATGGGATCACCATGACGGTCAGCTTTTTAGGATTGATCATTTTCTTTACCTTAAAAGTATGTTGTTCAGTCCAGTACAAAGAACTAAAAAGGGACATTTCTGATGACACCAAGGTTTTAAACGTCATGGTATCTACATTTTCTTATCATTGTTACTATATTTACATGACAAAAAATCTAATAAAATCAGAAATGATTTCTATCTTCTGACCTGTTTCTTTCTTGTTATTTAGCTCCCTTTTTTAAAATGATTTGAAAGGCGACAGTATTCCAGTGAGGTTAGAGTTACCAACGGGTTGGATCAGTCTGTTGTCTAGATATCTCCCTGCAGGAGCGGCTTCAAATGTGTGATTCCATGTCCCGGGGGAAATAACAGCGGTTGTGAATGCCATATTGACGATGTTCTTTGCCTTAGTGTTTTCACCATGAAATCTAGACTCAAAGCTAAAAAAAAAAAAAAAAGATGTCATAGGGTCACAGAATTGAATCCATGGAAACTGAACACACAGGTCACGTGAAGAAAGAAAAAGCACCAAATCTACCAAAACAAGAATCAGTCAAATAAATATACATATATCAAAATAAATGATAGAAGTTCTAATCCAGAGTCTGTATGCTGTATTTTATGCATCTTGTTTTAACGTGCAAAATCACTACTTTTTGCTTGCTATTTTCTTGTCTTTTGTCTTTTTTTAGTCATCAAAATATTTTTATATAAGATGACTTGAACAACAGTCGTTTGCACGTGCCAGATAAATAACATTTTGATGTTGTCCATTTATTTGTTAGTATAATGTATTACTACACTAGTAATCTACGTTTTTAAGTGACTGGTGTTAGCTCCACGTGGACAAACCAACAATCATTCTGCACAATACATCTTTGCTGATAATAATTATGCATTTTGAATTCAGGAAATGTACCTGTAATGTATTTTTCTTCTTTACTCAAAGTTACAAAAATACCTCTCGCACTACTGGTTTCCATAGTGCAACTGGATGTCCACTACAATCATTCTGCAGTATTTACTCTGCCTATTTGAAATGCATAATAGTTTTAATTCTTGTTGAGCATATTATGCAAATGAAATCCGCAATTTAATTCATCTCCAGTTGCATCCACAGTGGCCCACTCCACCAGGCTGTTGCTCAATACTTTTTTTATTTACTGGATCTTTTTCTAAGAAATATCCAATTTTAGCGTGAGTCAGGTCAAGAAGGACCACACAGCCGTAGATTGTCATCCTAATTAATTAAAGGACATCATACACCCGTACTTGTTTAATAGGCTCGCATAACCAAGTCTCTTATAACATCCCATATGCCGCGTTCTTCATAAGAGCGTGGCTCCTCCAGCATCACCTTCTCCTTGCCCAAGAGAAGTGAAGAAGGCAAGCAAATGGATAGTCTGCTTGAGTAATTTCCCCACGTGCATTTGAGTTGCTTCATTTCAAAGAGCCTCCCCACTCCACAAATACACTGTTATATAAAACACATTAGTATTCACCAGAAATTACTAAGTAAAGTAGGGGAGGGTTGCCATATCCAGATGGATGCCACTTAAACCGGTCTTCAATTAGTCTCCACTAACTTACATCTTCCAGTTGAATTCTGATGAGCTGATATGGCAATTTACTCAGGCTGGCTGGAGAGCACTTGTTCCCCCTTCTGAGTGCAACCTAGCTGCTTTTGAGTATTGTGAACCTTTGATCAGCGCCCCCTTATTACGTATAAAAGCCAATACCATTAAATTCCGCATTGCCTCATCTCCGTGTCCACAGTACTTCCCCCTATTCTGTATCAAAGATCATAGGCTCATGTAATGAAAAAAAAATCCAGTGATGTGTAAAAGCAAAGTAGATGATAATACCTTTTAGTTAATACATCTCACATCTCTCTATTGCTTTCATAAACCTGTGGCCCCGTGTTCCGCCTCTGTAGCTAGCTACTTCCCTCTTGTGGCCAACCAGGACACAGAAGACATCCTCCACTGGAGGTCAACATTTTTCCGCTTCCTCGTTCTTGCATGTTTTTACAGCGAGGAGAAGATTAGAAATGTGTACAACACAACAACTACTGGCATTTATCTTCAGTGCCGGCTGCACGCTCCTCTCCCGCCTCCCCAACCACCACCAGTGTGTCTCTTGGGGAAGTGGATCACCAGGGGAGCTAAACCCTGGCCATTAACATATAGAGTCTTTATTCAAATCCCATCCACTTTGCCACCCATTTAGAAGAGTAATACCAGCGGTTTACAGCGAGGGCAGCGCGTGAGGTCCTGATTGAGCTTCAATTTGATCATTTTTATCCGATTGTGAGGTAAACAGTATCATGATGGATACGATCTCATTACGACAGGGAAGTGAGTGATTCTTGTACATGTTCCATCTTTATTAATGTCAGAGGCAGCAGGTTGTCGATTGCATTACAGGCCTTGATACCCCGGCTGGGCATTCTGTATGACTTGAACAAGGCCGGCGAGCCGGCGTAGAGATGCAAACTTAGATTTGGCACCATCCTATGGCCAATTTCCCATCCGCTTTGGGAGCACTGACGCCGTTCAATTACTTTGAACCAACTAAAAGCAAAACATTAAGTCCAATGCCGTGCAATGAATTGAATATTATTGTTGTCTCCTCCAGATATTTTGAGATGGCTGCGGATGCGGAAACAGTCCCCTTGTTGTCTGTCAGTAAGCAAACTAGAGAGGAAGACAGTCACTATGTGACTATCACACCTTGACACCATCCCATCCAGTGATAGAAAGAGGGTGGAAAAAACAAACTTCAATAATAAACCTGTCAACACTCCAATCTGAATACCCACGAGCCACAACTGTCTCAACCGTCCTCCCCGGGCGATAGCACATCATCGCGGACTCTCTCCTGAGAGACAGCATCTATCAGTCAGTCACACGTACACGTGGCGCGCTCATCACATCATCTCGATTTGTCCCATTATGTCCTTAACACAGTCTAAAATACCTCTGGTGCTTTCAGGAAGCAGACTGTGGAGGGTGTGTGTGTGTGTGTGTGTGTGTGTGTGCCATCAGTGGCTTCATTACTGGCTTTGTGTGTCGCCTGCGCCTGTCGCTAAGACTCTGAGACGGCTTTGTTTGTTTGCTTCCCCGCCGTAATCCTCAGTTGAGGTTTGACGTGCCGCGTGGAGCCCTCGCTGTGTTACCCACAGGCCTCTGGGAGCTGGAGCTGCGTGCCACGTACCAGGAAAAGAGAGAGAGAGAGAGAGAGAGAGAGAGAGAGAGAGAGGGGTGCACAGGAGACCTACTTCCCCTGCACCTGATCGTTACCACGCTAAATTTATATTGATTGCTGTAGCTTAAGAGCTAAATGTGAGTTATTCCCCCGGCGGGGCCTCTGTGTGTAGAATCCGTGGTGGTGGGCTGCTGGTAATCCAAGGAAACCACAACATGTGCACTGTGTTTGGCCATAGACGTGGTAGCAGACGTTATACAGGGCCGGGGAGCATTTATCTAAACCTGCTTTTACAATGATGGGCTACTCTTGGATTTCACATTTCATCCAACCCCCGAATGCAAAGGCTCGAACGGGGACGGGGCGATCGGGCAGTTGGCTCTTTTAAGACCGTACCGGCTCTCTGTACAGGCCTCGCTCTGCTGGATAAAGTTGTGTGTTTGTGGCGTCTCTCCTCCCGCAGGCGACTTTCACACACACACACACACACACACACACACATATGCATATGTGCTTTGCCCTTGACATTATCATCAGCAGATTTGTGCTCGGGGCCCCGAGGTAAGGTTGAAATACTGCTGAGGCTTCTGAGAGAGCGGCCCGCTTTAGAGAAAGTGTCCGAGGGCTAAATACGCACCCAGAGACGGAAGCAGAGGAATGGAAAACGCTCAGTAACTGAACGTAGCAGAGCGCCCCTCAGGGGACAGCAGTAATTAAACAGTGATTAAATTAAGGGGCAATGCGGGCAAAACGCAGACTGATTGACACACTGCTGGCTCTCTCTCTCTTACTCTCTCTCCCTGTCTCGCTTTCCCCTCCCGCTGCGGGTTCGGCTCCGTCGCTGAGCACTGGCTTTCTATTGACCTCCAATTACCCACCGCACCCTCAATTCTTTCATTCCAATTTTCAAAAAACTAATTCCTAATAAGCTGTCGAGAACGCGGATAATTGCACATAGTATCGGGAAAAGAGGGGGAGGGGGGACTTAACTGTGCAGTGTCTTCCAATTCTATCAATGTTTACTTCAGATAAACTACAACCACTCTAGCGTTGAGACCAGAGTACAATCAGTCCTTAATACAAAACTACATCACAAGGAGCTGCCACTGGAATCCAAAGCGTGTCTCTCCTTTGGCAGCCGGGCAGCGTTAGAACAGCCTTATCCAATACTCTGCTAGGAGGCGGGGGGGGGGATGGGGGGGATACCATAAATTACCTTTGGTGATTCCTTAAACCCAAAGCAAATAGAACAGACAAAAGAGCAGAGCAACAGCAATGAAACCGGCTTTAACAAAACAATCAGAAGAAACCAAGAAACAGAAATTGCCTCCCTGCAAATCTTTGATTCCCCGCACACCCTGCTTACAACAATCACCAGACCTTCCAGTAGATTTTCATAGACCCGTTCTTGTGCATACGAAAATACGTGCTGATGGCCCTTAAAAAAAAAATCTTCAGATAGTGAGGAAGCTCCTCTTAGTGTGTAGTATGAATTCAAATATGGAGATGGTTCACCGGGTGAGATGAGTTCCAAGTGACAGGTATTGATTCTATCCCGTCGTATTGTGCGCCGACTAGCCGGCGACCTGCATGGCCGTCGCTGGTTCCAAAAGATATGAAACTTTTTCTGATGTATTTTGAAAGCATATAAGCACCGATACATCCGGCTAAGCATAAATGGACGCAGACATCAGCGGAGAGAAGATGAGTGTGCTTCCGCGGATGTGGCTTTTTGCCGAGAGGGCGCAGAAACGATTCCTCACGCCTCAACACATTATTCTTCGGTTTGAACGGTGCAGTTTGACGACACACATTCTTTCCCTCTTGACACTGGTATGAGAGGGGAAAGTAGAAGGATGTTCTCCAGGATAACATGTGAATTTAATTTCTTGGAGAAACGGCGGAACAGGAAGACGGCCCTTCCCGGGCATAAATTGTGCAGCCGACTCGCGGTTGTCAAGGTTTGTGATGGTGCCGTGCGTAGACAGCTGTAATCGCAACAGCACTGCCAGCCTGACCCACCTCATCATCCCTGACATTTAGCACAGCGCTGTTTCTCTCTCTCTCTCTCTCTCTCTCTCTCTCTCTCTCTCTCTCTCTCTCGCAGTAAACAAATGTTTTAACCCTGATTTGTATCAGTGTAACCAGAGGACATGAAGTGACACAAAGTGTGGAAAACTTCTCAGAGGGGAGGGGAGGGGTGGGGGGGGAGGGAAAGGGAAAAGAAATGCAATGAGCGAGGGGGACAAGTGAAGGGGAGAGAAAAATAGAGGGAGGGAGAGAAAGAGCAGCGAGCCTAACAGGGGGCATCTGAGACTAATGTTAGAGGAAAGCTGTCAGATCTCTGCAGACAATGTTATGATGGAAATTAGGAAATAAACGCTTCTCAAAGCCATCACAAACACGCAGCTTCCTCCCAAAAGGTCCCCGGTCCAAACGGGTTGGTAGTCACCTTGTTAGCCGGGGCGGGAACACAAACAGCTCCTTGCCGTTAGCCTCCGCGGGATATGTGGCTCCCTTCCAAGACAGGCTCATCAAGTCAAGATGTTTTATTTTACTTTTGCAAAAACAAAGGCAGCGTTCATAAAATACATACTTGACTTGTGTGGTTTGGACATTTTTAATGCACTTAAAACAAACCATAATTGTTTAATGAGCGCAACCCCGAACATTAAGTATGTATGGTTTCTATTTTTTTTCTTTAGTGCAGTGGTTCTCAAACTTTTTACACCAAGTAGCCACCTCAGAAACTACTTGGATCTCCAAGTACCACCATAATGACCAACACTATACAGTAGCGTAGTATGTCTAAGTATTCATCAAAAACAAGGCAGAGGTTTTACTCCTAAAGAAGTATATTTAATATTGTCAGCCATTGTAACATTTTACACAGTTTCAACAGTAAGACAGCGCTTAAATAATGATTCAATTAAAATGTATTGCACATAAAAGTTAAATAAACATTGTACTAAAATACATGTAAAAGAACTGTTGTTAAAGATGAAATAAAACTGTACTGCGAATCAGTGATTCTTTGGCGTACCACTAGAGGGAGCCCCGCGTACCACTAGTGGTACGCCGTGTAGTTTAAAGGTGGATATGAACAGTCAAACAATGTGGAAACTTCAGTTAAACCAAAAGAGTACGAAAGGAACATTCTACAGAGCCCATCAAGCAAACGTTTTCAACACACAATTTAAGATTTGTGGATAGCACCGACAAAAGGCACATTTGACTTGATTACCTCTTGACATTTGCCTCAATGAATGAGGCCAGATAAGGCAAACACTCCGCTGAATAGTGTAAATAAATAAATATGCCCATTCATCACGGCCAGATAAAGGCATAAGGCCACGTAGACGCATGAATGGACAGCGTGTCTCGGCATCCTGGCCCGTCTGTCTGTGGAGGCTGACAATGCGCCGTGCGTGCCCTTCATTATCACCGGGTAATGCTCATCACAACGGCCGCGGCTTTCCTCCATAAAAACCCCAAATCTCGCTCACAATGGGAAATAGGGGAGATAAGGTGCAGGGGGACCATTTCTCTTGACATTCACGATGGCAAACTCATCAGTCATGCTGTCAAAGGCACTGGTCTTGGCTAGTTTGGGATTTATGAGAAATAATGATGGGTCGAAAACAGCAGGGTGGAGGCTTTGCTTTTACCTTTTTTGCTTTTGGGAGTGTTGTGTATCGAGGCACGCTCTGCATAAACCCAATTTCTTTCGGCAGTGGCCCTTGCACTGATATCGCATCCAATCTCACCATGTTTGGGAGCTTTGGCCGGACTTGTTTTGAGTCGGCGCTGACATTTCCGCCTCACATGATAAAAGACATCAGCGGACAATACGTTTATTCAAAAGGGAGAGCGCCAGCGGGAGCATTAGGAATTGGTACCACTCCTTTTTTTCGTTCACAGAAGTAAGGGGGGTCAAGACCTCTGCACCGTTAATCCCACTCAAACAGCTCTGGATAAAGAACGTTAACAAGGACCTGTCCTCTGCTGGTCCCCATCTGAAAAACGGAATGACAACAATAATAGCATGTGTCAAACGCTCATATTTTCTCTTCAAACGAGTGACAGGCACTGACAGACTGCAATTCTCTCTGAAAACATTCCGGGAAACACTCCCATGCACCGATTGTGATGTTCCACAAGGTCCGGGAGTTTGACGTCAGTAATTCATTCCAAAGTCATTTGAAAGTGGATTTCAATATTGTTGCAAGGGCATCGTGGTTGAATCCTATAGCAAAGCTACACAACAATAGATTATAGAGTAGTATGAGACTTTTTAATGGGATCCCTATGGGACCGTACTGCAGGGATGTCCTCAAGCATCAAATTATCAGTCCATTTCAGATTGTCAAGTTTATTAATTACTATTCTTAATATATCTTAGGAGAGTGCCAGATATTATAGCCTAACTACCTAAAAACTGCAAATGCAATGCTCAACAATTCATGAAATGAAATACTAGATGGGCTAGGGGTGTGGCTCTTCGCTTTACATTAAAAGTTCATGAACCAAAATGAAGGTGTGCCTGCAAAGAAGCAAAGCGCAACAGTGCTTGTGACTAAAGTGTTGAGAAATTACTGGACATGAGAGTTTGGGGGCAATTTTGATTCAAGTATGTGAATGAGACCCCTCGAAGCTCGAGGGTCCTCGGATCCGTGTGGAAATTAAGCCATGAGATTGTGGCTGAGAGGATTGTGGATTGACAGCAGCATTAGCCCCCTCAGCACCTTCTGCTATAGCACACTATGGCTCTGTATAGCAGCAGGGCCGGAATAGCAAATTAAATCTTCCTAATAGTAGCGAGGGATGTACAGTCAGCTCGGTTTGCAGTGCTCTAAAAGTGCAGGACATGGAGGGTGCGGTTTTCAGTGGAATAAAATGAAGGGTCTCTGAAGTGTTTTGGTTAATGGGTCTACTCCAAACCAACTTCATACAAAAGACGCGGCCATATTTATATCAATTTGAAACAAGCTCCTTCACGTTGCCTTCTGGCCTATTCTCGAAACGAGTTCACGGTGCTCCATTGTTTTGCTGTTAATTTGGATGGATTTATTAAATGCAGTGTGACAATAGAGAAAACACTCGTCGGCCGGCCTGAGAGCACTCTGAGCAGATGGTTTTTGTTGCTTTGTTGATGGTTTTCTCACTGGCTGTTTTTCTCTTTTTTTCTTCTCAAGAGTCAATGACACTCACACTGCTCCGCCTTCAAAGACCAACCTTGATGCACAGAAAGCCAATTCGGCAAATCTTTGCACAAGCAACATGCATGCTCGCACACAGTTTTAAAGGAAGGAGGTACACCGAGGGACGAGGCGTTTTTCAATGCATTTAGATGAGACCTTTAACAAAGGTCCCTAATGCAGATATCAATGAACCAAGGGACTGGGTTATCGGAGCAAAATTGGCTGACGGAGGAATGCCAACCCCTCGGCGTGAAAAATGATGGATCCCATTTGTAAACTTCTCCTCCATCCCTGCTGCCCTCTCCTCTCCTCCTGCACGCGAACACGAGCATTCCTCCTCCATCGCCTGCTCCTGCACCGCTTATTAAACAAGGAAGCAAACCTATGACTGCGCTGACAAATAACAAGTGCTCTGCTAAAATTGGCACTTTGCTGGCCATTTCAACCGACTGTCGGCGAGTGCACACAGGGCCTGTGAGATTTCGGTGATGACAGAATAGATTAACATCATGGACTTTAGTTTTTTCATCTTCCATTCTATCCTCTGAGGACATCAATGAAAAGAAACCAATATCCGCGGACCCGCAAACAAACAGCTGGAGCTTTCAAAATATTAGATTTTGCGCGTTGCATCGGACTATCTACTGTTTCTCCCCACTCACTTCATGGTTGTGCTTGATTTGAAAAAGTCAAAACCTAAATCCATCTAATTCAGATGAACAGATTGCTCCATTACAACATGCACTTGTTATGCATCTGAAATAAAACAGATTCATGTTTCATATATACAACCCCTCACTTTTTGAAAGAATTGGACTAAGGGCTGAATGCAAAGATCATCACCATGCATGCATAATACAATAATCTACATGCATAGCATAAAAAGTGTAATAGGCATCGTAGTATGCGTACTGAGCATTTCTAAGGAAACAATGACATATTGCTAATCATCGTAGAATAAATCACGGCCCCATTTAAAGTGGCGTGTTTGGTCAAAGGGGTTAATACAGGCAAACAGGCTTCTCTGCTGGAAAAAGAAAAACTACCCAGAGGAATGTGATGGTCGGCCTAAACGCTGATATTGTGCTTCTGGTGATGGAGTGACTTTGGGAGGGTTTTGCGGTCTGACAGAGTTCCAAGCTGTGCCCTGAGGGTAAGGGGTAAATTTGCTAAGTTAATCACATAATGAGGCCAATTAAACACAAGAGAACCCAGGTGAAATGGGAGCTGCCACAGAGCCTGGGACAAACGAGGCCCTGCTGACATCTCTGGACAGACGCTGGACAACTCACTTTCAGCTCCTATAATCCTCTCCTAAGTATTCACGTCGACGTGTAGTCAGTGTATTCTATTAATATATGTACAGTATACTGGATTGTGTGTCTGAGAATTATTTTAATTTCCTTCAATATCCGTATTTAATTGTTTTAATTGGGCATACATTTACTCTATAAATGTCCCATTAGAATTCCCGTTTTAATCCTGAGCCTACAGTGGTGTCGTTGAATGTGTTTTCCCAGAACAACTGCACAAAACCTAAAAGATAAATAAAGCATAGAAATAGTGAAGAAGTAAAAAAAAGTAAAAAAAGTACTTAACACATAGCATAAACACATTGCTGGCCAATTTTGAACAGTTTTTGAAAATCTTAATATATTAGCTAGCACTGTAGATCTCACTGCTGTATTGTGGGATGGAATGAATGCGGCCCAACCAACGGCTGACCCTGTACAGACACCAATGAACGCGTCATCAAACACACTTCATTGAAACTGTGGTATGTAAGAATAGCTCTGGACAGACAGATAGGTGCACATCACTCACATGATCACATGATCCGCCTGGTACAGTTACACTGGTTTTTAATCATCGCTTCAGGCACTAGACGCGACTTATCTTGTCATGTTTGGGAGTAGTGTTAACAAGCCTGCCACTCAAACCTCGACAAACATCAGACCCATTTCGCACAAAATGTATAAAATATGTCCTGACATTGCACCTCTCCATCACGAACAAGCATTTTGGAGGTCTAGCCTGTACTGATTGTTACTGCTGGGAAATGTTGTAGACGGGATTATCTGAGTGTTCGAGTGCTCTTGGAGGTTCTACGGGAGGATAAATCACCCTGGCAGCAATTAGACCTCCCCGAGTGCTTCCTACATACCTGAATCGTCATAGGCAAGGCAGGCCTGAGGTCAAAGAATGGGAGGGTCGCGCACTGAACAAGATGAATGGTAGTGAAACAGTATATTACACTTTATATGCCATCCTCTTGCACATAGGAGTCATAGGGGAACCATAGGAAACTATGTCGGCTTGAGGAACAGATCGAAGGGTTGGAGTATTGTGAAACCCCGCGTTATGCTACAGAAATGTCTGCTTAACTTTTTCATTGTCTGCGAGCTAAGGCCTGGGGGAGCTAAACGCGGAACAGAACTAGCTAAGAGCAGAAATCCCTCAGGCCACCGTAAGTGAAAAGCTGTATCACTGTCACGGAAACATGAAGCACTAAATTATCGCAGGAAGAACAGTGCATTAAAATATGAATATGAATGTGGAGACTTAAGGCCACTAATGACAGGATGTTTCATCGCCACCGAGGGTTTATAAAAAGGTCCACCACGACCCAGCGTAAGATGGACAAGGGAAATGAAGGCAGGCGCATTTACACCACATCATACTGGGATGATTTGTTAATAAAATGCAAAGCGACCGGCTACATGTGAGACAGCGACGAAAGCGCGCCCGTGATTTATGCTTAATCCTTCATTATCCCGCCTTTGAAGTGACCTCGCTGTGCGCGTTTCTCACTGTGACCCAGAAGCCCACTCCAGGCGTCTTCATTAGCCGGGATGAAACGGAGCCGCCGCACAAGCGACTTTGATGTCCTGTCCAGCGCACACAGACATACAGATGCACACACACACACACACACACACACACACACAGACACAGGACACCTGCTCAAACACCGCCGATATCCTGATCACTGGCTACACTGAGGCACGGAAAAACATTATGGTTTTTAATCAATTATGGCTCTCACCTTTGGGGCAGCACATTCATTACATACGATAGGAGTAGCTGAGGGACAATATTCCAATTGCGTGCTGAGATTGAAATGAAAGAAATTGTATGGTTAGAGGGGAGACGAAGAGTGCAATTTTGCACAGCCGAACATCCCAGGCTGGATTTACATATGTCTTCACAAAAGGCCTACACTGCTGATATTTCGCTAATATAATTTATGTGAACCCAGTGATTTATCGCCCTTAGATCACGTGTAGAAATCAAGCATAGATCTCCAGAAGAGGTCCATGCATGCTGCCAGTAAATGATAGACGTTATAAAAGTTTACCGTGGCAATGAAATGAAACGAATCCATCAAAAAGGCGCAGATTGCCATCATGCAAAACGGTGTCCAATCAGAGGTAGTTATGTGGTAGGAGGTAAAAAAAAAAAAAAAAAAGATTATGCACATGCGCGCAGCAACACTGCTCTTTGGTTTTTTTCTAAGCAATCAGAGTGCTAACAAACTTCATGCAATAAAAATGTACATGTACTGGGATCATCTGCATCGCTGTCAAGTGTGCTGAGCAGCAGACTGCACAGGAGCAGAGATCAGCTGATTGTTAAGGATGCCTGAGTGAAACTAAAGCATTATAAAAGAATCCGATGCGGTGCCATAGAAGGTTAAGTAGTGTTGGCTATTAGTAAAAGGCAGTTGGAACTGGGACACAACCTACATCTCACAATTCAATTCTACAAATAATATGTAAATCAGGCATGTCAACCGGAGCGTTTCTACAACAAAATGTGTGATCCTTAAATAAAGAACCCATCTGTGTATTTTGCACTCAAGTCTGCTGCAGTCTACTACCTTACAAAAAAAGGTGTGAGCACCCATGCGGTTAGCTCAACAACACACATGTTCCTGCACAGATCCGAAGAAGGCTCCTTTCCCCCAGGCGGCGGCCCGTCAGACCAGACGAGCAGGCCGGGGTGTTAAAGTGTGAGCCGGGACATCTGCCCTGGGAAATGCACACATCCATCTCACTGAGAACAACTCACTCCGGGAAAAACATATAAAGGATAAACAAAAAGGGGATGGGCCCAGAAAGACAAGGGAGAGAAGAAGTGAGACGGGGGGGACAGGAGAAGACGCGGTATAGGGAAGGAACAGAGACAAAGCGGATACATGTATGCGCGTGTGCAGTGCTGGTGGCGGACGGGAAAGGAGCAAACGAGTGAAGAGAAGGTGACACCGGACGGGAGAGAGACGTTTGCGTAACAGTAGAAGTTAACTTGACGGTCGGCACCATCTGCAGACAGAAGGCATTACATGAACACAACATGAAAGTGTGTTTTCCCCCTCATGATGCTGCGATCATTAGCAGGCGTGCAACAGCCTGCAGTGAGCATTAACATCGACATTGCAACACAAGAGTGGAAACACGT
Organism: Apeltes quadracus; assembly: GCA_021346845.1. Taxonomy (NCBI): domain Eukaryota; kingdom Metazoa; phylum Chordata; class Actinopteri; order Perciformes; family Gasterosteidae; genus Apeltes; species Apeltes quadracus. The sequence goes on from CM037931.1 coordinate 6,872,156, forward strand.
CATCGATACAACTCCTGCAAATAAAAACACAGTTGAAACCTAAATAATGGCCTTGATGTAATAGTCACACGCCTGTTAACTCGGATTGCTGCTCTTGGTTTCATCAAGCATGACATAAGGAAGGTCAGTTGAGAGGACAGCAGCGTGTCTCAGCTCCCACCGCCGTTCCTGCTTCTAAACCATCTGGAAATGGCCGGAAAAACGCTGCAGTCAGCAATCTGGGCGCGGTGATGTCATGCAGCATTCTCCATTTGTTTTTATTTTTAGACCATTTGGTCATCGCTGTACAACCGGTATGGTACGGTGCGCTCACAGCCATCGGCTTCAGCCAGTGACCAGCTTTCCCGGCTGGATCAGCGACAGAGAGAAGTAAGAGAGGGGGGCGGGGGGGTGTGTGTGTGTGTGAGGGGAAGGGGGAGGGGGGGTTGCGGCATCCTGGTGGATGATGTCATTGGCTAAAAGGTCTTTTTATAACACCACCTGTCCAGCCTGCCTGCAATAAGACTGCATAAAGTCGCAGCGCATGTGGACATTTCTGTGTAAAATGACCAGTTTTCCTTTCACTCACAGGACGTACAAATGTTCTCACAAAAGGCCCTTTTGTTCTCTGCTGTTTGACGGCGCCTGCCAAACAGCCTGTGCAATGTTTTGCTGTAAAAAGGTGTTTGTGGTGTGGTTACCAAAGTAAAGGTTAAAAAATTGTGTTCTAAATACTTCACCTTGGGCTTTTCACGATTGAAGTGTCTTGTAAGAATGGATTCCTCCACAGAGAATCATTAAACGGCACCACTTTAAATATTTCCTTTTCTTAGAAATAAGCCATTTAGCAGTAAAGAAAAATAACTAATCCATAAGATGAATCTTCGGGGGCCTACAATCAATCGATCAATTGGTCAACCGGTCAATTCAGAGGGAGCAGCCCGGGCAACTGTTCATTTAAGCGGCATTAAAGTTAACTGCCACCTAACTGCCACCCACTACGTACAGGCGAACGAAAACGCCCCGAAAAAAGCCTCCTTCTGACATCGCGTGCTCACTGGAGCGGCGGAGGCAGCCGGAGTGCTCGCCGCGTGAGGCGACTGGACGAGTTATTGACAGATGGCCGGGCTCCTGGCCCCTCCACAGGAGACCTCGGAGCCAAACAACCAGTGGATACACCAAGGTGATCCTCACATCAATATCCATCTATTATTCACATATTTGTGCTGGAAGGAAAAAAAAAAAAAATTCTTCAACCGCATTTTAAAAAGTGCCAGACTCGTATGCATTTTGTAGGAGGGAGCCGGGCTTTTGCCCCGCGTTTGATCCTTGCGGTTGCGGTTCGCTAACCTTTCGCACTGTCACGGCGCGACACGGAACCGCCATTAAGTGGGTCAATGATTCTTATTGTACTTAGTACCGCCGTTAACTTTTATGGAAGCATACATCACGGGTGCCAGTTTCATATTTGGAGTAACGTAGAAGAGAGGCCCCGGGACCATTCATTGCAAAATGTCTCCCGACGCAAAAAAGCCGAGGTCAAGTCTTAAAAAACTTTTCTGCATGCTATGTGCACTTGATCTGAATACTTAACTAGGGAGGGACATTTCGGCGCGCGCTCAAGGGGAAGACGCGGCGGTAGCCATGGCACTGTAGTTCTCCAAGGGGCCGCGTCTTGGCAGTTCTTGAGGGAGATCTAGTTTATTATTCCTTGTTTAGTTGGCCTCTCTGGACTTTTTTCCATTGAAGTGCTTCATATGAAGTAGAAAGTAAAGCACCACTAGAGTGTGTTTAATACGAGGTGCTTCGGGTTTTTTTAGCACATACCATCACACGCTCGCTTTCCCTCCCTCGCGTTACATAGAAATATTAAAGCTGTGCCCCGAGGTCAACGGCAACAGCCCTCATTGTGCCCTTGTGTTCTCCACAGCCCCCCGCCATGAGAGGCCGTGATTCATTCTTTTGATCCACTCCAATATCATTAAGTTATTAGTTGATTTCGGTGGATTTAATCAGCATAGTAATCCCTCTCCGTGGGAAGATAAGTCTCTCTCAAGAGCAGTTATGCCGTTCACTATGCCTGCTGATTAGACACAAGCCCCCCCCAAAATAATTCATCACAAAACTGCAAAAAATAATTTATCAAAAGTGCTCCTCACAAAACCCGCTCAGGACCTTTGCTTCTTAATAATTAAACTCGGCAATTAGGCGTCTTACCATGCACTCAGTGTGAGGCGTCATGTAATATTCATAACCATACATAATTATGCAATATATTCACTGAAATAAGAGGCCATATATTCACGGTGGGTCTGTCAAGAGGCAAGACATTTTTATTTGGTTTATAACACTGTTTCATCTTATACATGAGCAGATGGCTTCTGGAGACAGAAGAGAACGAGGACGTCTGGTCCGTAGCAGTCTGACACCGAGTTGTGTGGCTGTAGCTCGTAGAGGAGAGAGAAAGAGAGGGAGGGGGGGCAGATGGGCAATGAGTGAAGACGCTCTCGCCATCGCAACCGCTAATATCAAAGTCCTATCTGCTGGACACAACAAAGACAAACCTCAATGGTTTCATGCATTGACCAAAGTCAGCGCGAGACGGAAGGAAGAGAGACGAGGCATTAAATTAAAATGAGTGGAGACGGGGCGCTGTCTCGGGGTGCATTGTTTGATAAATTATACATTATGCTCATCACCAGCCTGGTTAGAAAAACAATTGTCCCAAACCATGATGGCGCCTGGAGCTGAAAAAGCAGCAGCAGTCTACGGTGGACGCACTGTGGACAAGGTTGGCTTTCATCTCGGGACGCGGTTCAAAGCTACGGGGCCACGCGCAGAACAAACTGGCAATCAAAGCTAATGTGTAACTGGGCAGTGGTGCACTTCACAGAGGCGGCCATGTCGAGTGCAGCCGAGATCACACGCGGACGCCTCTCTCCCATCGCGATGGTTCATTTTCAACACACGGTCTTTGGAACCTATTATTCCCCCCTCCCCCCCCCCCCCCCCCCCCCAAATGTAAATGTAAAGAGAAAAAAGGAGGAGAAACCTATTTCTGTTGCGAGCTGCTGTCCTTTGAGGGCCGTTCATGACACGTATGTATGTGAGAATGAGAAGAAAAGCATGTATTTTCTTCCAGCTTTACTGTCGTTAACAAAGGTTCTCATTGGCTCACAGCGAAGCCGTGCCCGAGGATACCCTTTGCTCCGCCAAGAAGGGCGAAAATGTATTCTGCATCATAAGATGTATTGCAGTTGACTGATATCCATAGAACATTTGATTACTTTAGTGTCGCAAATATGACAAATCTCTTTGTGGATGGATTTAATGGGAACTTGATATCCGCACTAAGCTTCTGTAATTTGCGAAATGTTGTTTCGACAAGTAATATAACAACAAAATAACATGGCACAAGAACAAATGTGCTGAGCACTGTATATGGATGTTGTGCCTTATACATAGCTTTCAATTGAATTTCATTTTCCTGCAAAAAAGACAAGACATTTGTATAAACAAAAAAAAAAAAACTATCCTCTCAAGATTTCTCACAAAATGTGTCGTGTTTTTTTTTTTGTCCCTGTCATGTGCTGCACTGCGAAACAATGACCTTTCGGTATATGACACAATTTTACTGTCGGTATAATACAGATGTGATTAACATAAATAAGACTTAAAGTCAAATAGGCGTAAAGGTCGTCATTCAGGACTAGACTTGGGTCCGCGAGGTGATTTACAACAACTTAATTTGACTGCAGAGTCATTTATCTGTGACGGAGCAAGCCATGCAACTCCCTGAATGTCTTCAGCGCACGAACAGGCGACAATATGCCTGGACTACACACATATCATTTCCACCCAATCAGTCAAGATGCTTTACACCTTCTGTCAGAGGCCCTAACAGTTCTCGTAAATTATAAGGCCATTGTACATGGTGCCAATAACTTCTGAAGGAGAATCTCTGCCAAACTGAACCTGGTGGCATCTCTGGCTTTTACACATGAAAGTGTAAGGGAAGTACTTTGATGGTACATTTGCTTTTATAATAACAAGGCCTCCTCTTTTCAATCAGCAGATAAATTCAAGTATCAAAACTGGCCCAGATATTGACATTTAGATGCAAAGCAGGTGGCTTGCAGGTTGGATTCAGTTGGCGGTCGCTTGCATTTACTTTCACATCTTCCCTCTACTACGGCTACGGCGAGCCTCGTGTTCGGCTTTGCATCTGTGCCATCTGCAGATGGACTGGGACAGCTTGGGAGTGAAAGGCATGGATGATGGGGAATCATTCATAAACAGCAACAACAATACCATTTTATAGGAACAGAAAGATGAGTACACGGGTCTGGAGTTATAATGTGCTGTGAAATATTTCAAATGCCCCCTGCAGTGTCCGTTGATATTCTACAGGGAAATAGATCATTGTATATATTCTGCATCTCAACTTCTAGTGCTATCAATATGAGGACAAATGAAAGAGAATGCATTTACAAGAAAAGAAAAAAAGCATGCATGAAGAACAGTTGCCATGGGCTGTCTGCTAGGTAACTCTGTGCGTGTGTACTTTTTTGAAAGTAAGTAGGGAGTGTGCTGTTAGCGCAGGATGCAGTGATTTCCCCCGATGTCACACCGACGGGGCGAACCTCTGATTGGAGGGCAGACGGTGATAACGATGTGCAACGATTCACAACCCGTTCCATTTAGTCCCTTTTGGAATTTTTGCAGGGAACAAATGTGGATGTCTGACTACCAAAGCCTATGTTTTGTAAGCAATTACTATGAAATTGCCGTAAAAAAAGCGGAATGGCACAACCCAGAGAAAAAAAGGGAATGTCAAGTTCACATCATTGGTGTTTTTTAACACGCCCCCCCTGAGCCCCGGTAATCAAAAGTGTATAGCACTTATTTTCTTTTTTGTCAGATGTGTTCTTCTCTAGATCAATCAAATAACAGCCAGACCATGCAATCGTACTTAGAGTAAGAAGTCATGGAGAAGAAGTAAAATGGATTTTCATAAGGATTTTCATTGTAACAGGGGACGTCTCATCCTGTTTGAGTGCTTCCAAATTACAAACGACATGGGAAACATAACGAGCGGAGAATAATCCCTGGCTCTCAGCATGGCACACCTTGATGTGCAGGTGCCTCTTATACAAGAATAAGTCATCTGAGATTGAGAAAGGCACAAAAATAAAACCCACTCGACCAGATGGTCTCCATAAACCATGGCGTAAAGCTCTCCCAGATGTTGAGAGGTGGTTGCGGATCCGGTGACATGCGATGTGAGGGAGGAACTGGTAATGCAGAGTGTATTAGTGGTCCCTTTATAGGCGCATTAGGTGCCGCGGAGGGGAACGCGGGGGCCGCCGCCAGTGCTGCCAGTGAACTACTACCAGGGTTTATGCTTTGATGAACCTACCCTTGAAAAACCGGAACACCCGTGACTGTATCCTACCCAGCCCGGAACGTACCTCCATCTCTTCAGCCTCCTGGAAAACATAAATCAGCTTCTCATATCATCATCTAGTCACATTCAATGCATGTGCTGCTCTGATCGGTAAATCTGCCAGGTTTCTCCGCTTTTAGTGATATATCAGGTTCGTATTACTCTCCCACATGTGCGGTAAATCTTGGACAAAGCCAAAAGTTTCGTAAAACTCAAAGAAAACGCGGCATGCAGCAGAAAACAAGTACAGAAAGTGGAGAAGCAGCTCGGTATAGGTTGTCTCGGCACTGGAAGTGTCATCTCTCTTCCTACCGCTAAGCGGTGGCCCAGGCGGGGAAACCAGAATAAATTTCCCCAGTTCATTGTCCCCGCTGAGGACTAGCAGAACATCTCAGTCTGATTAATGGCTGTACACTGTCTAATGAACAGTAATTGAATGGTATAATGCAGTAGGTCCTTAAAAGCCCAGAGGAGTCGTCTTCCTCTGCCCGGCTCTCTGGAAATGTAAGGCGGTGACATTGTCTAGAGTTGATTATAGTTGACCTTGCATGGGGAGAATAGGCCCTTTGAAATGGCAACCCAAGCTTCAGGGAATAGGAGCACGGAAAAACAGCTGAAAGACAAATGAAATGGACTCGCATTGGAAGAGGAGAGGAATGGATCAATGCGGCGCTCAATAATGATTCGATTCTTTATTAAAAAAATCTTAAGAAGAGGAAGACAATTGATCAAACATCCCTAGTTGTATTGACATTTCTAACAATATTAATTAGGAAAAATGCATAGCTCACTGGTAGCTAAATCAGCCAATATTGTTAAATCCAAACAAATGCTTCGGAAATGGCAACAAATGGCAAGTGCACCCTTGTCCACGTTTCGTCAAAGTGTACGACATCTTCAACAGAGTCTCCCCTCATAAAATCAATCAACTCCTTAACAGAGTGCACTGAAAAGGAAGACCCAACCTTCAGAAAGCAGAACAAAAGTCGGTCATGTGATTATAAGAAAAGCTTTGATGAATGTGCATTGGGCTGCGGTCCGCCATCCTTCGCTCTCTTCCACTGATAGCCCGCCTTCACTCCCAGCGGACATCTCCACTTGGCAGAGATGCTGAATCTCGTTATTCTTTATTTGGCCTGGACCACACAGGTCAATATCACACGTACACACACACACACACACACACACACAAAACTGCCTTACCGGTGTAACGTCTGTAAATGTATTCACTATTTAAATTCACCGCAATAAATCATTTAAAGCTTGGGCTGAAAATGTAATCATGTAATTGAATTTGGTCATCAATATCTACTATATAGATGCACATATATGCATTTCGCGAGCACATTTGAGCGCCGCAGTGGGAGGAAATCTGTCTGAACTCAGCTCAAAGCATGAGTCATAGCAGTGCAGTTATCCCTTATTATTATTCACGGCCCTCTAAATGATGAGGCTGCCGAAAACGAGACAGCGACAGTCTGTTTGGACTCAGAGGGAGAACTGGCGAGTATGCATCAATGATGGTTCGACTTTAAGTTTGCTCAAGTCTCACCTGCAGTATCATTATTTCTAGTCTGATGAAACCTTGGAAACAAGGATGAAAGAAAAAACTAAGTTGTGGCAAAGAATAACGCCAGTAAATAAGAAGGTGTGATCAAAAGTGTTCGCTTTACTTTAAAGAAAGTTTCATAAAAGTAGTAGTCCTAAACTTTGCGCGGATACAATTTGGGCTCTTCTAGTGTACGCTGAATCCTAAAGATGATTTCTGGCATGAGGTTTTGCACTTGAGAGCTTGCAGCAATCCCAACTTTCCTAAGGGCAGCCTTCATTAGCTAACAAATCACATCGTGCTGGGCGAGATGACTATTGCAAAAGGTGGCCACGTTTGTAGCAGGGATTACTTCATCTTATTTTTTACATTATCTGATGGGCTTTCCCCCCCGCAATCCATAGCCAATCTGAATCAGCAACATTCCTCGATGAGTAAAAGTGATAATGAATTAGGCTCCTGATGAGGTCTTTAGCCTGGGTCATAACTGGCCCCCAGAAGTCAATAATTACTCCGATAAGAATATCTTTATTGCAAAAGTGCATACGGCAGCAAACATCACCACGCCAAAACATTCCCCTATAGTGTAATTGCCACTGCTTGAAATGATAGTTTTCATTAAAACAAAATGTTCAAGGTTATTGATTGCTTAAATAAGACTCAATATCTTCTCATTTCGAAGCTGAATGAAATTGCCTGGAATAGTAATATCAGCAAACTATTGTGCGCATTCGTCACAGTTATGCTGCTTCATGCTGCCGTCCCTTGAGGGTTATTAGAGTAAAATAAGTGTATTTAAATGACTGTGATGTCTAGGAAGCACAGATCCATGCAAAAACATCTGTATACACAGCTCAACCCTACTTCATCACTGGGAACGTACACAACCACCAGAGTGGAATACATCACAGTGTTTCCCCTACGTTTACAACTTCAAGGAGGGGGAGGGGGGTATTAGTCGGTCAAACCTCTCTGTGAGCTCACACGGATTTATTCGCGACATATTCATGTCAGTGTGGAACTGCCGTGCGTGGAAAAATAACAACAACAAAAAGCGCCTCTATGAAATGTATTTCTAAGCGCGGCGCACACACACAAACACACATGCCACAATACTCAGGAGAACCGTGGACACAGCGAATCAGAGAGCGGCTTCAAGCAGGTCTGCTTGTTGCTTTTTTGTTTTATGGGAACGCTGATCACCGCGTTGCTGTTTTGACCATTATCATGTGCCCCTATCCAAGGGCAAATTAGAAAATTGGACATAATGATTTAAGTTAAAATGAAGTAAACGGGAAATAGTAACTTCAGAAAACTCACAATAAGGAGTCCTTACATTTTTCCTTGAACCTGGAGACAAAAACCTCCGCAGAAACGAGCCGTTTGAACCACGCCGGGAGGCCTCGCGGGGACTTGCAGAACGACTGCCAACCACACACTCCTCGTCAACCATCTTGGCCTCGACCTGCAGGCAGCGAGAAAACAAGATCCCTGTTGGCTCACAGTGTACTATACTGCTATCGATTTTGCTAGATATTTATAAATATGCAATCTGAGCATTTGGCAAATCTTATTCTGAAAAGAAAATGAGACGTGTATTCTCAATTCTCAAAAATAAAAAAGACACAATGACTAATTAATTCTTACTTCTTGCCGGATGAATAGGAGCAGACTGTTGAAAGGTTGCATGCTAAATACCTCTCCAGGTCGCAGTGCAGTATGGGCTTGTGTTCTACCTGATCAATAGGCAGGTCTGCCTTCAACTGGCCGTCTTCCTGCACCTCCGTTGCTCCTGCCAGCTCGCTTCTTTTGTTTTGTGCATTGAACACGCTGCCCTCTGAGAAAAGTGATTAATCACAATTACCTCATCGGCTGGCAGTCCCCGTCTCATTCTTGTGCACACTCATTCTCTCCCTCTCTATACCCCTCCATCCCTCACTGCCCTCTCCCTTTGCCTCTCCTGTTCAACTCCACAAAAGATCAATGTTGCTGTCAAGCCATTTATTTATTTAGAGTGGTGCCACAGACGGAAAAGGGCCACGGAAAGCCACAGCTGCCCTGCCACAAATATGGTCAGCGAGCGTGAACTTTCAGTTCAGGGTTAGTTCCTGACAGGGAGAGGTTGCTCTTGATGCATGTGGAGAATCGTTTATACGGAAACGTCACACTGTTTTCCTTGGTAAACAAACTCCTATTTCTCCGGGGCTGCTGGACGGGGTGGAATGTCAATAATTAAACACACTATTGAGCTTGAATCAACTCCAATAGCCTTGAGTAATTTGATTTAAATAATACGTTTTTAAAAAAGCATGGCGGATTAATCAGTGATAAAACAAAGGAAAGGATAGAAAATGTAGGTGGTTAACAGCCAGATGGATCTTATAGCTAAAAAAATATATAAACTTAATTTTTTTTTAGTGATGGATTCCACCTGGATTGTTTTTTTAAACTGTCTGCAGTACGAAAAAGACGATGCTACGAAGGGTCCTAATCTTTATTTAAACTCTTGGGTCTTAAGTAAGGTGCTTTGTGGGAGAAAACCCACCGTAATCTGTAATCAAGTGTCTTAAATGTGACCAGGGAAAGCAGCATCATCATGAGCACAGGGTTTCAAATTGGGGCAGGAAGCGATTCTACGCTACCGTGTCATGTTATATGTGGTACAGCACGACAAGGTTTTCTGGAAACATATTAAACAAAATGGCAGGTTGACAAGCCAAAGAAAGCTCTTTCACCCGCGAACTGTAAGCAGCGTTTGCTTCCATGGTCCAAACGCACACTTATGTGCAACATATTTCCTCACATACACACCACAGAGGAATAAATAATGGTGAACAAGCCCCATGTGTGTCAAAATGTAGCCCTACCCGTGCACTTCCATACAAATTGGTCAACAGGATATTGTCTTAGTGGGAAAGGAGGTGTTGGTGAGGCGGAACAAGCACAAAGAGGACAGAGAGATTTCTATCAAATTGCTCTGCTTACCCCATGTGGAGGAGAGAACTGGGTTCCTGGACACCTGCTTCTGTTGTTTGGTTGCCTTGTGTTCGGCTTCTTTCTGCATCTGGCCCCTGGCTGTGTGCTCAAGGTCCTCTCTAAAGCCCGTGTGAGCAAACTGGATGAAGAGACGAAAGAGAGGAGGGTATCAGGGGGTACAGATTAAGGCGTATTCCCTCAAATATCTCTGATTCATCAGCCACTTTTTTTTTCCCTGTTGTAAGGAGGAAGGAAACAAAAAAGACAAAACACATCGGGGCAAAACTTGTTTCTCCGGTCTTTTCACTGCTTTTCTTTACATTGACCTCAATTTTTCATGAGCTGATATCCTTTGTAGCTCCCCCGTGACTCCCACTGTATTGAATTCATCTGGTTCCAATACATCCCGTGCACAACCTATCAATCACTAGGGAGTGTGGCAAACTAATCATTTATTGATGAGAAGGGGCGGCCATGAATTTCTAACTGCATTTGTCTTATTTATCAAGCCAGATCAAACAATGAAAATACAAAACAAGCTTAAAAAGGGAAAGGAGGGAGACAGCAGAAGGTTATTGATGGAGAAGCGGTGGGTGGGTGTGGGGGGGGGGGTGCTTTAGACTTGGTAGCACGGTGGGGGGGAGAGAGAGAGAGAGAGATAGAAGTGGGGCGAGTTCAGAGTGATGTTCAGACAGCAGGGTACACATCTGAATTAATGCTTCCACAAAAGGCAATTTTCTCCTCACAGGCTCCTCATCCGCTCGGTAGGAAGCGAGGTGAGGTATGTCTCCCTTACAGAGGCACAGACACAGCGAGCAGGATGGAGCAGACTTAATGTGTCTTTACTGCGGCTGCCTGGATGGATCCCTGCGCTGGCTCGGGGGAGAGTGTAGTGATCTCAGGCTTCCACCAGAATACACTTCTGGCAATGGTGTTTGCAAGCTCACTAACATGGCCTCCGGGGAAAAGCGAGCGTCGTTTCTTCACTTGTTTGCTTTGTTTAAAACGCAGACGGAGGCAAAGTCTGTGGATATTCTTTTGAATTTCTACAGCCGTTGGTGGGCCAAGGGAGAAAAAGATAAAACAACAACAACAAAAAAAAAAAGAGAGAGTTAAGTATGCCCGGTGCGTTAGGCGAAGGAGAGTTGAAACAGAGTTCAGCCTCCATCGCCGCAGTGTCCACACATCCACACGAGATCAAAGACAGAGGAGCGTCGGCACTGTCGCAGTAGCGAGCTGCAGATTCACAGTTTCATAACCGCCATGCGAGGCAACTTACTCCCCCTAGTTCAAAATCAAAATACATCGGGGCAATCCGAAAATGTAGCAGCTTGTTTTGCACACTTACAGCCCGGTGGTGAGATGTAAATAGATCTTATTTAAATCAACAGAGTTCTATCAAGACTGTCTCACTCTGGGAGGGGAAGGTAGAGGACGAGGGGCGACCGCGCAGCCTGCAGAGAGTACAGCGCCGGCGTGGAAAACATGGCGGTGGAAAAGCTGAGGTCATCTTGCCTCTTGTTCTGCGTTACGTATCCAGAGTGCCGCGTCCTGCGGGAGCAGGCAACAGGAGGCCCCCGGAGAGAGACCGTGGGAGAGAGGGAGAGAGGGCTGGAGTAAGTGTGAAGGGGCGCTCAGGGGGACCGAGCAAAAAAGAAAAAAAGACAGCAAAAGCAGCAGACAGCGGGAGTCAGTCAGAGGACAGTGTGATTCGGCATCAGTAGGAGCCACTCCCTGGGCCCGGGTCCTCTGTGACCAGACGTGCTGGCAGCGGGTTGAGGGGTTATAGCCGTCCACAGGGCATTGCTACTCCCCCCCCCCCCCCCCCCCCCCCTCAGCGATGACATCATGCGGAAGCGGCGGAGAAACGGAGAGCAGCAGCAAGTCATCGCTGATGTCAGGCAGAGTGCAGCTATTAAAAAAGGTTTAGTCAGCCTTTTCTGGGCTGTTTTTTTTTTTACCGGATGCTTCTTGTGAAGTACAAGTGAAGCCCGATCGCTCCGCTCATTATTATCACTGTAATATGAGAGCACTTTGCTTTGATACACATGGTTTTTCTCTTTCTCTCTCTGCGCCCCCCCCTCCCACCCCTCCTCCCCCCAATTAATCGTCTCTTTATGCGACGCCTATCTCAAAAGTTTCCACCTCATCGTGTCTGTGAACACCTAACTCAGCGTGTATGAGCTCGCTCCCGATGGGGGACCCGGTGTGCTGCAGAGCTTCGATCTGCAGTCTGCAGAGCCGTCGATTTAGACTCAAGCGGTTGCTCCGGACCAGATGTCCCATTCGCCGCTGCCGGGGCGCTGAGGGCCGACGGACACCGTTCCCATGCCGCAAGGTTGCAACAGCAAGGTTACATTTTACGCAGCCTCGGTGAGCATGTTTAAAGGACCTTCTATCTTTTTTTTTTTTTTTTTACAGGAATTTCAAAACCGGACCGCTGTTGTTTTGTGAGGTCAAACTGAAATTAATGACGGGCATGACCCCATAAATGTGTGTGTGTAATCATCAGCCACCGACTCAGCCGATGGATCAAGAGGGAGCACAAGATTTTTGTCACATGTATCTCTTCTCCTCTGAATGGTCCTTTATTAACTGGTCAAATCATGTTTACAGATTCATGAGGGTTCAGACACACGGAGGCGGAGGGAGTAAAATGCGGCAGCAGCGAGTGACTAATGCTACGGTGAGCCAGTGAATGCAGAACATGCAGCCATAACTCCGTCTCTGTCTCCACCTCATGGTGCTGGGTGAAACAACAAAGGATGTGGCCTTGGCACAGTTTTCCTACATTAGGCCGTACCTCAGTTTGGCCAAGTTTGATAAAAGTGCGGTTTTCATATATTGTTTTATGATTGGATGGTTTCCAAAGAAAACAAAATCTTTTAAATATCCATTGTGATACAGCTAAGCATGGGGACAAAGCATGGGGACAAAGCATGGGGATATTTTTCTCTATCTGAAAAGTGGGCATCTGCCACAGCACTGTCATCTTTCATGGTTAGAACAATCTGATGTCTGACACATCACGCACAGCCCCCCCATCCCCACCTCGACTTGCTGAGTTGGCATGTTCTCGTCTTCACCATGTGATTTGGTGTTCAGCTCGGGCTCACCGCGCCGCAATCCACGTATGGATTCAAAGCACTTCACTGTCTACTTAATCACAATACAAATTGTCCCGGTTCTGGTTTGAATAAGAGTTTTTTTTTTCAGTCAGTGATGTCCCCCTGGTGTATGTGATCCGTCTATGAGGCTCACTGCACTTGATCAAGTGGGCCAGCCTTTCTCTTTGGGGATTACCCATCAAAGTTGAAAGCAAACGTAACTCAATGCCTCCCACAGACAGTGATTGATGATCGCGCTGTTTCATAACGAAATGCACTCCCACAACAAGTCTCGCACGTGGGGAATGTTAATTGAAATGCTGTGTGTTCAAAGATACGCTTTGCAACGATGATACAACCAAGGTGTTTACAGCGATGAACCGGGGGGAATTTAATGGGGGGGGGGGGGGGGGTAAACAACCAGATGGCAAGCTGCACCCAACCCTTAAGCAAAGATTACCTCACCTTATCCTTCGGGTGGTTTGTCTTTTTAACCGCCGGCAGTATGTCATTGCTGCAAGGGGAAAAAAGGAAACTTAAGTGGATACAGATGTTTTTTCCGATCGTTTTCACATCCAAATAACGATCCAGTGCTCATTCAAATTATGTTGATGAAAGATTTTGAAAATGATAGGTGTCATACTCTGGGACCGCGTCATTTTTCCTTGTACGTTCCTTGAAGGGGATGCAGTGAACATATGGGAGATGTTGAAACTTTTTTGCACCAACTGCAACGTAGTACCGGTTGTTCTCCAGTTCAGCGAGGTCGGAGAGAGGGCGTCCATCTAATGTACAAAGCCTGGGAATTACAATAGAGAAAAATTCTACATGAGAACTGTAAACAGATTTAAAAAATGGCTTAAGTCTTGATGCAGCTTTTAAAAAGGGAAAGACAGCACAACACAATACTGAACTAATTAGAGATCCAAAATATCTTGCTACTTGCTTGCTTTGGGAGATGACTAATATCAAAACCATATGGGTTTATAACATTCTTTTATATTGGCAGACATCACCTGTACACATCACCAGTGCGAAGACGCACTTTCTCCGTGACCATGGCTAAAACACTTTCCCAGCTTTTAAGAGTGTATTTTGGGATCCGTATTCGAACAGGATCAACTAATAAATTGCCGTTGATGAAAACGCTATGAGAGACAACAAAAAAAGAAGACAAAGAAATACGCCTTTATTATCTGAATATGGAACAATAGTTTTACAACATAGCAAAGTAAAGACTATTGTCCTCTTCTAAGTCAGGATGACTTTGAAAATGTTTAAATCAACACTCACTTTATCGTGCATGACTCTTTTATTCGTCCCCAGCGTGCAGGAACTACTATTCTGCTGTGAACAACGGGAAGAATCTGAAAATGTCAAAAATATGGCTCAATGGTAAATAAGGAATGAGTGTGTCTGTGTAATAACGTTGACATTTGAATCTATTATGACATTTTAGCTCCAAACATCATTCAAACATCTGTAAGGTAACAGGGTTTAGCCTTCAGATGGATGCAACTTTCTACTAAAGGAAGCTGCGTTTAATGATTTGGTCACACATTACAGGATATCCCAAAAAAACAAACGTTACATTATGTCAACCTTTTCAGGGAAAAAAAAGAGACAAAATAAAATGGCTTACCTGTTCTTTTTTCATATTTTCTGGCTTCTTGGTTGTTGATATCTTGCAATAGCTGGAAGGCGATAAATCATTTAATTTAATCAAACCCAAGATGCCCTGACGTGAGACGGAACCTGTAAGTGCTGATGCAAAGCTAACTAGACTATGGAATCGGTTCACAGCGCATTCAAATGCAACAGGTGAACCCAACATTGGGTATTTATTTAAGAGTACATTTAGACCATTCTAACCCTATAGAGTGGGAACCTCCATTTGCCCAACCTGTTATTTCATGAAGACAGACACACACACACACACACACACACACACACACACACACACACACACACACACACACACACACGCTAAAACACACGTCTTCCAGCGTGGTACCTACTCAAGTCTCTTGAACTTCTCACTTCCGGCCGCGACGTAGACCCCGCCGTGCATCAAGTCGTCCAGACCGTGAACCCGGCGGCCCCCTGTGGGCGTGTGCAGCCTCCTCACGGCGCCGAACGGAGCAGCGAGCTCCTCGGTCAAAGAGGTCAAAAAGCGGTCGAAGGTTGAGAGATGGCGCGGGTTCAGAACCCGTTTTTTCCCGGTGAAAAAGGCGTCTCCGTTCTTGTAGACAACGATGGTTTTGGCCGGCGGAAGGCGAGCTCTCCCCGCCGGGTTTTGCATGATGAGCGTTGGGCAACAGGTGCACGGTGGAGTTTAAACGAACCAAGAACAATGGCGCCAGTTAGGTGTCAAGAGTAAACGTGACACCGGATGGTGTGTGAAGCCTCCGGTGACGGAATCTGATATGGAAACCACTACAAACCATTTCACGTCCACAACTGTTTGTAATTTATCGGCTAATGTTAGTTGTGTAGTGTGACGTTGGATAACGTTATTGTCTCCAAAACGGTTGTGTTTCCATGGCAACTAAGGGGAAAACGCGTCGGTAAATTATCACTTATAGTTTGGCTATACTATTTCCGCTTAAGCACTGTATAAAATAACGTTTTATTAGTAGGCGGGGCCATATTATTGTTATTATTCAGTACTATAATTATCAATATTTAATAAAAGAAAATTATTACAAATTTCTGTAATGTCTAAACCATAGATGTTTAATTTTATTTTTTTAATTTATTTTTTTTAATTTTGTGATTTAACGTCATATTTTATGTCCGCTAATATGTGGACATCAAAGCTCATTCAGTTGGCATACATTTCACTATATAACTGCTATCCTTTTACATTGGCCAAAAAACAGGTGACTTCTGTACAGCAGCTCATGTTTTCCTTTACTCCACTTAGGCGGGCGAGCTAAAAATATACAACTAGTAGGAAAATTATATTTTGAATATATCATCAAACGCTGTTTTTTTTTCCAAATAATAGTTCTATGTATTGTAGTCTTATCTCATTTTGCAGGCCACTGATTTGTTTACAACAAATGTAACCAGAGATTGCACTACTACAATGGAACCGTATTGGTTTATGCCAGACAACTCCTGGTCAATTAAATGCATAATTCATCTCAGCATTAATTATTCATTTCTTAAGGGACTGGTCTTGTGCTTTATTGGAAGAACTGCATCATGCATATTCAAATTCCTTTTCTTAGGGAGACTCAAGGGACTCAAGATACCATTTTAGCTGGGATACTTCCAAAAACACACAATAGTAGCCAGGGCTGTAAGACAACTTCTATTAATCACACAACTAGACCGCAGAGGATTTTCCAATATTACAATATGATTAACCTGAGGTATATTCCTTGTTTTTTCATTCATCCAACAGGGTGATGTTATTGTTCCCAACTGTAATGTGTTTATTATTATTCTTCTCTTGTGTTTAGCGAATTAATTCTTTTTAAAATAATATACACTGTACATACCAGTCAAAGGTTTGGTTATATGTTCTCATTCAATTGAATGAGAAAGTGTGTCCAAACTTTTGACTTGTCATGTTTATGTGACAGTCAGTTTTAACTCTGTATAATTTGTTTGGTCCACAGATTTTATTTACTGCTTAAGAATACAAACCTTTTTTCTAAAGAAATGTTAGTTGAGAGAGATCTCCAACAATCAGTCAAAAAATATATCCCTCATCAAATAGCAATCAAAGGATATTTTTAGTGTACACAATTTGTGGTCATGTCTTAAACAGGAGCATCTGTTTTCACAAAATATATTTCCCACAGGGACTGTGGAGAGTGGCTCATGCTGTCGGGACTTCCTGGGAAACATGAACTCAGCCAGCCTTATTATTGGATCCCAGTTTGATTCAGCTGCTGCAGATAAATGTGGCCACAGCAGCAGCAAAAAGGCACAGACTTATTTCCTTTCTTTCTTTATAAAATGATCGTTTGGAGTTTAAAACAGGCACATAACTTAAAATGTGAATATGGATATAAAATACATATTGTATTCCATCTTTGATTAACAGCACGCAACTGGAAATAAAATCTTTCATTTCACATTTTATGCAAAAACACATATCTGTCTTGTTTGTTGATGGCCCAGTTTGCTATTATTAATATGTTTCATTCGACAGTTTGTATAACATAAAAACTCAATGCAATTGCATGTTGTTTGAAACATTAATGAATCAGAGTATGAGATTGAGGGTGCACTTTCTCAAAGAAAGAATGGACTTATAGTGAATAAACAAAATAAATATCAGGAAAAGGGCTTCATCATCAGTAAACTGAACTTAGGCATTCTCCTTGTCGAATTCGCAAACAAAATACATGGTGGGGTGGCATGCCACGTCAGTCCACTCCCCGGAGGCCACCATCTCAGCACAGTCCTCATCGTCATAGGCGTTGTTGGGCTCCCCCTTTCTCCATTTGCTGAAGGTGGTCATGGCCGAAAGATCCACGTAGGTGAAAACGCCCTCGTGGTGAAGGTCGTCGATGCCGATGTAGACTCTGCTGAGGCCCGCTTCGGTTATGTAGTCTGCGATGGCCGCGTTGGCGCCCTCGTCTTTGGGCATGGCCAGGTGCCCTCCCCTCGTCCGACAGTAGCCCTCGGCGTCGGAGTAGCGTTTCATCCTCTTTGACCAACAGATAGACCTTACTCTCGGTCTCTTTTATGCCAGCAACAGCTGCAGGGGAGGGCAGTGCTGAAAAATGAGCACTTGTATTTCTACAAATTTCACATCGACATGCCCACAATTTGCAGTTCTATGAGGATAATGAGTGGAACAATAGAGAGGTTACAAGAACCGATGTTTTCAAAACATTAGTGAAAAAAGGGCAATCCTTAGATTGATCATACCATTTTTGATGAATTTCAGTTCAGAGGAGAGCTGTGCCACAAGAATGTCCATTTCTCCAATCATCTTTCTCATTGGTGTGCACTCATATGGAACTCCTGATAAGGCAAAGTGGGATTACCACAGAGCTGTTTTAACTATCCCTCGATTTTTTATTGTATTTCTATAATCGGTTTGACAAACTTAATAAACATGGAATAATATATCACCTGGATCTCCATTAGCGCCCTTTGTACCTGGATCCCCCATGGCTCCTTTAACCCCTGTGATTGATATTCATTTTAGAAGAAGAAAAATTCTTACAAAACAACTACTCAAAGTACATTTCTGTATTTTTCGATTACCTTTCATTCCACTTGGGCCCATTTTCCCATAATGTCCCATTATGCCTTTCTGACCTTTAATTCCAGTTTGACCTGAAAAGTGAGCGATTGAGCGGAAGCATTATGTGACAATGCAATCTGAAAAGCCGCATACCTCTTGTTTTTTCGCCCTCAGAGAACAAACATTGTCAATTGAAATTCTTAAACTTCCGCCATTGTGAAAACCCTTTGCCCTTTCCTCATTACGGTCTTCAGTAAACACTTGTCCACAACAGTCAACTCTCCAATCGCTTCTCCTCCAACCTCTCACCCAAATGTAAACACACTGTGGATGTCCTGGCAGTGATGTAACAGTATATTATCAGCCCTGCCAATGGGATCTTTACCCCAGCCCTTTTTTTGTTTTAGCTTGGTCATAGTACTAAGAAGAACAAGAAGATGTGTAGAGGTTGGAGGCTTAATGTTTTCCTCTGCATTTAGAAATACAATATATTCTATACCAATCTCTCCCGGTGGGCCAAGTCTTCCTGGTCTCCCCGGTGCTCCTTTTTGACCCTTTTCTCCAGGTTCTCCTTTGGCAGAAAACAAAATAATGAAGAAATGTTGAAGAAATGGATTCCATTTTTTAATTTTCTCTGTGTGATGACTATGTATTATGACTTGCCTTTGAGGCCGGGGACAAGGATCTGAACAGTGCAGGACTCCTCTGTCAAGTGCTGTCCATTTGACAAACTCAGCACAGACATTATTATTATGGGCAATAACAGCTTCTCTCCTATCATCCTTTACATTGGCCGATTGGAGCTATACTGAAGGAACAAGGAGAGTTTAAGGTAAACACAAAACCCTTCAGAAATCATCAGATTTGCAGGCTACCAATTTCCTGAAAGAACACGTCCTGCTGCCAAGTAAAAATCCATTTTTTTTACTTTAAATAAATCACTTCTGAGCCCTCTAAATAGTATAATCTATTTCTCCCAGAAAACATTTTAAAGTTGCAGAAAAAAAAAGACCACACATTTGAAGGCTTAAAAAATGAATTATGTGTTCAAATC
Source organism: Apeltes quadracus (assembly GCA_021346845.1). NCBI lineage: Eukaryota > Metazoa > Chordata > Actinopteri > Perciformes > Gasterosteidae > Apeltes > Apeltes quadracus. The sequence continues at coordinate 6,891,482 of CM037931.1, forward strand.
CAATTAGCTCATTCTGGATAAACTAATGCTGGATAGAAGAAGTTATCAATTGACAAAACATACTGAATCACAGATGCTTAAACATCACGAACATTTGTCGACTTGTTACAAACATGGCAAAATTAACAAATCCCTATAGAGTAAAGCAATAAATATCAGGGGTTGAACGGTAATCTGGGTTTTAAAATCTTGCTTGCTTACCTGCGGAGGTGTTTTCAGACAAAAGTAGAGCCGTGCAGCCAGCATGCAAAGACTTCCAGGAGCTTTCAGCACTGGTGGTCCGACAGAAACATGTCATGTTCTTCAACAGGCACCACAGAATGTTTGTGATAGGAAATTTGTAAACAGTTCACAGATAAAGTCCAAAGCAGCTGGGGCGCCACAGATAATTAGCTGGGAAAGAAGTCAAGTGATTGATAAGCAGAGGGGCCCTATAAATACAATCACTCAACCGTAAGCTGTATCAGATATTTATAAAAGCATTTCTTTGCAAAGTCCCTGCAATGTCTACCTTATGTCCTTCTCTTCAAATAACAGATTCATGTTTAAAAAACCTTGAAAAACCTTTTCATAATATGCAATAGTTGAGTCTACTATGCAAAGTCCTGCCACATGTTAAACGCAATGTGATGTCCATGACATAAATTAAGCGTTTGGAATTTTAAATCAATACAATGGTTTACTTTTAGAACATTTCTGGCCCTATAGTTTCACCAGAGTTGATGATCATCCTTATCTCCTCTCTTTACTCTTGTTTTCCGCCTTCCTCTGAATGAAGTCATTGTTTAGGGATGCGGCTTATTAAGGTACCGGTCTGCTTATCTGCTCGGTGACCACCTGAGGGAGCAATTGTTCAAAGTAGTGAAGAAAGGGACCTCTTCTGGCCTCTTGTACGTACTTACATGTACGTATTTAGGATTCCATGTTTCTAGATTTTAAATCCAAATGTGGTCTTGTTAAATTATAAGAATGAACAAAATGGAGGATGGTTAGTGATTAGTTGATGTTTGGAGAGTAGATGTACTGTAGTGCCATTTACAATTAATACATTAAATGTCAATCGGATATGGTCATCTATATATATTTATATGTGAACACGTACATACACACATGCTATCATATTGTTAGTAATAAGATATTGTCCAATGCAAGAGTATCGAATATCCTAATTTGATCTAATAATCCAGTGTCGTCTTTCAATGGTGGATTGGATTTCTCCTTCAACCCCCCCGTCCCCCCCGCCCCCCCCCCGAAAAGTTTTAGTTACCTGCCTTTCAAATATTAATGACTATTAAGGCAACATGTGCTGTCTTTCATTTAAGTTAGCGCTATTAATCATCAATTTTATGATTAAAAAAAAGTACTGTCTATTTTTAAACCTTGTTAAAAAATGATAATATACTGTTATTTCGCGCTTTTCCTCACGAAGAGATTCAGTGGTGACAAGAAAACAACCTGACACAGGATCTTACGAGCAGCACCTCAACGCACCTTCAGCCGTGCACATTCGAGGTGACGTCACCTGCGCTCACCGGAGCACCGAGCGCAGCCGGTCGTCTGTCCCACCGCGCCCCGGGAAGGAGGCAACTACACACCCGTTTGAGGGACTTAACACCGGTTCTGTCGCCCTCATCGTACATTTAACGACCTGAACGTAAGTGTTTGTTAAACTTTTATTTTATCGGAAAGGCAAATTTGCTCGTGACAGCCGGGAAAGTACTTTAACTATGATAACGGAGTAGCCTTCTGTTCCTGATAGTTTTATTGAATTGTTAACCTGTAACTTAAGCCTTGCCTGCCTTAATATAGTGTTAGTTGGACCACAAACTCCCACAGTTGGCGTGATGATCTATGCATAAGTGTCATAATTGTCCTCAACTAATTTCATTTGACAGTCTGCCTTCTTCTGCACATCTCTGTCATCTCTTGGAAAATGTAAACTGCACCCAATATCAACGATGCATTTTCCCTTTTGCCTGGTTGGGAACAGGAAACAAGAGGCAGGAAATCGGAGGCTTGTCGGTTGCATCCTGCTTCTTTTTGAGCCAGTGTCCATTCTTTTTTGTGTACCTTTTATGTTTCCTTCTCGCTGCACTGCACCGGTTCCTCGGTTTCACAGGACACCTTCATGTTTTTGCATTTGTCTTGTCTCACAGACTTTTATTCGTTAGTCTTGGAGCGTCTCACCTCGCAGTATTGGATTAGGGTCAAATACTAAGAGGCTTTAGCGCTGCAGAGTCAAAGTTACTCCTGAGGGACCGGACTGTGTTTTGCTGAGGAGTCAGTAATGTAAACATCTCCCAGTGTGATATAACAGTTTATTTAAGGGTTCTGCTTTGAATGTAGGATGAGAAACCTAAAGCTTTCGTTACGGTGAGCACGGCTGTATATTACAAAGACAGAACAGAGTTTACAGTATTTCCCCGTATACTGCTCTCGGCGTACAACAAATATTTTATGTATGAATTGTACCTTCATGAAGCGGCACATGTGGTCATCTCTTTTTGGAACGAGTGTATTTCCTGTGTGGGAAAGCCTCGTTGTTATCAGTCATCTAACAAAGAGAGGCTGGTAGGTCCCACGTAGCCTTGATCTGACACTTGAAGACCGAGGAGAACAGACTGGGCAAAGTAATCATTGTCGTTTATCCCTCTGGTGCATTTATTAAACTCCTATTTCAATGTGGTTTTGGTGTTTATCTTATGACTATCAGCACCATTCACATTTTACATTCCCTTTTAGTTGAAGCATTGACAACATATAAGATGCAAGCCAGGCTTTCATTCATTAATGTGTATATGCACTTACATAGCTGTGTGTTTAAATATTTGGATATACTTACATTGTATTCTATTGCGCATCAGCACCATTACGCAAACCATATCCATATCCACCTTGTTGTCTTAAAACAACATTTTAACACAGAAATAACATTTTGGATCAGTTATTACCTTTAGTCACTTAGCCTAAGGGTTTTGCTGGGACACAAGTCTTCAGAGCGCTTTAGGTTAACTCTCCATTTTTAAAAAGGGTCTAGATCTGAGCCTTGCGTTACAAAGTCCTCAAAGCGAGTGCAAGTTGCTGATACTGTATTGAGAAAAGCCAGATGGAGGTGTATTGACCGGGACGTGACACACAATAATTAAGCTGTTAAAGTCTGATTGTGTGGTGATAACTGCAATCACTCACATGTAGGACTCCTTTCGTTCTTCAACAAAAGAACACAACATTACCACCTATAATCTCTTCTCCTCCATTACACTGAACGTATGTACCTGTTGAACATTAAGTCTTAACTGAAAGCTATCAGCACTTTCCAGCACCTCTCCTTTGTGCCATTTGACCTTAATCCCTACAGCTAATGGGATACTCTGGCATGACGCTGTCCCTTTGTTTTGAAGAACTGTGTCCGCACAAATTACCGCCAAGAAGCCTCAATGGCACCAATGCAAAAACTGTGGCTTCCTCAGTTGAACAATGATGCTGTGGTATTTTTTCAGCAACGGATTCAGACGGAAATTATAATCCCCAACATCTGTGAAGCTCCTGTCAACACAGAAGAAAAAGTTGTCGGTTCAATGGTTCAACCAAATGTTCTGGTTTTAGTTTGTATCAGATACAAGATGCCTGATAGTATACGCAGCATACAGGATGGGCAGTTGTCTGTATGCGAGATCACTCGGGCTATAGTTGTCCTCACTAGAGATTACGACATCAGGAGGAGGAAAAACAAGTTAATGGAAAAAGAAGCAGTGGGTCAGGTCCCAAACGCACCATGCAAACGACTGAGGAAGGCCGCTGTGGACCTGTTTGACAGTAAACTACTTTGATCAGACATTACAAGAATTGCTCGTGTTGTTAAAAGGTACTTCCATTAGGTGTGTTGGTTGTGAAGGGATTGAAGAAAAGACTTCAATGCTAATAAGAATCATAACAAAGTGAACCCTAATTTAGGCGTTCAACGTCCTGCCAATTTATTATTGTCAGCCGTGAAGAAAAGGTGAGATACATATATAGTGTAGCTACAAAAGCCACACAGGGAAGTCAGTGGAAGCAAAAATGCAAAGCTGTGTACTCTCTTTGCATATTCATCCCGAGCCAGCTTTGACTTGCGTCTCCTCTCTCTTCTTCCTCTCCCAGTTGTGCGGTCGTGCTGGACTGGAGGTGAGCCATGGAGGACGGGAAGCCAGTGTGGGCGCCCCACCCCGCCGACGGGTTCCAGCTGGGGACGATCGTCGACATCGGAGCCGACGCACTCACCATAGAACCTCTGAACCAGAAGGGCAGGGTGGGTCATCGCGCACAAACACGCACACACACGAGCCATCTTTCCCTTTTCTGGCAAAGCAGGTCCAACCGTCGGTGTTGCTCATGTGGCTCGGTTCATGCGAGAACTGCTTATGCGTTGACTGGTTCGAAACGTATCGGGTGCCTTAATCCCAGGAGGGCGCTCGCAGCGTACACAAATGTGTAGGACAGAAAAACGTGTTTTTTGGGGGCAATTTTAAGTGGACTGGCGTTGGGACGGTGATGTGTAAAACGTGAGAAACAGGAGACACCACATGAATAAGTAAAGAGCGCAGCAGCAGGTGGCCTGACAGTGTTGCTAAGAGGGAGAGCTGCTTATTAGAAGTAAAGGCCACCTTTTACACCTGAGTCCCCAGCAAGCAGGTCTCTGATGTTTACAACAGGGTTTGTTTTGTTTGAAGCCTTCTCACTACAACTAATGCACAGACCTTTCTCACCGCAGACCATTCACAATGTAAGGACCCTGAAAAGCCTTTGCTTCTCTGATAAAAGTGACTGTTCAAAAAGGTGTGAGTCCCTGCAATGCAGAAAATGTCTATTAGAGAAACAAAAAAAGAGTTTGAATTTTTTGGGAGATTTGCTTTGAAACCTTTTTGAATTAAAAATATCTGTACCAGTTAAAATGCACCGAGGCATAACACATTTAACGTTGTGCCGGAGGAAATAGGAATACGTGCAGATGTAGCTGTGAACTTTGAATGATTACGATCGGTTTATTACGAGGCATAAACTCTGTCCCTTTCAGAGAGGGAATGAAAGGCCCATTGAGTGTCATTTTCTTTACTCCAGCATGGAGCTCATTAGTACCTCAGACCCGGCACCCTCTTCTTCTTTGTCAATTTGATTGGTTCAGACATTTCTCACATGGTTTTTGTTGTGGATGGGCACATTCAGTTTATGGCCACTAACAATAAGCCATGCACAGACTTGGGCGTGTTCACACACACACACACACACACACACACACAGACACACACACACACACACAGACACACACACACACAGCGTGATGAACATGTAAAAAGGAGTTTATAAATTGGATACACTGTAGGAAATAAGCGGAAGGTCTCATATATTTTATGTAGGCACATTCCCTGGCTCTGTGTGTTGAGTTTGGGATGCCACACACACACACACACACACACACACACACACACACACACAGGGATCCGGTTGCTCTCCCCCCAAATTATTCATTATCCTGCCATGTCACCCCTTGTTTCTCTCACGGCCGTCTTGTTCCATCCAGTTTATTTCCATGAACTCACTGTTAGACAATAGAGAGAATATTAGGAACCCAATTTAGCCTGAGAACAGGTTGCACCAAACATCATTTCTGTGATCTTTAACCATGATAAATGATTAATGTTCAGACATTTGTGCTCAGCTTTTTATTATGTCTCCCCTTTTGGGACGGTAGTAAACACCTGTTTGGTGTCATAAACCTTTGAGAGAAAATGGATACTCCTGCACATAAAGTAGGTACGGATATATACAGACGGCGCCACTTCTAGCATGTCTGCTACTTGTCCCAGAGGTGCCATCATATACATGTTTGTGTTGCAGACCTTTCTTGCTTCAATGAGCCAAGTCTTCCCAGCAGAGGAGGATGTCAACAAGCATATGGAGGACAACTGTGAGTCAACACCGCGTCCATTTCTTTATCAAAATAAATATTGAATCCGTCTTATTTCCTCTGTTTTCAGGTTCCCTTATGTACTTGAACGAAGCCACTCTCCTCAACAACGTCAGACTGCGATACAATAAAGACCACATCTATGTACGTTTTCTTCTACTTCCACACTAAATGTACTCTTGCATTGGCTTGAAGTCACTCCTATCCATTTGCATCATACGTAGAAACAAACAAGGGGAGGGGGGGTGGGGGGGGTGTCAGGTGTACCTGTCAGGTGGTGAACAGGGAAGGGTCACAAAGGTAGATGGGCAAACCCAGGTGTGGTCAGGGGCCTCCCTTTGGATATGAGGGACAGCTTGTGGACAGGGAAACAAGTTGTCCTTGGGCCCGTTTTGACCTTTGTCGTGTTATTATTCAGTAATTCATCCGTGTTTTTGCTGTTTATTAACTTTCTCTAAATGCAGTGACCCTGTATTTATATCCATTGCAGACGTATGTGGCCAATATCCTTATAGCTGTGAATCCTTACTTTGACATCCACAAACTTTATGGACCTGACGCCATCAAGTTGTACCGGGGAAAGTCACTGGGAACTCTGCCGCCTCACGTCTATGCTATAGGTGAGAGCTCACACAGTCTAATCCATGTCAAGTGATATGAGATACAGAGTTGTAATCAAAAAGAAGGGATAAATGAATATATATTTTTTTCTTTTCTCGTTTTTAGCTGACAAAGCCTACAGGGACATGATGGTTCTCAAGATGAGCCAGTCCATCATAGTTTCAGGTGAATCTGGTGCTGGGAAGACTGAAAACACCAAGTTTGTTCTCCGGTACGAGCCAACATGAATCATCCTTCATCCCGTCTTCATCTTCCCTTCACGCTCAGCTTTGGTCCTCTCCCTTCTTTTAACCCCCCGCCCCGCTTTCCAAACCATAACATTTCACTACTGTACAGTAAACTGTTTTAAAAAAAATGTTTTTATCTCTTGCAAATGAACTGTACATTATCATCACTGTTGACGTCATCCTGATTTCATTCCTACCGGATAAGATATCTCACCACGACATACGGAAGTGGACAAGATATTGACGAGAGAATTGTCGAAGGTATTACAACAACAAAAGCCAAATCCTCCACTGTCAGTAACGGTCACTACTGTATGTATTGTATGGGTGTGGTCTGATTCCATTTCTTTTATTCCATTTTAAATCTTAGCAAACCCCCTTCTTGAAGCATTTGGAAATGCAAAGACCGTGCGGAATAATAACAGCAGTCGTTTTGGGAAGTTTGTGGAGATCCATTTCAATGAGAAGGTAAGAGATGATCACTGGTCACGTTCTAGGTTTGAATATAATGTGGACCATGTCCAGCTTTTATGACCGACTCTTCTCTCGTGTTCCCAGAATGCAGTCGTGGGTGGATTCGTCTCCCATTACCTGCTAGAGAAGTCAAGGATTTGCATGCAAAGCAACGACGAGAGGAACTACCACATCTTCTACAGGCTGTGTGCCGGGGCGTCCGAAGACATCAAGAAGAAACTGCATCTGGACTCTCCGGACAGCTTCAGGGTCAGTGGTGGTCCGGAGGCTGGTCCGCTTCAACATATTCTACTTATGCCATACAACAGGGTCAATGACAGGGCTTTGAGAGGCAGAAAAGGTCATTTTTAAAAGATGTTATTTGTTGGCAGTTCTCTAGAAGCCCACTAGATGTCACAGAAGCTCATTTTTTAGGGGATCCTCCTGAGTGAAATTAAAATCTCGCCAGTAACCGAATGCTTCTAAGTTGAATTCTCTCGTGTTTTGAATGTAATGATCAACATAAAAAGGTGTTTACCAGAACAACTAGCTGAAGCTGTTCCCTTAGACGTTTATCATGGTGTCATTAGAGCAGGTCCGATCAACAGAGGCATTTACTGCAGTTCACTACTAGTCATCTGTGGTGCAATGTGGGATGACGACAAGGTCATTCTTTTCGGGATGATGAAAATCAACACACACATCCCCGTAGGTTCTTCAAAACACTGCTGTTTAAATGTTATTAAGATGATTTTGTTTCCCCGTTGCAGTACCTGAACCGGGGATGCACCAGGTACTTTGCCAGCAAGGACGCCGACAAGCAAATCATGCAGAACCGCAAGAGTCCTGAGGTAATGTCCTGCCCTGTCTGTTCAATCCCTCAAACCCAACACGTGATTACTCCGGCCACCTTTGTTACCTTTACCTGGCCGTCGCTATGCCAACGACTAAAGCAAAGGATGAGAATGTAATGCACGGAACTCTTTTAGATTCTCGAGTGTGCAATTAATCATTCAGACACGTGTACGTTATTCTTTTCCCGATAATTATGCATACGCACAGGGTTAAAAGCAAATCCCGGACACACATGCGAGGAAATTAGCTCCAAATGTGAGATCATAATGCAGAAACTGGGCAATTACAATATTTAATGGCAATATTTACTGGTGAGTTCACTCAACCTAGTACGTCAAGAGAAGAAGAACAATATAATAATTGTTGTTACTTTAGAGGACTGATCATAACTTCCATTTGTTATGTTTAAAACTGTTTAATCCACTGTTATTATTATGTTGCTAATCAAGTCATTATCCATGTGTCTGTCCTCCCACGTGTCTGTGATGTTTAGGACAATAAGGTGACGTTTCCTCCTCTTATCAGGGCATTGTGCTCCATACTTTTCCCCCCCTGTATTTGCCATAAGCAAACACTGCGGCGTGCTGTGCAAACAGGAAACGAGGGTGCATGCTTCCTCTTTCTCTGCATGTGTCTGCCGTGTTTGGGTGGGTTTGGGGCTCAGAGACAATCCAAAAGGATGTGAGCTTACTAAGCTTTTTTTCTTTTTTATAATACAGTGATACGATACAGGGCTGCACGATTATTTTGTATATATTCTGTAGTAGACAGATTTTAAGCCTTGACATTTTTAATCAGTCAACACAAAGAAAAAATGATTTTATTTCATTGAACAACCTTAATGGTGTCTTATCACGAGCTGCATACATTGAGTAATAACTGTGAAGCCCTTGTTTATCATCAATGAATCCTGAAGTGTGACAGTGACATTTCACTATTCATGTATATTCTTTCTGCTTGCTAGTTATTACATTGGCTTTTTTCTTGAATTGTATCTTTAGTTTATAGTGTTTGCTGTGTGCTGCTGGTGGAGGCTCTTTTAACACATTGATGTAGAACTCTCGGATTTGCTAAAGTGAATGTTGACATGTCTCTTTCCACATGTGGCTGTGGGGGTCCACCCAAACTCAATTTAGGTTTACTCAATATTTGTGCACAATTCAAATGAAATTGCTCAAATACAGAACATAGATTGAAGACATGAGTCAAGTGAATCCGGATTTGAATTTGAAAATCTCACACTGCTGGTTCTCTTTGTAGCATCTCAAGGCCGGTGCTCTGAAGGACCCTCTTCTTGACGACATGGGGGACTTCAACAGGATGTGCGGTGCCATGAAGAAGATTGGTCTGGATGACACCGAGAAGCTGGACTTGTTCAGGGTGGTTGCTGGCGTTCTGCATCTGGGCAACATTGATTTTGAAGAAACCGGAAGTTCCTCAGGTTACAAATCTTTAACCTTTATTATTAACTTTGCAGATTCTCTATACTTATTCTCGAATACATATTTTTATGCCGGGGTGTAGTAGACTCCCAGGTTCTTCTAGCCAAACACAGCTTTTCTCCCGACAGAAATTGAATAAATATAATATGAATTTTCAAATATATATATTTTTTATATGTATTTTTGAAATATATAATAGATTTATTTGGATTTTTCCAAATAAATCTGAGCACGTAAACCTCTGCATACGTGTGACACAGGTATTACCAAATTAATATAAAAAAGTCTGTCCTTGGATGTCACATCCTCAAACATCAAATGATGAAAACGAAAACCTTTGTTACCCTGGTAACCGTGGTCCTTCTCTCCCTCTCTGCTGAATTTTAAATGTTTGATTGTAGATACACATAAAGAAGGTGTGAGCCAAAGTCTCTCTGTGTAATCTAAACCCACTGAATGGAAGCTCTGTGAAAGGCTTCACCCTTTCACTGCCAAAACATTTCACCCTTCATCTCCCACATATATATAAAAACACACATCTCCTTGTTTTTGGTTGGTACCAAACATCAATTGTTGCTTTTTTAGCTCTCTCCCCTCCCCCTCTCTCGGACATTTTCTGGATCACACACTTAAACAAGATGCTTTTGTGAAGGATTGTGTGTTACTGTGTGTTTCAGGAGGTTGTGTCCTGAAAAATCAGTCAGGCCAGACCCTGGGGTTCTGTGCCGACCTGCTGGCTCTGGACCAGGACGATTTGCGCGTCAGCCTCACAACCAGGATCATGCTGACGACAGCAGGAGGCGCCAAAGGAACAGTTATCAAGTGAGAAGCGCCGCAATCCCGCCGCTCTCTGCCAGTTCTTTTGTTAGATAGTGTTAGTGCCTTCATAAATTACTGTCATAGTTTATGACAACTGAACTCACGATAGCTGTTTTAATAGCTAATAATCCTATACAGAGATGAACCACCTGGAATTGAATTGCCATGTGGTAAGGCAGTGCTCTACTAGTTGTAGTTCTACTGAACATTTTTAACATGAGCTTTATTGTTGAGAACAATCTTGATACAGAATTAGGTGTTTTATTTCATGGTTTTATTACAAAATGAAGTGAATACATGAAATGTCTTATTGTTCCTTGCAGGCAGGTCTTCAGTGTCGACACAACAAACTCCGGTGGGAAAAAAAAAACAAAAAATGGGATTTCTGGAATAAGTTACTTAAGTAGACTGTACTTTTTGCAGGTTTAGTGGAGAATGTGGCGCAGTATTACCGATACTGCTCCTTTGTTCTCCGAGGATAATGTGGTTGTTTGAGTCAGTCATGGCACCAGGTTCAACAGATTAATATTTCAGGGGGGGGGCAGATGCTGGCCTGGCCTGAAAGTGTTTTCTTTACATAAATAATGCATCCTGTATCTGAGGAGGCAGGCGAGCACGGCTGCAGTACAGTGAAGGGTCTGTGTCTGGGGAGCAGGTGGAGGGAAGGGGGCCTGGCTTTGTCATTAATCTCCAGACAGATCCACCCTGCCCCCCCGAGAGGTTAAGGCTTACACAGGGGTTGGTGGATGTGACAGTCTGTAACCTGTGTGTGTGTATGAAACATTGCAATGGATAAAAAAGGTTTGTGACTGAGATGAAGGGACTCGTGTGTGTGTGTGTGTGCCATTTATGTTTTAGAAAATGGAAAAGGGGTGGCATATTCTCTGGCTTAGCAGTGGTGGACTATTCCTTTTTGTAATAGTTGTGAGTTTTTCTAAGGAGTGAGCAATTGGAATTTCAAAAGAAAATTCAAAAGAAGAAGTAACCTTCTCATTTTGAATTCACCTTCCTTCTGGCTGGGATAAGTGTGTTGAACTGAGTCACTGGGGAACTGCACTTTGACTCCAACATCAACCCCTCTAAATATTAAAAAAGAAATAATGTTTCAAAGCGCTATTAGAGTGTAATAGAGTTCAAGGTTCACCTTCTGTTTTAATACCTCGCCTTTGGCTCAGAAACCCTCATTTTAAAGCAATCGCGGCAGCACTTTGGGATCAAGGGGCAAAATATGCGGCATTAAGGTTTCAACACAGCTGAAATATTCAGAATAATTAATAATAATAATCAATTATATTATTAATTATTATATTCAAGCGAAGCAATATATTATTAATTGATTATTAATAATAATAATCAATAATAATAATCAATTATATTATTAATTATAACATCGCTTTTCGGACCATTTTCTTGATGCCCCACTCTGTGTCCATGCAGGGTTCCTCTGAAGGTGGAACAGGCCAACAACGCCCGCGATGCCCTGGCCAAAGCAGTGTACAGCCGCCTGTTTGACCACGTGGTCAAACGGGTGAACCAGTGTTTCCCCTTCCAGGCCTCCTCCAACTTCATCGGGGTGCTGGACATCGCCGGCTTCGGTAATAGGATGCAGAAGACGTCCAACGAGACGTGGGGAGGTTTACTTTCAATATGTAGATTTACTCCCAACATAATTGAAAACAGAGCGGACAAACTGGCTTCCGCAGAGATTAACTGTTTTTGCACATCATTGGTTCGTTTGGAATTCAGTCCATTAAAAAAAGACACTTGTATGTGAATGGTGTTTCATAATAAGAGTAACCTAATGCATGCACACGTTTCATTACCCGGGATCTTGCTGCAGAAATTGTTTTTCCCAGACTGCATAATCAACACAGGCTTTGCGAAAATGTATTGAAATACGTGTATAAACATCTGCTTCCTCTGTTTTTTTTTTTCTTCATTCCTCTTAGAGTATTTCGAACACAACAGTTTTGAGCAATTCTGTATCAATTACTGCAACGAGAAACTGCAGCAGTTCTTCAACGAGCGTATTCTGAAAGAGGTGGGTGCGCAGTGTGTGGATTAATGGGATCTGGTGTGGTCAACGTCTTTATTCTGGAGAAACAAGGGAGACAAACCTGCTGGCTGTTTTGCGGTATCGGAGGAAGTCTCTGATTCCTGCACTCTCAAAACGCTAATTGCTCAAGTGACATGATGAGGGATGTTTCTCTTCTCGGACCTCTTAGCGTTATTCTCTTCCAAGATCTCAAATTAATGTACCACAACTCTGGTCAAGGCCTTTTTCCCATTATCAAAATTTTAAATTGACTTTTGCATGTTTGTTTTTGTTTGCTTTTTCAGTTGGTTGACGATCTGCAGTTACAGAATTTAAATTAGGACATGTTTTAGAATCAGTTTAGATTTTTAACGTCTGGGTTTTGTTCTTTGCAGGAACAAGAACTGTATCAGAGGGAAGGCCTGGGAGTGAATGAGGTGCATTACGTTGACAACCAGGACTGCATAGGCAAGTACTACGTTGACTTCAATCCTATGGAAGTACCATATTTATCCTAAAAATACACAGCTATAACATTTCCCCAAGCCTCGCTGCTACAACATCTAACTATAAAAACATAATGCAGGACATATAAACTGATGAGATGTTTGAGCTGCCCTGGTGTTTAATGGCCAACATGTGGCGTATTGGAGCATGTGTATTAATATCTACACGTTACCTTGGAGTATCTTCGCGAGTGGAAACACCGAGTGACACTCGGGGACATCATTAAAAGGAAATATGACCCTTTGAGGGCTCGTGCTGCTAAAAAATAAAAAAAAACGTGTCTATCGGCTGTCTGTTCAGCCCACACAGCAACATTCTTTCCTGTGATTGGTCCAATCTGTTCGCCCACACGCCGTTCGTTTGGGCCATGCCTCGTGTGCCGGTCCACGCGTCAGAGCGGCGAAAATACACCTGCCGGGGGGACAAAAATATCAACTTCTCATTATCCATGGAGATGGCATATCACTGCCTCCGAAGGGAGCCAGCTGGATGCACATTTGCGGGGTTTATGGCCCCTTTTGTCCAACGGGAAGCCGGCGAAATAACACCCCCCGTGTTTTCGTTGCGTCCGTGCTCGAGTGAATCCTCGAATTAATGGGACGAAGTGGTCGGCGTATCAGGGTGAAGCAGTTTGATTTGTATTTCAAAGGCTGTGATTATTCAGGTGCAAGGTTAACTGACAGCCGTGGACAACACTTATGACTTGCAAATGACCGCTCGGGTTGCCCATTAATTCGTTCATCAATCCTCGGGATTTATGCACAGGTGCTTGTTCATGCAGATGTTTTGCTGGGGTCCTTGGCTGTTGGATTATATTCCTAACAGCATGCTACATGAATAATTCAGATATATGGCTAAATGGGCATCCTGATGAACATGTTTCACCCCATGAATATTAACATTCAGAAACGGCAAACAGTGGAAATTTCCAATAAAAGTAATTGAATGGAATGATTACTTGCAGTTGATCAGGAATAAAACCAGGTTGTGTCAATAACAGTAGGATATTACTTATACCTGCACTTCCCTTTACATTGTAGACCTGGACTTGATTTAAAATGAATAGTTAAATTTAAAATACAACAATGCAGCTGATACGCACACATTTGTGGTTTCCAGACTTAGTGGAAGCGAAGCTCGCGGGCGTCCTGGACATTTTGGATGAAGAGAACCGTCTCCCTCAGCCCAGCGACCAGCACTTTGCTCTGGCCGTTCACAGCGAGCATAAAGACCACTTCAGACTGACGGTCAGGCCTCGCAGTCGCGCTCTCCCTCCCTCTCCTACTGTCTTCTTGCTTCTTTCTAAGTATTTAGCGATCATTGTCTTTTTTTCTAGACCACTGGTGTAACAACACGCTGTTTTTGACATTGTGATTAATAGTGAGTCATGCACAGTCCCATGGCCTTGCTGCTGTTGTTATTCACTGTGCCTTTATCTCTGCCTGCATGGAATCCTTTAGAAAAATGTAGCCTTGACACAAAGTTTAAGACTGCAGGGAGAGTTATTACTCAAACAAAGAGCATTCTGTACATGTAATGGCATGAGAGACATTCATCTTAATCCAAAGTGCCTGAATGTGCCGTGAGCCAACACTTCTGCTCAGCAGTTTTCACACATTAAGGATAATGTAGTATGGTTCCCTTAGTGATGAAGCTAATGTAGCTTAAAGTACTGGGTGCTACAGTTCTACTTTTCAGTAATTCACTTTTAGGGGACACGTGAGATGAACATGGCATTTTAAATCTGCATAGGGTTGTTTCCTTACACGTGAAAATACCCTTTTTATAGTTTGTAAGAATGTATATTCTTACAAGTTCTTTTTTTGCTGGAATTCACTGCACTTTGGTACAAACCTTTCATTCTCTAAACCAGCCCACCTCCTCCAGTCGTGTAGTGGAACAAGATTCCGTTGTAGAGGGGGTGATGGGTGACGGATACGAATCCATCTGTGTGAGTGTTCTCTCTCTAAACAGGATTTTTTTTTCCCCCACTTCAGGTACCCAGGAAGTCGAAGTTGACCATTCACAGAAATCTCCGGGACGACGAAGGCTTTATCATCAGGCACTTTGCTGGAGCGGTCTGCTATGAAACGGTAATTCCTAACAGAAGTAATAGGAATCCTTGTAAAAGCGCAGATTTGTAGACAGTAGTATTAAAAATATTTGACACTAAACACCTCCAATTGTAATGCGTTCTTCTGTAATTAACAGTTAGACCTCAACTAATCACTAATATCACTTGGTTTTATTAAAGTTGCTAATGTGGCGTGTGTTGCTCGTTGCTGTGGTATTTGCGTGTTTGTCCTCAGGTTCGATTTGTGGAGAAGAACAACGATGCTCTGCACATGTCGCTGGAGAGCTTAATGTCTGAATCAAAAGACAAATTTGTTCGACAGCTATTTGAGAACTCGATTCCCAACAAGGACTCCAAGCAGAAAGCCGGTAAACTCGGCTTCATCAGCGTTGGCAACAAGTTCAAGGTCAGAGTTTTTGATAGTGTTGGATTGACAGGAAAAGCTTTTAGATAATTGAATAAAAACCTGTTAATTTTCTCTTTGATGGTACTTTTCTATCACAAATAATTGAATTCAGATAATATTCATTTCTGATTAATCTACTAAATTTATCCAGCGATTTCAAATAGCTTCATTTAATCTAACCAACTTGTATGCAAACGTGTTGCTAATGATTTCAATTTAAAGTTTCAGTAAACAGGATAGAATCCTTTTGAAATTGAGATTCAGTTGTGTTATATTCTGCTTGCTGGTATTGTTTACCAATTGAAAAGTTTGAAATGAAGACCTTAAATGACTCTAAACCCTCTCCATGCTTTTGACCTGTGCAGTATGTGTATCATGCAGAATCATTTAAAATGTCTGTTTGAGACGCTACCTTCATCACAATCATTCAGATGCAATCGCTAAACGCTTCCTTTCTTCTTTTTGCATACATAGACCCAGCTGAACTTGCTGCTGGAAAAGCTTCGCAGTACTGTGAGTTAATTGTTCGTTATAGATCAGGTCCATTTCATATATTCTAGAAACCCTTTTTTCCTTCTGACTCAAAATCAATAAGCACTTATTAATCCTTGTGTGCAAAGGGCTCAAGTTTCATCCGCTGTGTGAAACCCAATCTGAAGATGGTCAGCCACAAGTTTGAAGGAGCTCTGATTCTCTCACAGTTGCAGTGCTCAGGTGGGACCAAAAACCACGCTCAGCCTTCTCTGTAGAAAGTCGTTATGTCCACACTTCGTACTTCAGTCTGAGTAGGTTGACCCCACCTACGGCTAACTGAGACATCGTATGATGTTTTGTTACCCAAGAATCTTAGAATTCTAACTTAATATTTTCTTCAAAACAGTCTTCAATGAATGCACGATGCATGTTCACATTTCTTCCCCTTGCTTTCCCGTTGGTTGAATGACCTTAAGCAGAACTGACTCGAAAAACCTTAGTTATTTGACTTATACTACTCTATATCTTTTCTGTGCTGTCGGTCTAAAATATCTCTATGCCAAAACAAGACAATTTTACATTAGAGAACTTTTCTGAATGCACCTGCACATGATGCATGGACTATTATAAAAGTCTGGTAATGTTTAAACATGCGGTTCTCCTGTGCTTGTTTTCTTCGGTTGTGTGTTTTTCTCTATTAGGAATGGTGTCGGTGTTGGACCTGATGCAGGGGGGGTTCCCCTCCAGAGCCCCCTTCCATGAGCTCTACAACATGTACAAACAATATATGCCTGACAAGCTAACACGTCTGAATCCCCGACTCTTCTGCAAGGTAGGATTAGACCAATTGGACAGTTTTCCTTACGTCAATGCATTAAGATGCGTATTATATTAGTGTTATCGCTTCACAATAAACCCGAATAAGTTGTAAAATTGTTTTTTTTAAAAGAGCTTGTAGCCACAATCGCACTACATTCCTACTACAATTGTGCGGAGTGACTGAATGTGAATGTGTTCCTCTGCAGGCTTTGTTCAAAGCTCTGGGACTAAATGAAAATGACTTCAAGTTTGGACTGACCAGAGTGTTCTTCCGCCCTGGAAAGGTGCAGAGGAGTCAACACAATTGATTAGGAATTAATGTTGAATGTCATAATGCAAAACTCTTCCCAACTTCTTTGAAACTACAAGGATCATTTGTTTTCTTTGTGTCTGTGCGCATGCATCAGTTTGCAGAGTTTGACCAGATCATGAAGTCTGATCCGGACCACCTCGCAGAGCTGCTGCAGAAAGTCAACCAGTGGTTGGTTTGCAGCCGTTGGAAGAAAATCCAGTGGTGCAGCCTGTCTGTCATCAAACGTGGGTTGAACCCACTGGACAAAACAGCAGTATTGATTAGAACATGTTTTAAATGGCTTCCTGTTTTGTCATTTATTTAAGGTCAAACTTTAGAGTCAGTCACTTTTTAATAGGTTAAACGCTTTGGCCCCATTGAGATTTGTACACATATTTTTAGGTAAGCTACATGACCTTAAGAGGAGGATGTTTCAGATGCTTTGTCATTCCCTCCCAGTTTTATATTACCTCTGATAGCTATTATAAATCCTATTTCACGCTTTTCCATTCACTCTGAAATATTGAAAGCAGCAGCCTTTAGCAATATCGAAAAGTACTCTAAAAGCAGTTGCTTGAACCATTACACTCTACCAAGTTATTGATTACCACCATTTAACAAAGTGCAGGCGGGCTTCTGCTTATTTGTGTAAAAACATCCAATGAAATTAGATTAGAGAACACTGCCTGTGCATGACCACACATTTATTGCATAAATGACCTGAGGAAATTGATGTCCCTTGCCCTGGTCATTAATTTTTTCAACAGCTTATCATATTATCGCTGTATAATTTGTCTGTGTTTGAGTTTGAGAGAGAGAGAGAGAGAGAGAGAGAGAGAGAGAGAGAGAGAGAGAGAGAGAGAGAGAGAGAGAGAGAGAGAGAGCATGCACAGTGTACGATGACACTCAGTACCACTTCTTTTTGTGTCTGGTCAATATAACCCAATATAGCGGTTCATACGGGGTATTTATTAGAGAGCTCTTGTTAGTGAGAAATAGACAATTTATTTTGTATTATTTGTTGAATCCTCTTTTTTTCCATCCATCTTCAACAGTTCGGAACAAGATGAGTTACAGGGCTCAGGCCTGCATTAAGATTCAGAAAACTGTCCGCATGTGGCTGTGTAAGAAAAAGCATAAGCCACGGTGAGTCTTCCCGGGGCCAACTCGCACACATTCATCATCTTTCCATTTGCGCTCTTATTTCTTATTTCACCCTATACAGTCTTGGGCCTTTTTATTTAAACTGATTCACGCTTGGTGGCTTTCATATATTGTGAGTTCAAATCGATCTAGAAAGTCATTTATGGAGAAATGATGTCTCACTGCAATGCTACCAGAAAAAAAAGGCATGTCATGCTGTATTGAGTAGCATGTATTTAAAAAAAAATGGTATCCAAGTATCCATTAACATGATGGATTTTCCGATAGCTTTTTCCAATTAGTTTTTAATTGTGATTGGTAAAATGTCAGTATGACTGCACACTGTTTTATATCACTGTGCATTCCCTAGGGTGCAATTCCCAAGAATAATAGTTCTATTTTTGGGTCAAAGTAAATAAAAAAGGAGAAGGGTCAATATTGGACACGGCTTGGTGTGGTGGTACAAACCTGCTCAGGACTGTACACACACGGGGGGGGGCGTACCACACAACACTGTGACTCACAATTGCTATTCAACGAGGATCCTTGATGTAGATTATATGCCCTCAAAAGATGTTTTACAAGACAAAAAGAGACATTGTCGAAGCTTATGTATCTGCACTAAAGATGGAAAACATGACTCAAGTTTTCTCTTGTACAGCATCGACGGTATGGTGAAGGTCCGAAACCTGAAGAAACACATGGAGCGCTTCAACGAGGTGGTGAGCGGGCTGAAGGAAGGCAAGCAGGAGATGGCCAAACAGGCCCAGGAGCTGGCGGCTTGCATAGACGCTCTGTTGGCAAAGATAAAGGCGAGTTTGTGTTCACCTCGCTCATACAGCCCAACGGGGCAACGCTCTGGTGGTTTCAACAAATGCTCAGGCGCTTTGAGCTTGATGCCGTGCAGAGTAACAGAAACGGCGTTTCCGTGTTCATCAGAGCAAGACTTTATAGCATGACCTCATCAGATCGATATGCTGCTCGACATCCACAGGTGTAACGCACCTGCACAACCAGTCTGTCCTAGACCGTGGCCTTTGCTAAGTGCGCTGTGCCCTTTTCTCGTTATTTCTCTCAGAATCAATAATTGCAATCACCTCCGGATTGAGGGAGAGCCGGAAGCAAAGAAGAAATCCTATGCGCTCTAATAATCCAATAATATAATTTTGCTTTGCAAAAGTATCAAACTTGGTTAGGGATCTCCCTGAGCAATAAGCACCGGTCTTATTGGCACCTGTAGGTACAGCGAATCCTCACAAACACATTGACATGCTAGCCAGACATCTCAATAGTGTTGAATTTCTTTTTGTAATTTTGCACGGTATCCGTACGCAATCAAACAATATGATTAGAGGGCTCTCAGGCGGAAGCAGCTTTCTTTGCCTCTTACCCTAACCTGCTTCTCGCACATCTTTATCTTCCTCTGTTAGCATATTAGCAGTCCCACTGTTGACAATCATTGCGCTCTGAGTGCCTACAAATTGCTTCTGGCAGGAGCATCTGTGGATGAATAATGCACGAGATGCCAATTGCTGTCATTCAGGCCTCAATATGTCGCCCGCCCTGTGCCACTCTGAGGAATCTTCTGATTGTTGACAAGTAGGAGCAGTGTGCAAGTGACAGTCACAGTGTAAGTCAAAGTCCCTCATTGCCACATAAGGAAATGGTGCCATGGTAACGGTGCAGAGTCAGTCAGGCTACACATTTTCCAACTGTTCCTTCTTGATTGAAATCCATCCTGTGCGAATCTCTAGGTGTCAGAAAATAACAATTTCCTAATTTAAAGACCCGCCACTGATTTTTTTTATTTTTTTATCCCCAGGCCACCGTTATGACCCGGAAAGCGATTGACACAGAGTACGAGGGGCTGGTAAAACGCTCCGAGCAGCTGCTCTCCTCAATGCAAAAGAAAAAGCAGGAGGAGGAAGAGGGCGAAAGGCTGAAACACATTGAGGAGGAGATGGACAAAGAGAAGAAGAGGAGAGAGAAAGAAGAGCAGCGACGCAAACAGGAGGAGGAGGACAGAAGACTGTAAATGATGGCCTGGGAGTTTTGGGGGGCGGTTTATAAACAGAAAATGATAGCAAATCCAGTGGTTAATATTTTAAACTATTAGATCCGTCAGTCATGGTGAAAACGTCTTTCCTCTAAAACCTTTCAGGAAATCAGAGATGGAGCTGAAGAGAAAGCAGGAAGAGGAGGATAGAAAAAAGAGAGATGAGGAAGAGAAAGTCATACAGGTTTGGAACCCCCTAAAATGTTTTTTGTTTATTTCATGTTCTATGTCAGGGGGGCGCACTTTTCAGGCTCGCAAGCTACTTTTCAACAGACCATGTCAAGGTCATCTATCCCAAAAACAACGAGCCGCTCATCTCATCTCTCGTGGTCACAAGCATTGCACACATTCTCGGTCGTTACCTTACTCGATGGCTTGCACTGCCAGGGTTGCTTTTCAATGAAATTTAGATGTGTCCATTGGTAAACAAGGATTGCTAATGAGCACCACCAAGTTTTCCGTCGCCGTGCATCACGTGATTTATTATTACTTTTTTGTATCATTGGCTGGCGATCGACCGGTGGGATTGTTTAAATAACAGCTGGAGAGCTAATTAGTGATGGCCTAGTAATTCAAAAGAAAAGTCATTTTGATTGTAAAAACAGCGAAACGTTGACTGGCTACAGCCGCTGCCGCTTTGGTTGCGATTCTCGGACTTCGACGGTGCTGAATTTCTCACATTTGACGTCCGACCCGTGTGGTTTCGTGACTTCATCTTGAAAGATTTGGGACAACTCTCCCAAAGTCTGTCAGCAGATAAATAATAATAATAAAATAGTAAAAGTACTAAATTCCTTTGGGAGTTTGTTTCACATTTTTAAACGAGGACACAGAAACACAAAGCAAAAACAACAGCGGCCTTTGGGTGACGCTTAACAGGTGCAACCAGATTGGCAAAAATCAAAGCCATTTGAGTGAAGCTCATTTACCCTTAACGTTTTCCATGAGAATAAGATTTTTTTTTTTTTTTAACAGTCCTTCCTTGTAACAGCATGCTGTTTACATAACTTCACGGCAAATTTAATTTCATCTCATTGGGTCATTTTTTTGACTGGAAATAGAAACGACTGCCACGGCTCACGAGATCGCTGTAAACAGTTCAAACCGTTATGCTTCTAACACTGCCATTCTCCCAGGGCACTCGTTGGGTCATGACGTTGTTCAGGTTCCCAGTGAGTTGTACACTTGACGATTCCACCTCTTGCCAATTTCTCCTAAATAAGCTACCTTTGTCACCTGTATGCATTGCTGTGTTTCACTCACTCTCCTCTAGTTAGTCACTTCTTTGGTGTCATTTTGTTCCTTTTCTTTTTCTTCTCTGGTCTCACACACACACACACACACACACACACACACACACAGACCCTTTCCTGACCCTCCAGTCATCCGTCTGTTACGCGGACATCACACCGTCTGCGTATCTAATGGCCTTTTTTTTTTATCACCAAAGGACATTTGGACATTTGCATGCTGTCATCTTTTCGTGCTGGCAGTGAGAAAGTTGACACCAAGCTGTCCTAGGCCACATGTCTCCAGAGGCTCTGCAAAGTTTGTTTATCCGCTGCGGTCGGCTCAAAGCTGCAGCGCTAAACGTTCTATGGGCGTCTTCCTGTGACTGTGATGGCCTTTTACTCTGAGGTCATCATTCCCGTGGAATTTTATAGCATGAAGTCTCAAACTAACTATTTGTTGTACTATTTGTCCTTTCTTTTTTTTAAAAGAAGTACCTCATCCAGTGGACTTACTCCTATTTTTAAAAGTAGTGTACTGAATGTGGGTGAGCAACTTCTGCAGTTGTTTTGCGTGTTTCCCCCCGACAGTGAAATAGCAAGGCGTATGAGATGCATTGGCTAGGTAAAGAAGAATTTTATGTGAACTTCTTTGGTAAAGTTTGGTGGGAGAATCGATGGGATGATCGAGGAGGTGTGGGTAGAGGGAGACAAGACACAGTCCAAATATACTTAGAATAGAATTCTATGCTGCCGCCACGTCTGACGTGTATCGCACTAAAGGTGCAGTGGATGAAGGACTGGAGCAGCAATGCTGCGGCATGATGATGGGATGGAAGGCAGCAGGGCAGACTGGGAAGTGTTGATGATGAAGAGAAATCGCGCACACATGCACGCACACACACACACACACACACACACACACACAAGTGCCAATGAAGGTTTGGGAATTTAGCATAATCTGCCTAGGTAATCTTTTTGAGCAGAAGGCAAGGTGTCTGTATAAAACCATCTTTCTCTAGCTTTGTAACTACATTTTCATTCGGAGGCCATTTGACTTGGTTTTCATGCTACTGATTGGACCATTCTACATTATAAATAACACCAATCTGAGTGTCACTCATATTTAAAGCTCCTCAGAGAAAACGATGCATTGTGGACTTCGTTAGTGGCTTTTTACAAAAAGGTGATGAATACCTTTGTGATATAAAAATGATCCTGATTTTTATAAGTATGCCCTCTAGGTGCCGATTGTCTATATAAATAACCTGAAGTTGAATGTTTTTTCTGTTGCGTCTAGAAAAATGAACAGTAGAGCTTAATGAGCAGCTCTACAGTTTTGATAAATGTGTCTAATCAGGCCTGGGCTCACAGCACAGCTCAAACTCCTGTGAAGGGTCTGCCCCACAGGGCAGCGTCAGTGCGTGTTCTTTTTTAAAGTCACGAGAAAAAGTTGCCACGTTCTCGTTCGTGTCGTGTTTGCAGGCCGAGTTGGACATCCAGTTGGCTCTCGAGCGCTCGGAGCAGGCCAAGCACACCACCGTCCTGGAGCAGGAGCGAAGAGACCGAGAGTTGGCCATGAGAATCGCTCAGAGCGAAGCGGAGCTCATCACTGAGGAGGCCCAGCTGGACGCCAGCCTGCGCAGGTACCGTAAATGGGAATTTATACCGTTGATGCATATACTCTGTTGACCAACAACCACTCGGTTAAAAAAAAAAAATGATATAAAGTATATTTGGAGAGCGGCATGCTTGTGTAACTACACGTTTCCTATTGCTGTGTCTTCTCCCAGTGAGGAGCTTCTTTCAGATCTTCCTATCTCTGCATCCTCGGCCAGAGCCATGTAAGACATCGCCACAGGTTTCTGTAGCCTCCCATGTCCTTGTTTACCCCACGTAAACGATAATCACACAGTAATCACGCCCCTCCTGTCTGTGCTGTCCTCAGTCGTAGTTAACCGCCTCACTTCTCCCAAATGGATGCAGGATTATACCAGCAATGCAAAGCCAAATTAAGATCCTTTGATTTAAAGAAATCAGTCTTGTGTATCATTTGATGTGGCATGAATCATACTATATGCACCTTAGATTATGAGTGATTATTTCTTACTCAAATCATGAATGAGAGCTTGGTCGGAATGAGCAGTGTGTAATCTTTTTGTTTCACTGATCTTAAATGGCTGTGCATTAGTCTGCAGTCAGTACAGATTGTCTGTGTCCTTGTGTAATGTACTGACATAACATTTGTCCACGCATTAGTCGTTGATGTCAGATACATGTGTAGTTTATATGCATTTATATGTAGTTTATATGTCTGACGTTTTGGTGTCTGAACAAAACTGGCGGGAATGATTTCGTCCGATTCAAACGGATCTCAAACACACTAGTTCGGTGAGACAAAAAAAAAAAAAAGCTCCTTGATAAATTAAAATCAATGAAAGCTCAATAAAGCTTGTGGGCATGAACTTGTGCACGTACAGCACGCTCTGCCTTAATGCTGATACTAAATGGAAAGGTTTTCATTCC
This sequence comes from Apeltes quadracus, assembly GCA_021346845.1. NCBI lineage: Eukaryota > Metazoa > Chordata > Actinopteri > Perciformes > Gasterosteidae > Apeltes > Apeltes quadracus. The sequence continues at coordinate 6,915,404 of CM037931.1, forward strand.
AGCTAGCTCAATCACCCACAATCACAATTTGAGAAGCAAAGAAGTCTTAAAATGGCCTAAAGACTAGGCTCTCCCACAGCTGAAATTAGCATTAAGTCAAGTAATTAACTTAATTTGCATTAAGTCAAGTAAGGATTGGAACCCCGACCCGCAATCGGAAAAAGTTAAGACGGCGTGGAAGTTTTGAAAGCGCTAAAAGACTAGCGCCTCTGGCTGAAGTTGGTAAAATGAGGATCATGATGCTTTGGCTGTGCAATTTCCAACTCTCTTAAGCCCTACAGGAAGGGGCGTCATCACATCTCGGTTGATTGACAGGGCAAAGGCACAGAGCTGCACCCAATTCTTAATTAGGAGCCATTTCCCAATGCGCACTGAGTTGATCTTAATAACCCTCCAATCAACTCGGAGGAATCGTGACATCAGCTGAGATGATTTTGGAAAAGGGAAAATCACCAAAGAACGAGAGACTTCAATTTAACTAAACCTGAAAATAAATCAGTGGTTTTAGTAAGATAACTGACAAGGTTCTAATGATTCTTGCCACTGCTTTAAAATATGTGATGTGCTATATTTACAGTGATGACAAGCGGTACCATATTTACACCTTATTGTTAAGATAATTAACTCAGCACTAATGTCGACCTGCTCTAAGTTATGAACCGAATATGTTGTACATTTCCCATGGTTACCTACAGTTTTAAGTGTAACTTTATCCTCAGGTCTGAAGGCTCATTTTCTGTCACCAGGGTAGCATTACCACGAGACCATGTTGGAACTAGCCAGCAAACGTTAGCCCACGCTAGCCAGCCGCTAAATGGGATAAATAAAACGTAATGCTTAATCTACAGTCTTGTCACAGCGAATGCAAATTGAAAAAAAAGGTGAGGAAAAAGTATAGTTAAATATTTTAGTTGACTTACTTACTCTATTAAATCCCTTGTTCACCCCTCAACTACTCCCCATATAATAGACGGACGCAGTAGTTTAGTTCTAGTGCGCTTTGTCCACATTGAGGCGTATGTTTGAATTTCCATGAAGCCAGGATAAGTTCTCTCAAAGCCCGGCTGGACCTGCAGCTCCGGTGCGCACGAGTTGACATTTGATCCAATAGGCTGTAATCTTGTCAGTGTTGGCTCAGGCTCTCGGGGGGACATGTTGGATGTCTGCTAATAACCCTTTAAGTCACCTGACCCCTGGAAACTAAATGGAGATGTGTTGCAGCAAAGAAGCTCCAGCGGCCACGTTACCCGTTACACGTGCACGTGAGCTTAAACGTATCAAAGCTTGCGTGCAGTACAGCTGTATCCATTGGCTGGCATTGCTGGAACTCAATCGACAATTCTGCGTCAATCGATATTCTTCCAAAAGCGAAGCCCTGTTTACTGCTTCGCCTCCCCTTCGGCCCCGCTTCATCCCGTGACACACTCTCATCCCGGCTGACGATGATCCTTAATCATCTTTCTAGTCAGTATGAATTAGAAAGGGTAATTGTAATCTGGTTGATGATTCGTGGATCGGTAATCCGCTCCTCTGAGACGTTAGCAGCTACGCCGACTGTAAATAGAGGTTAATCCTTCGTGTGATTGAATTAGGAGCCTTAACTCGGCAGGGGAGCTGGAGACGCAGCTGACATGAGCAGAGGCTTCACGCAGTCGTTCAAGCAGCTGAAACTCCGCAGCAGCAGTTTGATTCAGACAATGCAGCGTTGAACCGCGTCACCGCTCCTCGGTCGAATAAGCCTCGAAAGAAGCTGGCACCCGTGAAAGTTGTAGCATTCGAAGAAGTTTGCGTCATTTTAAGTTGAGTTGAAACATGCTGCATTGGTACGGACAAACTCTACTCTGCTTTTAATATAGATCTGTATTGTCTGATCATGGCCGGCCCAAGGCATAAGCAAACTAAGCGGCTGCTTGGAGCCCCCTGGCAAGGGGGCCCCAAGCAGCCGCTTAGTTCGCTTATGCTGCAAGCAGCCCTAGTTTTGTATTATAACCTCACTGTATTCGTTCATAATTTTCGCAATAACAGTACAGCGTGACATTTGTGCCAATTATTTTCTAGGGCCCCCAAATAAAATTCTGCTTAGGGCCCCCAAGAGGCTCGGGCCGGCACTGTGACTGATTTACGTCACACTGCGCTCAGAAAGGATAAGATCCAGTTTTTTACTACACATCAGATTTTGCTCTCAGTCCGTTGAAAAACCTCCGCCTCGTCACATCTGTCTTTCAACCTCACTTTTTTCCGTCTCTCTCTCACACACACCCACGTTAAAACGGTTCCTTGCTTACAGGGGCCCTCAAGTGCAGGCGACCAAAGTCGCCGCTGGAGTGAAAAAGTACGACCTGAGCAAGTGGAAGTACGCCGAGCTGCGGGACGTCATCAATACCTCCTGTGGTGAGAAAGCCGAGCTGAGCGAGTTCTGCGTGGCGCAGCTTTTATCAACCAAACAGCCCCTGTCCACCGGACCAGCCTTTTTCAAATAGATTAAGGTGGTAGAGCACTCTCGTTTTCCCCCCTCCACCCCAAAAGTACTTACAGTTATCGGGCCCTACATTAAATAATTTAACAGCAGCTCATGTTTTGGTTTATATGCCAAAAACAATCTCATTTCATCTCCGGAAAATTTATTTTGTGTTAAAAGTGTAAAAAGGCCGATGATGCAGCCGTGCATTCTGTGGACACAAGACATCTTGCCTGAATTTTCAATTATCTTCCGTTCCCACAGCTGCTACGACTCGTTTTATTGGTGGAGAGAGGAAATAATCACCAACCAATTGTGTGCTGTGAATGGCTTATTTCTATTGCTTTATGAGAAAGACACAACAGGGCGAGACCCTGAAATTTCCATTATAGTGTGTTATGTTTTGAGCTGAAAGGGACAGTTGATCCAAAATGAATATTCTCATTTTGCCTGTGCTATTTATGAAGCTAGATTGTTTTGGAAACTATAACAAATCTTCTGTCACACATCATACAGAACATTCTCACATGGAATACTTTGTCTAAGAGGTATCTGGCTGCTCTCTGATATAATTTATATACAATGTAAATGGGACAAAGCAAGGACAAAAACCCATTCATTGCCATGACATTTTCAAATAATGTTTCATTTACATCTATGGTTGACCTCACTACAAATATTTATTTTAACTCAAATTAAACATAATTTTCATCAAAATGTTATGAAATAGCTGTAGTGGTGTGACTACATTTGAAACTTTAATTCGCTTTAAACTTTAAAACGTTCATAAGCTGTACTGTTCATAATTCTAGAAAGCCAGCGTCACAAAATGGAGGTGTGCTTTTTTTAAAGAATGAGTTTTAGGCGACACATTAAAAAATGCAATCCAGCATTATAGGGAATATTGGATCCAGGCTTTTTGAAACTCGACGCATGATAGAGATTATTACTTTAGGTATTTAGATGTGTGAATTTGAACCATTTTTCCTTCTAAATCAACATTCAACATTCAACATCCTTCAACATTTTGCATTTTACTCAACCATTGTTGAGACTCTGGAACACTTGAGATAAAAACCGTACCATTTATGATTCATTGGACTTTGCTCATCACTGCCGTCATCTTTGTGTGCACAGACATTGACCTGCTGGCTGCTTGCAGAGAGGAGTTCCACCGCCGCCTGAAGGTCTATCACGCCTGGAAGTCTAAGAACAAGAAACGTAGCGACGACGGGAGTGACCAGAGGGCTCCCAAATCCGTCACCGACTACGGTAGGTGGAGGGATTCTGTTAATTACTGTCATTTAAAGCATCGCCTGTGGATATGTACACAAAAGTTGTATGTTCGCCGACCCAGCACACTCACATTACCACGCACGCCGCGCCGCAGAAACGTTGACTTACAGGTGACAAATGGGCGGTCTCTCCGTGGGTGCCTCTCGCCCGTTTTCAGCAGGAAATAATGACCAGCGGACAAATAACCTTTCAATTATCCAACGAGACACCAGAGCCTGGAAATGCAGCCGCCTTGTGTCTGGCTCTGTCAGAAAGCGACTGCCGGCCGTGACTTGTTGTGTTCGGGAGCTGCCGCTATGACTTCTCGCCGCTTTCGCTCATTTCACTGTCAACCTAACTAAGCACGGACTGCGCCACAAACGCCCACACGCATTATTGTGTGGCTTCAAAGGTCACTGCATCCGTGCATATTGCTTCCTCACAAAAAGCAAACATTGAGCTTGATTGAGGAATGGAGACTTTAGATTTGTTGTTTCTTGAAATGTCACTATATATTAGCCTTACTCTTTTGACGTGATCGTTCTTGAAAGATATGCTTTGAACATTAACAATGCAAAGTCTACTGGTGGTATTTTTCTGTGTTATTTCACACAATGTTTGGACTTTTTTGATCTTTTTTGTTTTACCTGGTTATTTACCCCACTCCTGCCTGTTCCATGTGGGTGTCAAATGCATATTCAAGACCCTATTTCACTCGTTTTGTTCGGTACTCTTGAGATAAACGACAATCTAATGTAATACCTCAATGGTCACACTCACCGCAGCTGAACAGAACCCGGCTCCTCCGATGGCGGCGCAGCATCAGGAGGTGGCCATGAACCGCCAGCAGCGGTATTTCCGCATTCCTTTCATCCGGCCGGGAGACCAGTACAAAGACCCGCAGAATAAAAAGAAGGGCTGGTGGTACGCCCACTTCGACGGGCCCTGGATAGCCAGACAGATAGAGCTGCACCCGGAAAAGCAACCGATTGTGTTGGTTGCAGGTGAGTCGGCAGTTTTTGCTTTTTTTGTCATCTGAACAGAGAGAGCATCTCTCGAAAAACCTACCCGTGCATTGCAACGGTTTGTTTTATTTTAGGCTGTTCAAAGGAAGGGATTTGTACTCAGTGTGAGTTGGACGAGATTTAGTAGCGTTTTAACAAAAACTATCTGAAAAGGAGAAAAAAAATAGTATTAAGTTTATATGAAGAACTGAATCCTGAAAGCATCTTGTGTTTCACGAGGCAAATGCAAAACACAGAGAAAAGTCTACACAGATCATACTTTTGTCTTTAATATTCGGGGAGTAAAAGAAAAGCCTTCAAATGGCTGTTTGATTGTATAAACATTCCAATATTCAAAACATTCAAATTAATATATGAACATATATATTTCATTTAAAGTAATACAATGCTCAAAATCCCATATTTAATTGTGATACTGCGCAAGTACACATCCTTTTCCGTTCGCCTCAGGAAAAGACGACATGGAGATGTGCGAGCTGAGTCTGGAGGAGACCGGTCTGACCAGGAAGAGGGGGGCGGAGATCCTGCCCCGGCAGTTTGAAGAAATCTGGGAACGCTGCGATGGAATTCAGTACCTGAAGAAAGCCATTGAGAACAAGCAGGCCCGCCCCACATACGCCACCGCCATGCTTCAGAGTCTCCTCAAGTAAACCCCGGCAGCGAGACGACATGACACTGACACACGGGCGCAAAAACATGACAGTGCTCATTTAACGTGGTTCACCTGCGGTATTTGGGATGAAAAGAAGTAACCACGGAGAAAGATTATCCTTAAACAATCTCACTGTAAGCACCAAGCGTTTCATCTCCTTTTTAAATACCTGCAAAAGAATCATTTCCCTTTTTATATCTTTGAATTTGCAGTGTAGCCTGGGCATTTCTGTCTTCTTCTCAAACTATGCTTGAATTGAAAATCCCACTAGGAGGCCTTATATTGTAACATCGCTGCATTACAACCAGGGAGTCTTAATTACCGTATGTAGCTTTTAACCGGAAACCTTAATGGTCGGCGACAGGGACAATGAATTAGACGTTGTGAGCACATATGTGTATTTAATTGTGTCACCATCTACTGTCGTCTGGATATTAAGACTGAATTTCAATTATATAAACATTATATTTCAGTCCTCAGTCCACTGCAAGTCTGAAAAAGACAATCAGGTAATGGATACCGTTGCATACTCTTTCATAACATAACATAACACAAAATAGTCCATATAGTCATACAGTTTATTTTAGATAATAATGTTTATCTAAAATAAACTTTCATATACATTCATCTGAGAAGTTTATCTTTTTATCCATCTATTATTTAACTTAATCTTTAATTTAAGCTGTGTATAAATATCCTTTTTTTATTATTAGTGTTCATTTATTACGCAAGAGGGGAAATGTAGAAGTTAGTTTTCATGTTTGCAGTTCTGTTGGTTTGGGGTTGTGTAACAGACAATGAAATAAGAAAACGTAATTTGCTTGTGTGTGTGTGTGTGTGTGTGTGTGTGTGTGTGTTTAGTCACATACTATTTTATTATGCTGATTTGTGTTGGTTCGATAATGAATGAATTCCTTCATCTCGTTGATCTATCGATCATGCTTTACCTTTATCTAATCGCTTATTTACTGAAAGATTCAGTCGCCGACTGTAACTAACAATTCCCTTTTCAAAATTTGATCTGGAGGTTTGTTTTACACTGGAATACTGTAGAAAATAAACATATAAACTCATCTTCTTGAGGCCTTTTCTTACTCAGTTGTCAGTAACAGCCGCCAAGTGAGAACGAGTTGATTCAGAGGTCAGCGCTGTGTAAACGGATCTGACATCCTGACGGTAACAGCGGCTAAAGGGGGTTAACTTGTAGATTAATTCCACAAAGGGTAATGTGAGGTGATGGCGTCACTCATTCAAAGCTCAATCGCATTAGGTGATGAAGTGGATTGAAACTTCATCACCTAATGCTCATTTGTAGGTGTTTTTCTGCTTTTGTGTTAAAATAACAACAAACAGCGATGATTATATAAATATAGTGATAAACCGTAGAAAAACTTGATTTGACTGTAGTCGTCCATCAATTAATTGCTTTTCATAAAAAACAACTAAACAAAATGTATGCAAAATTTTTTAATTTTTGCTTTTAAATGCAAAATGTGTAAAAAAAAATTAAAACAAATGATTAGTTGTAAGATTATTTTGAATAGAACAGATAGAGCTCAGCAACCAATATTATTATATGAACAATGAATGTTTCATGACACAAATCAACAGCCCTTTACATTCATTCTCTTTTTGGGTTATACAGTTAGAATATAGGTTTTACAGTCTAAATTCAAGATACCACCAAGTGTATCAAGATGATAATAATAATAAATACCTCATTGTGAGGAAAGAACATCCTTTTGCGAGGACTATCCAGGAAATGTTCCTACCATTCAATATATAGAATAAATATTAGTTTCCACTTAAATATCCATAGCTCACTGTCTAACAAGACACTTTGATCACTATGAACAATTAATTTCAACACTTTAAACACCTTTGACTGGCCTACCATCGCTTCCATTTAAAGTCAAACACAGTCTCTGCTACCTCCTGTTATTCACTGTGTCATTATGTCAGCTGCTCCGCAGACAAGCAAGGTGCCATCAAAGAACGCTGACTTCAAAACATTCGTTATCTGATGCCCTTAAAAGACGGCATGTTCTGTATTCAGTTTGCGGTCGCCACGTCTAGAAGAGACAAAAGAGAGAATGCGAAATAGCTTATTCACGTTGGAACACTACAATACATGGAAGAATATACTTGTGGTTCTTCGAGATGTTTGCTTCTTATTAATCAAATAACATCCTTAAATTCAAGAGAGGGACTTTCATTGGAGGAGCACGGATTCACACTTAGCATTAAAATCATTCATGGTTAATACTTGACAATTTCCCCACAGTCATATAAAAGCTACTGTTTAAATGCTCGCATGTTAAATATGATTTGGTTTGCAAGTCAAATTTCAGCAGAGGTATCATGCACATATGTTTTACCTTTGCACGCATCATAGAGCTGTAAAATATTTGAAGTAAAGGTTATTGTTATTGAATATCCAAAACACTTCAAATGCAGGTTGAATGTCTAAAGGTGTATGTCCTTTTTATGGTTCAATTTTCTGAATATTGTTTCATCATATTGTCCAAAACCTCCTGCCAATTTTCGCGTATACGTTTTGCCTGGATGTTTCAGGATTGGACTTTTCGGTCCTCACCTCATTGTGTGGTATGCACTGATGGAAGTCCACCATTTCTGAGACTAACTTTTCTGATCTGGTTGTGTAGAGTTGTCGGGGGATCTGTGGAGACGAGACAAGGAGTAGATATTCATTAATATATTATGGAACCAGAGGCAAAGCGAACAAAAGCAGTCAACAATCAACATCAATATTATAAGGATCTGCCAGAAGGAAAGATCTACGACAAGAGATTAAAGCTACAGCCCCTATCGCAGAGTTCAGTGTGGATAGTATGGAAGTTTAAAGTTATTTTGTCAGGGGCATGTAATTACCAGTAAAATAATACTGAGCGTGGTTTTAAATTTAAAGATGCATCTGATAGTTTGTCCACTGTGATGTTGATCTTTGAGATAAAAAACAAGTGAAACATATCACGGATGAAAATGAGCCTTTTGAAAGGGTTGCTCTGAGACCCCTTTCAAAAGCTTGGATATTAGTTTACACTACTGAAGTTGGAAAGTTTCAGGTTAGTATTTAGTCATTTGTGCGAATATAGCACAGTGTACCTCAATACTCAGATGTATATTTTCAATTGAGGCAAAATGTTCTTGCTCAGACTGTTGGGATTGGGAAGAAGAAGAGCTTGAAGGGTATGGCAATGTGGACACTTGAGTTAAGACACCGTCATCATTCTCAAATACGGGGTTGACCCTCAAAGTATTCTCAAAGGCATAGGGAGCAAGGGTAGGCCTACAATGTAAAGGAGATGAGGTGGTGAATGTAAAAATGCTTTCAATGCAAAATATCACAAAATCACTGGAAAAGCAATTCAGAATATGAGGACTGAAAGGGCTCCTACTTACACCAAAGTGATCGCCTTTCTGGTCTTTATACATTTCTTGTTGACAAATAGCAAAATGCCGATGACGGCAAAAACAAAGCACAGGCTCCCCAACAGGCAGGTTACAATAAGCGGAGGGTCCACTGGCATCGACACCAGCTCGTTGCAGCGTTCTCCGTGGTAGTGCCAGAATTTACCTACGGGACACCTGAAAGAAAGCCAAAGACGTCTGCAGGTGAGAGAGATTCTTAAGGAAAAAAAGGTCAACTTGAATCAATACATTATCACCCAGGTAAACCAACACGGATGCTTTTCCTTAAACTTGCAGTTTATGGTGAATCCCTTTTTTCTGACTAAATAACTGAATCATTAATGGAAAACAACGTTCTCCCTGAGATTTTTTGAATACACCAAAAAGAGTGAAACCGACATCCAATATCTACATATGCTGCTGAACAGCTAATCATTTTGAGAGAAAAAATCCTCTCTATTAGCTGAATGTAAAAGAAAGTAAAAGTTTTTCATGAATGAACTCAACAAGTCCTTGAATTAACCACCAAGGAAGGGTTTTCATTACTGTCACTGTTTGAAGCAGATGAACAGCTGTCAAACAGAAAATAAAAGTGGTTTTGAAGTGGTTAGCACGAGTAAACGTTTCTGGTCCACGTTGCACTTTAAATGTAAATGTGCCATTTTGAAGTCGTCATGTTGGCTTCCATCCGTCCGGCTCTGTGTACCTGCAGGCGGCTCCGTGCCCTGGGATTATTTCACACAGGCCTCCGTTCAGGCAGTAGTCCGGCTGCAAAGCGCAGGTGCTCTGACATGGCAGCCCGCCCCCGCTGCTGTAACCCGGGTCACACAAACACTCCGCCTCCTGCGTCCAGCTGTTCACGACGCACCGAGAAAACTCGTTGCAGGCCAGGAACCTGCAGGAGTCCGCGTGGTCACCTGGCGCCAACGGGAAGAGGGAGGAAAAGAGACGCCGGAGATCAGCGCGCCACCTCTCGCCGACTGATACAAAACAGTTGTTTCTGGCGTGAGGGCATCTCACCTGGTTCCACTTCCAAAGAGCGACTGTCGATCTCGATGTCGAGACGTTTTGAAGCTGCGTTGCAGAAGTCCTCGAGCACGCAGTGAACCGCTTCTGTGACGTTATAAGGTACCGGCTTGTCCAGTTTCATTTTGCTGTTCACCACAACGCTGCCGTTCCTGAAGTTGAGGATCTCCAGCTGCTTGAATCCAGTCAAATTGGATTGGAGATACGGCAGAAGCTGTGGGGAAGAAAGAGAAAAGCTAATTCATGTTTAACTTTTTCAGAGGAGGTACTGAAATTCGTCAATCTAAATGATTTGTATTCTATGGAGTTAATGATGTGAATATATTAAGAGAATCACTCTCACTCTCAGACATCAAATGTTCCCACTTGGATATTTAGGTCAATGATATGATGTCAGATTCATATGTGTTACGTGTGAGTAAACATCTCAGTCCTCCTTAGAAGAAGTCCCGGGCAGCGTAGTACATGTTTACCTGTAGTTTTACTTCCACACTGAGCTCAGCTGATTTCGAATTATTCAGGTCACATTTAACAGTCTGAAAGCTGTAAATTGGTCATAATTAAATTTTGATGCAAGCATGAAATCCGGTCATTACTGCACCGACTGTGTCTTTGGAGCAAAAAAAAAACAGGGCAAATTATTTCTAGTCGGCGAAGAGCAAACAAAAGTGAACGGACACAACACAAAAAATGTTAAATCCAGTATTAAAAACCAGTGTTGCCTAAAGTTAGTAAGCCAAGCAAAGTTTTGGATACCTTAAAATCACATTAAATGTATTGTTTGTCATTTCCTTCCTCTGTAAGGCAGTAAGAGTCCACAGCATCACCACTTCTGATTAAAAAAAAAAACATCTCTGCAGTAAAATCCAATCTATGCCCCCACATTTTATATTCCCAGTAATTCGGATGGCTCACATTACTGGAAAAAAAAAAAAACATCTATTAAGTCTATGGACTCGGGCGGATGGCGGTGGCAATGTTTAGGTGGAGGAAGTCAACCAGCTGAAGTAATGGACCGGCATCAATGTTCATCGATCTGGACCGCTCTCTTTCCAGCATCAACATCAAACCGCCGCAGTGCGAGAGGGAGCGATTACGGCGCTCAGGCCGGCCTGGCTGTCAAGCTGGAGATAAGAGGCCGGAACGAGTTCTGCTCTGATTGGGTTTCTTCACTCATCACCGGCGCAGAGGTTACCGGGGGGCGAGCGGCCTGTAGGTAATAGTCTCTTTAGCCCAAGTACCAGGTTCCGAACAAAAGGGCAACGGCCTGCGGTCCGAGTGGACGCGCGGCCTGCTCAGCCATTTGTCTCAATGCAAAATGTCAAGTCTCTGTACACCATGTATTAGATTCCACTCCGTGCAGTCGACCCGGTTGCCTTCCACGCGAGGTCAACGCAGAGTTCCTCCGCGACAAATCTCGGTTCAGTCTGTATCGTATACTGAAGAACAGCAGACGTAAGTCGGCATGACAACAACCACAACTTCAGTTTATAACACAACCACGCATGCTTCTGTGTTGTTACACATGTATCTACTGGTTCATGTTTTGGAAGACCTGATTTACCATCCCTTCTCTAAAGTTGAAAAAGAAAGAAAAAAAACGTCAAGGAATATTACGCCTCTATGGGAATGCTTTTTCTTCAGGATTTACGGTAACAAATAATTCCAACCTCCATTTCCAATTTTATTGGTTGCTTTACAAACCAGTAGGTACAGGAGTAATGGAGGCAAACAGGAGGAATTGAAAGGTGCTGTAGGCTAATGGTTTACATATATCTATTCATATATGTATGAGACTGATCAAATGAATGTACAGTATCACAAATGGGGTCCAATACGCAGCAAAACATTACATCATGTCCATTTATATGGGCTGCGGATATCATTTGACATTTTCTTTACTATTCTTCCTGCTATTTTTCATTCATTTATGAGACAACTTAGATCAGTTTAAAATATTTGTTCTTCACAGTGTCCCTCCTCTGATTAAGCGGCCCATTTAAAGGGAGATACGTTCATTATTATTAGACGGTATACGGTAAATACTTACCACTTCAAACGTCTGACCACATTAGTTTTGCAAGGAGACTAAATAGATTGATTAATATGGGAAAGCTGCAGTAACCATGGTTTGGGCAACCATTAAAGGATTGGAGATGGAGAGGATTTTTTTTTTTTTTTTTGTACTCTCTGATCGTGTGCAGACACTGGTTTTATCAATACGGTGTATCCATGAAAACCCATTAGAATCTTGAAAATGATACTGCACAAAATAAAACCAGATCAAATTCATAACAAATAATGAAATTTGCACAGTCTTGTATACTATATAAACAAATAAGTGAAAACGATTGAGAATTTATCAAAATATAACACCCTCACCCTATTCTTCTTCACCCATCGGCTACGAAACTCAGGTAAGTGATCCCACCTGTATCAGCTCACATTCCCGCTGCTCCCTGGCGTTGCAGAAAGTCAATCCAATTTGGATGCACCTTCTCAGTTCGAGGCTGAGGCGTTTACATAACACAGATCAGGGGCACAAGCCTGAAATATATCCCCTCTTTTAATCTGGGACTAAGCCTTGTAACTAAATAGGGATGTCAAATGACGTTTGTAGTGTCGATCTACGATCTACGATCAACCACCTCCGAGCAGATAACACGAATGTAAAAGTCTCTTTTAGGGAGAAGGAGCAACATCTGTGCAATGATTAAACATATGTGCATTTACACACAAATGCTCCCATACTAAATGACCTCCATCAGTCTGTGATCTAGTTTATTTCATTGTCTTTTTGTTCGTAGTAGTACATACAAATCGTTTTTTTTGTTTTTTTTAACAACAAATGACCATCACGCATACAGATGTAACCTGAGTAATGTCGCACTAAGCAGATTGGAGCTATTAATAGCACGATGTGTCCGCTGCTGCAACCAACCAGAACTACGTAAAGCTTCTTACCACAAGTAACAAACCCCTGAGTCCGGCTAAAGGAGTTCAGAGTCTCATGACTCAGACTCCCGCAGGCTATTTACTGCATGACTTTGTTATTAGTTCCTGTAACCCAACATGAATCCATTTAGTCATTCATTCACTCTGCAAATGTATCTTTAAGGCTTCGAAACTTGCACAAACAGATGGTCACTGTCAAAACGTACATATGAGAAACAAATGAACAAACAAAATGAAAACCCACAATCGTAGACTCACAACTGATATATATTGCTACCGAGTCATGCAAAGCAATTTCAACAAGCAGCATCTGAAGCGTATCACACCAGAAAGCATGTCTGGCCAAAGAAATCAGAACATCGACATTGGGAAACATAATGGCTTACTGCCAAGAGTTCGATGGGAAGATTAGCTCCATTTTCCGTGTGTGTCCACTTAAGTATGAGCATGCAGACAGTATGCAGTTAGCTTAGCTTAGCATAATAACTAGAACAAGGGGAAACAGCAAGCTTTGCTTTGTCCAAAGGTAACAGAATCCACGGAGAAATGCCAGCGTTTTGTGATTTGTGATTTTACAGGGGTTGTGTCTCCTGAGTTTATCCGTGCAGGTCACTTTCCAAGGTCTTGCTGTCACCATTGCCTTGTTGCCTGGCAACCTCGGGCTGGCAAATTCCACAAACAGCTTTGGTTTGTGGAAGGTTGATCTTGTTTGGGCCTCGCTTTAGATACAGCCATGCTAGCTGTTTCCACTTGTTTCATGTCTTTGCGCTCAGATCAAACTAACCAGATGCTGGCGTCAGCTTTGCTGTATATTGAATTAATATATATTTGAGAGACAGGTTTCAATATTCTCATCCATTTTACTTTAATATCATTTTGCAACATAATCTCTTTAAATTTCTACCTAACAGCCAAAGCCTCTTTTTATGTTATAGCCCAGAACTTTGGACAAATCCTGACACAAACTATATAAAATGACGTGCTGAAATATGAGTCGAACTTTAAACTAAACGGTCCCTGAAATAGCCCAACATTTAGCAAAGTTCAAAAGATTAAGGCAAAACACTGCTTGCGAACATTAGAGCTGGACACAAATAAAACCAATCAACACGAGTAGCTGCAGCAGGAAGGTCTCATGTGTAATGTAAGGACGAGAGTAAAGCCTACGACTAAAGCGGAGTGCTTCAGAAACGTTAGGTGCTTCCAAAATTGTTAGAAATTGCATGTCAAAAATGTTAGTTAAGAAATAGAAAGGTGACGCTCTCTCGGAGGCATTGGAGATGAAGTTCCAATATGGAAAGAAATACCGGTATGGAAGCTAAAGTCTTCTGTCTCCCAGGCCCAGATTTACTGGAAGCTCCAGGATTTGGCGAGTGTCTGGACCCGAAGTGCTGTGTCTAAGTAAAACAGAATGATCTCTTTATATCACACTTAAAGACCTCTATAAAAAAATATATGAATTCCTGATAATTTGCTGTTCATTTAAAGATTAAAAAAAGCGAGGATAAGGCTTGGGAAGTATCAAAAACAAAATTTAGATCGAGCACCAATTTAGGGCTACTGCAAGATAGATATATTCCTTCTGAAATAACATTTTTGTAATTGTACAGTATATATTGCACAGATGTACTTTCATCACACATGTCTGGTTTGGTTAAAAGAACAAATATGAAAATGAAGCATGCAAAATCAATATATCCAACACAAAAGCTTGTGTACCTACCAGCTCAAGAAAGGTATTCTCCAGGGATTTATACTCTGGGGAGCTCTTGTTGAACAGGCCATCAGAAAACATCATGTTAGTGACCCTCAAGCTAAAGAAAACCACCAATTCTTTCCCCTTATCCACGGCGGTCATCACAGGGGTGCTGGCGTGTCGCATCGCCGGTGCAGCCGTGGATTCGTGCGGCCGTTCGTCAAACTCGGAGGGAAATCCGCTGCCGCTCTCGTCTTCCAGAGACTGCGTCACTTCCGCCTGGATCCCGTTCTGGGTTGAGCCCGTATCATCCTGACTGTTCTCAGGAGGCAAGTCCGTCGACACCGGGGCCGCTCCGCTGGGCCCTCCGCTGGGCCCTCCGCTCGACTCGTCCCCGTCCTCGGGGGCTTTGCCGCTCTCCTCGGACGAGGAGGACGAGGACGAGGACGTAGGTCCGCTCCCATCTGATGCTGGCTCAAGGCCTTGCAGAGACTCCTCGTGAGATGATGTCGTAGGGACTGGGACTTTTGCTTCCACGACAGGAAATTCAGTAACGGAGGGATCTGCAGACCCTGGTAAGTCCAAGTTAACCTCAACAGCTGCATCGGTGAGAACTTCTTCTGGTTTGGACTCAGGGGCTGCTAAGGGATGCTCCTCATTCTGTTGCGTCGGACGTTCCTCACTGACCCCATCCACTGTTTCAGCTTCTTGTAAAATGAAACATTTTCAGAAAATTAGTTTAAAGACCATAACGAGTTAGTTAAATATACGATAAATACACAGGTCCACTAATTGTTGTGTGGAGTTATTTCTGAATCCAGGAACGAGTGTCTTGCATCGGGTTTCTCCAGCTTCAACGTGGTTCCAAGCGTCAGGCATAACACTGATCTGCATGCCCATTTATTACGTTTAGACCTTGTATTGCTGTACAGTTGCAGGTAAGCATTATGCTACACTTATAGTTGCCTAACATATCTACCACTCACCCTCTTTGTTTCACAGCTTTCTTTTCCGCTAACTATGTGTGATTAGATTCCATAAGTGGCTGCGTGTCCAATCACTCAAAACCTATAGAAGTAAATCAGTCCAGTTACTGAGTAATATGTCAGTCCACAATCAACAATTAAAAATTCACAGCATGCTTTTAATTCACCGTTTGCTCTTCACTCACTGCACACAAAGCAAAGCTGCATTGACATTTTTCAGGTCAATAGCTTTGTTACAAATTACCCCAAACTCAAAACCCCCAAGCTTGACTGGGTCCATTTACGTTTGAGAAGGTTCGACGGCACAGTTTGTAATGTTTGACTCGACCACCACCTGCTTGTTAATAGGTTTTAATATGATGCATGGCCTCAGCAGGGAGCATCTCCATGTGCAAAGGCAAACCTTCAAGTGGGATTGTACAGCTATTTCCATTTCCCAGGAGAGGGTTTTTTTCTGTCCAAATATGTTGGTTGCTTTGAAAGTCCAGCGCTGATGTTTTCTTTCAAGAGACTTTATTTTTCACCGGAGAATGTGTTTGGTTTGCTAAAGTGTAAAATAATGGATGTTGAAAATAATTTATAATTTATCATCCAGTTATTCTCAGGTTGGCTTCAATGTTAATGTTGGAAGCTGTGTTTTAGTACATAAAGATACAGTGAAAACAGATGCTTCTTCTGGATCAATACCAGACTAATCAATTAAAGTGTTGTTGAATGGTCATAAATCAAAAAGCCGTATTGCTCAAGCAAAATTGGTAAATTGGTATGAGACATATAATCAATTTTTTCCCTCCATTTATAAAAAGTCAATTAGTATTTTAGAGGTCTCCTGTCAGACAATTAGTGATTTCTTTGGCATCAACAATTAGGATATAAATATACTTTTCACGCCTACCTTTCTAGCCTGGGGATGTTTCCATATATATACATATAAATATATGTATCAGCTGCTGCCTCTAGACCGTAACAACATCCTCCCACCACGTTCTCCCGATTCCCAGATAAACCAGGACTTAGTGGGCTGAGATGGAGAGGTTTCAACCACAAGATTTTCTGTCAACAGCTCTAAATGGAGTCAATGCCTCAGTCCAGTGTTTTACTACTCCACAGAGCTTTTACTCTGTAAATGTGTCCCTGCTGATTGAACTTCAACATTCTACTTTTAAAATAACATTTTAGCCTGAAGTTGCCTCACCTTGGGTAACCGGTCCTTCAGGTTCCGCCACCCCTCCGTCATCGAACGCTGATATCTCCCCCGGCTCTGCTTCCCCTTCTTCCCGCTCGGTGATTGTTTCCACTTTCGCTTCGGTTTTTTTAGTGTCTCCAGACTCCTCGCCAGTGTCTCCTGTGGATTGCTCCTCCACCGATGAAACTAAAGGACTCTGCCCGGTGGCGGCGGAAATCATTTCTGGGACGACGTTCGGTATGAAAGGCACAAACGTGTGTGTTTCTGGCTTGGTTCTGAAAGCTTCCAAAGAGTTCTCTAAATCCGCTGCTGGCGCCTGCGTGGCATCGTCCTCGGGCCCCTCGGCGGGCTTCATGCCGAGCTCAGCCACCGGATGCACCGTGGTTACTGAAAGGGAAGCGTCAAAGCGCTCACACGGCTTTAGTGTCTCATCCTGAGCTATTTGACTCAGTGAATGTGCTTTGATTCTTACCCGTCTCGAAGCTCAGGGTCTGCATGTCCAGCGGCAGGGACAGGTCCTGTCTTAAGGCCTTAACAATAATGTGCTTTAGTTTAGGGGCATATACACCCTCGTCCTCCTCAAGCCCCTCAAGACCGCCGGGTTCATCGTTGAGCTCTGTTTCTCCGTTAAAGACCACGGCGTATCGCACGGACACGTCCTCTGAGCTGACAGACACAACGAACCACGTCAGAAAGCCTCAAAACAGGCAGGAATCACATTATTTTTGCGTGTGTCATATTTCTCTCGTCATGATAAAACACTATCATTAAATTATAATTTTGGTCTCTTGTATTTTTTGACTGCTCTGAATTCAAAACGAATCATCGTTAAGGAGCAAAACTACGGCGACAAACCTTTGAGAAAGCTTTTAATAGAAAATAAACCCACCGAAATCCAAGCACACGGATCTCTTTGAATCCTGGAACTTTTTCAAACACCCGAACCATCTTAAGAAAATAAAACAATAGATGAAAAAACACATGGGCATTTTTTTCTTAATGTGGTTTGCAGCATTGAGCTTTGCATTCCAGTAAAATACACATTTTGTTGGAGATTTCTGTTACTGGAGGATTCTACAGATATTTTTTCCATTGGGCATAAACAAATCATTGCATTGTATTGCATTGAATGCAAATCATCCCAAGCCAATTGGCAGAGATTCCATGATTCCAGTGTCTAAAATACGATAATTATTCTGCTATTCTGCAGAAGAAGAAGATGAGAGGCCATTAGTATAGGCCAGGGAGATGATCTGGGGTTTTGGTACAGGTGTGCTTTCTGGGTACAAAGTTTCTATCAAGTCAGCTTGAGAGAAAAAGGTCAAAGCACTGGAGGCTACTGCAGAGAAGGGAAGGAGGGAGGGAGGCAAGGAGAGAAGGAGGGGGCAGCAGTATCTGAAATTGAAAAGCAAACTTACAGGTAGAAAGAGTAAAAGAGAAAAGCGACAGTTGAACGAAGATACTCGTGTTCCAGAAGGCCGCGAAAAACAAAAAAAGCTTGTCGCTTGAAAAAAAGCAATCATTTCCATTTTTGTTATTTATGCAGGTTTAACAATAAAGTTTGACGTGACCTGATTAGTATCAGGTCACACTGTTAGAATTTCTTTGAGGTCATCTTGATAAAACAAAATGATCAATGCGTGATGGGATCTTTTCCTTTGTGTAGTGGTTACCTTTGTACTTCTAACGATCAGTTCTTCAAAAAAAGGAATGACATGTTAATGGCACAAGTGATTCCTCACAGCTGAGTTTAGAATCTCAGTCAATGACAATATTCTTGATTAGATCTTTCTATTTCAGGCTTGTGATCACGCAGAGCTCTTAACTAAATATCCCTTTTTCAATCGCGTTTTACAATCAATCTGGCCCAAAATGCAGTGTTATGCCGTAAATCAAATTGATCTCATTGTAAGGCGTCTTGTATAATGACACAAAACTGTTGTGACACGAGGACAGAAAAGGGGAAGGTCCATTTAGCCCGAGGCGGAGGAGCAGGGCTTCTATTCTGCAGGTTGCAGGTGAGACAATGTCCAATGCAAACACATCTCACTCGCTCCTTTTCTTATTACCTTCGCAGGGTTTTATCAGCCTCAGTTACACCTTAAAGTGCTTTTGCAACACAGCTCTGCTATCAAGGGGAATTGTGTGTTTGCAGAGGGGGGAGAGGCAGACGTGTAACTGCTGTTTACAGTCGGCCTGCCGGCGCTCGTCTCTCACCCTTTCTGTGAGCTCTCGTTTGATGTCAGTGTACTTTGCCGTCGGGTCACTGAACAGCCGGCTGTACGTCGGATCGGCGAGGGTGACTCTGAACTCGACGATGTACTCCTCGTAGTTCTCTTTTATCATGTTGTGGTCTTCTTGAATCTTGCGGAGGGAAGCCAAATTGGTTTGGATTGTGAGACGTTCAAAACAGTGCGATCGTGATCCTGAAACGCTGACTCACCACTTCGCTCTCTGTCGGCAGCAGAATCGGCGCCGGTGTCCAGGTGCCTGGGACAAAACTTTTCTTTACTTTTAGTGACAGCTGCTAAGTTCTTTAAGTAATGGAATTGCTTTTATTAAACAATATTCATGCGTTAGTGTTCAACTCACAGTCCCTGCCTCCTGCCTCTGTGGCTCCAGCCGGAAGCCTGGAAATAAAATACTTTAGTTACAGATTCAGAAGGGTTGTTGCATGTGCTCCCCTAATGCTTTCATTGCCTCCTGAGAATAAAAAACACTTTCCAAAACATTATTCCTATGAAAATATTCTGGTTCACATTCAACACAGAAGTTAAGAAGGAAGTTCGCACGTACCCTCCACTTTCAACTTGCTCAGCTACTCTCTAGAAATAAGAAACAAGATATCAGCTGTTGCAAACGATCACACGTCCATAAAAGTTGACTTGTCCATGTAGCCGTGTTTGGGTGCTCGACTCACTTCGGCCACCATGTCCAGATGTTCCTGAGAGCTGCTGAAGTTCTGGGCCAGGTCGTCCATGCAGAGGTTTTCATGCTGGCAGGTGTGAAGCCAGGCGCTGTACTCCTGCGAGTTTGGCACTCGGTCCAGGAAGATCCGAAACGCTTCCCATATCGCTTCCTGACAGACTGAAGACATCACAGCGCTTTTGGGATGTTTTTGTTTTGACTTTTTTCTCCGGAAATATGAGAAATAACTATAAATGAGAGGCAATCGAATTGTATGTGGAGAGAATGAAGGCTAACGGGGCACAGCCAAAAGGCAAGAAATGACAGAAAGGCTAAATCAAATGTGATGATGATGGCACCTCTGCATCCGGGAAGTTTTCATTGATTGATTTTTTCATATTATTGCTCCCCTGAGAAAAACCTTTTATTTTTACGTGAATACGCAGCACATAACAGCCCACAACAGCATAATGCTATAATACAGCCAAAAAAATGTTTTAACACGGTATAAATAGGACAGCCTGAAATGTTGGAATGCCCGTTTAAGTAAATGTCAAACAGTATATCCAAATATTTGCTTGTCCGTGACGATTTTGAGGTTATTAAAATCATGAGCACAAAGACCCCCTGAAGCTTCAATATATTTTAGCTGCCTCTATTGGCAAAATTCACTGCGCATTGTCTGATGTCGTGATGCCTGTGGGAAATTTATTCTCCGATAAACTAATATCTGAATTTAAGCAGTTACCTTGGACACGACAAATGAATCTGCCTCATTTTAAAATCATACGCCGCTGCAGCCGTTTGTATTTATCTCATTTGCCATTGAAACAGCCACGCCGGCAATCATCCCCCGTTGAATCATCCGCAATTCATTTCTCTCAGACAAAGGATATTTGCATTTAACGTCATCATATTCAGACAGGCAAACACATTTGAGAGCATTAGAATATCTTTTTTTTTTCTCCATCTTTGCAAAACGTTACAACAGCAAGAAATGTGTTTGAGATTCGACACCGATTAAAATGTCATTATTTTGTATAAATTTACACAATAACCAGTGCAAACCTCTGAGCTTGTAATACGCCCGATGGCTGCCGATGACGGCTTTCATTGTCTCCTGGGGACACAGCTTGACCCCCGTGGTGAAGAGCGCCGACCTCTTGGTCCGGTGTCCGTCCTGCTCCGCTCGGACATTCGTGGTGTGTCTGATCGGTCTGGAGGCTTCTAGAAAGTGTCGGTACTTCACATCCCTGAGTCCGGAAAAACCGTGGTCGTGTAGGTCTGCAAGAGCGGTTCAGGAAGAAATATAACAATGTTCAAACAGTATTCAGCATGTGACGCTTTAGTGAATACAACAAAGATATAATTTACTTACTTACAATTACAAAATGCTTAGTTTGCATGTCAACAAGCAAAGTAAGGGATGGTTTTAAAATGACAGGGAGTTGCACTCGTTCTGTGAAAAAGGCAAAAACCCCGAAGATGACACAGTGATTTCATCTCGTATGGGCTTGAGACTTTTAAAATATTAATAAAAAACAGCAATGAATTTGATTGTGGAAACATGGGCCTTTGTAGGTATAATTAAACATAACAATGAGATGCCCTCCCTTGCCATCCCTTCAGGCCAGATGCATACATTCTAACTTAAATCTGTCTCTTCCAGGTTTGCTTTATTCATTTAAGTGTTGTACTAAATGCCGGAAGTTCCATGAAAGTATCCTGTTTCAGTCTTGTGGTTTGTATTCAGGAATCAAAATGTTAAACCCAAATAACTAGTCGTGTGTGTGTGTGTGTGTGTGTGTGTGTGTGTGTGTGTGTGTGGAGCAAATTCTCACAAGCAGGTTAAAAACAAAGTGATGCTCGGATACCGAGTTGATTTTAGTGGCTGAAAATCACATCACATTAAAAAATACATTTTGGCCAAAACAATCACAGTCAGGCCTGTATGCAGACGTTACGAGGAAAAACTGCCCTTTATTTCAGATTATCTTAAGGAAGAAAACAAGCTCAGACACTCTGCATTACGGGAAGTATTTCCCCACCGCACGCCCGTGTGCCACCCGATTGAATAAAGCTATTTAAGAACAAAGGGACTCATTGTAATGCCAAATGGAAAACCTCAAAGGACTTTCTAAGACAATAAGCCAGGATTTATGAGCCCAGAAACAGAAACTGAGCCTCATCAGACGCACTGACCAATAATAAGACCTGTCCCTCCTTTAGATAATTAAGGTAAAAGAGAAATATAAAACCACTATATTCACTATAACATTGGATGATCGTGATCGTGATCATTAGTCACAGCCCTTATAACAATGATTTAATTGATAATTAGTACAGATTATCAAATTTAACCCCTGTAGTTCCTTTGTGTCGTCCTATTTGTTTGGACTATGTTATATTATAAAATAACATGTTCAGTAGCATTTATATAATCATGAATGTTCATCTGGGCGGTTCCCATCGTCGTTGTTAAGGAATTAGAATAAAATTGATGGAGTGGAAGAAATCACAGCGACATTCATTTATATTTTGCGTTACATAAATTGTACAGCAAGGGAGAGAAAAAAAGTCTCAATGGCTGTATAACACATATGTAATAACAACTACAATGACCGATATTGTTGTTCTCAAATCCAAATTTGGCTCGGCACCAACAACCTCCACAGATGACGTGGAATCTGCCGCGTAGCTGCTGGACAAACGCCCCCCCAACTTTTTCAGCGGGTCAGAAGCCGGTGCGAAATTTCGGCAACTCGACCCTGTGTGGTTTCCGTTATTAGTCGCAGCTAGCGAGAGAACCTGTAAGTCGGCGTTTGGAATTCGGTGATCCTGAAGCCTGACTCGCACGTGCAGAGACACGAGGGCCCCGAGTGAGAGGGAGGGAGCGTTTTTAATGCCCGGTGCCGCCGCGAAAAAAAAAAAAAAAAGGCCTCACAGCAGAATTACAAGCCAGAAAAGATTAGCGTCCTGCGACACGGGGAACAGAATGGCTTTTGTTTCCTCCAGGATAATGAGCTCACCCGGGCACATCACACGGAAGCAGACAACCGGTGCGGACGCGTTTGCTGCGCCTGGTGGAATGATGCTATCTTCCTCTATTAAATGAGTATGCCCATTTAATTAATTGTGAATATTTATGACATTAAAAGTGGCTCGTTGTTTACTTGGCATTTTAAAAGAAACAATCAATCTGTCTGATTGCACAATTGTTGACATTAAAGGGAATAACTACCATGTAAAAAGTCCCCTCTGATACAGGACCTCATTGGTAGAAAAAGGCCTTTACTTCCAAGAATAATTTAACTGACATAAATTAATGTGAACGTGATCTTTGTTATTTTGCAGGTTCCCAAGTTCAGTCATTCCTAAACCAGGTACATTTTAGAAAAATATTATAATCTTCTTCAATGGAAGAATCTGTATTTGCTAAAAAATGTATTTGAAGAGGAGCAAGATTTTTGAAACTTGCAAACCCCCCCTGAAATATTTCTCCAATCATAGCACAGAGTTACTGAAAGAAAAAGCTCAACGAGGTGAGGAATAGCAGGAATACCAGCATCCCAGCAGCGCTCTTACCTTTGATTCGACTTGCTTGGAGGGTGAACAGACACAAAATGAAGAACAGTCCCGACTTTAACAGCATGATGAGCTTGTTTATGTGGCTTTCAAACTTAAAGTTGTCATTTGCGAAGAGGAGGCTGCAATATAATCCGCTATCTCTTTATCCCCGAGTCCATTCAAAGAGTGCGCAGGACCGTCCTCATCTGTGCAGACAACGTCCTCAGCTCGCTGGCCCCCGTTCCAACGGGAGGAGGTCCGGTCCTCTTCAGCTGTCCCGCTGGAGCCCCGGTGACCACTGAGGTCGCTGCATGAGGGGCTGAGCAGAGGGAGCGAGGAGAGGGCAGAGGAAAGAACGGAGTTTCGGGCTGAAAGAATTTCCTCGTACGCCGTCAGTGCGACCACAGTGAAGAGGTTAAAAAAGCAGGCTCCGTTCTGAGTCTAATCCCTTTACCTTCTTCTTGCCGCTTAATCCCTGCCGGGCCACGTGCCCCCCCCCCACCCCGGCCTCATCCTGTAAACCACCTTCTGTCAGCCGAACAAACTTGGGGATTGGCCAACCACCAGATAACTACTTCCCAGTTTAAAGTTAATCATACTCGCAGTTTGGGTTTTCTTATTGGGCTCTACGTATCACTAACCCCCCCCTCCCCTGAGCTTTTCCACGTCTCTCTTTTACTGTTTATTCCACCTTCCTGGACGCCTTTGCACAGCAAATCCCTGCCTCTCCGGCCGGCAATTTTCTGTGCCTAGTGAGATGGCAGTTTTGTTGCAGTATTGTTCATCCAGCTTCCAGTCAGACAATGCGCTTCATTCCTGCTGGAGCCGCGCAGCCAAGTTGAGGCCTTTGTTCCTCCAAAACCTGCCCCTTCCTTTTTCCACGTACCCGTCGGATCCTCCTCCGTTATCTGCACCGTTACCTGCGAGATGAAGGAACCCAATCAACCCGTCTGCGTTCACTGAGGCGTCTTTTTGATGCTCACCTAATTCCATATTTGTCCTGTGCAAAAATGGTTTGAATATTGCGTCTAAGTCTGTGTTGCGTGCACGTCCTCTTGTCCTCTCTGCAGGCGTGGGTGCTGATGATTGTGCTGACAGAGTACGGGAGCATGCGCGGCCTCCCCTGTTATTGAGCATCAGGGTCGGAAAGGCTCCATGTTGTTGGTCTCCACCCTCGCCGCATTCTGTGAAGAGGATTAGCTGCTCTTGTCGGTTGTTAACAATTTGCTGCAGTAAATAAGCCTCTTCAAGAGCAACATAATCCACCCAAGCTGTTTTCTGGCACAGTAATCTGAACCTTTAACTAATGACTGCGGTAACACAATTTGAAGTGGTACTATTCTGTTTTTGGGCCACTTAGAGGCAGAAGTTGTCCTTTCTAATGTGTTAGAATACACGTTTTGTTTTCTGACATGTTATATATTTTTGATCTGTTCCAGCTGACCTGTTTATAATAGTAATGAACAAAAACCTCTATTCCCTCCGGTTAAGCTGTAAAACCAGAAGCCAACACAAGCACTTAATTCAAGATGACGTGGTTTTATTTCACAGTCATAGTCAGCACCTGTGTGTCAGCACTAAAGAGTACATTTTGCTGATCTTTGATAATGTTCAGGATGTCCAGGATGATTAATGTCTTCTCAAATTGGTAGAATAAGCCTGTGATGCTCTACTTAGTATCTCTAACTGTGTCCATGATGCAAAAAAAATAATTCTGTTTCAGTTGGATTTAAAAGGGGGTGATGAAAAATATCATGTTGAAAGCTTTTCTTTTGTGCAGAACGATGACCCAACACTTCCAAGAGGGTGACCGCGGGCAAAATCCTTCCTCGGGGGGGGGGGTCAGGGGCACAGGTCTCTGACAAGCTTAAGTTAAAGATTTTTGGCTCAGGGTGAGGATTAAAAATACATTTGACCCAAGTATTATCATAAAGATAAAAAGTCTAAAATAAGATGCCACCAACGCAACATCCTATTCGTGAATCACTTATTTTGCCCATGATAAACGAATCCATGTCAGTCTTGACCAGGATTTTACTCAGACAAGCGTGACCTTCTGCCGCTGGCTGATGACTGGAATCTTTGTCCAATTAGAGGGGTCAGTTTAAATGATGCGATAGAGAGAAAGTGGTACTGTGGTTGCAATCTGTCAAAAGGGGTCATCTTCTCATAGGGAGAGCCAGGCACATCCAAAGACACCTGTGCTGTTATATATCTGCAACATAGTTATTGCAGCATCTACTGTATGTGCGCGGTAACGTTGCATCTACTTTCCACAGATGCACAACCAGGTAATGAGCAGTATTTGTTGAGATCATGCGCAATTTCACCTTTCCACACAGAGGTCAACACTGGTTAAATTGGGCACATACACGTTTCCTTTGTCGGAACAGTTTGGGGGATGTTAGCTGTGTTAGCTTTGCAAAAAGCCCATAGTTAGTGCACTTTCATGATTGGTAATTTACTCATCACGCATCTCACGCATCCACACAAACAAGTTTATAACAATGTCCTTGATGGGGACAGAGAGGTTAAATCTATTATGTACAGTATATAATAATATATGATGAAGGGATAGGATCAAATATCTCTAATAGCTTGATGTTTACAGCACATACACAACAGATAAATAGCATCAAATACTATGGCAAACTTTTAAGGTGTTATAGCAATTTAATAATACTGAAAAATTTATAAATAATTCAAATACCCTTATTATTGAAGAATTGATTCACTCAGGCGTTTTTTTTTAACCATTTCTTGGAAAAATGTGGATCTGATGTGTAGAATATTTCTATTGATCTATAATGACAGCGGCGTGAAAAAACTGTACCTCTATTTAAAGTGAGGTGCAGGCTTTTAACCTTCCGTTGCAGAGGTGAGAAAGGCGAGTGCCACAGGCCTACGGTCTAATATTAGAGGCAGGTTTGTGGCAGCAAATCCACTCTGGGCTGATTATCTGTGTGATCCAGTCTAGGAGACCTGCAGGAGTGAACGTGCCGTTGCCAACGTGAAGTCAAAGTGCCGGCGCCTTTGCCAACATCAACCCTGTGACCCGTTACTGCAGCTCTCACGAGCGGATGTTCTCAGCTGTCCGTCACCTGCGACTTGTGATGCCTTTGAACCCGCTTACAACCGCGTTGACACGTACTGATGCCGTGTGGACGTGGGAAAGGTCGCCCCTGGCCAAATGTATTCTTAGGTGACTAGCAGGTTGTACAGTATATAGTACCAGTGAGGTGGCGGTGGTGAAGGCTGACATACTCTGGCTTTGGGGAGGCTATTTTACTGCCGTGCTCGTCCCGCAGGAGCAAGCGGATTGAATCATTGACCACAGTCACGAGCCATGGCCACAATGAACTGTGGCCACCAAATACAGTATCTCCGTCAGGTGCCCCCCCCCACAATACAGTATCTCCGTCTGGTGCCCCCCAATACAGTATCTCCGTCTGGTGCCCCACGGTGGGGGGGGGCACTGACCACTGACTTTAATCCGGTGTCCATTGAGAAGGAAACTGCGTGGGAGAATTTGGGTTCTGTGCTCGAATGGATTGTGACGCAAGCTGGCGTGAGCTTCGAAACAACGCCGCCCAGTGGGACCCAACTATTATTGGATGTGATCAATGATTATCTTGTAACTTTCATTTTTACGGTCAATTGTGGTTACACAGAAATATTTAATATATATACGTTAACTAGTTTAGAATTTTTTTATTAAAGCTAAAGTTTGTATAAAACATTAAAATCATCTAAATTGTGCTTTTACACATAAAATATTTTTTGTAATGTGCACTAAAGAAAAGACAAAGAATACGAGGTTCAAATTTTAACAAATTATAACATAATGAATTTAATTCATAAAAACGCTTTAAAGAGCCTTCTGTGTTCTGCTTTTACATGAGATTAAATCTGAGCCACCTGACAACAATTTTATTCATAAAATAATCACTTGTTCTGCATATTTTTGAGGACGAATAGATTGAAAGCGGCCAAGGAACAGGAAACTGAAACCCTTTCAAATTATTATTTTCATTGGCCAAATGCCAAATGTTTTTTTCACCTAAATGCAAGCATGTGCAGGTGACATTAAGTCATTTATAGTTATACGAATAGTATCCCATCAAACCTGCAATGAAGAAACCTTTCCACCTGTACAAAACAAAAGGGAACATCAAACGCTAATATGGTAATGTTTCTCAAGAACAAATCCAATCAGGGCGTCGACCTTGCAAGAATTCTAAATATTCAATGGCTCCAGTTCAGGAACAAGACTGATGACAGAACTTTCTCTCCTGAGAAAT
Source organism: Apeltes quadracus (assembly GCA_021346845.1). NCBI lineage: Eukaryota > Metazoa > Chordata > Actinopteri > Perciformes > Gasterosteidae > Apeltes > Apeltes quadracus. Next base: position 6,942,870 of record CM037931.1, read on the forward strand.
ATGACATTGAGGCGGGTTTAAAATCGGTTTCATAATGACCTAATAAAGATGTTAAAAGAAACCTGGTCTTGTGAGAAATGATACCCAAAGCTCTCTATAGTTGGCAGGCTGAAGTGAAGACTGAATGGCTCGTGTCTTGGCGAGGTGAAGATGCCCGGGAGGGTTTCCCCCAGCTGTCCGAGCTGAAGTGAAGTTAAAAGGCTGCGTTCCCAGGCTGGTAGAAGGAAGACGGACACCATGACGGAGCCCGTTCATCATGTCCCCCCACGGGCACGGTTCATTTCAGCGACCAAGTAAAGCAGCACGAGAGACATTGACGGAGGGCTGAGAGTGTGGGAGGGGGGTGAGAGAGACAAGGGTACGTGGTGATGATGGAGGGGAGGCAGAGCGAGAGGCCCGCATGGAGGGAGGAGCTGCCGGACCAGATCCTGTGATGAACATGGAGAAACGTCGCTGCACGGCAAAGGAACAAAGAGGGCGAGAGGAAGAGAAGGAGGTCAGCTCAATCGACAGCTCATCAGGGATGCATTTTCATCCCGGGCGCACAACGCCCACCTGCCAGGAGCCCACCTGGCATGATTAATCCCACTGCAGAATATAATCCGGTCAAAAATACATCAACCGCCGGGCGTCACGCGTATACTTGATGTTGTTTTCGAGTGATGTCACGTCCTCATTTTTTTTGCATTAGTCAAAGCAGACGATGTACATTTTACAATACATAACGCCGTGAAGGTCATCTGCACTTTAGTTCATGTTTGCATTTTAAGTGTTTAAGTTTGAGAGTATGTGGATCAGACATTTTCTATCACCTCATGGAGGCTTTACTGACAGTAGAGATGCTCTGCTTTCTCCCTGCATTTAAATTCTGAAAGAGGAAGCGGCAAACGTGGCGTTTGTCACTTAGTGAAAACATCTAGATGAGCTACAGAACACACATACCTGTGAGAATGCAAAAATAACGTGAACTAACGTCGTTCGCTCTTTACGGAAGCGTGGTGGTTTTCCACACGGAGCGTTTGTGACACAAAGCGACCTTGTTGAAATGAATATCTGGACTAAGTTGACCAATCTTCCTCATCCGCGTTGTGGGTTTTCAAAGCGATTGGTTTCATTGGTCAATCCGACAGTCGCGTAGCTTTAGATGATGAGCGGAACCATTAAATCAGGCCACACTTCAGAAGCACGTTGAAAAATGTTAAAAGATATGCAACACTACCGAATTCAAGCCCTGGGGGGGGCTTGAAGCCAATTGTCCCAGTGGCCAAACTGATCATTTAAAACTTCTATTGGGCTCTAACTAAAGATACAACTTTTTTTGATTTTCAACCCCTTGGTATGAAAAGTTTAATACTCCCCGTTTTAATCGTAACACCTACAATTTCCAAAGTACATGGCTAAAACCAGCTTTTTACTCCATTTTGGGGCGTGTTTTCTTGCCCAACTGGTTCATTGTGCCTATTTTGATGTTAAATTGATTACCTAGTCACCAGTAATAGTCAAGATCCTACTGCGGCTGGGAACACCTCCGACACCCCGGCACACCGTGAGTCAATTACCAAGAATAAATTATTCTGGCTGTCATCATACTCTCTGTGACTGGGTACAGATTTTTCTATTATATGTTATAATAGATTTCTGCCTGAGCTGGGGGAGAACTGGATATTCTTCAATGGGAAGAAATGCTGATGCTGAAGGAATTGTGTGCTACGTGTTGGAGCCTCTTTGTCCCACCTTGTCCTATTAAGAAAGCGAATCAAGGAACTAAAAGTCTGGTGGTGAATGTTTATAGTGAACTTCAGAATAGTCCATGTAAATTATTCCTGATCCTGGAACTGAACACTGAACCCCTGTCAAAAGGAGTGACATGAGCAGGAAGCTGGCTTTGAGGTCAAGCTAAGAGAGGTTAAATGAAGAGGACGTTTCTTCTCGGAGCGTCAGCAGCTCGGGGGCTTCGTAGACGAGGAAAAACCGGCCGCATTCGGTCGTGTCAGTCAAATTTCATGCTAATAGCTTCAGTGACATTTTGTGCTGTTGTAGCTTGTGAAAATTGGAAATTACAAAACATGCTAGTTGCGTTTCCGTCTCAGTGCACCTTCCCATGCTTAATATCAAAAGGTTAATGAACAATATGTAAATTATCCCCGGGGTGAGGTAAAAAAAAAAAAATTGTATTCTTCAATGCTCATAACGGAACAGAAATCAATCCATGTGTGATGTTTTCATTCATGTATACGTTTGCTTTATTATCAGAAACTGTACCTCTGAAAAAATGTCCCATTGGTGCAGCTAAATAGTTATGAGACAAAACGTGTATTTAGTGCAATCGTGTGAGCAGCGATCACTGAGGGAACAGCTCTCATGCCAAGCTAATGTATCACATTACATTTGAGAGAATGCAGGAAAAAAAAGAAAAGTGAGATACACATAGAAGTGAAATCGCCATCTTCTCTGTTGCAAAGGTCTCTCCACTTTTAACAAGGACCGAATAAGCTTTTCAAGTGCAGCACATCCTCCAAGAAGTAGACAACCAGCTTCCAGCGGCTCCTTATTGGAAAACACTTTAGCTTTCTCTACTTTTTGACCTTGTGGGCCACTTCAGACCGAAGAATTTTCTAATGCCTCTGTGGAATTTATTTGTTCCTTAAAAAGAGAATTCTTTTTTTGAAAAGAAAAATGGGTTGAAATAGTTTTTCAGTTGCTGGGTAGTTATTTCAGGAGTCCTTTCTCAGTTGGTGAGGCCAGCTAAAGCAAGTGGGCTCATTTCTTCGACGTTGTCGAGTCACATTTCCGAAAATGTCAACAAGATGCACGAGTAGTGTGACATTTGTGAAGAGAGGAACCAGGTTGACAATTATAAGGATTTTTCTAAACTATATTGTTTCTGAATAACATCTTAGCTATTTTTATACATCATGTCTAGTTAGATTAAAAGATGTCACTGTGTATAAGATATCAAGTTGTGATAAGCTTAGCTGAGCTAATTGTTAATCTCTCAAATCGACTATTTTTTCAATTAAATCGTTCATAGCTAAATTATTTTTATCTAACTTTCTAAATTCCTTACTTTTACATTAGTGTGTCATATTTATTGCCAACCGGAGGGGTTTATAGATTAACAATAATGCAGTATTTGAATTCTTTAAATCTCAACGTCCCCACAATCAAAAGAATATAAATCTACTTAAGACAATAACAGATTTCTGCCTTAAGATGCATGGTATTGCATGCAATAATCCAACCGCACTCGCTGGCAGTTAAACAATTCAATTTTTTTAAATGTCAGGTTTTTGGGAAATACTGTTTAAGACTGGTTTGCAAGTTTGGTTTTAATGGGGTTCAACAAATCCCAACTCAACTTTTTTCCCAAGGATCATGATTAAAGATTTAAAAAAGCCCGTGGAAATCTGAATTGTGAGGTTTTTTTTTCATGACCAACGTGCAGGTAAATACACCACCTTTCTCCCTGGTAAGTAATTGAGACCCCATAATGCACATGCAGAATGGAGGGAGGGAGGTTTTAGAAGCATGCACACGTCCTCCCTCACCCGTCCATGTAACTGCCTAATTAGGTAACATATTGCTTGTCGGGCCGGAGTGAATGTTAAGTGTGATAGATTCACCAAGCCCCACTAGTGAAAGACCCACTGGGGTTAACACATCCGCCGATTGGATCAGCAGCATGTTGAGACTATTTTACTCAATTATTACGATGCATGCCCGCTATTTAGTTAGCAGGGAAATCCCATTGTATGATTTAGAGAAAGATATTATGAGCAATAAAAGTGAGTCAGAGGAGAAGCTATTGGAAAGCTCTTTGAGCCTTTAGACTTACCCACTTTGTTGAAACTGCTTGTGGCAACGGATCTGCTGTGAAGCACGGAAAGAACACGCATGACTGAGGGCTCTGACTTGCTTTCACACACATGCACACATGCATTCACGGTAACACAGTGTGCACGTCTCCTCTACAGATGAGCAGAGGTGTGTGTGTGTGTGTGTGTGTGTGTGTGTGTGTGTGTGTGTGTGTGTGTGTGTGTGTGTGTGTGACTGACGTTTGTCTGTGTAAAAATGCAGTGAATTACTCCACCTTTGACTCCAATAACCAATTTTGGCTCCATATCATCTCGTTATTGTCACGTGTTAATGAAAGTAGAAGGTGGATTCACAGCTCTGCCGAGGGTGAGAATTACACTGTTTTTTTCCATGACAATTTTTCACATCGTATGGGCTGTTGCGTCTAACACGTCTAAAATGCAAGTGCATGGGTTTGCTATAGAGGGCTAGTCCTGAAAAACTCTTGCCAAGATTTAAAAGTAGTTTTGCACCGTAATGTGCAACATTACCATACTGGCTCTTATTTACACCCATAAAAGTAGAAATAAAACTGATGCCTATTCACCCTCCGTCACCTTACCTCCTTGCGTTACCTATTAGGTAGCTTGCTGACTTGTTTTTTTTCTGTCAAAGGCCAATTGTTAACACCAAGGGATAGTAATTTACCAAAGGCAAATGGGCCCTTGTGCCTCCATTTTTAAGGTGATGAATGCATTGAGCCTTCTTCAACCACAAAGGGTGAAACAATAAAGCTGTTGACAAAGAGTACATTCAGCAGCAGAATGTTTTATAGGTTCATTATAAATGGGTTCGGCCTCACTAGCTGTCACATTAGCAATGCCCTTCACTCGACAGCAGACCTGCAGCAAACCAGTAATGCAAAACATTTAGCGATGGTTGTATAATGAAGGTATTTGCTCGCACAAGGCAATCATCCCATGTCGGCAACGGGATAAACGTGCATTGTTTTGCACAATGAGGTGCAGCAGTGGCTCGGAGTAACTATCTGTGAACGGTCTGCATTCCATTAGGTTACATTTCGCCAAATCATAACACATTTGAATGTCAATTGTTAATCCAACAAAAGTCTGAAAGTGCAATGGTGAATCAGTAGAGTACTCATTTAATGCAACGTTTGAACCTACAAAGTCTTTGTCAGATAAACACCCACGTGAACAATAAAAAATAAAAAGCTTGAGACCGACAGCTACACCTACAATTAAGACACCGAGGGGTACAAGACATCATCCAAAAGGCCAAAACAATTCACCATGCACAGAAAAAACTTGCAAAGTCCCAAAGAAATGACTGTGAAGCAAAAAGAACACACTTGCCCTACAATCATCTATCTTCCACAAACAGTATAAACTTAGAATAGATGCTTTATTCTACACTGTAAGCATATGTTAACACTCGGGTGCACTCATTTTTCCTGCGCCACAAGCCATACAAAAAGTCCTACATGTAAAAGCGTACGTTTTTGCATGCGTGGTGGCAATAACGAGTGGCCTCTTCAGTGTGCCTGAAGGGCCCGCCGTCCCTCTCATGACTTATGGAACCGTGACAAGCCGTTCGCCGAGCAAACCGTGTCCTCCTCCTGGAACGGGGGCAGAGAGACCGAGAGGGCCGGAAGACGGCGGAGAGCTCAAACCTCGAGAAGCTCCGGCGGAAGAGACTCGGGGGTTGTTGACGTTAGAGAGCAAAGTCAAGAGTACCGCCTGCGAGATGGTCGCGGATTCATCCAAATGAATCGTCACTGTTTAATTCTCCGTCACGTTCTGCAGGGGCCTCGAGAGGTTGTTGGATTTAATTTTGTCATCATGGTGATGGGAGCATTGATCTACAGTCTCATTTCATTTCATGGTAACACTTTTCAAAGCCAGTGCACTACACAAATAGCATGTGTCAGTAAGGATAGAAATATTTGTACTGCGGATTTTTGAAGTCTTGAACTGGATTTAATCTTCTAGAACAAAATAAATACTTTACGCCTTTATTGCACAGCCTATCTGAATGTTAAATTCATACTAAAAACATACTTTGTTTCATTTAACGCAGACAAACCCTCAGTTGTTTTCGGAGCTCTGCAGTGCAGTCTAGAGGAGGTGGCAAATCATCTCACACATGAACATGAAATGCTGTATAGATACAGACTGAATGTAGCAGCAAACAGACCCACACACAGTAAACCACTGTGATGTTTGTTCAGCAAAATTGAAGTTATGATCAGCGTTCAGCACTGCTGTGTAAATATCTGCTGCAGTTTCTTTGTTTGACACGGATATGATTCCTTTCTCTTTTTTTTCAACTGTGCCTTAACAACAAAAGATGATTCAGTCACAGTGGCAGCTAGCAGCATAATAAAAATGTATCCCACTGGTATAATTTAGCACACCACATGGATATATTCATTTTATTTTTAGGAATAAATCGTACGATAACATTTAAGGAGAAAAAAGTTGCTGTTTTAAAAAACGAGTATCTGCATACGTCATACGTCATCACGTTCATGATCTGAGCCGCTTACTGCATTAATGTGACCGTAAATACCATCCACACAGAAATGTTATCCTACAATCTATCACACAGGATATTTTATGGCACATGTTAATCATTTTATGAGGGGCAAACAGTTCGATTTCTTCTCCATCTTTCAAAATAAAATCTTGTTCTGTAATGAAACCAGATTTTTATAGAATTTGGCTTGACCTGTTTTGAGTTTTGAATCCAGGGAATAAGGTTGGCCTTAATTTATTCATGGGCAATTGTAATTTTAAAATGACTAAAAATGTATTCTTTTTAAACTTCTTGCAAATCTTATTTGCGGAACAAAGTGTGTGTTGCACTCTAACTATTTTATATTCTCGCACTTTTTTTTAGAAATCCATCTCCAAAAACACACATAAGTTAACACCCGTTCACCACCGGCAGCATCTGAAGCGCACAAGTTTATGGAAAGCTTTCTTGAAGTCCTCATTGGACATCGTGTATATGATCGGGTTTATGAGCGAGTTCACGTATCCCAACCAGGTGAAAAAGTCGAACAGCTCGGGGTTAAAACACGTGTCACAGGTGGCCACCACCAACGTGTAAATGAAAAACGGCAGCCAGCAAACGATATAAGCACCCAGGATTATCCCCAACGTTTTGGTGGCCTTTCTCTCTCTGGCTGCCGAAATGCGCTTTTTGTCCAAAAGCGCATCGGACACGGTCACTTTCACGTGGTTGTCGCTCGTGGAGGAGCCCGTGTCGCTGGACGGCGTGTCGTGTCTCCCGCACTGCAGCGACGTCGTGGACGCCACGGAGCCCGGCGAGTTGGTGACCAGGTGCGCCGAGGTGAGCCTCTTCCCCAGCTTCTTGGGCGACTGCTTCAGGATCCGCTTCCGGGCCTCCACGTAAATCCGCCCGTAGAGGACAATGAGCAGCAGCGTGGGGATGTAGAAAGCCCCGAAGGTGGAGTAGAGGGTGTAGAAAATATGATCCGTGTTGACGCTGCAGCTCGTCAGCTCGTCCGCCTTCACCTGCCTCCAGAAGAGCGGCGGCAGGGAGATGGAGATGGCGATGACCCAGGCCGTGGCCACCATGCCGGCCGCGCGCCCCGCCGTGCGCTTTTTGGAGTACTCCACCGCGTCCGTGATGGCCCAGTACCTGTCCAGCGCGATCACGCACAGGTGCAGGATGGACGCCGTGCAGCACGTGATGTCCGAGGAGAGCCAGATGTCGCACACGATTTGCCCCAGCGTCCAGGTGTGGATGACCGTGTAAAGGACGCAGATAGGCATCACCAGGATGGACACCAGCAGGTCGGTGACGGCCAGAGACGCGATCAGAAAGTTCGCGGGAGTGTGCAGTTTCTTCGACTGGGAGATGGTTGCGATGACGAACGCGTTGGATAAAGTGGTGGCGAGCGTGAAAAGGGAGAGGATCACCGCCAGGCTGATCTGGGAGGCGAGGCTCTCCGCGCTGAGCGGCACGAGTGAGGAGTCGGTCGTCAAGCTGCCGTTCGTGGTGTTCCCCGGCGGAGTTGGCTCGACTTGACCGGAGCGCTCCATCACTTTCAGTCACTTTTTTTGCCACATTTTTAGGTTTCCTTCTGAGAGGTCTGACTTTTTTGATGCGTCCTTTCTCCCAACGGACGTCTCCTTAACCGTGCCATCCGATCGGTTAACTGGCGTGTTCAGTCCGATACCTAACAGGGATTCCTCTCAATCTCACCGTCGTCTACTCCAGTTTTGCACGTGCAGATGCCAAATTGTGAAAAGCGAAACATCCATCCCTCGCCATTCAAACTTAGGTACAAACAAGAAAACTTCTCAAACGTTACAAATAAAACACGAGGAGAAAAAAATTGTTCAGTGTAAATAGAAATGATGAGCAGAGCGTTCTTTAGATGTCACAGATAATCCGTTATGTAGGGCAGAAGTTTCTCGGAGCGGTTCATCCCCGGACCCCCTGTGGTTGAATGGTGAGCCAACCCGAAGCCTCCGTTTTATACACACTGTGACATCAACGAGCAGCACTCATCATCACAGCCTTGTTTCCTCTCTCTCTCTCTCTCTCTCTCTCTCTCTCTCTCTCTCTCTCTCTCTCTCTCTCTCTCTCTCTCTCTCTCTCTCTCTCTCTCTCTCTCTCTCTCTCTCTCTCTCTCTCTCTCTCTCTCTCTCTCTCTCTCTCTCTCTCTCTCTGTCTCTCTCTCTGCTGGGTCATAGTGCCCAGTGAGTCTCATCTGTCACTGTGTGTGTCCACAAAATAACGCCTTTTCTGTCACGAAAACACGAAATGAGCCTCTCTGAAGAGTCTAGAAGCTGTACAAATGGTTTTGTCGACGATACTTTTAATATGAGGGAGAACAACCAATGAGTCAATGACGTTCAAGTCGTTAATAAATCATCAGATAAAAAAACAACACTGGCTTTGCCTATGGTGCTGGAGCTACATGCTTTTTTAAACACAAAGGGTTTAAGGAACAGCACTCGATAGCTCGAGTGCTAGAACACTTGTGTCAATCAGTAAAAGGGATGAAGGGGATTCCCATCCCAATTGACTACAGAGAAGTTTAACAAACAATTAGCTGCACATCAGGATATACAAAATATACAGTAAACAAGAGGCCTATCCCGCCGGAGGATAGCTATTTTGATGTATTTGTTCATTGAACAGCACATGCTTTGAAGCCTTCTACACAATCTGTTGGGAGGATACTAAAATGCAGTAAGAGCCTCTAAAAGTATCGACCCGACCGATACTTTGTTCCGGCTCTGCACGCTGCTGTTCTCGGCGGTCACATTAACCCTCGTGAACTTCAGACAAGAACAGCAATGGGGGAAAACTGGCAAGCGCATCCATGTCAAAGGGTTTAGCATTATTTAGGGTTTAATGTAGCATGAAGGTATCTCGCTGAGGTACAAATTAACGATGCCTTCGTCTGAAGAATCGATGACACGGAAAGGTGACGGATCAAAGTCAAAGTCTCTAAACAGCGTGTGGGCTGCTCTGGTTAATGTCACCCTGAAATAACAGTATCAAGAGCTTGTGCACTAAATACAGATGTATGTCTGTGGCACATGGCATCTATGTGACCTATTGGCTGTTTTTACTCACACAAAAACGCATTAGACTGAAAACACTAAAATAATCCATAAACATAAATACTTTTGAAAGGCACATGCGCAATGGGCTTTCTCTCTTATTCCAGATAATTACTTTTCAGCAGAGACTGATGCCATCGACTTTGTATTTTAACTTTATTATATCGTATAATTTGGTCAGGTTTAACAAAAAAAAACGTTATTTAACTCAGTGACTGAAGTCAGTGACAAACCCCTGAACATTTCTGTGTGTGCGGGCCCGGCAGCGCGTGGTGGCGAGCCGGTAATCAGGGACACTGACCCTCCTCGGGGTTCACGGTTGAACCCCTTGACTGGCGATGGCTGCTGAGCTCCACTAATGCTTTGGTTCTGGGAACAACACAGACCACATTACCACCGTTTACACAAAAACACACATCCATCCTGCCATCCGAGTTGGAGGTTCCTATGTGAAATGGTTGCCGGCAGGGTGACCCGTTTCCGTGGCAGCGGGGGTCATTTCCGTGACTTTCTGTTATCTACACTCATCACACAACACATTGCAGCACAGCGGCCGGCCACATCCAATCTCACACTCACACCCTGAAGGTCCTATTTTTAGTCACATAATAAGGCATCCTGCACGCTTTAAAGGCAATGCATGACACCACCTACAAGCACAGGACCATGGGGTTTATGAAATCCGTAGGTGATGTTGCATGAATAATGAAACTAATGGGTACTCACAGCACTTCAAGTAGGGGCCTGCTTACACATCCAAACAAGAGTTCAAGTCCTCAGCTGAAAGACAGCAGATTTGGAAATCTAACACACATTGTTAGCTCTACTTGTAATATAAAAGTCGGAAGCCCTGCAGTGTCAAAATCAAAATCATAGAGTTCCCCAGATTGTTGTACAATTAAACCATTCAATTAGCCTGGCTAACGTCATACCCTGATCTCAAATGAGACCGGGTCTGGAAACCACATGTTCCTCAACCTCATTTCCTTGTATTTGAGGCGTGGTTTACGAATGCCCAGAGCCGTTTATTGGGCGCTACGAATGTCTGTCAAATGCGCCTGTTCCCAGCTCATAGCCAATCGTTTCAATTATACCCGATTACGTTGTAGAGCGGCAGAAGTTCTACGCGGAAGAAGGCCAGAGGTCAGAGAGTGATGTGTACAAGATGTCGTTCAGCGACTATTAGGTATATATCAGTGGTCCCCAAAGTTTTTCTTGTGAGGGCCGCATAACCGCTATCCTCCTCTGTCGGGGGCCGGGCACCTCCGCATATACAGTCGCTCTACAGACATGTTTTTATCGAAAATACTAGAATTTATCCGAGAATTTCAATCTTAGTGTGCTAAAAGGCACATAAGTACCTGTTGAGATTTCATCAATGTGTTCTTGCTGTATCAAAGTCTCATCTAGTTTCCGTCAGAGATGGTCTCAATAATGCGCTGGAAGTTGAGTAAAATTCAGTTTGTACATAATTGCAAGATATAACAATTTCTTAAATACTGTATCCTAAATTTTGGATAGTTAAGCTATATATCATATACATTTTTGGAATGTAAAAGATAAAATAAAAATACCGTACAGAACCGAAAACCATGACCCTAAAACCACGATACGAACCGAACCGTGGGTTTTGTGAACCGTGCCACCCCTAGTTGTTAGGGGTCGCACAGGAGTCAGGGCAATCAACAAGATCCTGCCAGCGCATATTCAACCTCATCGTCTTGCTGCACCCTCCTCATTTTTAAGTTCACTCATCTGTTCTAAAAATCCGCTCAAAAAATGTGATGACGTCACATTATTGCATACTGCCGGAGGTGCTGCTTTACGGCCATTTCTTCGACGATCTCTTCGGCACTCCCGAATCATGGCTTCCTTTCTCATGGCATCAGCAACATGATCGACAACGATAACACCAGCTGCTATTTGAGGTAAACTTCGACAGAAAGTCCTCCTAAACTTTATATTTCTGATTCTGCTTTAGCTTCAGCTGCCATCAGACGGGGTCTCTGGTCGTAATCGGTCGCAATCCGTCACTGACCAATCGGCATTCATTAGCAGAATGCTAGCGTGTTCCGGCCAACAACGGCCCAACCTGTAAGAAATCGAAAGGACATAAGTACTCATTCATTTGACTTTTGGCCTGTAATCCATATTGAACTTTTGGAATCAACAATAAAATCTATGTTGATTCAACGACAAGCTGGAGAAAGAGCTACATTTAGCCGTCTAGCTCCATAGAGTCCAATACAATCTGCACTCGCCTGCGATCACCTCCATTGGAATTTAACGGAACTGCAACCAAGATCGATACAATGGGCCCGAATAGGGAGTGCCCAGGCTCTCCTTAGGCTCTGGTATCCAGGCTAAATCGCGCGCGCAAGGCAGCATGGGGAAAATCCAGGCTGAATTACAAATGATAATCAGAGCTTTAATGAGCTCAAAATGATTCAAATTACAACTAAAACTTAGTTTCCTCTTTAAACTGAATATCTGACAAGGTATTATACCTGATAAGATTGGGTCGTTTATTAACAAACTGTTTCGTGATTCAATATAAGTCGGACGGTTAATGAAAATATCAAGTTCTCGGCAAGAATAGTGGGAATTGAATCAAATCTGTGGTAGATCTGCATTGTGGGATGTTGGAGATCACGTTAAAACTCAACAAAAAGATAAGAGAGTCGGGTGATAATGTCACAGTAAAAATGTCATGTTAAATTACATGAGCAGGAAGTTGAGATTGCACACTTCAGTTATTTACACTATTACACGCTCTCTGACTGATATTTAATCAGCACAACTTCAAACACATGTTTGTGGTGACCTTCTAGTTATTGTGCTCATCTATTTCTATCCTCCACTGACAGCTGAAGACACTCTATCCAAATAGGGCAAACCCCAAATCAGGGCAGATCCCTTGTTATGCGATTGAACCCTCTCTCTCCACCTACCGAAGCCCACTGCTGCAGGAGAAGGCTCCTTCTTGTTTGCGCAACGAGACACGTGACCGCGGACCAAGCGGGGCAGTCAGCCCTGTTAGGAACCTGGATTCTAGAAGTGTCTCATGCACAGACGAGTCACTGTGGCAAGTCTGAATTCAAAAGTATCGAATCGGTTTCGTTGCATGCCGACGTGGATCTAAAGGTTGCGGAAGACACTTCTCTGAGAGTGTGTCCGTAGCTGCTTCTATGTAGATTGTGATAGAATGAAAACACTTTATTTACAAACAAACCTTTTTTTTTTCAATTTGGGATTATAATGAATGCACTTTGCACTTAGAATGCTAGAGATTTTTCCAAGAAAGTAAAAAAAAAAAATAGTGCTAGAGAAAAAAGGAAAATATTCTGATAACATGAAACTGATGTTTCTCTGGGGCTTCCCCGTCTCTTTGCACGTGTTGTGGTTGGCGGATCCCTTCCTGGCTCCCTCCCAGCTCCTGATTACAGCTCATTCACCTCACCTGGCGTCTCAGCACAGCTGGCTTCCATCTCCTCCTCAACTGGAGAGCAGATGTAAACCAGCTCTCCGTCCCCTGGTTGTTGTTCCAAACCTTTGCTCGGGCCCCCTCTTAGTGAGCTGTCCCACTGTAACTTGTGTTTTCATTGCTTTGGTGCTTTCGCTCACCTCCACCTGCATTAACTACCCGCTCAACAGTCCTTGTAAAGGCAGTTGCATTATGTAGACATAGTAATATACAAAGTTATAAACGGTTTGGGTTTTGGTCCTCACTTTTTATTCTAAATTACATTTAGCAGATAACACTTATGTACTACTTAAGGGCATATTAATGCATGATTAGTATTTGCAAAAGGAGTGTCTTTTCATTTCAGCTCAGGGTCTGAACATTTCCTCTAACCGTCTGAAGGCAGGAAGAGGACACTACATGGTCCGACTCAAATCTAGGACACATGTTGGGCTGCTGGGGCCGTCCCTCTGCAGTGCTGACCTGCCTAATCTGATGGCATATGGCGCCTTCTGCTTTGCCGATGAGCCCTCAGAGGCCTCCGGCTTAAAATAAGTTCCGGACAGATATGGGTTTCTGTTTACAACCGGAGGCTTATTGGGTTCCGACTCTCCGAAATGTGATGATCACATAAAAAAATAAAAAAAAAGGAGCTGGTGTCCCCCACAAAAGGACCGGATAGGACATTTCAGCTCACAGCTACGGGGGAAGGAGAGGGAGCGGGGAACTTAAATACACCCCGTAGGGCGGATTCAGAAAACATACGGAAACGAGCTGAGTGGCGATGATGGCGACGGACCGACCGATAGCAGGCCTGTGTGTGCCGCGGTCAGACTCATTTGGGCTCGGGCGGAAGTGGCCGAGTGCATTTGCAGACCGCTTGGTTGGATGGGAGACCGACTGCAAGCAGTAGTGAGTTTTTATCATCATTTTCAAGAGCTGTAAACGGTCCACACTTATACTCTAGGACAAGGGGGGAGCGTAGAATTGATTTACTAAGCTCTGACAATGATGCTGCAGTGATACCATTGTGTCAGTCACTGAGGTTCTGTTGCATAATGCATATAATCATCTCTGTAAATATTCAGAGCGGGCTGCTGCAGTATCACAGATGGCCTCCTTTTAACCATCAAAGAAGATTACCCAGATTACCCGGTGGTATGGATGCAAACATTGTAATTGATAATATGAGGAGAATAGGACTTAATTATGTGAGCGATTTACTGCTCCCGCAGGTATAAGCTGTCTGCTTATGTGCGTTTACTTTTATACTGTATGTGTGAGGTTGGTGTGCTAGAAGAGGACGAGGAAGTCAGCAGCAGAATCACTGAGGTTCATCACCCTTTCAGCAATGGGTGGAAATCCAGCTTGCAGATAATTCTGGAGAAGCGTTACATGTGGTTATGTAGGAAACTAGAAGTTTACTTCAAATAGAAATGTTGTCCGCGTCTCTGCGATAAAATGCTCTCAACTGTAACAAAATCCAAACGTGGGATTTATGACAACGGGGAGAGTCACGCTAGAGAAACCCACCATCGCTGATATTCTGTATTTTAAAGCCACTTTCACAGTTTGGTGATTTATCCATTCATTCATCAAATACAAAATCAATCAATCAATGTAACACATGAACACATTTAAAGTTGTACTACGATCAAGTCCAGCTGTCAGACAGGTGCAGACTTTTACACTGTTGGCATTGAAAGTCAAGACTTTACACTTCTAATTTATTTCTATAATTTATTTAACAAAATAAATGTTACACGCCGCAGGGGAAGCCTTGTGTTTCCTCCTCTTTCTAGTGTGTATCCAGGTCAGACACTGTACATGTGACCTACACGTTAGCTTCAGCCTCTTGATTCTTAGTTTAATGCACGTAAAGCATTTCAGCTCATGTCCATCGAAGTTCATTTTACATCCATGGAGCCATCACGGAGGCCTCCTTCTGCACCTGCTGAGGAAACAAACACAGCATGAGCACTAAAATGGACGGCCTTTGTGGTCAAATAGGTGTTCTGTTGCATTAGTAGGACCTTTTGATGTCTACAATACAGTGCATGTTGATATTATCCTGCCATTACTTGCACAATTATGTAGAAATAATATCTTATCAAAACATTAACAATATTAATATTTTTATTAACAACCCGCCCCTAAAAAAAGTCATGCACAACTAAAGCACCACGTAGGCACTGAGGAATTCAGATGCAAGAAATAAAACTTGAATTCTTCTTATTAATCATACATTATTTTTAAACAGCTAATATATAAATCTACAATAAATATAATTCCATTAACTTCATGCCATGATGCCATTTGTCGTTAGTCAGCTCTAATTAATCAGAGCGCCTGTGCCGCCCTGCAAAGGTTAATCCAGGTCAGATCGTGATTGGATGGGTGGATGTTAAGACCCTGCCTTTGTGAAACCAAACGGCAACAACTTCTGCTTACCGTATTTAGCTCCGGGAAAAGTTCTTGAATGGCGATGTCCAACAGCACATACGTCAGCTGATGAAGGCCAAAAAGCATTAAATACTTGACCCACAAAATGAACATTTGCAAAGACACGACTCAACCGGTGTTACCTTCAATTGTTGAAGGACATTTCCTTGCATACCGCTATCCAAAATAGGATAACATTCTTGAAGTAAAACTAGGGGCACAGCACCGGGCTGGATGAATAACACTGTACGCATTGAGACGGTTGGTTTGTCGATATCGGCTCTGCGGCCACTCAATAACTTGCAAATCACCTTTTATGCATTTAGAGATTCTTCCTTCACCGAAGCAGGCAAGACCTCAACGTAAAACCGGTTGAGTAATTGATGTACAAGCTGTCATGTTGTTAGTCAATTACAGTAGACACACATTAAACATTATGCAAATGATAAATGGCAGGAAATTTGATATTATTAAATTACACAAAACATTGGGAAGATTTGGGATTGTGATTTACCAAAACCAACGTTACAGTGAATAACACCCAGGTATGACAGTAAGTAGAAACGTGGTGTGTGTGTGTGTGTGTGTGTGTGTGTGTGTGTGTGTGTGTGTGTACACCTGTTTGTTAAGAACTGGCTGCTGCAGTCCATCAAAGAGGAGACGCACCCCTTCATACTTGGCATCTTCTCCAATACATTTCGCCAGAAAGTCTAAAGGACACGTAGTTTGTTAGTTTCTTGTGGGTCCACAAGTTTGTGGATTTGTTTTGTAAATTGTTTGATGGTCGGTCGAGTTGCTCTACGAAATGCAGTGCTTAAAGAGAACCGACTAGATACCTGGAATGTAGGTCATCATCTCCTCAAAGGTCTTCTTGGCCCTCCTGTGCTTGTCTTCAGGCGAGCGGGGTAAACTGCTCTCACAGAAAACCGTGTCTAAAAGGGCAACGATCGTATTCATCACGTCGCCTCACTAAAGCAATTAAAAGGCAGTATTTATTTCCCCTCCCATTTACCTCTCAGCAGGGTTATGAGCGAGACGAGCCGGTGCTCCTGGACCACCTGGTTCAGTTTGCTCTGGAGGTAGTAATCCGCGTAGGCTTCCAGCGTGTTCTTCAACAGGATCCTGCCAGCCATCAGCAGGTGATGCAGCCAGTCGGGAACGTGGAAGACGACTCGGCCTGACGGACGAGGAGGAAGAGGGAGGAATGGACTCAGGAATCAGGGGCACGTTAACACAAGGCGGCGACGTCTTTTGACAAAAACATTGTTGATTAAACGGTTTGCACTTTGTGATCCGCGGTGATCCTGTTAAACAAGGTTTTATTTTGTGTTTCAACAGTGCTATTATTGAACATGTCGGACTGATACAAACTGTTACAAAATTGTGACATCCGCTTTTGTACATGTTCAAGCTGTACCATAAACGTTTTATGAGAAATCACTTACCCACAAACATTAAGTAGTCATAAAGCCCGTCAACAGTGCTCATTTCCATGAAGTAGTTCCGATTGTGTCTCTTCTCGGTCATCTCCGATCGGTTGGCGTTGTTCTTGAAGAGGTCGTTGAACAGCTAGCGAATTTCAGACTGAAGTCAATTTAACACCATGTGACCACAATTCTTGTTTTTCCAGAAACGTTTATAATGTGAATGACCCTGCTGAGGTGGAATTTCCATTAAGACCTTTAAAACAAAATCCTAAATGAAATTATCGCGATAAAAAAAATTGTGCATTTTAAACGGATTGACAAGCAGTGACAGCGTTTATCTCTGTACATTTGCCCCGATGACAAAATTGCTTTGGAGCTTCAGTTGAGTGGACAGTTATATTAAATTGTGCCTAAATGGGCTGATTTGTGTTTGACACGTCAAAACGTATGAACCATCTTACAATCCAATACGTTTGGCCTGTGGCTTGTTTCCATATCGAATGAAAGTGGGCTGCCAGAGCAGATACAACTGTTGCATAGAAACTATGCAATAACAGGATTCTTTCCACAACACAACTATGATGACAATTTTATTTCATGACACCACAAACAAAGTAACACGTCCTACAGTGATGTACAGCGGCCGATGCTAACAGTAACTGCCCTCTGAAAGCTCCCCAAAAACCTGATTGAAATGTGGGTTTCCAGAGGACAAAGCTGAGAATGAAGTCAGAGGGAAAGCACTTCCAAACCTTTTTATCGTTTTCCGAGGTGGGGCTTAGGATGGTGAGCTCAGGGCGGCTGGGTTTGGGTTTGGGAGATTCACAGGAGTTGAAGTAGGATTGGATGAAAGGTTCCAGATGCTGCCCTTTCTGACAGAAAAGGCACAGGGTACAAAATGTACACATTTTAATGGCAGTTTCTCTCATGCATTTATCTTTTATGTTTAATGCACCATTAAGAATCTGAAAACATGTTACTGATGAGATGGAGAGCAAATAAAAAGTGGGGATGCATTTCTTTTACCTCTTTTATCAGTTTGCTGGGGACCGACTTAATGATTTTCCCTGTGAAACATAAACACGTTACCTCAGTGATGCATGGTTCTGTCGCATTTTGCCTCGAGTCCGAAACTCGAATATCTTTCCACTGCAATCCAAAGTCTGTTTAACACTCTGCAAACATAATCTCCCTGACTGGTCACACCGTACCCAGGTTCACATCAGGGAGCATCTTGTCCAGGAACTGGGACTCCATGCTGTAGGGGGACAGGAAGTCGGCGAGGAGCTGACTGTTGCTCAGCTCCGGGTGTTGCAGAAGTTTCTGTAAAAGGAAAACACATTGTGAAAACGCCGTGTTCTAATTCATCTTCTTCTAAGGTGGAACAACAGAGCACGGAGAATCAGGGCGTCTACATATAAGAAACATCAGATGCAAAGTTGTGTTAAAGCAGGTACAGTTGTTCATTTGGGGTTCAATTACTATTTTTGTGAGGAGACACATTCTAGCTTTTCAGAGACCATATGTGGGGTTTTGTCCGTTTTATATTTGTTTTGTGCTTTGTGCTAATCTCCATGCTCCATCGTAACCTCTGGACTTGGGAAACAGCCAAAGTCACTCACAATCTGTATCGTTTATAAATGTCTGATAAAGTTCAGTGAGTCTCAAGGGTCTTATCTTCTCAGAGATCTACCTGAAGATACTCCTGAAACTCCTCTCGCTTCGATGTGAGGAACTCGTAATTCTTGGGACCAATGATTCTCTTCGAAGGCAAATGCGCATCTGGAAATGAGCCTACAGAAATATGAAAAACATGAAAGTACTAAAACAGCAAGCTTCCTCGACACTTGTATGGTTTCCAAAAGGAGATTTTAAATTGTGCAACAGGACCATTTAACATATGTGACCCTTAAAGCTAAGGTTCAAATAGAGGCGATGTTATCTTAATCCTCTGGAATCTGTGAGAACATTTGGGTGGGAAATTATTCAAATGACAAATGACAATAAATGGAGAAAAAAAAAAAAGAAGCACGGGTCCTCTGGTTCGAAAAAAAAACCTTACCATGAAACTCTGTGAGCTTTGATTCAAAGACGTAGAACTCCAGATATCTTCTGTACACGGACCAATGCTCAGTCTCATGTCCCACTGCAGAAACACAAACAGGGATGACAAACAGACGTTCATGTTTTAATCGGCTGTTTGGAGTTTGGTCAATTTGTCTGTGCAACAAAACAATCATTTCTGCCCATGTCCTTTCTATGGGAAAAAAAAACCTGGGAACAAGTGAGTGGTTTTTACTGCTAATTTATAGATAAAATCAATTTTTTTTTTCAAACAACATCCTACAGTACTATTACACTGTATTGATCAAATTAAAGTATCAAGTATAAAGTATCATATTCTGAATGCAAAACTATGTCTGACAGAAGAGGGCGCCACAGCCGCTTCTAAAAGAACGCAGCCAGCGACCAGATCGCCGTTGGGACGAGTCTGCCGAGCCTCACCTGCCTTCCGGTCGTTGCGTTCCACATCGATGCAGAACACGGGGATCCTCTCCCTCTTCAGGTCGTCGTCGTAGAAATCAATGTACGGGATGGTGATGTTCCAGGCGGAGAGATTTCGGGGGGTGCTCGGGGTGGAGGCTGCTTCCATAGGCGAGTCATCTTCCAGCACCATTGTTGCCTCCTCAACCTTGAATGGCAGTAAGTGAGTGAGGTGTGTACTTTGAAATTCACACACAACAAACTCAATACAATGAAACCGCTTCAGTGGAGGTTTAGGTAACTTGAGTGAATACTTCCTTTATTTGACTGTAGTCAATTAAGTAAAAAGGTATCTACTATCTAACTTATGGAAAGGGCCAAGATGTTCACTGTCTCTTAAGAGCCCATCTACTTTCTAGAATCACGCAAATGTATTTGCGATGCAGACATTTGTGGTTCAGGAATAAAACCTCTGATATCAAAACGCGTGGTATGCTTTTTGGCTTTGGGCTCATTTCTCTACCTTTACTTCTACTGCCACATGTGGTTTGGGGCAAGGCCACATTTGTGGGCCTGAGAGTGCCATCTAGAGGGCTAATGAGATACTGCTATAGATGGTTGGAATACATATAAAATCAAATTATTTTTACATTCAATTGTGCTCAAGAATTCACATAAAAAAAGGAAAGAACACATCATTTCAAAGAGCTGCTACGCTTAAATATCAACATGTTTTACAGAAGAGGGCGGAGTAACAAATGGTTAAAAAAAAACTGGTACAGGTATTTTCATTAAAGTTTACATGAATAAGTAGCATCAGAAAGAACGAGGAAAAAACACTGGGAAATATAAATCCCTGTCTAAATCTAAAAAGGAACCAAGTTAGTATAAAAAACCCTTTATATACCCTAAAAGTGAAGGAATGTGTATGGATCAGCCTCACCAGATCGTCTTCTCCCTCCACCAGCCCGTAGGATGGCAGCATTGCTCCCTCCATGGTTGTGCTCTTGAACACTCCTTTGATTTTACTGCCGATGCGGCCGATCCCAAAGGACTCGCCCCTCTTTGATGTGCTCCTACAGGCCAAACAGGAGGGGGGAGTGGGGGGTCCATTAAGCATTATGTCATGGAGCAGATGTGCATGGCTTCAGCAAAGCGCATGCAGCTTGAGAGAAGTGACACGGAAGGAACCGTAGCGAACGGGAGGCGAAGCGATGAGCAACGTACTGCGTAATGAACGCACAATGGGGTGAAAGGCTAAAAGTAGACAAACCCACAGCCAAAATGTCACTTCACAACCATCTCACAATGAAATGCCTGGTTTGTCGTTAAAGTGCTCGCAGGGCCAAAAGCAAACACAGCACACTGCAGTGGTTTCATGAACAGATGTCTAGTTTAACAGAGGTCAGCAAATTTGGACTTCTTGTACACATTACATCAATCAGAGAACATCACAGGTGCTGTGAGTGGATGCCTGTTACATTGAGTGAAATCAAAATCCCTATATGGCACAGGGTGATACAAACACTGCATTGTAAAAAAAAATAAACAACACAATAGAACTGGAGGCAGGACACCAGGCAAATAAAAAAAAAAAAAAACGGTATTCCATGCACCAGTCCCACCGTGCAGGCGTGTGGCTGGGACTGGGATCGCGCGGCGGGACGGCGCACACCATGACATCACAGCGAGCGCCCTGTGACGCGCGGATGGACCCCGACTTACTTGGGTGATGAGTGGCGGTGGGATAGCGAGCCGTATGGGAGAGTTGTGAACGTGGGCTGGGCATGGAGGGAGTTAAAGGATGCAGGTGAAGAGCTGCCGCAGGCGGTGAACATTGAGGACGGGGACTCGGGGCTCCAGTCCCAGGAACTATAAGCAGAACAAGGTCACGTCCCCACAGGCAAGTGGCGAGGAGAGGAGCGCGGGTCATACCAGGGGCAGGCAGTATGGTGGTTACAGAATCAGATCGGACAGTCACAGACACAGCAAGGTGGTGGCAATACAGATAAGGAATAACAGGCGGACAGACGGGCAGAGTGGAAAGGGCGGGGGGGGAGGGGGGGGGGGGGTTACTGAATTGCAGACATGGAAGGAGTTGAAACTTGTACACGAATGGAATGCCAGCGGGAGCCATTATCCCTTATCTCATCTGTCTTCTTCATGCGGCACAATTAATGCTGCTCTGAAAACTGCCCTCATAAAAAGATAGCTTTCTTAACCAGGTGTAAAACTCAACACTCTTGAGTAACAAATGATAACTCCCCCTCCCCCCTATGATTAGCTGATTAACTTTTATCGTTCTGTTCTCATGTTCACTCATAGCACAGGTACGAGATAACGCATTTTCTTCATGGGGGACATGACATGAGCAACAAAATGATTTATCTTATTATCGTCTAGTGCTCAAATCTACTGACGCCCAGATTGGGCAGATTGCAGCTCTCTCAGGCCACAGTGAATCAGTTAAAAGGGGCCGCATGGTTCCTTGTAGACCCGTCAGGCAAGAATGAAGTGTCGTTTGTATCTCGCGTGCAGCGGCAGCCATTGTTTTGATCAGCACACTGATGCCGGATACTCACCGAATGTCATCCAAACTGAGGCTATTTCTGGAACAATATGCACAAGGAGTTAGTGGCAGGGCCTCGTGGCCACATACACACCGCACCCAGTCATCGAAACATGACAGTCGATCCCTGCGCTCAGGTCACTTATCTAAGTTTGCATCCTACTGTGAAGTTAAAATTGGGACTTTTAGATTTTGAAAAAAGCTTGAGAAATCCAGACAGATTTAAGTAACTGGGGTTGAATGTGGGTGATGACACAGCAAATGTATTTTCTTCCCGAAGACTACCAGTGAGGAACTGTGTTTTTTAGTGTGATAATATAGAGGCGTCACCGTAAATTGTCTCAAAGTGTTTGTATTCAGCAGTTAGTATTTGACACAGGATGCACGTGACTTTTGGTAATCTAGGTGAAACACAAACGCTTTGAGTGAAACTGGTTTACCTGCTCATCCTGGAATTCCTGGCCGGGGACTCTGCCCCTCTGAGGAGCTGGCGGAAGTACTGGATGATGACATGCAAAGATTAAATGGATGTCAAACAAACCCAGCATATGCAAACTCTGCAGCAGTGTTAAGACGTTAAAAGAAAAAGGTGAGGTCTGAATCCATTTCATTTTGTATGTCTTAATAACAATAATAAACATGACAGCACTGTTTATTCACGGATTAGGAAGCAACGTGGCAACTAAAAATCAACTAAAAATCTAACTATTTTTATTATTGTCCAGACACTATTCATGCAAGGCAACGCGTGGCCCGCTGTGCACAGCGACCGAGCCCCGGTCCGCCCAGCTGTATTCAAATGAAGCAGCTCCGAGGGGTGAAATTCGCCTTGGCGGCTTGGCAGAACGCCAGCGCCGGCTCATTGCCCGCTGGCGCGTCTGGTATTGAGGACGCGGGCGCTAGTGGTTGGCGGCTGCGAGATCGAAAGAGGACGGCGCGAGAGCATCAGCGCATTCCAAAACAACTCCCCTTGCAGCTTTAGGCCGAACCCCCTTTTTTGATAAAAGCTGACACAAGCGATGGAAGAGGATGTTAACACAGAGTCTGTGCCAACGCGACCACGTTATGGTTGGACTGTAATTAAAAGCCGTGAGCATGACGGACAGATGCAACACGGAGGTGTGGGAGGGGATTTATTAATTGGGCTGAGCCTCGGGCACGTGTTGTTGTCAGTCCGTGAGTGATTCTTTTGCTGGTGTAGACACTAACCTCGTCACTGTGACAGAACATGGGTGTGAAAACGTTCTCCAGGAGGGACAGGACGTGCTCGTAGGCTTCGAACAAACACCTCATGGTCTGCAGCTTCACCACCTCTGCGTACGGGCCGTCTGCAACTGGGAATTTCCACACGTTCACGGCAAACAGCCACAAGCAGGTCACTACGTGCTCTTCTGAGCGATTGACGTACTGTTGCGTATTTCTTCCACTATGAAGGGGTCGAAGCGGATCTTGTCAACGCTCTCGTCCAGGCAGTACGTCTCGTAGATCTTCTTCACCTCCTCGTGAAGCCTCATCTTCTCGGCGTTAGACAGCTCCGGGCAGAGTATTCGGTCGTTGAATTCCTCTGAGGAGTTAAGAGTCAAAACATCTCAGCACTCTTTGATATAGACCTAAAAAAAAAAAAATGCATCACCGCGTGTCAGCTTTTTGGACAGTTCAGTGACTTTTGCTGATGCTTTTGGACCGTGTGACGCTCAAAAATGAGAAGAATTGTGTGGCGGCATGAAAGGCTGGTAGCTGTAGTTAACTCCATTCAAATGGGTGGTTTAAAAAAGATGCATCTTTTTTGAGGACCAGCTTACCGACTGCAAGACAAAACTGGAGCACGTGAACAGCCCCTTCTTGCTTCAGGAAGTTCATAAAACGAAAGAGAAGGTCTTGCTGTCCTCGGATTTCCTTCAACTCCAACTTCAGCACCTGGTGAGACAGAACAGTAGTGGAAGGGAGAACATGAATCACAGTCAAACAAAGGAGGTGCCCTTATGAAAAGCACTTTTAACTTGTAGTTACCAGTGTAGAAACAGTCAACGTTTGCATGCGGTGATGACAGCATCACATCGTAATATACAGTTCATTCTGTATTTAGTGGCTTGATTCGAGGAAACACTCACGGAGGACTTTTTGCTGCGAACATCAGAGTACTTTTGCAGGAAAGGAACCAACGTTGAACTGGGCTCTGTGGCTTCTTCCGGCTAAGGGACAAAATGTATATTGGAATTATTGTTATTAGCATATTGTTCATCTTAAAATCACCAATGAATTATGTCGACACTCTGCAGCAATATGTGTTTAAATGTACACATAAGGTCACAATAAAGCATTTACTCACAGCCGAGTTGTCAATGAATATTAAAAGTAAATGGTTCACTGTATCCTGAAATGAAAAAAATAAAAAAGCAGCCTGTAAGTTCACAAAATAAAACATAAGAAAATCTTTGTAGGGCATTTTTCTGCCTTTAGTAAACCATTCGAGCTGAAATGCTTACTGAATACAAACTGCCTCATGAGAGTTTCAAATCACAAAGCGTCTGGATTCATAAAATCTGCCCTTAATGTGTCTACACTCACAGGATCAGCCAAGTAGTCCATTGAAGGAAGGAAGACAGAACCAGCCAAAACTTCTCTTATCAGCAGAGTAAGAGATCTGAGAGGAGCGAAGAGATAATTCAGCAGGAAGTAAGAAAAAGCGCAAAGAGTGAACCGTGTTGACTTTATTATACTTTTAATGCTGTCAGACTCTCTCCTTGAGGGACAACGACGTACATTGATCGATGCTGGGAGGTTTTGTTATGCAAACATATGGAGGCACTGCTTCTGTGGACCCAGCACCGAGTTACCTGCAGTCTGTAGCCTTGGGAGGCAGAATGTAGGGGAAGAGCAACTCAGTCAGCTTCCTGAGGTAGAGGAGCTCATCTCTGCGACTGCGAAGGGCCACGTGGAGGTCAGGACCATATTCCTCCAGGGCGGCTTGTTGAAGGTACTCCGCGTTTTTCACTGCAGAGGAGAGAAACGGTTATTGCTTGCTTTCTGCGGTGGAAAGGCTCATTGGGTGGTGCATGTGAGCAGTACCTTTCTGTCTTGCTTTGCTTATTATTTCAATGTGCTTCATGGACACTTTGAGAAGCTTCTGCGTGATGAGTGAGGCCACTTCCACCTGAGCGGGGAAACATTTGTTCAAAAACAATCCACGCATCGCAAGATTTGACCTCGATGCGGTCAGAGTTGGTACCTTTTGGGTTCGGCGGACCAAGACAGCCGCAAAGAAGCGCAAAGTGACCCTGAGCTCGTCAACAAATGCCTCATCGTCCGTGACGTCTCTGAAAAGGAGCACTGTGCCGTCACATCTGTTACTGGATTCGACGCATTATTCAAACTCGCTTTGGTTTCTGACGTGATAAAAATACAGAAAATGGCCTACCTATACCAAGGATACACAAAGTTTTCCAGGACCAGTTCCAGAATCTTGGCAATGATAAAAACAGAACTGTACTTAGAGCATTTATCTACTAATAACTTTGAAAATGTGTTTCCTCCGTGCATGCATTACCTCTGACAATGAAGCATCCACCTTAGAGGGAACTTTAAGGTCAAGCCATGGTTGATAGTTTTCCAATAATAAAGTCGGTCTATCAGTAAATAATAAAACAAAAGAAAATCGTGAGAAATGTTCTGACCACTAGAGGGCATTGTAACCTCTTCCATCACTTGATAATAAACAGTGGATTATTAAACACATTTATTGTTGTGGGTTTGCCAACATACATTCAAAGAAGCAATATATAATGTAATCCAGATAACTGGTTGCCTTTCTACAGTTAACCTTTCTACAATCTTCCAAATAAATAGCCGACTTGCTTTTTACCCCGTCCTGGCACAAGATACGCAGCAGCATAGTGCACAAAGTCACAGGGATTGTGGAGCCTTTTGAAAAGCCCTCTCAGTGCACTCGCATTTAGTTTACCTTCCCAGCATATTGACACAGACGATAAGGCGCACTGCAGTCAATTCCTCAACAACCGCTGAAAAACAACACAAGCACATATCTCACCTGTGCCTTTTGCATTTGACTTTTCCACAAACAGCACAGCTATGGCCCAGAGGAAACAGCTCCTGTTCATATAACTGCAAGAGAACGTTAAAGTGGGCTCACAGTGGAACACCATACAAGTACTTCCCACATATTTCCCACCATTCAGCCATGGAAATGTTGTAATCATAGAAAGATTCTTGAAAAATCCCTAAAAAATTTAAAAAGCCCACAACAATTGGGTGGTGTGAAATAACATCTTCTTTCTTTAAGGGGTACCTTGGTTTTTGGTTTGATGGAGAGCAAGACGTTGGGCAGCAGAGACTCGGGGCCCAAAGAGCAGTAGAAAGTGACGACTCCGGCCAGAAAGGACCAAAACACCATCATAATGTGTATATATCTGTCAGAACAGGAGAAGCATACGGCCATTTAATGAAGGGGGGAAAAAACCCATGTGAGGATACACGGAGAATGGATGTCATAACACGCGGTGACTCGGGCCTCCTCGCCTGTTTAACAGCACGGTGGTCAGCAGCAGGACCAGCAGCAGGAAGCAGAACACTGGATACTGTCGCCCGAGCTCTCTGAACCTCTCCGGCTTCACCGCGCGTCGCATTTTCTGCAGACAGGCCGCGATGCGCCCCATCCTCGTCGCCTCGGGGAGCGCGTCCAAAGCCTGTCGCATGCGACTGTGGAATAAGGCAGACATTTAGCGGCGATGCAGCGGGGACGGTGTCCGATCGCGTCATTTTGTGCCGTTTGAATACCCAAGCTCGTTATGGAGTTTTTTTTTTTTTCGTGTGTCGTCTGCAGCACTTACTGTAAAATGTACGGTGGATGTGTGTCAGTCCAGCGGCACCATCGTGAATTTCGCAGGAATCAATTGCAGCACTGCAGTGTAGTAGCGACGTTAGAGACGGCGGCGCACGGCGGCCCACATCTGTGGACACGCTGTACTAGAACGCCGCCGCCGCGCTAATGGCTGCGCTGCTCCAGCCGTCATTTCGGTCCTTTCCGAGGGGGGCATCGGTCGCCGCCGGGTTGGTCGGCGCGCTGGAGACGCGTGATGTCACCTCGGCTGCGTGCCGGCTGCACCGTAACGAGAGGCGTCGTGTCGGCTTACGTTCCCTCAAGTAAATACGCCCGAGTACATGGCCGAGGGTCCGAATTAAGAGACGGGGAAGTGGCTTTTTCTCAACCATGTTCATTTTTTGTTTTGTATTATTTTTAATCCGTGTGCATTTGCATACTTTTTTTTTTATAACCAACATTCGTAATGGACACAACGGAACTACACACTTTATGCCCACCTCCCCAATTAGCTCGCTAATGTCGGCTGCAGTCGGCACGTGAGTCACATCAGCACGGTTGCTGGGGTTACCCGTCTATGCGGTTACCTCAATATGACGTCACAGCGATGGGAAGAACTTGGGAGGTTTTAATGGAGCCAAAACTGATGAATTTAAGAAAACCCAAGAAGCATGGACTCCTCTGGGGAGAAAAGGCTCAGGTCTAAATGATAGGATTATAGTTTTATAATATAGCCAAGTGGCACACAGAAATTTTAATCCACAACTACCGGTGATCAATTGTAAACCCTTTGTCTGTCAGCATAAAATATAAAGCACAACTTGCGCAAAACATTTGTACCACACAAAGATTTATCCAAAGACTAAGACACAGATAGAAATCAAAAACTTTATTACAAAAATAAGTTACACTCACCTCCATTTTACAGTATAAAACAATTTATTTGCAGGAATGCAAAAAACGTTGTTGGCCACCAACAATAGTTTAAAACTGCTAACATCTTTTTTTCAAAAGGTGGTTATGATTTTATTGAGGGAGTTAACTAGAAAACTGGGATTGAAGAGCAGTTTCCTTTTTGCTGTACCGGAGAAGTAGAAATCCTTCACTGCAGTATCCCTTCTACCACTCTGACTACGATCCCTCACCAATCACAGCAACAAACGACAGGCACACATGCTCACTGGCTGGGCAATAAGGGAGTTCAGTCATCCATCAAGTAACTCAAAATATGTTTTTGCCATGTTGCTGTTTTGAGAAGTGGAAAAGGA
Organism: Apeltes quadracus; assembly: GCA_021346845.1. Lineage (NCBI taxonomy): Eukaryota > Metazoa > Chordata > Actinopteri > Perciformes > Gasterosteidae > Apeltes > Apeltes quadracus. The sequence goes on from CM037931.1 coordinate 6,970,785, forward strand.
TCATTGATGGTTAACATGATATTATATGATGGAATATTGGATTAGTTTGTTTTACATGATTCTGATGTTTGAAAAATCCATTGGTATCAATATAAAACCAAACCCACTGGAATAATACAGTGGTACAAAAAGGGACACTGCAGGGCTTTATTTTTGTTTATTTTTTTTAATCAAAGGCAGTTGGATGCCTGTGATGTTGAAGCCTTTACAAAAGTAACATTTTATCCGAAAAACTATACAACCAGTAACTACATACGCTGAAGAAGCAAGGCAGCCAATTCAGTTCAAAATAGGATAAAAGCAGGGCTTGTTCAGACTCATCATATGAGATTGTTTTGCATGCCCAGTTTGACTGTTTGCAGTGTCAGAGCTGAAGCTAAAATGACTATATTACATTAAGTACATCGTTTCTGCGCTGCAGCTCTTGTGCATATTTTGTATGAAAACAAGCCCTGCTTTCATCAATATAGTTTCCCTATTTACAGTACAGGCCGGGTAGTTTAGACCTCTGTACTGAGGTAGTCAACCAACCCTTTAAAGACAAGTTCTGAAAAGAACCACTTTCCTGGAATGCCTGACTTATCCATGCCAGGTGGGTACACCCTAAAAACCTGCAAATGTTCTCTGTCAAACATCCAGATCAAACGATTAAGAACATGGATATTCCGACAATAAAAATTGCGATTAGCACAAAAATATACAATAGCATCAAGCTCCTTTGAGCCACTTCAAAACCAAGAACATAAAAAAGTGCAATTTTTTCAATAATTATTTAAAAATGGCATGTTCAGGGACAGGGATGGGGTAGATTGTAAGGGCAATACATGGTACCCTGTAAACCAGGGCTGGGTACAGGGGCTTGGGGCAAAGAGGCTGTGGAGAGTTATTTAGATCCTCCAGTCATCTTTTTAAGGTGGCAGTTTTTGAAACAAAGAAAAAAAAAAAAAAACATGGGGGAGGAAAGATGCTTCTTCTGTAAGGCTGGAATATCATTGGACCTTTATGTCGTGCTCTTTTTTGTTTCAACATCCATTTGCAGCTACGGTGTAACCCCACACATCAAGTCAGTATCCACTGTGACAGGTCAGGACCGCCCTCGGCCCCGTTTCCCTGCTGGTCCAATGAGAGTAAAGATAAAATTAGCACAGAATTTGACAGGAAATTCCAGACATCTGTTGCACTCATTACCGGTCAAATCAGCAATCTAATAGATCAATGAAATTCCACAAAATGCAAGACTGTGGACTATTGTGCCAGTAGCAGGGAGCTCAGTTTTCCTCCTTAAAAGTATAGCATGTTGTGAATGACCTTTGTCCCCTGTCACAAATTAGCTATGAGGCAATAAGCAGGTTTAATTTAAGTACAAGGGCCGTCTTCTAATCCCGAACATAGTTTTCAATCGATACTTGCACTTTAGGTCGTCCCGTTTCCTCCTTCTACCAGTGCTTTCATGCACTAATCTACCATTCCCCTTACATCCTATATGTAGACACCCACCCGGAGGTAATTTTTCTTGGAATACAAAAAAGCCAAAAATAAAGTCCTCCACATTATTTTATTTGTCCACATTGAGCCATAATTATCTGTGTGAATTCTTACCCCTTAGAATCCAACTGCCAGACTGAATAATTACACGTACCTCTGCTTGTCCCAGGGCCTCCTCGCTGGGTGAAGCCCACTCGGCCCCTTGGTGTGACACCACCGCGGCCCCTGGTCTGACTGGCACCACCGCGGACCCCTCCCCTTGCTCCCCGTACTCTCCCAGACCCCTGGAAGTCATCATACCCATAGTACGGGTCATCGTAACCGCCTCGGTAGTTATGGTAGTCGTATCCATAGTAATCGTAATAGTCTTCATAGCCGTAATAGTCAGGAGGGTAAGAATAACCTCCCCTCCCGCCTCGGCCTCGACCTCTTGTGGGTGGGGGCATGTGGGGAGGCCCGTAATAATAGTATTCATCATACCTGAAAGATAATACAGACTCAATGTTAAAAAAGAAAACGGCGTCAACATTTATTTAGCCAACGGCGTGACTTTAGATCTCATGTTTGATATGCATCTCTCCCTCTTACATGTGTGTTTTAGCGGCTTGTCTCTGGGCTTTGCGCTCCTTCCTCTTCTGGTCAGGGGGCTTGGCGAAGACTATTTCAATGTGCTCTCCCTCGAGGTCTTTGCCATTTAGATCAGCCAAAGCCTGAGAAAAATACCAATGAAATTATGTTTTCACCACAGAAACAGCCTAATTAAGATTAAGTGGATAAGTGTCAGTGTAGCGTTTTAATTGCTTACCTTCACAGCACCATCTCTTTCCTCAAAGTGGATGAAGGCATAGTCTTTCAATTTCTTCACCCGCTCCAGCTTGCCAAACTGACTGAAGGCCTTTTCAAGTATCTCTTCTGTGACAGTGCTTGCCAAGTTCCTCACAAATAGCACTTTGACCTGGTGACAGAATACAAAAAGGTGGAGTTTTATTTTTAGAAAGAGGAACAAATAGAACTGTAGAGAAAGTAAAACAAACAGTGTGCTTCCTACGACCTCTGGCCATGTGCCGTACCTTGGCCATGACCTCTGGGTCTGGGTCCTCAATCGGGTCAGCCCACTCCACGGTGACCACATTTCCCCACACCTTCACCTTTCCGCTCATCAGTCGGCGGCGGGCCTGAGCTGCCGTCTTGTGGTCTTCATACTCGAGGAAGCAAAAGCCTCGATTCTTCTTTTTGTCGTCTGGCTGGTGGTACAATATGACATCATTTAGACCCTCTGTGGGGAGAAGGAACAGGGTGGAGGTGGAAAAAAGGTAGCAACAGTTAAATGGCTTTACTCAACTGAAATCACAGATCAATGGTCAAATGTCTGTTTAGCGTCCAGTCAGATCTTAGCGGTAAACCATCATTGTGACGTGAGTCACTGCGGCATGGTAATAAAAAGGTCATCATTTGGACAATAACAGCAGGAAATGCTCGAAACAAATTGACAAAGCTTTTATTACAGATCTAAAGGCAGTGCAAACAGTAGTAAAAGTACATATCAAAATAATGAAAAGCAATTGAATTAATATTTTGCTGAATATTATTCCAAAGTACATGTTAAAAGACGGGCTGACTCACCTGTGACTTTTGCGAATTCTTCAACTATCTGCTCTTTTGTTTTACTCTTGGGAATAGAGCCAACGAACAGTCTATTATTGGCCACGGAGATACACACGCCGATGTGTTTACCTGGTCGAATTTCATTGTTGTTGCACTGCGAAGGAATGGACGATATTGTGAGCAAGGCGAAAACAAACAGCTTACTTGAATATCATTTCTGTCTGCAATCTAACCAACAATTCCATAAGACCCTCAATACTTCTGGTTCATCTTTGAGTAGAGTAAACCTACCAATTTGACCGCCTGCTGTGCAGCATCTTTAGTGCAGAAAGTGACAAAGGCATAGCCTCTGTTCAGGCCACTGAGAGGATCCATCATCAGGCGCAAATCCCAGATGGGGCCAGCTTTCTCAAACAGCGGAACCAGCTCATCCTCAAAGAGGTCTCTGGGAATTTTGCCTACAAATATCTGAGTTTGAGAGGAAAGGACCATATTAAAGCAACTGACATGAGGATAAGAAAGATGGCATTGAGGTAAAAGGTGTCCATTCAGGTCTTAGCGGTAAACATCAGTGTAACCATGGTTACTACAGGTAACAAAAGTTTCATCATTTAGACACCATGCTATTGGCCGAAAAAACTTAAAATAACTTCACTATTATTACTTTTATTCATCTTTGATTTAGTATAAAAAGACAACACGTACCTCAGTACCAACGGAGGGCTGTGGCCCTGAGTGAGCAGACTCTGGTGGGGGACCCCCATACTTCCTCTGACCTGTTGTTACATCAAGCGTGTAGGCGGTCCTCTCTAGCAAAGCCTGATTACAAGAAAACATGAAAAAGAAATTATACCGTTTGAGTCGTACATAGAACACAAAGTTAAAAAAAAACAAGTTCAAGAGTAGAACTGTGGGATCAAACACATCAAAAGGGTAAATGAACATTCGTTTGAAATGCAGGATTAGTTCTCACTTTGATTTTGGCTTCATCTGGTCCTTTATTGGTTTCTGAGACTTTGGTCCCTTGTTTCTCTCTCTGTCTGTACGTCTTCATCACGCCACAAAGAAAGGCACTTTTGTTCTGAAAGAAGAAGAAAAATTAAAAATGACTGCCAAGTACCATCAAGCATTATATGTTAGAAAATTAAAAGGCCATTACACAGAACAGGCAAAATTTGTCTTGTAGTTTTAAAACTACATGTTATTATACAGAAGAAATACGATTTAAAACGTTATCTTAACCACCCACAAGCATACCTGAACATGAGAGAGGTCGCTGTCCTTAAATTGCAAAAGGACTTGCAGAGCACCTTCCTCGTTGAATTCTTTCAGAGCCTCAATCGCTCGGTCATCTAAATCACTATGCGACACCAAACCTAGAGGTGGATAGAAAAGAGAAAGAAACTGAGCAACTAACAGGGCTGAGAAAGTTATCATCTGGCCAATTACTCCCTAGTAATTCAAGAAGGAAATGTTAACACAAAAGGGATAAAAAGTAATTTCGCATAACAAATATATATAGGATAAATGATCAGTGCAATTAGAACGGAGGAGCGGCACCAGGCCTATCTAATAGAGCTGTATTCAGTAGTCAGGCCGCTCTTCGATCAGCATGTTTCTACAGAACTAATCACAACAGATGTTACAATGCAACTTGATATGGCAGTGCCCCTCAATTCTGTAGCTGGGAGTTTCTAATGAGCTGGTCTGCATTCTCCTCTGTGGAGGGAACATCACTGGTCCAAGGCAGCCACACACCAGACAGCTGCTGCCATTGTTTCGGTCTGAGCTGCATCTGGCTGAAAAGGCCTGACCATTAATTTGACCAGATCTGACCGAACAAACTAGGTCCTAAAATGCTCTCCCTATTCAAACTGGTAAAGATTAGCCCAAAGCAACAGATCTTCACTGGGACTGGCCTATTTACACAAGTTTATCCATCTGCAATTCTTTAATGGGATGCGGAGAAACATCATAGAAACACAGATTGACCAGCCTTACCACGACACTCCCACGGACAGGAAAATTAATTTACCCTGAAACCATTGATCACGCAACCATGTCGGGAATGCAAATGCTGCAATCATTTACACATTGGTAATGTGTAGTTTTATATTTTGTAGCACTGCAGTACCCATTTTGGTAGAGAACCACAAAAAGTTGCTTTGTGATTCTAATTCCCCCATTCAAAAATTGATAAAATGACAGTACATGCAAGAAATTGATAAACATAAAAATTGCATATTGGAATATGCAAGTATATTATTTGTGCCTTACCTGCTATGTAAATTTCATCTAGTTTTTCAGCAACTTTCTGTGGTAAACCAGCTTCTAATAAAGTCTGGAAGTGCTCAGAATGGGTAACTGCAGCAGCGATGTCCATTGGTTCTTCTGGACCATTTCCATTAATATGTTCTGTGGCCATGTCTCCAGAAATCTGTGTAAATGCAATGAGCCAAATTAATCCTGGGTAAAGGGCAAGCCTTGGGATGTGTTCACAAGAGTGCAAAGTTGAAGACTAAAAAAGTGGGAAAAAATGTATTTTACTATTGCGTTTTTGTTTTAGTAAGAACAAATCAATCAATAAACACAGGCGCCACTGTGTACAAAAACAAGTTAGGTTGCATGTCTGTTCCTACAGTTTGTAGACTTTCAACTATCCTGACAGAAACGTGTATATAGGAAGTTGACAGATGTGTGTACATTGTAAGCATGACAGACAATCCACATACAAAAATTCTTTAAAAAGACGGTTTTAGCTTCCGAGTCTGCCCATGTGGCAGTCCCCCCCACCCCACCGCACACACTCACACCACTCCCCATTCTGGTTGGCTCTGGGTTTAAAAGTTTGTGCAAATGGGGGCAAAGTTGTTAACGCCTGTATCATCACAGTCCTCTTGGTCACCGCTGGTGTAGACGCCTAGTCTCCAAATGACATGTTAACTCACCTTAAGCAGGGAGAAGGTGAGTTAACGTACACGTGTTCCATCACAGAGTGAGACCCACTTTCCAGTAGCTGACCGAAGAGCAAGTATGCACCCTTTAGCATTTACATTACTACTTCGGCCTCACATTCACGTAATGTTAGCTAACGTTACGTTTGGACAATATGGGCCAAGATACATTGCACGGTCTTAAAACCAATTTCATATCGTTAAGCACGTGCTTTCTCTGTAGGTAAAACACATTTGCAGGAACGCATCGTGCAAATCAGTCGTGGCTTTTGAATTTGAAACACCAAAAACAAACTAGGAATAAATTCTCAAACATGTGTATGGTAACCTCAGATTTGAAGTTATCAGGGAGTGTCTGGGTCGCACACGTTGAGGCTAGCTCAGCAAGCTATACTAGGCTAGTTAGCCTAAGGGCTAGCAAGTGGACTAGTTTGAACAGCTAATGTTGCAGCCTTAGAGTTTACGAAGAGCGTCGCCGGAACAATAACGTGACGCCCTATTAAACTTGATTGGTCAATGCATCTGCGTTAAACATTGTAAAACAGAAGCCAAACGCCTCGTCAGGTGGCACCATATAACCAAGCGGGAAAGCGTCTGCTTGATAGCAAGCTTTTATAAGCTAGCTTATGTTAGCACATGATGACAATGAGCATGTCAATTCAATGATCTGTCAAAATAGGCTAGTTTCAGCTAGCACGCTAATTCGAACGCAATTTCACTAAGGCCATTGTTACAACGACACTTGCCGATAAGGATGTATCCAATTGACAAGGGAATAGCTTTGTAAGTAGTAAGAATCAACGCGGCGGCCTAGCGAGGTTTGTCAACGTGCCGCCATGTAGGAAGAGTCCATTTTCAAAAAGCCGGTGTGGAGAAGTCGTTCCCAAGCTACACCAGTTTCCACATTGTTTGAAACAGCACCGCTCGATTGAGACTTTTAAGCAGTAAATTAACCAACAATGACGGGACCAAATAGTAGCATTCGCCCTACCTGCCGCTGGATCACCAACGTGTATGGTGCTGATTGTTTAGGAAGATAAATGTGATATTTAAAAGACAGAAAAAGTGTAAAACTCCCGGCACTGATCCGGCTTCAGTCATTCACTCTTGATGATGTAAAATGGCTGCCACGTTCACGCCTCGAGTTTTGTCTCGTCGAAGGGGTTTCCGGGGCAGCCCCGCACGGGCTCTCCTTGTAGGCTTTTTTAACAGAGAAGCAGCAGCAGGTCATTCAAAGCACCCACGATAACAACAAACGACCACTAACGAGTGAAATTTTAGGACAGCCGTCCTGTTGACGCAAAGGGTCAGTTTAAAGTGCTAATAATACAACGAAAAGCTATAGTACAGAAACAAGACATTGAATGCGAATGTGCAAGTAAACACTAATGGAATAAAGCGAAGAAGCCTAACAATGAAATAAATTAGCCTATTATTTGTTATACCACCGCCACCGCTTTTACTACTACCACTAATACAAAAGGGGATTTTAGACATGGTTAGAAGCATTTTTGATCGACATTTAATCCAACACCGGTCCTAATATATTTGAATGCAAAACAAAACGTGTGACAATGACAAAACAACTATTGGGTTTAATATTTCAGCAGAGTGCTTGACGGGAAGGGAGATCCCGCTTTCTACCACACTGTGTCACTCTCCTCATTGATTAAAATGCTCCTCTACTCCAGGAACAAAAGGATGGGTCGGAGTTCAGTGGCACCAAACTACAAAGACATTTATATCGGTTAGGTTAAATAGTATCGCCAACATTATGATAGGAAGGAAAGGTTGTGCTTGATAGAAGTTGTTGTGTTAAAATAAGGTAATCATGATTAGTCGCAGAGCAGCCCTCGTGTCAGGCCATTGACACGTTGTGAATACAGATAAGTTACAGCGACATAATTAACGTTTGGTATTTTCATCACAGCTAGTGAGAATTATAGATTATATTTTGGGGGAAAAAACGAAAACCGCAGCAAGAACTTTCTCCAACAATCCTTGCAGGGACATCTGTAATATTTTGAGGAATAACAAATAGAGCAACAGAATGATTCCCTGCAGCATGTTCCCAATCAGTAATAATGTTACAGAAAGTTATTCAACTTAAACAAACATAAGAAATTTAAATTGTTAATCAAATCATCCTGAAACTCAATGAGATTTCTCTTGTATATCTTATCTGCAGGCTGTTACGCAACGAAAGAAACTACAATTGTGGTTTTTATGGGGCTACAATCAGCTCATTGCTCACGTCTGTGGAGACTCCCCACAGAACAAACAAATCCCAGACATATTTTCAGGTCAAAACTGCAAAAAACACAGAACCTTTTGTCTTTAGCTTTAAAATAAGACGCAGCAGGTGCTAAGACTTTGAAAGACGGCGTCTGTAAATCCTCAGTGATTAACCAAAACTGAACCGCAAAGGAAAATACATCTAAAAAAGGTTGCCTTTGAAAAGTTGAATGATGATCCAGTTTCTGAAATCCTTTAATATTCTCAGAGGTATAATGAAAGAGCTCTGGGATATAATTTAGGTTAAAATAATAAGGTTTCAGTGGATAACAATGTCCCAACACAACATTTCACAGCTCTTGATACACATATATATGTTAAAATAAACTAATAATATTTCAATATATATTCAATATATATAATGGACGTCTCTGATGGTGTCTTTCTTTCTGTCAACAACGTGGGACAATCTGATGCAGAAAACCACTATTTTATTCTTCTTGAATGAGATAAATGGCCATAACTCAACCTACAGGCCTATCATAGATCTCTCATGCCACCGTGTGGAGACAGTCTCCCAAACAAAATGATCTGGCTTCCAAACAATTCATGAAAAACCTCTGCTCATCCCGTTCAGCCGTTTGTATTTCCTCTTGAGGACAATGATTTGAAGGATAAATGTTTTTTCCCACGCTGTCTATTTACTCAGATAAGATGAAAATCCCATGAAAATGGCACTTTATTCCAAGGAAAAAATTAATATTTTGGAATGAAAATGAATTGGACGGCGATTAGCACTGTCACCTCACTGCAAGAAGGTCCTGGGTTTGACTCCCAGCGCACTCTGACTGGTGTTTCACCGAGCGGTGCTGGGCAGGCTGCACAATTTATTCGACACCTAAGGGCTCCGATCAATATACCATCTACAGAGACACACAGGGAACGCAGCACGGCTCCTAGCTTCATAAACCAGGAGGCCATGAAGCAGGGCAAGGAGAGAATCCATGAGAAGGAAGTCACACATGTCCTCAAACTGATTTTTGTCTAATGTCTAATGTCTAATAATTGTATATTGAAAGGACATTTTGTTTCTTGTCAAAAAGCATATATGTGTCTACAAGATATTTGTTGTATCATAAGTTGTTACAAATTAAATGAATCACTCTATTATTATTATTATTATTATATTGATTATATTTGTAGCACTGCAGTACCAATTTTGGTAGGAATGTGATGCTATTCTATTATTATTATAATGAAATGTACAATGATACAAATGTGATAGAAGCCAAAAACAGCTTTAAACATTTGTTTTAAAACGCCACGTCTTAAACAAATTGTGACGTCTAAGGCGCCGGATTTATCACCAGAACAACCAAGGACACAGGACATGGATACTTAAGTAAACAGAAAATACAAATACATTCATTTTCATCCTTGACATTTAGATGTTGAAGGTGGACAGATGGAGAATTAACAACCATCAGATATCTTTCCATTTATTCATAACTTCTTCAATCCAAACAAGTTCTCCCTCAATTGAAAAGAATACACCTAAAATAAATGATTGTTGTTACCTTTTGTGGAGGCCTTAATTAGATTAACTTTTTTTAATTGAAGTTATTAATAAAGACTAATGCCAGGATTCCAATTTAAAACTCATCAGATAGCTGGGCACCAATATGTTCTACATATCAGTATCCAACATCAAACTACATGTGAGGCTTGTTTTGTCTGAACAAAAGACCCAAACACACCTGTATTCAATTTACCGTCTGTCCATATTCATGTTCATACAAAGGAGAATCTTCAAATTATCACATTTTAGAACCTGGAACCACATAATGTTTCATAGGTATTAATAAACATCTATTTTCAAATTGATCCATTATCATGATCTTAATTTTGACTATTGATTAATTGATTTATCAATGAGAAAATTGGGTGTATGAATGTTAAAACGGAAGGTATATATAAAATTGGAATACTGACAATATTGGAAATGATGCCATTTTGAACACTGAAGAGACAAATGGATCCAACGATTGATTGATGGAGTGAAGCAATTGATTTAAAAATTATATTTCAGCATCGCACTTCCACACTTTTTATAATAAAAACAATCTTAGGCCACTTACAGCCAACAAATGGTCTTCATGCATTAAACGATTGATTGACCTGATGTCCTTCCTTTGCTGTGACCTGGCAAATAATAACAACCTCCAGTCAACAAAACCCCAGGGATTAAATGCTTCATCCATAGTCAGGGTGGAAGGTTGATGGAAGTATGTTTTGACGTTCCACGATTTGTTCTTATCATTTTGTCCTTTAAGGGGATTATGAGAAAGGCAGCACAGTGGCCAGGGAGTCACTTAGATCGTTGATATGGTTGGTAGGTTTCATCTAATCCAGGAAGTGGCCGCAGCCTGGGGGACACGGTATAAAACGACATGGGAGGAGGGCAGAAGTCCTCAATAAAAAGCCGTCCCGCACAGATGCTCAACGGGCAAGAGACTCTCTTTCAACACGGTAATACTCTCTCTGTCTCTCACTCATGCTTTAATTCAAAAGACCACTGATTGACCATTTTCTTTTGTTTCTGTATCATTAGGTAACTGCTATAACAAAGATGGACTCTGTGAAACCAGCTGGACTATGTCTTCTTCTGTTGTCTTTTCTCGTCTACATAGCTGATTCTTACCCCAACCGTGACTTATCGAACAGTAAGATGTCCATTTAACGCAAGTAGCACTCTCTCTTGGAATGTAGTAGACAAATGCAATAACACTTCAGTAAATTAGTACCATTTAGTTCCAGTCGTTTGTCACAAAGTGTACAGATTGTGCTTTTAATAAGATCTCAAATGTCCCTTTTAAAACGAGCGGCCGATGATCGTGAGTCTTTCTGCAGTGGGCTGTGACGAGTGCACGCTGAAGAGGAACACTGTTTTCTCAAGGGATTCTCCGATCTACCAGTGCATGGGCTGCTGCTTCTCCAGAGCGTACCCGACACCTCTCCAGTCCATGAGGACAATGACGGTCCAAAAGAACATCACCTCGGAGGCAACTTGCTGCGTGGCAAAGAACAGCTACGAGGTACAAGTACAAGTACAGGCAGAGGGTTGGTGAGGCCAACATGGACTCACGCTGTGTCTTTGCTCTACGTTGTTCAGTAAGGTTGGAATGACTGTCAGCGGGAAAATATAAGCTTATGCTTAGGTATGAAATTAAATTTGATGAATTTTTAATCGAACTTTGAGTAGTAGCTGGACTCTGTTTTTTCTTTTTCCTACTGTAATCCTCCAATCCCCCGATACACACTAACATTCTGTGATTTGCCACAGAATTACTACTTTTAGTTTGGATTAATTAGGCCCATCTTTTTGTACATACTGGACAGATACCTGTCCAATGTAATTACAATTCATATTTAATGATAGCACGTATACTTAATGCACTATAATACACTTTAATTTAAGTAGGAGTTTAAATGCATTAACTTTACATTTATTACATTCATAGGATCTGAGAAGATGTTTGGACAAGCATTTGGATCATCCACAAATACCGTAGATTGTCTTAATGTTAATGTTATCTTGTGTCTTACTGTCTTTCAGACACTGGTGGCCAACATAGTGGTGAGAAACCACACTGAGTGCCACTGCAGCACCTGCTATTTCCACAAGATATGAAGACGGGAACTCAAGAGCTCTCTGCACTGCTTAGCTTGGCAATAAATTGTGTCTCTTTTAATTTGCACGAGCTCTTTTCTGTTTTAAATCGCAGTTCACATGTTGCCAGATAATATTTTTGTAGCAAGTGTGTGGTTGTGTAATTAGCCTATATTTGCATTGTTATGTGTACATGCTTATTTGTAGATTAAAAAGCACTTCAAATGGGCAACCCAGAGGTTTTTCATGAATCTGTCTTACAAGGAAATGTGCTGCACATCGCTAAGTTACTTTGGGAAACTATGTTGGCTATTGCAATTAAATAGCACAATAACACAAATAATTCAATAACACAAATAACAGTCTGACGGGGAAATTTGGCTTGACAACAGAATTGTGCCATGACTAATTTGATTCATCTATTGTAAGTGGAAGCCAAAATACATATCAGGTAACTGATCAGAACTGAAAATTAAGCCAACACCATAAAGAAGTAATTGAAAATCACCCAAAAAGAAAACGTTTAGTGATTGTAACCGCTACTATTCCATGACAACTGAGCAAATGTCCTCTTCTGGAGGTTGTGCGGTAAGAAAAGAAAAGAAAATTCAGAATTCAAATCATTGTTGGGGGGTAACACAAAAAAATAAACCATAGGACCTTACAATAACTGGGGGTAATTCAGCATCACTCTTTAAAAATGCGTTTGAATTCTTCCAAATAATTTATATACATAAATCTTAAGCCTTTAAATGCAACTTATTGAGCAACGTGCCCACACAATGTCCTATGGTCATAATATAGGCTGGGTGATGAACCAGGAGCCTGAACAAGTCATCGGGATGTGGTTGAGGGTGACCTTTAAATGTACCCCTTAATGTACCCCTTAATGTACCCCATAATGTACCCCTGTTCAAAGACAAGAACGTCGTGGCTGGGACATATATTGGGGGGCTGAATAAATACCTTTGTGAGAATGTAACAGATTGTGCTCGACGTCGGGGAGGCTTGTTTGTCACATGCAGGATGCTGTCCTCCTTGGAGGTCACAGCTGACCTGCAGTATATTTGTACTGATGGTAACAGCCTCGAGTCAAGGGGGGAGGAGGGCTCGAATCCAGCGGTCAATAATTCTTAGCCTTGCTGTTGAGAAAACATTTCACGTCCAGTCCGTGTGCAGAGTGCGACCACCGTAAAGCCACCGGATGCTTTGTTGACATCGGGGGAGAGGAGGTGTGGGGGTTACGGTGTATGTGGAGCACACAGTGTGCTCTCCCTTCCCCCCATTCTGCGTGCGCGTGCGTGTGCGAGTCCGGGCAGCGTAACATCTGTGCGTACGCGGTCGTGATTGTTGTGAAGATGGCGGAGGGGGAGACAGAGAAGGAATATGACACACGGAAAGCTCTGCAGGAGCTCCGAGAGCGGTTCCAGGGTCTGACCGCCGCGCTGAAGGAGGGCTCGCGCTCCCCGCTGGAGGCCTCGCTGCGTTTCTGCCAGGAGTTTTGCCAGGTTAGCGCCGCTCTCCCCGCTGCTCATCCCGGGCAGCCCTGCAGCCCCTCTGGCTTCCTGGCCGAGGATGCGCGTATACGTTTTATGCTACAACAATGTAGCTAAGCGGCTAGCTGCCCGGCTAGCTTTTTTTCCTTCTTCTCCCCCCTTTTGGCGTTTCGAGATAGGGTGGGAGGTGAAATAAAACACCGCTTGCGTGATTTTCTTAAGCCGTTCTTTTCTTGTCTTTGGCATAAACGTATTTGCAACGGTCTCGCGCTCCGTGCGGCGACGAGTCGCGCCGATGTGTGCGCGCCGTGCATTACTCGCATTTTCCAGGCCAGATAGCTAATGGCAGATGGATGTTGCTAGCTGGTATGCAGGGTCCCCCTGTCCTGTGCAGTGCTCATGCTGTGCAAAAAAAAAAAAAATGGTTAGCTACGTTAGCGAGATTTTCCAGGGCGATTGCATTGAAATGCACCGAAACTAACCCCTGTGTTCCGCGTAGAAAATATCATTCAAACTTTATAACGCCGCATCTCTTTGCTGGCTTAGGTTTCCGCTCGGTGTAGAAGAGGGGTACTTTGGTAAAACTGTTTTTATTGTACGGATGGATTAATGATTTTTTTTCCCCCAAGGTGCTAGCCCAGGCCTTTTTGCACTAATTAATCCAGCTAAGCACGTTAGCGGGATGTTTATTACAAGCATATAGCCGGTATCAGCGAAAAGATGTTGGATTGATGTCAACGTTATAGCAGCCGATCCGGCCGCAGCCGACTAAGACAGTGTTCCTAAAAAGAGAAAGTGAGGCAGTGGTCACTGACTCCATTACACATCCTCCTCATTAATTTGCCCTGGCCACGACAAAAAAATATCATGCGAGGTCTCCGTTTAGCTGCAGCAAGGCTTGCTCTCATTGCACCAAATTAGTTTGGCTTATTGGCTTGTTTCTTTATCGCATTCACCGGCAACTTAAATGTTTATTTCCTACATTCTGTTTTTTGTGTCGTGATGGACACATGTGTCTGGTAAAAGTATGGCTGCAGGGACGATGGAGGCATTAATGGATGTCCATGTGTATACATGTGTGTGTGGAAGAAATGGAGGGAGTTTTCGTGAGGCGTTATTTGAGTTGAGTCAGAAGGAGAAACAAAGGGGAGGATATAAAAGTTTGGCAAGCGATGCATAACTTTGGTGCTTTGTTGTCTTAGGTGTCAGCATCTTGCCTCTATTATGTAATCGGTATATAATAACATCTTTTTTTGGGCTTCATACTTTGTGAGGGTAGGACCGGTTTTCCCTCATCTGAAAGTTAGTTGTGGCTTTTTTTAAATGCAAAAGCATAAACTTAAAAGTGGACTTTTTACATTTAATCACAATTGGCATAACATTGTTGTATTTAGTATTACTAAGGATAGATGATTCCTATATGTAATCACAAGTAGAGAAAGTATAGAGACATTTACAAAAACAAGAAAAAGAAATCCCAAACCCCAAGTATAATTTTTGTAAATGTAAATGTAAATGTTTTTTCTGCCTTTTTAATGATTCGTTATTTGATAAATGTCAATACTGAATGGTGAATCAATCAATTGTGAATGCATTTTCTTCTGCTGGGCAAAATGTAGCATCTCTAAAATAGTTTCCTTTAGTTTCAGCCGCAATTACATTTTCTCAAATTAATATAAATAGTGGTGTGAATAGTATCAAAAAAGTATCAACTCTTCTATTTGAAAAGCTAGAAACGGAATTCTCTGCAGGATACAAGTACTAACTGTGTGTTAGTACTTGTAACATCTTACATCCCTAACATCTTAGGGATATAAATACATATAGTTTGATATTACAAACATTATTTCATTATCCAGGTAGTTGTTTTGCCCTGCTCTGAAGTACTTGGATGAGTAATAAAAACAACCACTTCACTATCAGTGTTTTTATTGTAATACAATTATTTTTCTGTTCACCAGGTCCTTGTGGAAAATGCTGGTCGTTGGAAAACTGATGAGGATCCACTGCCTTTACTGGAGGTCTACACAGTGGCCATCCTCAGCTTCGCTAAGGCCGCTTCCTGTCTCTCCTCCGAATGTGAAAACGTCCCACTCCTACTTGAAAAGTTAGCACTGTGAGTAGGAACTCTGACATGGGTGTCACAGAAAATATACAATTTCCCCGTAATCCTGTATTTCTGTTATCCTAACAGCATCTTCCTCATGAACATGATATGTGTTAATGACACACTATGCTGAAGTTGCATGTATGGAAAATGGTCTCTATCATGTCTCTCCTGTACTAGTGTTAAGTAGAGGTGGTTACTGGATTTGGATAGGCACATGACCAACATCTGCCCTGTGGTTCCACTGGGGCAGTTTCGTCTTTGGCTCGCTCCACCATTGGGAACACAAAGACAAACCGAGATCCTACACAAAAGACGCCCAATATTTGACAACAAGAAGAAAAAGAAAAAATACCAAATACATTTAGATATGAAACGTTCTGAAATATTATTCATACAATATACAGGAACTAAACCAGTTTTACCACAATGTCCACAAGTCTGTATTTGGAGTAGAAATGTAGGCTAGCTCTAGCTTTGACATATTTGGGATGAGCCACAGACTATACTTTGCACATGAAGATCCCGTAGACACCAAGACCGAGGCAACAGATAATAATGCCACAGTTGTTATTGTTCACTATTACTAATCGGTCCACTCAGCTGTTGTCGTTACAACCATATGAAACAACAAGGACTTAATGACACCTGTATCGATCCATTCAACGAAAGTGTCTCAATATGGTTGATTTACTCCCTATAATTTCATGTTTGCCATCTTTTTTATATTTTCAAAATGCCACACTCTTGCAGCCTGACAATTTGTCAATAGTTATTCTTGTACGTCGCCCCTTAATTTGTGGCCTGTGCACAGCCTTGACCTAAATGTGGCTTTACCAAATAACTGTGTTGGATTTGCAGGAGCTGTGCAGAGTTGGTGCTCTTAATGCCCCAGCATGTCCCTGGTGCCTTATGGGAGGAGTTTCAGTCCTCCATTAAGGTCAGTATTCCAAGGGCCCTTTTTGCTGAGGCTGATCTTTGCAGTGATAAGCAATGGAAGTTATTTTATGTTATTAGAAGGCATTTAGTCTAGCTCATCATCTTGAAAAGTAAAATAAATATGAGCTGAATATTTTTGATCTGTGGGATTGTCTCAACGCAAACTGCATCTCATGAAATGTTCCGTTAACAGCTGCTTTTAAAGATATCTAAACGTTTGAATGGGGAACACATTCACTCGAGCTACTTTGTCTTAACAGTTGTTTAAGACAGTAGCCTTCCGGACTGAAGTTTTAACAATTAGGCTAATATCTCTTTGTTTATCTTCTGTTGCAGTTGGCACACTGCCTCTTGCAAGAAAGTGGGAGCACACAGCTTTGTCTGCTATCAATTCTGGCTCAACAGGATGGCGTCTGGTCTAACAACACACTGAGCAGCATCCTAGCCAATAAAATCCCTCAAACTGAACAAGGTGAGTTCTGATTGGGTCTGAGGAAGCACCGGGCTGACAGCTGCAGTTAAATGATTGCTGTATTCTTCTTATGTGTAGTTTTTAATATGTCTCTGTCTCTCCTTACCCTTTGCTTCATAGTTCACGAGTATCTTGAATTTGAAGGTGCTACACTCCTGAACATGAGAATAAAGCATCTAATCAAAGTGGAGAGTATTGATAAAGCTGCTGTACTGGCAAAAATGTGCTCAGAGTATCCGGGATATGAAGGAAAAGGAAACTTCAAGCAAACCTACTTGCTTTGCATCTGCATGACAAAAAGTCAGGAGCAGCTAATGGAAGAGGTGAAAAAGGACACACAGCAACAAAGTTACTTTTTTAAATGCCAAATGTAATGAGTTTGTGTGTACAAGTGTTCAAAATTGTGATACGCGATTTAATATCTTAAACGTATGAACCAATCTGCACATAAAAAATGTCTTGATTTATTGTGATCAGATCAGTGTTCTCCGGTGTGGGTCATCTATATCCTTATTCCTAACAGATTGCATCGATAGACTGTAAAGATGCTCTTGAAATGATCTGCAACTTGGAGTCAGAGGGAGATGAGAAAGGAGCTCTCTGCTTATGTTCTGCCTTCCTCAAGCGACAGCTACTTCAAGGAGATGTTTATTGTGCCTGGTAAGTCTTCCTGTTTGTTTAAAAGTCTTGGAGCACTTACACAATTACTCCTATGAATATAGGCCACGGAGAAAATATGTAACGCATTTGACTTTTGTCAAAACTGAAGCTGTCAAAACCATATGTGCAAGATGCCCTCACTGTTGAGCCTATCAAAGAGGTAAACTTAGTCTTTGAAGGTTCATGTCCCTTAATGGCTTATTACTCAAGGAACAATAGGTGAATGAATGACTCACAACTACAACTGTTTAAGTTAAAACCACGCAGCATACTTTTAGATTGCAGTCATCTGTAATCGGAATTTACCTAATTTTTTATTTCAATAAGAAATAATCATGAATAGTTTGTTGTTTCTAACATTTGTGTTTGTGGTGTTTTGAAGGGAACTCACACTGTTCTGGAGTAAGCTACTAATGCGTTTAGAGTCGTCATCTGATGCGTTCCTGGGACACAGCAAAGCGATGGCTCTTCTCTGTAGAAGTGTCTGTCATATTCTGTTCCTAATCAAAGTAATCCAAAACGAGGTAAGTGAAACCATCAGAACCGTCACACATAATCATTCACACCAACCATGACATATGGTAATGCATCTTTTAAATGAGCCTCAAAATCAAACCTTTGGCATAAATGTTTTTCCCCCCCCTCACAGGTTGGAGAGGTTGGTCTTCCAGTGTGCGTGGAAATGTGCATCCAAGCTCTGAAAATGACATCCAGTGACCACAAAGATAGCAAGTCCACCATGTGCAAGACTATTTCCTGCCTCTTGCCGACCGACCTAGAGGTTAAGCGTGCATGCCAGTTGACAGAGTTTCTCCTCCAGCCCACCGTTGACTCGTACTATGCTGTGGAGTCACTGTACAACGAACCCGACCAGAAGCCCGAGGAGGACGAGAGTCTACCAGTGCCCAATTCTTTACGTTGCGAGTTACTGCTGGCCTTCAAGACACAGTGGCCTTTTGATCCGGAATTCTGGGACTGGAAAACACTGAAACGCAACTGCTTGGCACTGATGGGAGAGGAGGCAGCTATTGTGTCATCTATTGACACACTCAACGACACGGATGAACAGGAGGTGGAAAGTGCACTTGGCAAACTCCCTGAGTACAGAGACTTGGAGGACTTTCTGCTCACCACCACAAACGAACTCAATGAAATCACGGACGAAAGAGAAAAGAACAGAGAAGCTAAAAAACTCCGGGAGCAGGGTTTCGTGTCTGCCCGGTTCAGAAATTGGCGAGCATACATGCAGTATTGTGTTTTGTGTGACAAGGAGTTCTTGGGTCACAGAATAGTTCGCCATGCGCAGAAGCACTTCAAAGACGGAGTGTATCTTTGTCCAATATGTGCGGACAGTTTTGAAACTAGGGAGATTTTAGAGCCACATGTAGCATCACATGTAAAGCAATCTTGCAAAGAGAGACTAGCTGCAATGAAAGCTGCTAGGAAGGTAACCAAACCACCTCAGTCCCCTAAAAGTCCATCAAAAATGACAAAGGTCGCTGCCAAGATGAGCATTAGTCCTGTTAAAATCGAATCTCACACTGGCAACCAATTGGCGTCTCCTGTTAAGATAGAACAAACCACATCTGACACAAATATAAGTCAAGACTGTTTCTGTCCCGTCAGAAATTGTTCCAAGGCTTTCAAGTTTTTCCGCAACCTCATGGCTCACGTCAGATCTCACAAGGACGACGAAGAGGCCACAAGGTTTTTAGAAATACAAAAACAGAAAGTTGTGTGTCAGTATTGCAGACGGCAATTTGTAAATGTCAGACATCTTAATGACCATTTGCAGATGCACTGTGGCAGCAAGCCATACATCTGCATACAGTTGGATTGCAAGGCCAACTTTAACTCCAATTCCGAGCTTCTAATGCATAGAAAAACCCATTCGGAATTCAAGGCCCAGTGCATGTTCCCAAACTGCGGCCAAGTTTTCGGTGAGGCCTACTTGCTGTACGATCACGAGGCTCAGCATTACCTTACTTACACCTGCCAAACAGAAAACTGTGGCAAAATATTCTACTCACAGTCTCAATTCTTGTCTCACCAAGAGAATCATAATACAGACGATGCAGGTAACAGTTTGTCTTTCACACATCAAAACCCTCCCAGCGCTTCAAAAGTAGAACCACCGGCAGAGAGCGCCCCTTTCCCAAGCGATGAAAACACCTGTTCTGCAGTTGTGTGCATTGAAGGGATTAATACAGGCGTATACACAATGGAGGCATCCAATTCAAACTCCTCACCATGTCAATTACCTGACCTTGCTACAGAACCTATTCCTGTGAGAGTAAAACACTCAATTGAAAGCATGCTGAATTGTGCGGCTGGAGCTGAACTCGTAGAACCAGAGAAATGCTACACTCCGCTAACAAACCCGACTCCAGCAACGTCTGACGTGAAATCCACACCAGAGGCCCCGCATGCGCAACAAAAGGTGGCCGGGCATGCTGGGATCCTTCCAGTAAATCCTGTACAGAGTGCAACAGACCCTGGAGTGAGTCAACAGGTAGAGGGGCTTATTCATTTACCAGGCAATCAACTCCCAAAAGTGATTCCACAAATAATTTCTCAAAGTCAAATCAAAACAGAAATTCCTTGTTCACTGCAAGGATATCCTTCCAGCATCCCAACTGCAACTGTTAGCAATGAGGAGAACCTGCATTGCTGCCCATTTAATGACTGCACAAGGGCATACAGCACAAACAAAAGTCTCTCCAGGCACGTGAAAAAGCAACACCCTGATATATTTGAAGATTGGAAATTGGCAAAGAAATACAACAAAGTGGCCAAAATTACAGCAAAAAAGGCCCCAAGTGGGCCCACCTCACCTACTCCGCCTCAGAACCAGGGGAACAGGCCACCAAATCAACCAGGAATACTATGCAACAAACCTGGAATGCAGCAAATGGATTACTCAACAGGATCTTCAACCTCACCTGCCCAGTGTTATCCTGGATCAATGGAGCCTGTGCCCATCACTCCAATGGTGAACCCCACGCTGTACCCATCATGGGGAAACCAAAATGCTCCAAGCGAAATGGTGCACTCAGACATGTCACAGCCATGGTCTTCACCTCTGATCAATAACTGCTATCCCGATGCCTTCAACTCGAACGAGTACCCCACACGGGGCTACCCTCAATGGCAGGCGGACACGTACCAAACCCCGGCATCTCTCCCCTCTGATAGAGACCACTCAGTGGCAGCCATGCATGGGCCCTCGATGTCACACGCTCCGTCTGTTTCAAGTTTGATGTCTCAGTATGTGTCCAGTTCTCTGATGCTCGACAATGGAGGGCAAATACATAACGGAGGGAATCAGTACGGGCTAATGCATCCAGAGGGCAGTGGAGACAGCGATGACGTTGGGCATAGCAGTGGAAGTATGACTAGCCAGTTAGATAATGGAAACAGTATCTCAACATTTGATAGCCTCCCTGAAGGAAGTTACAACACTCCGTATGCCCAGAGTGAAAACTCTTGTCTTACTCAAGACTCGTCTATTGATATCCCCATTAAATCGCTGAGCCCTGAGGTTCAAGTTGCATTAAAAGCTACACAGGAAATAATCAAAACAGAGAACGTGTCCACTCCTTGTTTTGATCAAATGGATAACTCTGTGGACGGTATGCTGAGTCCAAACAGTGTCATTCACACAGATTTCCCTTACGAAGAGGACTGTCCCAGTGCGGACTGTGAGGCCACGCCCACCGATGAGAAGGCCGCTGATCCCGACATTCAGAAAGGAAAGCGCGGCCGGTTGAGCAAGAGAACCAAATGGCCAGCTATCATTAAGGACGGCAAAGTCATATGCAGGCGATGCTTCAGAGAGTTCACAAGTACCAAGTCCCTCGGAGGTCACTTATCCAAACGCTCACAGTGCAGACCGGTAGATGAAATTGACCTAACTGCGGACCTGCCGACTTCTTTTCTTGATTTTCTCAATGACCCCACTGTCCCAGATACCAACGCAGCAGTATTCAACGCGTCAAATGGGGATTTCTCACAAGAGTCTTGTAGCCTCACCACTTTGACTTCACCCATGGTGTTGAAACAGGAGCCCCAAAATACAAATATAATGGACTTCTCAAACGCAGCATGTGGTTCCCCTGAAAACCAGCAACAAAAGGCCGGAGAGTCTGCTCAGGAGGACCACTTGATGGAAATTTCACATGCCTTTCAAAGGCTAGATTTGATTGAGGCTGCACAGGTGAAGATGCGGAGTGCTCTATTGCTGGAGCAAGATGTCAGTCATAAAGCCCATGACATTGAAAAAAGTAAGGTAGTGAGTAAAAATGAAGACAAACCCTCTGAAAAGTTCCCCAAACCCTTTAAATGTGACCAAGATGACTGCGAGTACTCATTCATGACCAAGGAGGCGTTATTCAAACACTTGAGTAAAATGCATGATTACTCTACTGTAATGATAGAAGAGCTGAAAAAGACGCCGTCCAAACTGTCTCCATATCCTTGCCAGATTTGCCCCAAAACGTTCACGAGAACGACAGGTTTGAGAATTCACTACGAGAAAGTACACCGATTGTCAAAGGCAGACATCCAGAGGCTAAAGATCAGTGCTCGAAACAGGCGTGCATTTAGACTGAACAAAGACGACGTGGTTATTAGCCGTGTCACCACTGACGCCAACTCCGGTCACATAGCTCAGTCTGCAGAAATGTTACCCGCCATCAAACAAGAACCACTTGACATTGCAATCGCACCTCAAGCAGACAATGAGAACAACCCACAAGTCCCTCAAATCCCTTCACCCAGACACGCGGTTAAAGATGGCTTCATGCCCGATGTATCAATTGTTGCACACCTACCACCACCTGAAAACTATATGACTGAGCCTTTGTTCTGTGAGGTGGAACCGTCAGTTCACGAAAAAGCCCCCGAGCAACCTGAAGGTGCTGATGTGAACACGAGTCCAAATGTGAAGCAGAGATCCAGCGTACAAGAGCAACTCAGTCCGGTTGGCAAAACAAAGAAACAGCACGAACGATCGGATGCATCTTTTAGCAGAGTCAAGGAGCCGATGTGCAGCCCTTCTTCCGCATCGTCTTCATCCTCCCCGGAGAAACCCGGCAGCTCCAAAAATGAGCCGCAGAGGAAAGAAAAGGCGCAGAAAAGGTTGAGCCTCAAAATGTGCGAAACCGACAACGCCTACAGTCCGTATAGACCGTACCGCTGTGTACACGAAGGATGCACGGCTGCATTCACCATCCAGCAAAATCTGATTCTGCATTACAGAGCCATGCATCAGTCATCCCTGCCCATGTCTGGCTCAGGCCAGCCTGAAGAAGACGCCGAAAGGTCCAGTGTGGAGAACGGACGGGAGAGCCCTCACAGCTTGGACGCAGAAGACGAAGTCAGGTGTCAGGTGAAGAACTGTTCGAGGGTGTTCATGGGAGTCACGAGGTTGGTGCAGCATTACCTCCTGCTGCACAAGTTCAGTCGTGACAAAGCCACCGCCATGATGGCCAGCATGACCATCGGGACTTTCAACTGTGACCGGCCGGAATGCGCTCTTCCCTTCAACTCCGTGGAGAAGTATATTGAGCACATTAAGAATTACCACAAGGAGATCGCCATCTCCGAGAGCGGCTCGGTTGATCAAACTTTCCGGTGCGAGTACGAGGAATGCGACCGCGTCTACACTACCAAGTCGAACCTCCTGCGTCACCTAATTAAAAAGCATGATTATGTTTATGATCCCAAAGCAAGTGACGGGAGACGGACTAAATCAATGGGCCTATTCCCAGGGGCTAATGGGAAAGAGAACGTTGAAAACAAATTCAAGGTGAAGAAGAAAAACACTAAAAAGAAAGACGGGAAGTCCATTGAACACTGGACTAGTTTTGGAAAGCCGACGCTAAAATCCCACGATGAGGCCTCAGCCATGTGCACCAAGAAGTCTGCACTGCAGTACCCATGCATGATCATAGGCTGCGACACAGTGGAGCGGGCTGAGAGAAGTATATTTAAGCATTACACAACTCACGGCCTCACAGAGCGTTACATTGAGGATCACCGGAGCCAGTTCATTTTCTGCAAAAAGTACTCGCGCTCCAGATTCAAAGACTCAAGCAAATCCGACGGCGCATTAAGCTCTTCTTCCGAGGAGACGGAGCCGGACGACGGCGAGCAGCACGGTGACCAGACATCGGATGAGCAGGAGGATCGAACGGGCCACGACGACGGCAAGCTCTCCAATGACGACAGCATAGAATCGCAACCTTCCCCCGGGGCCGAAGGAGGGACTAAAAGAGGGCGTCCCAGGAAGCCTCCTCACCCCACACCCGCTTGTCCTGAGAGGATGCAGACCCTTAGGACTCGTTCGACTGTTAACAGTTCAAGAGAGAACTCAAATCCTGGTACCCCTACGGCCCAAGAGCAACGCGACGACGGGGTGACATCGGGGTCTTTCAAGCCTTTAGGACTCGAGGACTCTTTCCTTAAGTTCTTGGAAACCTCAGAGTCAACCCATTCTACCAAACGCAAACTAAATGACAAATCTGGTGCTGAACTGCCGTCCAAAAGGCAACAAACTCACAAACAGAAATCTGCGATGAAGAGTAAAACGGGGGGGTGCGGAAATCTAGTAGACTTCAGAAATCCCCTCAATCTCAAATCAGTGAGCAATGTGAAGATTGTGGTCGATAAAACATTTTCAGAAGGTGCTGATCTTTTGCTAAAACAGCTTCAAGACATGAAGCCCATGGTCATGATAAAAAAATGGCTGTATAGCGGATCCTAGCGATGTGTTGTTTTCAACCCGATCTCACTCAGGATTTGAGAGGTTATGCTGCAGAATGGTTTCTTAATGCATCAGAGTTCCAACTGGTAAAAGTAATGGTCGCAGTTAATGATAAAATGGCCTATTTTGTACTTAATGAAATAACGTCTTGGATGATTTTAAGTATGTATGTTAGTTATAATAACCAGGTAATCTATAGGGCATAGATTTTAGAAACATGTTTGTATTTATGCTTAGTACTGAAGATGTTCTTTTTTTCTTTTGCTAAATGGAGACTTTTAAAGAAAAACAATGTTTTTATATATCCCTATGGGATTTCAAATTATGTTTGTATTTATTTCATCCTTTTCAACACTAGTAGACCTATCTGTAATATTTACATGTCTTCCACAAAGTGTTTAATAAAATGTTACTGTTTCTTTTTATAAAATAATGCCTGCAGACCTTTTTGTGTTGCAGTGTATATATATACATATACATATATATATATACACACACACACACAGATATTCTTCCTGGACTTAATGCACATTTTTTCATATATGGAAAGTAGAGCGATAATTATCCACATGTCATAACCAGCTTGTTTGTTGTTGAATTTTAGACAAAAAAGCCAGAGGAAAATCCTTTAAAAAAATATTGTTGTCTAATGATACTCTGAACACAAATAACACATTTACTGGACTTTGCAAATTTGTATTTGCATAAAAATAAATGCCTCTTTTGTTCCATTTCTGGGGGTTTTTGTCATCTGCATAGGAAGCACCAGGAATTAATACGATGGAATTATTGTGACACGGCGACAGCCTTTTCTATTCAAAACACTAATTAGGAAAAGGAAGAACATTATTTTCTACATAGAGACTAAAAGTTGTCTGACATGGTGTAAGTAAAAGAGATATAGACACCAAATATTACACACGCATAATGTTAACCAAAGACAGTTAATACCAAAAAAGAAAATGAAAGCCTGGTACAGGTCCCTGTTTTAATGAAATAAGGTTATTTAATCAATCTCATAACACTTTTAAAACCTAATAAATGAAATGTTTACAATGCAAAACTATTACTTACTACTAGTAATGTCAGGGGGCATCGTTTTTCAGATTTGTACCGGCCGACCTGCAGGCACAGAGGCCTCAGCAGGGGAACTAGGGATGCTGTTAAGGGTTGGGGGGGTGTTCAAAAGCAGCAATGTTTAAAAATTAAAAAAGGCCACGTTTAAAACTGGGTTAGGAAAAACGTAAGTAAACCGACATAATGCTATAATCTTTAAGGTTACATTACGCATTCCAATGTATTCGTGACTTTTTTCGATCCATTCGAAACACGTAAAAAGTTCACCGAGCTCGGCTGTGAACACAAGCCGGTGACCCTTTATTTCCTGAACACACCCCCTTCCGTATACGTCACTACGGCGGGAAGCAGTGGCTAGTTTATTGAATACGGCAAAAGCAGAAGTAGAAAAACACGTTTTATCGGGATCGCTATCCTGAAAATAAACCCGCCGTCACATGTAGTTGATGCCAAGATGTCTACTTCATCTGTGTCCAAGGTAACGTGACGCCGCACGCGACGAGCACAACGCGAAATCAGCATGACGCGTATACTTTGTTTTGAGTTCATGCTTTAACTTTTTTTTACTCGCGTTTCCATTTCAGGGGTGCTTTGTTTTCAAGCCGAGTGCTAAGAAGAAGCAGAAGAAGGTGACCCCGCTCAGTCTGGGTGCGCTGTGCTAATGTTTCAAGTATCCTCACTTTCTGGTGCCTTCACGTTGCACTCACGGTTTTTTTTTTTTTGTGCCTCTCTTTGTTTTTTTCCATCTCTCCAGAGGACCATTTCCTCCATGCCTGCGAAGGCGACGATAACCGCGAATTACGATTCCAACTCTGTCACGATCTGTGGGAAAAAATTAAAACGAACACCGAGGTGAGACCAGACATGTTGGTCAGAAGTTAATGTTGTGCAGCAACGGATGAATCCACTCGGAAGATGTCTTCTCTCAAAAATGAAGCTGTCATTTGTAAACGCTGACCCGCAATGTGGTTCACAGCAGCCACCTTGGTCAAGTCACTGCAGAGTAAACCGAGGCGGAACTATTGACATTTTAATTATGACCACGACAGACTATGGAAACGGGTCATCATTCATTTGATCAATTCCACCTGTGTCCATCCTGTTGTGACCTGCCTTTTTCTGTCCTGCTGTACGCCAGGCTCTACAGGATGAACTCAACAGGAACATCCTGGACAGCTTGCTGGACTTCACGAGGAAG
Organism: Apeltes quadracus; assembly: GCA_021346845.1. Classification (NCBI taxonomy): domain Eukaryota; kingdom Metazoa; phylum Chordata; class Actinopteri; order Perciformes; family Gasterosteidae; genus Apeltes; species Apeltes quadracus. The sequence continues at coordinate 6,997,449 of CM037931.1, forward strand.
TGCTCTTCCACCCGGCGACACAGCGACTGGGCGTCCCACATGAGGGCCAGCGAGATTCCCTCAGCGGCTCTTGTGCTCGGTTTGTCGATTTTAAGAGGCAGATTTACTTTTTTGTGTTTTGATTTATCCTAGCGGCCAATGTAAGAATAGAATGGAAACCTATTACTCGCATTGCATTAAGTCCGGCCTTTTCCCCGCGCTGTCCTCCGTAGGTGTGAATGTCCCGGACCATGACATGACCTTCAAGAGTCTGTCCGACCTGCTTCGGCAGTCCGTCACCCCTCACGTGGCCTCTGTGCAGGCCAAAGAGTGCGGAGGTACGGCTCTTTTCGAAGAAATTATTTAAATGGTAGCCGCCTGACAGCAGCCCATTCTGTCATGTACCTTCAATACGGTTTCAGCTGTCGGCTTCTAATTCTTGATTGCTTCATTGTTTCAGCGTTGAAGCATTTGATGAAGAGGGTGCTGGAGAGGTTGATGGACACGGTTGTGGAGGATGATGATGATGATGATGATGATGATGTGGAGGCTGAGCAGGCCAGTGCTCCGCTCAACAAGACCGTGCACTGCTCGCTCGGTACACTCTGTGAGTGGTACAATGCAAAAACAAAGGTGGGACAACAAAGCCACACTTGTGTTAACTTTTGTAATTTTGTGCATAAGAATAGTTTGATAACCTAAAAGCGCGTTTGTATTACAGAAGTCCAACATTGGCACTCCTGGGAAAAAGCGTAGTTCTCCTGTCAGAGATGATTCACAGCCGCCGCCGGTTGTGATTATCTTCAAAGATCTGGAGGCTTTCAACCCCAAAGTTCTTCAGGATTTCATTCTCATCTGCAGGTAACTAGAAACGTTGAGCTGAACAACTTGAGTGTTTTTACAATTTAAGCTCCTTTTTATTAAGAATTGCTATAAATCACCTTATTGGGAATGTTGTGTCTGTTTATGGTTTTGATTCTGCTCTGTATCTTAAAGTGTTAAAAACATTAACTTCATAAACCTCGTTCCACAGCCGGTACATCCAGCGTCTTCCGTTGATGTTCATCTTTGGTATCGCCACGTCACCCAGCACCATCCAACGCATGCTGCCCCACTCTGTGTCCTCCCTGCTGTGCATCGAGCTCTTCCAGTCCCTCTCCTGTACGCAGCACCTGGCCACAGTCATTGACACGGTAGTTTTCTCACTGTCTCGTCACATTTGTTTAATAATGTATTACATCATTAAAATCAATCTGCCATCAGATTAAAGTGGTCTCCCTGCATTTTTATTTTTTAAAATTCTGACATGTTTGAAAAATGTGTAATCCGGTCAAAGAAACCAGTCAAACTGTTTTATATTGATGTATTTATTTTTTGATCATTTTATAACAAACTTTGCTTCTGCAGAGACATTACTTTTATTTCATTGTGAAGCACACAAGCTACATCCTTTCTGCTGTAATACAATCTGACTAATTCCATTGCATTTTCCTGTGTTTCCAGTTGATCTTGACACCTCAGTTCCCCTTTAAGCTCAACGGTAAAGTGATGCAGGTGCTGATCAGCATCTTCCTCTACCATGATTTTTCAGTGAGAAACTTCATCAAGGGCATTCAGGTACAGAGGAGGTTCTATACACGTCATCCAATGTGTCTTATTGGCGTACTGGTTGTCTTTCTGTGTAGCTCTGATTCCGATACGCACTGGACGTGCACTAAATTGACTTTCTGCTCCATCTCGGTGCAGCTGGCCCTTCTGGAGCACTTTCTCTCTCAGCCTCTCAGTGTGCTGTGCTTCAAAAAGAAGGCTGCTCTGATGAATGTGATGCAGCTTGGTCAACCAGACTTGGAGAGGATCAGGCAGCTGCAATCGTTTAAAAGGTGTGTGTGTGTGTGTGTGTGTTTGTAGCTTGTTGAATGTTTTACATTTGCAAAAAGTTAATGAAACCAAAGTGTAACCTGTGTCTTTCCCCAGGTATGTAGAGAAGCAGGAAGCTCAGGAGCAAGTGAATCTGTTCACAGACGACTCCCATTTAAAGGTACAATCCTAGTTTTACTGCTGCGTGTTGGCTAATAATGAGTGGACGTACCTTGGACGGAATCTAATGCTTGAGGGGTTTTCAGGGCGTGTGTCAGAAGTTGATAAAGGACCTTCACAAATATCACAAGAACTATTACCCCATCCTGAGATGTCTCCATACTCTGACCTCGTCATTGCCTCGTTATCCACTGGGAAAACAGGCAAGACTTTTTTTTAAATTTAATTTTAAAATTAAGGGGACAGTTTTTTTTTTCCTACATTTATCACTGGATTATTTGTGTGTTTCAGATCAGAGAACTTCATTTGATATGTCTGGAAAAAAACATTTGGGAGAATGAGGAATACAAGTCTGCCATGAAGCTTCTGAAGTAAGTCTGGATGTTTGACCTGTGAGACCAACACACACACATTCACGGTATTGCTTCTCGGTTAAAACAAATTAACTTTGTCCACAAACAACCCAACCAGAAGTTAGCCACTTGTGTATTTTGGCACTCATTCATAAACCTTGTGTGCTTTTCCCTCCCAGGATGATGGCTAAAGAGCAGCTGATTGGTTTGCTACAGAGGTGTGAGGAGATTCTACAGCCTGTCAAGTCAAAGAAGATGAATGGCGCTCTGGTCCAGCTGCAGGACATACTCGCCAAATTTAGGCAGCTGGACGGTAAGTAGTCAAAAAGAAGCGAAGCGGAGCGAGATCCTTCCACTCCCTCATTTTGGGTTCACATGCTTGTTTCCGTCTTCAGATGATTTGCGCTTTAGTTGATGAATGATCTGCGCTTTGTTTGTAATTACTTTCCCGTGTTCATAATAGCAGTAGCCGCAGAGCCTCCGCCCAGTGTGGAAGACCGTATCACCTCTCCAGTGAAAAATCTTCAGAAGAAAACCGATCTGTTCCAGCTGCAGAAGGTTTTTATGAATGTTATGGTGTTAATTGGTCACAGATCAACCCTCAACCTGTCTTTTGATTCGTAAATTGACCAACTGATCATTGTTGCGCATTCCAGGCGCTGCTGGAGATGAACGAGTCTCGGAGATCCAAGAAACTGAGTCCATTTGAGGCTCTACGAAATGAAGCTCTTGAGTTTATCGACAGCTTAGTGAAGTCAGTTGTTTTTTTTTCAAATTAATTGCATAACTATTGTAGCAATTCCTAATCCCTCCCACCCTCTCACCCAGGACTCACCTCTCTCCCCCGGAGTCTCAGACACTGAATGAGGTTTGCTACTACGCTTCTTCTGCCACTGTGAGACGTCACCTCAACGCAGCACCTCGCACCTCCATTCAGGCTGCACTCAACAGCCCGTACTATTACCTTCAGGTGCGTCTGCCTCTTCGCCTGATCAAGTGTGTAGCTATCTTATCGTGAGCATTGAAAGTACTGTAATTCCCGGTCTATAAGCCGCACCTTTTTTCGATTCTGCGGCTTCTATAACGGTGCGGCTAATCTATGGATTTTTACAGCTAACGGCCACTAGGGGACATATGGTTATTAAACATTAAAACACCTGCGGCTTATATGTGCACATCATTCAATTTAGCTGCTGCGGCTTATACTCCGGTGTGGCTTATAGTGTGGAAAATGCGGTACTCATTGGAGCCTCTTCCCTTCCACCGCCCCAGCATGACCGCCTGCAGACGGATGATGGGCTCGTCTCTAACGCTGCTCCTGATATCTGCATCGTGTACAAACTGCATCTGGAGTGCGGCAGACTGATAAACCTGTACGACTGGCTGGAGGTCAGTTTGTTCATGCCGACCAACATTCAAAAAGGACAAACATGTTTTTACAGCTTCCAGTTTGACGCGATACCTTTTTTTTTTTTTTTTTGCATAACAAGCCGTAATGGTTGGTTTGGTTTTCTTTCGGGGTGTTATTGATAAAAGTATCAATGTTTCACATTATTGATCTGAAAATGATCGGTGCAGCAGGACAAGATACTGACATGAAGTGTTGTTTTCAGGCCTATGCTACTGTGGTTTCTGCTGCGGAGGGTGATGAACCAGGCACTGACAGATTTGGGAAAGTGGATGATGTCAGACAGTATCCTTCAGAACTTCAACAAACATGCCCTCCCCCTCCCTTGAGGAGGATCCTCAAATGATCATTTCTGTTCCTTAGCATGTTTTCCAGCGCCCGTTTTATCCGAGCTGTGTCCGAACTTGAATTTCTGGGCTTCATAAAGTCCACAAAACAGAAGACCGATCACGTGGCTCGACTCTCCTGGGAAGGCTGCTAACCAAGGAACCGCAATTCTCCCTTCATTTAAGTTCTAAGGAACTTGGACTTTTATTTTGTACTATACTTTTTTTTCCCCGCTAATAAAACAAATGCAAGCATTATCAATCGTGTTATTTGTATCTTGGAATAACTTTTTATACTAAAAAGGCACAGCTCAAATAGAGTTGCATAGAAGTCAGACGATGGGTAGTGTTATTGACTTAACCATTAAAATGGGAAGTCTCATTCAAAACAATTAACTCTTTAGATGTTTTATTTCTTCCAATAAGTACATTGGTTTCAAAGTGATACCAGAAAAAACAAGTCAAAATAAATAAAACACTGGTAGGGAGAACAAAAATTCTAGTCAGCCCACTTATGCTCAATTTTAAAAAGTAATAAACAGGAAAAACTGCAAACACATTCACTCTGTTCCGCTGTTCCTTCCTCTCCGATTGACCAGCAAACCTCTGAGTACAACTCTTGCACTTATTTATCATTTTACATGTAACAGACAACAAGTGACAAAGCCTGGAATGCTGGGAATCGTTACAAAAGTGAGACAACTGCAGATACACATACAGCAGGAGGAACATAGGCCACTGGTAGAAATAGGGTCCATTAAATGTACATAAGGAAGCACCTAGTTGCTAACAACAGAGTGGTAACAACTGCCAACCGCTTCATATAAACTTTTGCCCAAAGACAGAAATATGGCACAGTAAGAAGTTTCATTCAAACTAGCTAAACTGAATCTCTTACAATGATTTTCTTTTCTTCTCTCTTGAGATATCACGTGATAGCGTGCAGCAAGAGAAGGGTGTCTTGCAAAAGATTTCTGGGCCACACTCAGGAAACATCTGGTGAAGAAGATTCGGGGGGAGTGGGGGGGGGGATACAGAAAACAGATGTAAAACTTCAAAAAGACAGAGCTCAAACCATAACAATTTCCCCGCAAGGCAACAAATGCGGTTTTGATCAAATGAAATGACTCACAGCTCGCCGGTTGCTCCCCGAATCGTCGCATCAACTGATCGTGTGTGAACTTCACAAAGGTGTCATATTGTTCTGGAATGTACATGACCAGGTAGAATAATTACTATCGTGCAACAGGGTGTTGAAGGCCTGCGCACGTTATTGGACTCATTCTTCTGTGTTGTAATCTTACTATTGACTTGTCTCAACTACGGTTCGGATCAGAAACAAACTTCTTATACTTATTTATAACAAAAACATTATGCTCAGGAGTCAGTTCGGACTGATTGGAACCACTTGCTCGATGTGCACCAACCTGCCAGTTTGGAAGTCATGGTCTCCTCGTACTCCTCTCGCACCGTCTCCTCCTTTTCGTTCAGCAGCCGTTCACAGATCATTCCGACTTGTCTGAGGGTGAATAACGGCTGTTCTTTTCTAGATGGGGAAACGCCTCCAGAGGACGTCCCTGTGCAAATCAAACCAACAACTGGAAGTTACGGCGTGCACTGGATTATTTGTAGTTGCACGAGTGTTTGTTGCCGAAACCAACCTGGCATGCTGGAAACATTCATAGTAGACGACTGGGACGGGGACTCTGGAGAATAACAGCCCTCTGCTTCTAGATGTTTCCTCTTTTGAATGCGTTTGTACTCCTGCTTGATGCTGTTGAGGATTTGTTCTGGTGGGACAAAGGACAGGTTTTTTTTTTTAAGCAGAGAGGGGTAGTCAAAACAAAAGCTGACACGACAGCTCAGCTTTAACCTGTCGGTTAACTGGTTAGTGTTTTCTGCTAGTGTGGTTCAACGTGTTGCTAATGCCTCACCAAACGGGCCAACATTACCTGCACTAAGCCTCGAGGACGATTCTCCAAAGGGAGAGGGCTCCATGCTTAGATACTTCCTAGGGGATGAGGAGGAGGACGACGACGAATGGGACACGGGGATACATCTGCGTCTTTTAGGGGACGTAGGACTCATCAGAGGATCGAAATCCATGGTCCTCTTCATGGTGGCTCCACACGCCATGACTTTTAAAATGAGGGGAGGGGGGGAGGGCGAAGCAACGAAACACAACATTAATGAAGCGATGGCATCTGTTAAGTCTGATAACTTGTGATTACAGCTATTCCTCAACACGCCTTGCTAGACTTAATCTAAAATGGTCTGACAAAAAAAACAGATGCCTTCGCTAAGCAGTACATGCTAGCCGTACTGCGCATCTGAGGCTTTTTAAAAATATTTGCTAGCAAGCTAGCGCTAGCCGTGCTAGCTAGCAAATAATCAAAAAGAAAAAACAAAGCTAACGTTAGCTTTGGCTACCATTGGTAGAACAGAACGCTCTGCTGTACGTTTGGATAAACCCGTTTCTTACCTTTTGGGGGGGAAGTTAGTCCGTCAAACTGCAATCAACAACTCGTGTGGTGCTAAAAGTTGCTTCCCAAAAGTTGAGGTGACGATCCGCCGGCTGCGGGCCAACCGTGTGCTGTTAGTCAGGGGTGCTAGCCAACGCGACTTTAGCTGCTTGTTTTTGATAAGGGGATGTCGGCTTCTCTGGCCCGTGACGTCACGTAGGGTACGCGCTACAAGGCATTCTGGGTCATGTAGTTAAAAGGGAAATAACGAGAAATTAAAGGTGAATGTCGTCCGCGTTGCAGCCTACTTGAGGCAGGCTCTCATGCCATCCAAAACGCATGTGTTTAATTTGATTTAACTATGCGTTAGCCTCGTTATGCTATCGCACTAGTAATCACTATGATCAGTACATGAGAAATAATAAAGACAATAGCTGCATGTCGTATGACAGGTCTCCACGAGGGGGCAGTCTAACATAGAAATGCACAGATAGACCCCTAATGTTGCCCCTAACCCTGCCCTTTTGCCCTGGATGAGAAAGGTGCACATTTTGTTGGAGCCCAATTTTCTCTTTGTTCATCAATATTTAAGAATAAAAATCCTCCTCCTCCACTTAGTGCTGATTCAATTAATTAAATTATTGAAATAAAAGGTAGGTGTTAGGTTGAGGTAAATGTCTGCCTGGAAAGGTTTATTGTGGTATATTATTGGTGCTATGCACATTACACCAATAATATACCACAATATATGCTTCATATATTATGCTTCAAATCTGTCAGAAAAAAGTAAAACCAAAATGTGTGTGTGTTGTCAGCATTATGGAGAGTATGTAAGTCACTCTTGATTATTATGCACAACATTGATTTATCTAATTTACCAAATGTGCAGCATAGTGCCAAGAAAAGAGAAACTCCAAAAGCAGAAGGGAAGGGACCTGCAGCAGCGTGACCGTTATTTGTCATTTTAGTTTTTAGATCGGTGGCGACCGCTGGAAATAGCCCGCCAACGCTGCAAATGATCAGTTTCCGGCAATGCGAGCCACTTTAGGACACCTTTTGAGCTAAAGAGGACAATTCAAGTGGACATCATGAGCGATGTGAAAGAATAAGTTGCTGCGAGACCTCGCAAGAAGACTTGGGATGTTTTCAGACTACGCACAAATGAATGTCGATCTTACTTACTAATCATCAACAAACTTCTCGTGATAGGCTAACAAACGTGATGTTTGCGATGCTGTTTGTTGCATAGCAACAGACACACAGATTTTCTCTAGGCTACAGGAATGCGATACACAATGTATTGTGGCTATTTTCTGCTGAAAGGCAGCTATTAACTTCCTGTTTATAGTAAGTTAACAACACCCTCAAACTACATTATTGACGATAAAGTACAGCCTCTCAATACTGTCCAATACTGCCTTGTTTTGTCGGTTTTTGTCTCTTATTCAATTATTTATTCAATTTGATTTAGTTTATTAACAAAAATAATTATGCAAGTTGAAAATATCCTGTAAATACTTTTTATTGAATTATTATTATTATCATTATTTTAATCATTTTTTTAATTTCATGTATCATTTTGGCTATGGGTGGCCTTTTGTTTTAGTTCGAGCCTCTGCCCCCCCCAAATGTCTGTGCACGTGCCTGATTATGACCACGGTATCTGACCATTAAAAGCAACCGACATTGCTTAGAAGGTTTCAACTAATTGGCCAACTCGTTGATGTTCTTTATTACTTTATTTGCTCTTGATCTTGATAGATTACCACTGGGATTTCCACATTACTCTGCACTTTATTGATTTCTGTGCTTCTGGTTGATGCAAAACAACACATCGCTGTCTCCGAATTTGTACTCTGTACACTGAAGTTAAATGTAATCTAATCAATAAATATCCAGTTACAGCTAAAGAAACACTTATAAAGAATTCATTGTTGCATTGAAAAAAGGAACCTGATATGTCAACAAAATTATGATGAAAATTCCATGTGTTTATTGAACGTATGTCTCTTCTTATGCTCCCTGTTATGAGACACAATGGCACAATGGATGCCTCACGTACATACAAAAGTGTGGCTCCTCAGACAGTGCTGTAACTGTTTCATAGGCGCATGTGTTATAAGCATGTAACATTCTCGAATCACGACAGACTAAAGTTTTGATTTGATCCATAAGCTGTTCATATTTCAAGGCAAGACTCACCATTTGGCTTTGCAAAGTAATAGTTACGAAATATGCAATAAATAAAGAAATGCTAAATGTCACAATAATATGGCCCTCCTCATTAACAGCTGACTTAAAAGCTATTTACAAGTAGTGTACTACAATTCAAAACTCACATGTTTCATGAAGGGAGACACAATTAAATATTGAATTAATGCCACATGATGTAAATATAAAAAAAAATAACCAAATGGAAAGCCATATTTGTCTACCTACTGCAAATGGGAAATGTGAGTTTTATTATGTATCGGTTAACTCAGAAAATAACTGGTTCTTATGAATACCACTATATTGTTTACTAATGAAAATTAGATCAAATTAGCATCATCACAATCAGACTTGTGCAATGCAATAAAATATAGAGATAAAGAGATAACGGTTTTTAGTCTAATTGCACTCCACCATACAGCTAAAATAATAGATTTCATCTCGAAAGCAACAGAAATGTATTTTTCAGTTCTGTATCTAGGTAATTTTTTGGCACATTTCATTGTCACGGAGCAGAGCGCTAGGACGAACATGGCTATCCTACAATAACTTCACAGTTGCACCACAGCGAGGCAGCTCCTCTCTCAGACCGGCTCCGCAGTGGAAGTCTCAGTCAATCCAGAAACGGTAACCTGGGCTACTTTTACGCGAGCTCTTGCACCGACGACTCCGTCTTTCCCCGCCCCGCCCGCCGCGCCTCTCACGCTCCTGCTGAGCCAGTCGCTCTCGGCGCTGTTGTCCAGCGGGTGCGTCGCTCCTCGGCACACGTGGCAGATGTTGAGGAAGGCCCTGCGCAGGTCCTTGCTCCTCATGGCGTAGATCACAGGGTTCACGGTGGAGTTGAGCAGCGTGAGCATGCTGCAAAAGGCAAACACGGTCTTGATGAAGTCATTCACCTTCCCAAAGAGGTCATAAACCATGATGGCCAGCAGCGGGCCCCAGCAGATGATGAGGGCCACGAGGATCAGGACCAGGGTTTTAGCCAGGCGGAGGTCCATCCGGGCCTGCTCGGGCCTCACCGTCTGCACCTTGGTGCCCTCCGCGGTGTAGACGATCACGCTTCTCTGGGAGCTGCGGCTCAGCATGCGGACAGCATGGTGGTGGGACTTCCAGAGGATGAACATGTAGGCGTAGATGATGAAAAGGACCAAGATGCTTGTCATCCCGATCCAGAACATGAGGTACTTCTGGTCGATGAGGGGGAAAATGTCGGAGCAGACGGAGTTCAGCCGCTTGCAGTTCCACCCCAGCAGCGGCAGCAGAGAGAAGACGATGGAGATGGCCCACATCACGCTGAAGGCGATGACCGCCTTAGTCTTCGTGACGATGCGTTTGTACGCCATTGGCCTGTGGATGGAGATGTAGCGGTCGATCGCTGTGAGAAACAGACTGCCTACGGAGGCGGTGAAGGAGGCGATGACCCCGGCCAGCTTGAACAGGAAAATGTTGGGGCTGTCCTTCCTGTGGAGGACGTGGAAATCCAGGAAGCTGTAGACGAAAATGATGCTGCCTATCAGATCGGCCACAGCCAGGCTGCCTATGAAGTGGTAGGAAGGGCGAGAACGGAGCGTCCGGGAGTGTAGGATCACGCACAGCACCATGAGGTTCTCCAGCACCGTAAACGTTCCCAGGGTGAGCGCCAAGATGGCGACCGCAAGCTGCTGACTGGGCGTCAAAATCATAAAGCACTCCATGTTGTCCACAAAGTCCTCCCCACACTGGCTCGCCCCTCCGCTCTCCACAGATGTGCTGTTGCCGAGCAGCAGATCTGACACGTTGGTGGGGAAAATGGGAGCGAGGACGCTGTAAATTACCTCCTTATTTACAGGGACGAGGCCGGGGACCGAGGCAGAGTTGGGCTTCTCAAAGTGGAACCGGTGCTTGATTAGAGTCGAGTCGACGGAGGTGTCGTCATAGCTGGCGTCGTTGGAGCCGAGATACTGGACACCTGTTGTTAATGAACTCATCGCAGTGCCTGCTATCCTGTGCAGAGCCATCTTAATGGCTGGTGTGTGGCTGTAGAGATGCTCAGTGAAGAGGAGTGCGGTTTATCATTATCACATCCACGCAAAAGGACATCTGGGAAGAAAAAAATACAGGTTTTTGTACAGGGAAAAAATACCAAATCCTCAAATGTATAATACATAGCATTAACATTAGAGCTAAAAATGTAAGAATTTGAAAACATGAAGTAACATTGATGGTTAATATTTTGAAATATCGTTGCTGGGAGATATTGGGGGAATATGTGTATCAGCCAGCTGACACCAGAACAGATGCATCCCAGACAATAGTGGGAAACTGAACAGTTGACGACAAACCTGTGCAGCCTCGGGGGAAATCATTGCATTAAGTATGTAGGACAGACAGGCTTTCTTATTAATTAAAGCAGGTCATTAAGAATTGAGCTAGTTTTCTCTCAATAATAATTGGATTAATTAGGCATCAAGGGAGACACGAGATAAAGAGTATACATGTATCTGTCCGATGAGCCATTTACATTTTAATGCCAGTAATAATGATATCAATTATCAACTGTTAAGTTTGTATGAATAAGACATATTAAAGGAGCATTGACATACGTTAAAATGTATAAATGTATATAGCCAGTTTGAATTAAAGCTTTTGCGAATATATTGTGCAATAATGCAAATGAGAAATTAACAACCTCCAAAAAACACAAATTATTGTTAAAAAAACATACCTTCATCTGGTAAAAAAAATAATCTCTCCACGATTCATGACGGAAAAAATAATGAATTAAACCGGGAGTCAACCGGTCTGTTGTCTTCACTCTCTTCCCCAACAGTTGCAGCAACTCCACAAATACCCGGAAGCCAGCAAGAGGAATAACAATTGTTGTTGTTTTTCTCATTTGTCCGGGGAAGTATCGTTTGCGGACAGTGTGAGACAGAGTAAAGTCGAGCGGGCAGCGGGAGGAGACAGTGTGTTTGTGGGAGCGGGCGCTCTTAAGGCTCCTTTTTGTGCGCCTGCCGGTCACGTGATCGGAGGTGTTCGAACGCAGCATAAAGCGCTTCATGCACATAGAAGAGCAAATCGCTGCTGGAGGCGTAATATACTAACCAGCCTCCAGCCCGCGTGTTTCATAGTTCATTGCCCCCTAATGTATAATTAATATCAATAATTACATAATCTTGTAAAATCCTTGATTGTCTTTTGACCCGATTAAAACCCAATAGAAACCAAACCTCAGCATATTCCACATTAACCCGATGATGAATACCCTTTTATTGGCCTCAACTATAATGTAGTTGTTTTTCACACCGAACGAGGATATATTCTGGTCCATGTGATGTGTGGCTATGCATGAATACATTGCTTTTCCACAGGAAAAGGAATGTACAATATTTAATTCTACGTGATTACATTCTTGATGTTTTGGGTCCACGAGATGTCAATTTTATCTAAATTCTTTATTTGAACATCAGAACATCAGAGATGAATCAACATTTCTGTAAATGTGCCAGTGTTGGCCAGCTGGTTCATTCCAGATTGCAGTCCTTTGGTGAGATGTTCTAAAAAGAATGGAAGTGACAAACTAAGAAATACTGTTAAACTTCCTGTTTGATCTTTTAAAGTGTCAGATATCCCAAAACAGCAATACACATATATCCATTTTGTATTTTAGAGTGCTAAAAGTACCGTCAAAGTCCATCACAGATATACAGCATTTGAAAATGAAACTAGAAATAAGAATATTTTACAGCGCTTTGAGACAACAAATAAATACATATTTAATAAATATTCTTGTAAGATTAAAAGAAGTTATATATTAACATGTCAACACAATGTATGTACTGTATGTCATTTGAGCTGAAAAGAAAAATAACAACAAACATCAAATTGACCATCACCGCTTAATTTTCTATTTAATATATTTACGTGGCAACTAAAGTTCCTTCCCACATCAATGATTTAAATACAATGAATTTATGAATGATGATGCACTGATAATACATAGCCATAAGTATAGTCACAAATAACTCAATGTGACAACATGAATATTCTGTCGTAGTCGATTTAAAAAAGACCCCAACCATTTTAGTGCAATTATAAAGCCCCGTGCTATTATAAGTCCACATTGAATCTCCTCCACCATTAATCTATTTTCTCTTTTTACAGTTGGGGGTCACATGCACACTATTGAGGCTTTTTCCTGTCCTGCGCAGCTGGGCAATTATTTCCACTATGGACTCCCAGCAGAGCCATCTCCCAAATTACATGTATCTTGTTGTAGAAAATACATGACATTTGGCGGTGCAACATTACGGGAAAACAATGAAACACTGCAGCACGTGATGCCAGTGCATCCAGTTTTGGAGGCTGAGGAGTCATCCGACTAATTACTGAACACTTGTTATGCAGCGTTTGAAGAACATTTATGCGGCTATTGATAACTTGTGGCAGAGCAGTATATCCAACATGAAGCCAGTTTACCAAGACAAAGTAGTTGAAATGTCGATGTTGAAATCAATGGAGATCCACTGTTTCATTGTTTGACTGTTTCAAAGCTGCATCTATTATATCTCAAAGCAGGGATACTGTCATGAACCGGGTGTCCTCCTGTTTTCCTTCCCCCTCTGGTCACACATACACACACACACACACACACAGTCGCTCATTCATTCCCAGCTGCTTCCCATCTCGTCACCTTCCCTTCCCCTCACCTGTTCCCGCTTTCCCTAATTGGACTCCCTACTTCTTGCCTGCCTCTTCCCTCCATTCCTTGCAGCAGTATTACCCATGCACACGTACCTGGAAGCGTACTACCTGGCCCGCCCTGTCTCGTCTCGTCTCGTCTCGTCTCGTCTCGTCTCGTCTCGCTCAGTTTTTGTCGGAATTGTCTTTTGCTTAACCTGTCTCTCGCAGCCTGACGTGCGCTTCCCGCTGGTTAGTGAGCTCCCCTTTTGCACCTCGCCCGTTGCCAGCCAAGTGTTCAAGTTTTTCAGTTCCCTTTTTGAGACTTTCAGTTTGAGACCTCGCCCAGTGCGTCCTTTGTTCTGTTTTTGCCTTGGCCCTCCTGAGTTCATTTAAAGTCTGCACCGTTCTCTGCGTTTGGGTCCTCGCTCCTGCATCCTCACTACAGATAAAGTATTGCAGTCCATCCGGCCTGAGCCTCTTGGGGGCCCTAAGCAGAATTTTATTTGGGGGGCCCCCCTCCCACCACGCAGAGTCACCTGTGCTAGAACATTATTGGAACAAATGTCACGCTATAATGTTATAGCGAAAATTATAAACTAATACAGTGAGGTTATAATACAAAACTAGGGCTGTCGGGGGGGTGGGGGGCAGCGGTCAGCCAGACATGTGGTCAAAAAGTGAAAAGAGAAGAAAAGAAGTCTGGTGCCAGGTAGGAATCAAACCCAGATGTCTGGCTCACTAACCAGACACCTTATATCTGAGCTATCATTCACACATTTTAATGCATGCATGTGAACCAGGTGCTGCCGCTCGCCATTTGCCGGCAGCTCGCCGGCAACTCGTCGGCTGTTTGTGCCGGCTCGCGGCTTGCTGGCTGCTTGGGGCCCACTGGTGGACAGGGGGCCCCAAGCAGCCACTTAGTTCGCTTATGCCTCGGGCCGGCCCTGCAGTCCATCATAATAATTATCATCGATATTTCAGTGTCATTCTCTCCAAGGTATCAGTGAGCGAGGGAGATATTTCAAAGACAAAACCTGTATGCGATGACAAAGGGCCCAACACGAATGTTCCAGCCATTTGTAGAAGTTCAATTTTCCAAAATCCTAATTTATACTAATTTAATTTCGCGTCCATCTGTCTTGGTGGTGAGTATCGCCAGCGATTTACAGTGATTGATTTTTGGAAGAAATCCTCACACAAAGCAGCATAATGCATCTCATTTAATATTGATCCTTCTCCATTTACAGTCAGTTGTTATTTAAGTGGTGAGCCTTCATGACAAAATCATTACTTTCAGTACACACGGTTCCTCCAAAACATACAAATCCAAGCAACAAACTAGCGCGCAAAAACGTGAAATGTTTGAATTAAAATGAAACATTTTTATCCAAGTTTGTTTAAGATATCAGCACAAGACTGTCCTTAAGTTGTGAGTATTTCACACACAGCATGTTACCAAACGAGACTCTGAAGCAAACTTCTCTCTGATGTGTTTGTGTCAAAGCTTTGGAAGATGGGCGAGAGTGGGGGGAGAGAGAGATACGGAGGAGGGTGGGTGAGGAGGAAGAGATACCCAAATAGAGAAGCAGGAGGTTGTGACTGAACATTGACAGACGCCTGAACCGCCTCTTCTATATTCTATTCCTCCCCAGCTGGAGGCACTTCATAATGTGGCCAATCTCAATTCGGAACATTTCAGCTAACAGAAAGAGAAACAGATGAAATGTTTACTAAATGTATTCAATGTCGTTTGAAATGTCTCTCTTTTGTATTATTTCCTTTATGCATTGAGTCATCAAATGCACCACGTTATCGAGCAATTTATCAACTTAGCTTTGTAAGGCAAATCACGGGTACATGTATGTTGATGTATTATTCATAACATTTATAATTGAACAAACAACCTCTCACCCTGGAAAAATATGGGAAATAAACACAAAAAAAGGAAAGTATGCAAGTTTCCCATGATGTTTCTGTTGTGCACCAGATTATCAGGACAGATATTGCTTGTAGGGAATAAAACCACCGCAGAGAGGAATAAAAAAAAGCTTTTACTTGATACCTTAATACCAAAACAAAACACTGAGCATCAATGCACCTGTTTCATTTCCAACAAACTGCATGACTTCCTGCTGCAGACTAACAGCATAATGGTCAGTGGGCAGAATCCCCTTCATGCACCATTTAATCACGTAAAGACCTTTTTCAGGCCATCTCCGTGGAACACAGTGGTAATGACAAAGATTTAGCAGGTGGTTCAGTGAGTGCTCACTTGCACAACCACTATGCAAATGAACGCTACAAGAGGCGGCTCCAAATCACAACCCAGTTAAACTGTTTCTCTCGCCGTTATTTCCCATCATTCTCACGAAGGAAGACTGTGTTGGTGCAAAACCCCAAACTGCAAGAGCGTGATCAGAAATCGGCCCGCGGGGTCATTGGTTGATCCGCAGCCAGAGGATAATTCATTCGCACTACGTCCAGCTGCAGAACCGCAGAGACCCGAATGGACCTGACTGCCATGAGACCAACAGTCGCCTGTAATCACATGGCTCTTTTCTGCATTGAGGGGTTGTGTTGTTACATTTATTTTTAGCTGTTCACCCCCTCAATCCTATTATACGCTTCTTAATTTATGTTAACGTTGAAAATTTGTGCCAATATATATTTAGACAGGCAACAACTAATCTTTTGGCCACTTGAGGAGTCTTGTGAACGAGCCCTAAACGCAACATTGACATTTTATTTGGTTTGGGTTGATAGGGCCGCTTGACAATTGCCTATTTTTACTAAAGTGACATTGGTAATCACTAAACATTGCTCATCCAGCATCACTAAAACCATATGATGAAATACAGAGATATTTAAGATATGAAAAAATAAAAAAAAGATATGTGACGCACTAATGGCTAGTATATTTAGAGTGCTGCAGAGTGTGGTCAAGCTTTTTTGCATCTCATTCAGGTATCACAGATTGAGCTTGATTTATGACTAGCACATGCTTGAAAAGGGTTCATCCTCGCCACATTACTCATGCGTTCTCATTCTGCTCACACCATCGTGGTTATTCACCCATTACTGGCAAACGCATCGAGCAAATGATTTCACAGAGTGCTCACATCCCAGAGGAAGTTCTTTCATCACAGAGTTACTTTGTGCGTCAGCGTTTAAGCTTCATCACGAGATGAAATGACTCCATGATCACCAACAAGGTGACATTGAAGAACAGAGCGTTTCAAACTGGTTTGCTTTTAGGTGTTTCTACATAAGCGCAGAAATGGCATCTACTTTGCAGTTATGCAAATCTGGTGGTTTCACTGCAATCGGGATTATTTAAATACATCTCAAATGTTTATTGCAAAAGCATCCAGAAAAAGGGAGATATTTCGTCTAGTAGACATTATACATCAGACGAGATGCATTTGTGGTATAAACAGTAAAGAGCACTTTGACATTTGTCTTTCCTAATGGATGTTGGCAACTGTTGTACATTCACTTGCCTGTGAGGCATTACTGTTTCATTGACAGTTGGTAAGATGCGGGTTGTGTGTGAATGTATCAGCATTGAGAGAACAAAACCAAAATTGACTAATTAGGGAGAAAAAAAATCTCCTCTTGATGCTTCTGAAGTTTTTTCTCCTCTCCTATTAATATTTGTCATCCTCCCTTGAACTTTCTGTTACTGCTTGCCCACTTTCATACCTAAAAGTGATTTCTGGCAAAGAGATGACTTTGGATTTATCGTGTACTCAATTATGAAAACTCTGTGATTCAGTAATGTTTTATTCAAGCACAATCTTCTGAGCAATGCAGCGTTTCCACACAAGGTCTGTCTGCCAAGACCTTCTTATAAAAGGCTCGGGTCAAAGATGAACATTAGCGACAGTTGACATTTTAATTCCCGATGATGTCCAATTGCTGTGACAAGATACTTTACATTGTATTGTACAATTAAAATTCCTTTGGTTGCTGTCGCTTAGTATTTTATTGGAATGAATAAAATGAAACAAAAATGAAACAAAATATCTTAGGACTTGGTTTTGACTATTTTATTCTAAACTAGGCTCTAGCTTTGACACATTTCTTTAATACTTGGAACAAACCCCAGTGTGTGATTGACTTCTTTTTTCTTTTTGCAGTGTTTCTCATTGTAAGATCGTCTGTTCATTATTGAAATTTCCCCACGTGGTGAATTCCAGGGTGTACGGTTGAACACGAACTGATTATCACCAAAACATCGTATCTGCTTAAGCGTATCTATAGAGATACAAGTTTGACAAAGTATTAGCATATAAAGACAGATTTGATGATAATTCGTGTCAGGTAGAGCTCATATTCCCCCCCACCAACAGCCATCACAGCCATCTGGGCTGGGAAATAGATGGACGGCTGCAGAGCAATCAACAGCCCTGCTGGCACTCCGTCTTCAGCCATCATGCCGAACTTGGCGAACAGAGACGATTCCTTCGCACCGTACCTTTATAACCCTCCACTTCCTGTCGCTTCGCAGCTTGTGGCCTACGCGTGCTTGGCTGAACCTTGAATTATCTGTGGATATGATGCATTGAGACAGCCCAGCATTGCAGAACAAGTGTCAGGCAATGAATAAAAAGTAAAGAAACTCCTCTAGAAGTATTGGGAGGCTTTTTTTTTTTTTTTTTTACTTTTAACTATTTGAATTTGGACTTTTCCCCCCATGTTCTAATATGTTATTTGTGCGTGGTAACTTTGGTAACCCAAATGGATTAAAAGAAAATCAATCTGCGATAAAAATGTTCTTTCCTTTTACTGGTTTGATTTTTTTTGCATTGATATCTGTTTATTATCTTCCATCCCTTCACACCAAAGCCCTGTAGGAAACAGTTGTTATGTGTCTAGACACCAACAATTATCAATTTTATTTCTGATTTACAAGCTGAAAGGGTTATATAAGCTTTACCGTGTCTTTGTAAGCATTTCAGGTGCATCACCATGGAGACACTGCTGCGCTGTGACTGCACAAGGTCGCTTCTCTTACAGCAGTGTGCATGTGTGTGTGTGTGTGTGTGTGTGTGTGTGTGTGTGTGTGTGTGTATGTGTGTCTGTGCTTCTGCAGGGACTTTAAGATGACACAAAAGAAGTAATAGGTTTGAATATATTTGAAAAGCAGTGGGTGATGAACGTGTGTTGTTCAGGTTTGCTTTATTTGTGTCTGTCACCACCAAGCAGTCAGGCTTTTTGTTATCATGCCAGACTGCTTTTTCATGCAGTGCATGAGAGTGACAGATCAAATTATGTTTTCCATTGTTTCAGTCTGCGTGGTTTGATCAACAGGCCACTGCTGTGAAAACCTGCTTGCATTATATGTAGATTTGTCCTTCTCTCAGTAATGTCCAACTCGTCTGCACTTCTCATCCTCAACGCTTCTTTTTTTTCATTTTTGAAATCTACCTATTGTCTAACCTATTGTCAATATCATAGAATTAAAACTTAAAACCATGATTGTCATAATGTCAACATAGTCGCTCACATAAACGCAGAGAGATTCAATCCTGCTCATCTCAGCACTACTATATTTCAGCTCATCATTTTGACTCGAGGGCGCACAAAATCACTCTGTGGTCCACTTTCCCTGCTCTCCAAAAGAATCTCTGTAAGAATGCAAATGTCTAAAAGCCGCAAAGCAGCAAGCAGCAGACAGACACAGTTACCAGCTGGTTATCATAGCAGAACATTTAGTATCGAAAGAACAGCCATGAATTATTTCTCAGGATGACCAGATCAGAGCTGAAATGAAGGACGCATTTGGACTTGTATTCACAAGGTGAGCAAAACATCTGGTTTAAAGAAAAGTGGATTAGTTTGGGACTATTTTCCAGCAACATATTTGATAGTATTTGTTGTAGTTGTTGCATCGTGTGTAATTAAATCCAACTAAGAGCACCCATGTTCATTGTATTGAAAGAAAATATCCCACAGTGGTTACTTGTTGTGTTTCTAACAATGGCCCAGAACAACAAATTAGATTTCTGCCATTCCATTTGTTAGTGATTGATTCATCATTTGCTCTTTCAGGGCATTTGTTAACAATGAGAAAATTGGAACATCCTTATCATTTCATTAGTGTTATAAGTCACAACAAACGTGTTTCCTCATTTCCATTTTGGCTCGGTGGTTTAAACCAGTTTTGGGTTCACGCGGGTTCAACCCTCATCAGTCTTTCTCAAATACAAAATGCGTGGATGAGGCCGAAAGGTCACGACCACCAGATTCAGGACCTTATTGTTAAGTTTTGATTGATTGATGACGTGTCACAGAACAACACCTGTTCCGACAAGGAAATCAGCATTTTATCAATTTCATTCCGTGCATTTGACAGTTTGCTGTGTAAGTGTGTGTGTGCGTGAGGGTGTGTGAGGGAGAGAGAGAGAGAGAGAGAGAGCGAGAGCGATAGCTTCAGTGGCCTGTGGCGTCAGAGGAGGTGTCTAGATTATTTCTTTGATGTATGAGCTGTGGGAACTTGGGACCACCAGTCTGATATTACATTATTAAAGCCGAAAGGTTGTGGCTGTAATCATTTGACGAAGTTAATGTATTAGTCGCGATTCGTTTTTGCATCTTGTCTTCGAGGTGTCATTGCTGTCCGAACAGCCATCTGGTTCTGTTCAAGAAAGCAGAATCTACAGGAAGGAGCTTCCTGTCCTCTTCCTTGTGTGCATGTACCTCTGCTAGCATCAACAATGCCTCCATTTGTATGAAAATTACATTTTGTTCCTTTTTTTTGGTTGGAAAAATGCGAACAGATATGCTGACAGTATTACATCCAAAAAGAGGACCCCTGCAGCCTCAGTGATGTTGAAAAGATGGAGGGGAGATGGAAATGGCAGGAGGTTGTATGTTGTGGTTTAATGGACGGTAGGGTTTTAAAAGCATCACTGTTCTATTCTGTCTGTCTCTGTTTTGTTTTTTTTATGCTGTTTTACCTTGAAGCTGAAAGCAAACAAGAAATGCATATAAAAATTGCAAAATGCAATCATAAGAAGAAAGATAAAGCCACACATGGGAATGTTATTCATCTAGCCTGTGGAATCTTTCAAATCCAAAGTATTCACTCGGGAACATATATGCGCTCTGTTATTATTTAGTCGGCATGATGGACGATGGCAATGGAAAGCAGTGTCAGCGTTGTAAATGTTGGATTCGCTGATCGGCTTCGCAGGCCCCTGGTGCACGTAAAGTGTGTGTGAGCCTGCTGAAGGTGATAACACCGTCCCGACCAGAGCAGCATCGTTACCAAAGCAGAGCGCTCAGCCTCCGGTTCCCCTCAGGTAAACACCGTCTCTGTCAGCACGTTCAACGTAGTTTTGCACTGCCGGGGTCTGTTTACACCCTCAGCGACGATGTGACAGCTCGCCATCCACGCGTCGAGAGCCGCTGAGAGGCTTTCGAGATGCTCCCATTCTCGGATCTTGCACCTTTAAACCCAAAGTGTGTGCGAGGGAAGCGTGACCTCGTTGTAGGGGCGAACAAAAGATTCTAAACATTAGAAGGCAAAACCGTCGTAGCTGTTGTGCACGTTTAACGCGATGCGATACCATATTTGTAACCAATTAGATGCAGAGATACCATGGTGACTGGGTTCGGCCCCCTACTGTCAAAAAGAAGAACTGCGGGCGGGCGAGCAGAAAACAGCCGCGCAGAGCCAGATGTTCGCGGTGGTTTTATTTGCGCGTGCGCATATGGATCCAATGGTCGATTGTCTCGGATTTTGAGATTGATTTGTCTTTATACAGCTGCTGTTTTTTTTTTTTTAAAGAAAGCTAATTTAATGCAATTTTTTTAGGGATGGACAGTGAATGCCCAAAAGCAGGAAACTCTTTTCACAATAGGCTTCACGTGTCACTGATGCTTCCCATTTGAATCAGGTTGTAAACGACGTCCCGCAGTGACAGTCTTCACTTCCGATGGGTTTATTGTCTGTTTTGGGCAGACAAAAGTAATCTAATGACTGTTTTCTGAGAATTGTGTAAATTAAAGTTGCAGAAACATACATATATCTTTTTGTCTACATTTACTACAACAAACCTGTGATCATTTAAACCGCATTGTTAACCGTTTAATGCCGTTTTAATAATTCATTCATTTTCTGACCACCTGTAGTTTCATAGCTGTAATTTTCACAATGATTAAAATCTATTAATTCAATTTATAAAAACTTAATTTGTGCCTGCAAGGAGAAAAATCTATCCCACGGGTATTGAGAGCCAATTAAAATCATTGTCTGAAATTGATTCACGTTCTTTGAAAATGACAAGTGAGATTAATTTCCTATTTCACACATTTGTTCTCCATCAAATATTCAGAAACCAATGAGGATCAGCCTGTGAGGATCATTGTTTATATGACACTAATCTTGAACAAAATCAAATTAGACAAAAAGCAATTTCATGAGCAGACATGATCTCACTTTAGTTATTGGTGTAATTCAGGCACATTTCACTTTTCAGCTATAGAAATTAGAGACAGTAAGAGCAATATTATATTGTAAAATCATTGCATAGGGAATTAATACAATTTATAACCTTTATCCTCATATGCAAATCACAACAGAGCCAATCAAAGAAGAAGAGATTGAGGTTAAAACACCAACTACTGTAAGGACACTGGGTGGGGACCCGGAAATTCAACCACACACAGGAGTTAGGAAGAAAAAACAAGTTTAATAGAATATTCAGGGGCTGGTCGCTGCTCAGGGAATGATCATCAAAACAGCACTGTCATGCAGTGAACGGGTGGAGCAGAAAACAAAAGGTAGAATAGGTTGCTGAGGATCCAATGATTCTCTCCACAAGGAGATCCAGTGGCAGCACACGGGGACGAAGACGAAGATCAGGCAAAGGTCATACACGAGTAGGCAGAGATAGCAAACTTAGCTTGAGGGGCAGGCGATACTCGGTGGTCGTGAGGCAAGGCTTGGGTCAGGGTCCAGAACTCCAGAATAGAAGAGGTCCGAGAAGGGCTTGGCAAGGGGGGTCAATCCGTGGACAGAAAGAGGTCAAAAAAACACAGAAGGCTTGGAGGAAAAACGCTGGATTTCTACTGGCTCGTGGCTGTCGATAATCTGGCAAGGAAGCCGAGACTGAGTGGTGTTTAAGTAGGGCGGGGACCAGGTGGAACGGGAAAGCAATCGGTCCTGGCAGGTGAACAGAATGAATGATTAGGCTCCGCAAGGACAGACAGAACATGAATCATGACAAACTACAGTTTATGTACCATCGTCTTAGAGTCTTGTGCCACTTCCAAATGAGCTCATTCAAAAGAAACATTTAGGATTAGGTTAGATGTTACTGTGCAGTCACTGTGCAGACATGAGAGTTGTATCAATCTTTCATCTACCTCTTCACCGTCCCAAAGGATTTTTTTTTTTAACGCATTCACACAGACGAGGACGTCCTCCAGCGCTCGTCTCAACCCTCCGACACAGCAACCGTCAGAAGAGCCACATTCCACTGTGTCCTGTTGTAAAACAACAGATCCAACAGATTCCATCTTTTTTCAGTGTCTTAAGTGTCATTCACTCACAACAGGTCACAAGAGTCCGAAAAGAAATACTAAGCGTGTTCATTATTCAGGAGTGGATGTGAATACGAGAGCGCTGTGGCAATCACATTAGCCGATAAACACAGAGTACAAGGAAGACGCCTACAAGTTCCCGTGGGAGGGCATCCAATTAACACTCAAGCTTTCTCTCTGACATGAAGGCGGCCTGAAGAATGTGAAGAGATGCAAGGACATGCAGAGAGAGAGGTGGAGAGAGGGAGAGCGCTCGTGCAGACACGAGGGGGGGGACATTCACATAAAGGTGTTTTTAAAGGTACGTAAAGGTGTAGAGATATACTAACTATTTATATGCTTTTATTCAACTTCATGTTCTTCCCTATTTCAATAGTTCACTGGTCTTCCAGCATAGTTCCAGGGATGCGGATACCAGTCAGCCTGGCTCACCACACCACTTCTTCAACACTGATATATCTCAACTCTCATTGTCATTGTTATGAAATTCTGCAGAGACCTCCATGGTGCACACAGAATAGATCAGAATTACTTTCGGAGAGCTGTCATTTATTACTTCCACATATTAACATTTCTGTCTTGAAGAAACCGCTGTAGGAAGTTTTTATGCAAGTGAACTGCCCTCGTTCACAAATTTTTATACGACATCATCGGGTCATAATTTTCCTTTGGCCAACACATTTGCTTGTTAGCAAATGTTGATATGCCAGATTTTCCTTTATGAAGGTCTATCATCGAAAACTATTATTACATTACATGTCATTTAGTCTTTTTGATTGCTGTGATATAAATGCCTAGTGTAGGTTCCTCTGAATCTAAACAGCAGCTTCTTCTAATTGATCCCCCACTCCTCTCCTCAGACAACCCCTCCCAGATGTCTGGCGTCTAACTAGTAAGTGTTTCATTTGTCGGGATAGTGCTCGTGGCGATTATCAGAGATGAGTGTACTCCGAAGAGAAGGTGGAGTTTCTCCCTCCTCTGGAGGAGTAAACTGTAATGAATTCTTTCTCAGGAACTGTCAGAGTGAATTTTGAAGACGTTCAGCGTTTGTAACACGTGTGGGTCGTATGAAAATCAGGCTAAGCTGTGGTCTGTTCAGCAAAATCCATATCTCAACAGGTCTCTTCCTTTTCAACAAAGGCACTGCAACTGTTCTTCACACTCCCCACAAAGGTTGGCGCTATGGGGGCAGACAGCGGCCTTTCCAGGGGTCGTCCCACAAAGAAAAGCCACCGCTGGCTGTGCAGACAGACAAGAAAACATATGATTTCGATTTTAAACGTGTTCAGATCATATACAGCAGTCTAGGTTTTGTGTTTAAACTTGGGACTGTGGTGTTTTTGGTCCGTGTGGACATCTCTGTGACGGCGCTTTATCGAAATCATCCATTGTATTTTGTGCTACTCTCTTTTTGCGCAGAGCAATCACGGCTTCTCCTGCCTGTGCAGGCTATTAAGTTCATCCTCCATCAATTACAAGCAAATCACTTCCTGACGGTTGCAACCCGAGATGAGAAAATGTGTCACTAGCACTGTGCCAGAGGATTTTTTCTTACGAGGGTGTTATGAACAGCAAATGTAAAAGCTTTCAGTTACTGGAAAAAACTCAAAGCGGTGATAAACTGTTTAGTTTGAAATCTACAAAGGCAATAATGTATAACAAAAATGTGGATTAGCCCTCAAACCACCGTAATAGAATTCATAAATATAAACTGACACTGACACTGAAATATCTTAAAAAATAGCAATTTCATGCAGGTTTACTTCATAATAAACCCTCACAAAAACAAGAGCAAATGTTGCGCGCAGCGCCGTCGCACCCCCACTGCACCGCTAGAAGCTGCAGGACGACCAGATAAAACCGAGGTGTTAATGCATTCCAGTTCGGAGAACGCAGAGGCACACAGTGTGCACTGATGTGACAGAAACAGGACTGTCAAGTAGCACATCAACCCACACACACACACACACACACACACAGGCACACTCACATTTCTGAGGCCCTCGGGTGATATTTTCCAAACTACCAAGCAGCTCGCTGTGCAACGTATCGAACGTTGCAGTGATGCTGGCAGGACAGAGCGAGCACGACTGACATGTTGTCAGTTTCATTCAGTCAGCTGGAACCTCATGTTTAAAATCCGCCTCATCACCGACTTGTCAGGGTTCATTTTTGTCGGTTGGAAAGAGAATGAACTGATACAGGCGATTTATGCTGAAAAGAACAGAGAGGACAAGGTTTCGTTAAAAAAAGGTAAATGCTGACGCTGTGTCGAAATGTCTAGTTCGTCATTTTTTATTTTTGAATACACAGCAGAACCTGGTTTGAAGAATAGTTTGTTGTCATGTAAACCACGATACAGTGCATGTCTTGTAGTGTGGTCTTAAATGTCTTAAATGTTTATTTTTTCAGACTTTCCTGTTTTCTGTTGTGGTTACTTATTGTAAATTGCTGGCCTCAAAGAAAGTTACCAGTGATGACTTGTATAGTAAATGCTCTGTTTTAAAATGTACCACCTAGTTAGAGCTCACAGGTTGTGTTCAATCTTTATCTGCTTTCATATCAGACCACAACGCTGGACAACTGCTGCATGTATTTCAGGCACAAAGGACTCAGTTTATTCAAATCCATACATGTCTTTCTTTGTCAAAACTATATCTTCTTCGGAAAATGCATTAATATTTTAATCATGGCTAATGTCTTAGCTGGGTTGGGCTTCTATACATTAAGGCTAAAACCCATGAATATGTGGACTGCACTCTGTGCCCACAGACACACAAACAAATCGAAGCGAGTGTCTGTTGTCTTTTTCATCTCTCATTTCAGAGGCTGAATTCTGTCATCCATCGTGGTTGTCCAACGAGCGTTCCTGCTGTATATAGTTAACAAATCTAAGGTTTCGTGGAAGCAATGCTCAAAAACGTGTGATCATGGGAAATTAAACACATGTTCACAGGGCAAATCCCTGAATAAGACAATGGGGGGACACATGGATGCCTCCTTTCGATGTCACTTAATTGATACACAAAGAAGAGCGGCAGCATCACCGGTGGGGCGTAAAGTAAGCTGACAGACAGGTCATGTCAGATGTCAGCTTGCTCAGTGCTGTTCAACATGCCTCCTCCTGTGACTGACAACTGGCCCCCAATTAACCTCAAACTCAGATACAGACAGAAAAACACACACATGCACACCTGCTCCCCTTCACACACACACACACACACAGAGACACACACACACACACACTCGCTGGGGGTGTGACAGCTGTGGAGCTTTGTCTTTATTCATTCAGTGCTAATTGACCTTATTTTTTACAGGGCTCGCGGTGAGTCTCCCTTCAGCGAGAGAGCCTTGTTAGACCTATGTGTGCACAGTCATCCGGGCTGCAGGCAACCTTTTGAGAGATGGAATATTATTTAAATATTCTCATTTTTTTCTATTCACTTAGTATTTTCAAAGTTAAAATGTGAAACACAACAGAATACAGATTTCACTGCTAATTAAATACAGAAGTATCTGCTGAAGCAGCCTTCTAACAAAAAATGTCACTCTGGGTCCCTCTAGTGTGGTAACAGACAGATGGGAGAAGGATTTTAGTCCCTGCCCACATTTACTGTCCTTGGATACAGCACATGGGTCTGATAGAAGGCATGTGGTCAATGTTGAAATAGTTAAACACAGTGGAGAAGAATAAATTAGATTTGACGAACATTGGAAATAATGTGCATTTGTTTGACTACGGTCATGTCTATTGCACAAAACATACTACAATGAAGATTATGCTCACAATGGTTGCATGCCTTTTAAGATGGGTCACATTTACATGGTTTGCACAAATGTATGTCACATTTATAGCCTTAATAATAATAATAATTGGCTGAACTGCTTTACAGACTTGCCTCCATTTATCTGTGGCCCTAACATTCTAATACGTGCAGAGTGCAGACAAACAGGGAAGTATTATTTATTTTTTTGTGGCTCAAGTTAGGCCATTCCCCATTGCCCTCTATTGGCTACTATTTGAAAAAGATATGAATTAGTTGTTGCATTCACTTACATGTATTGATAATGTATCTCTGATATACTGATTGACTGAATTAATGGGCCATTTCTTATCACGTTTACTGGCACTGCGCTCTTATTTTGAAATCAGTTCCAAAACCGTACATTTACCGTAATGGCCAATAAAGACGTGCACTAATTTGAACAACACAGCTTCACAAGGACAGTTACTTTAAACACCTGGCGTACGACAACAGACGCTTCCGGAAAACATGGAGACGCCGCAGCAGATGAAAGCCGCCGCGCAGCGGTGCATCGACGGGCACAAAGACGAGCTGCACGCATTGAGTCGGGCCATTTGGAGCCGTCCCGAACTCGGAGGAAACGAGACGCGCGCACACGACACGCTTGTCGGCTTCTTCTCTCGCGACGAGGCGTGGACGGTACAAGCTCGCTACGTGCTACCGACCGCGTTCCGGGCCATCTGGGGCCCGGCGGGGGGCGGAGACGGAGAGCCGGCGCTCAACGTGGGGTTCCTGTGCGAGTACGACGCGCTTCCGGGTATCGGACACGCGTGCGGTCACAACCTGATCGCGGAGGCGGGAGCGGCCGCCGCGCTGGGGCTGAAAGCCGCTTTAGAGATGCGGACCGAGCTGCCCCACCCGGTGAAGGTACCACGGGGACAGATCGGGGCTTTTGTTCAGTGCACACCCCTCTAAAGATGAACGTTTCCTCAAGATGCGACTCAATTCCTTCAGCCAATGAAAGAGTCAGGAACCCCGAGCAAATTGAATGGCATTTCCATCAAGTCAGTGGAATTTATATTCCACGTGAATGTATTGAACTAGGATATTCACTAATAATAAGCAATTATTTTAAGTTTGCTCACGAATGAGATTTTAAAAAACTTTATTTATTACAAAATCCTATCATCATCATCATCATCAGAATGTCCTAATCGAACAATGACACCCACAGGTTATCAAAAGTTAACTTAATTAATTTCTAACTATGGACCATTTACTTTGATAATATATTTTTTTATTCCCAGATCCACAGAAATAATCAACATTTGCACTTCCAGTAAATGAACTGAAAATTGAGTGTAGGCCTATTACATTAAATTTGTAAAAAAAAATCTGTACATTTTTTAAAAGTAAAACACATATGTAGTATGTGTCATATCTCGAAAACGTATAGTAAACACATTATATTACACATAAATTGGTTTTCTATATAAACAGTTTGGAAAAACTTAAATATATTTTCCTTTCCAAGGCTTCACCTACCTGACAGACTGAACAAGAGTCAAGTTGATTTATTTTGTCTCTTTTAGAGAAATTAATTGAACACTTTTTATACCAGATAACAGTTCTAGGAACTCCTGCAGAGGAAGTTATTGGCGGAAAGATCGACTTGATCTTGGCCGGAGCCTTTGCTGACTTTGACCTCGTCTTCATGGCTCACCCGGCGCAGCAAGACGCATCCTTCCTGCCCTGCATCACAGTCGATGAGTCAGTTCCCGTTTCAAACCTTTATGGATTCACGACTTCTTCTGTGTACTTTTTTCTCCCCCCTGCGCCTATTTTTACATCGCCCTTAAGCCGCTGTGTTGATGTCACACAGGGTGCTGGTGAAGTACCACGGGAAGGCCGCTCATGCCTCTGCATACCCTTGGGAGGGAGTGAATGCCCTGGATGCTGCCGTGCTGGCCTACAACAATCTCTCTGCACTCAGACAGCAGCTCAGGCCGGAGTGGAGGCTTCACGGTGACGGACAGGCGCGCACTTTGATCAGCGGGGCTTCGAAGTTTCTTCCAAAGAATCTCGCCTCGAATCCCATTTATTTCCTAAACCCACTTTGGACGACTTCAGTGAACTCGCGCGTCGTAATTTAACGCAGATATCAACCATAGGATGTCAGGCCATCTTTCATGGAGCACATTGTCATTTTCCTTTTTTAACTGCAATCACCAATGACAACCTCCAACCTCGATGAAATGTGCGATGGTTATCTTACTTTCCGTTTTATTCGTTACAGGCATCATCAAACACGGGGGGGAGCGGCCCAACATTATCCCTGCCTACACCCAGCTGGAGTTCTACCTGCGCACACCGCAGGTGAAGGATCTTTGTGTCCTGAAGGCCAAAGCGGAGGCTTGCTTCAGGGCCGCTGCTGTTGCCACCGGATGCCGAGTAAGATTACCCCAAAATGCCAACTTTCCCTTTTTTAAACAGCGCCGTGAGAACAAGCTGTGAATTTTTATAGGGATGAGCAATGCAACATCGAGTCGACCCTTCCGTTATGTAAGATTTTATATATTTTTTACCATAGCCCTGTAGTTATGCTCCGTGTTGTTCTACTGGAGCGTAATTCGTCATCTCTTTAGGCTGCTTTTCTCCTACAAACCGCACTTGCTTTAGGCAAAGTTAAACCCACATGACCGAGCACGCACAGGGCTCCGTTTACTGTCCGCGTGTTACAGTGATGCATTTGTTCATTGCATCTATGACTGCATACGTGTGTTTTTCCTTCAGGTTGAGATAATCTACCCCGGCCATTGCTATTATAACATTCTGCCTAATGCCACACTGGCCAAGCTGTATGAAAATAACGGAAAAGCTTTGGGGATTCAGTTTCAGGAGCAGGCAGCCAACTTCACTGGTATGGAAAAACAAAATAATAAAACATTTAACAGATGTTATTTACACTTGAGAATTTACTTATGTACCTCTTTGTGCACCTTACCTCCCCCTGCAGGTTGTCTAGTTTGTTGTTCACTTAATCAACAAAGAGTCGTCATCCCGTTGTATTTATTTTTGCAGGTTCCACAGACTTTGGCAACGTGTCGTTCGTCGTCCCCGGTATCCACCCTTTCTTCTGCATCGGCACGGAGGCGTTTAACCACACTGAGGAATACACCGAAGCAGCGGGTACGACGGCACGCGTCTTAGAACGGACGTTGTGCTCCTTGAGATGGAATTGGACTGCACTGCAGACGTTTTCAGTTCCAGGTCACTCGGGTTGCCTGTTAAGTTTCTATTTGGCGAGATGCTTTATAGTTTGTCCTCCCGTCTCGTTTTTTTCTCTGTGGCAGGAGCTGAAAAGGCCCAGTTGTTCACCCTGAGGACAGCCACAGCCTTGGCAATGACAGCTGTGGATGTCGTGTGCTGCCCTGATCTGCTGAGTCAAGTGAGGGAGGACTTCCGCCTGGCCAAACTGAAACAGGAGAAACAACTACAAGATGGCGATTCGGCTTTGACTGCTCCATAAAG
Organism: Apeltes quadracus; assembly: GCA_021346845.1. Lineage (NCBI taxonomy): Eukaryota > Metazoa > Chordata > Actinopteri > Perciformes > Gasterosteidae > Apeltes > Apeltes quadracus. The sequence goes on from CM037931.1 coordinate 7,027,716, forward strand.
ACAAACATTTTATTATTGACAGTTTGGTCATTGGACTTCAACTTGAGAGCACGTTAGAATAGTTTGCATGGTTAGATGGTTGAAGTTGTAGAACTACAACTCGGTGTGTTGTATAATCTCCAGTATCTCAAATGCCACCTTCATTGTGTTCCACAGGTTCACTCTGAACAACAGCACCCGTTATAAAGATTGTGTGGTGCTAGTAAGCTTCTAGATATAAGTGCTTATATATTTTTTCCTAGTGAAATATGTCAACAGCTGGATTTAATGAGATGAAATTGTGTACAAACCTAAATGGTGATTATGAAACCTGACTTTTCCTCTAGCGCCACCACAAGACAGTGGTAGGGTAAAAAAACACGCAATTCCAGATGTTAGCCCAGGAGAGCGAGGAAGAGTACGGCAGTAACTTTAACTGTCCAGCATCCAGGTAAAAAAAGTGAAGTGCAGAGCTGTGATCTGGGCCAGCTGGAGAGACGACACGCTCGCTTCACTGTGCGGAGGCCTGGAACCGGCCCGCGCTGATGAAGTGCCGAGCACTTGTTTCATTTAAAGTTTACTCTTTGTAAAAAATTGTATATGTATATGTAGAAAACCTTTTGAGATTAAAAAAATGTAACTCAAGCACAACTGTTGGAGAATATATCCAATAAGGATATATTCTCCAACAGTTGTGCTTTCCTAGAGCTTTCAGTGTCCATATTAAAGGTGGTTTTCTTTTAGCTGTGGTGGTCCCTGAAGCAGCTGAAGACAGAGCCCAACCATGCACTGCTGGCACATGCAGGGTGTGCCTTCGTGGCATACAGTGCACGCTGAGCAGCTTTGCACACAGCGTCTCCTGTAAACCCTGGTGTGTCATAGGCTTCTGCTGATGCATCATGCTGAGCTCCTTGTGCACAATAAAGCTGTTGGTGACAGTGATGTCCAAAAGGTGGTGAAAAACAGTTGTGGGCGACCTCCTTGTTTTTCTGTGCATTGTGTTTGGTCCCAGCCTCTGGTCAGGAGTGTCCACTCTCCCCATTGTGGGCCTGGGGACAAGCAATCTCTCATAACGACCATTATCTTCCCTGTGAATAATACGAGGTCAACTGTGTACCCATTCACATCAGCCAGTAGAAAACATTTTATCCCCCCACTTTGTCTTCTTGGCTTTCTGATTATATGCAGGTTGGACTTTTTTCTGGTAGTCATAGTCCCCTGTCCCCTTTTTTCTGGTCATTGACCGCATCGTCCTCTGGGGCACTCATGTGCAAGTTGGAGTTGATTGCTCTAAACCTGTATTCCTTACATGACTGGAGCCAGAAAGGGCACCTGGGCACCAGGGCTACGCTTGGGTGTGAACCTGGGTGTGCGAGTGTTGGCAGTGTCAGAGTCTGCCACCGTTTTCCAGGCCTCTTGACGATGTGGTGACCGGCCACGAAGTGCATCACCATTAACACCAGCACATCTACTTCGTCTGCCACGGCTACGACTCCGTCCCCACCCTTTACCATTGCTGCTACTAGTGGATGGCCCTTCAGCAGAAGAATCTCTAAAAAACATAAAGGCATATAAGATTCGATCAAATGTATCCAAAAGAAAGCTTAGTGTTTCTGGAAAGAAATGTTCAACAGTATGAGAATAGGAAAAGTAATAAATATGAATTGGGAAAAACTAATATATAAAACAACAATAAAGCAATTTGTTACAGAGCAAACAAGAAAAAAATATACTAGATATTGCAACATATTATTGTATTATAGCTCGGAATAAATATCCAGTATACACAAACGGTATTACTTACTGTGGTTGATTCTCCTCCTGTCCATCCTCATCTACTCTGCTGCACTGGAGTAGTGTGGACTCTCAGTGTAGAGGCAGCAAAAACATGTGTTTTAAAACGTACGTAGTAGTATGGATGTAACCTCAGTCTCCACTGCTGCTTTCATGCACTTCCCACTCTCCTCACGCATTCCCGCCACTGTAATGTACCATAGATCAATGTAGCGCTTCGCTTCTCAGCTTTCAGAATCATGCACCCACTCTCTGTCTCCAGTGACAGTGCCATTGAAGGTGTTGCAGCAATTTTGACATCCCCCCAGTTCCCCAGTGATACAAGGGGAAGGAGTCGGATAAGCAGTTGTGCAAATGCTTAACCCAAATACGTACAAACAGTCCTAGCCCCAGGTATGCCTTCACCAGGCGGATTGGCAGGGGTCCAGTCCCAGATGTGGTGGCACATCAGGTTCTGGTCATCTTTTTTATGCTTTATTCCTTTCATGTGCGTCATCTGCAAGGATGCCTTTGTTCAAGGTTTTTTTTTCAAGGATGAGGTTGCACAGAGTTAAAATGTTCACTTTCCCTGTGGTAAATTGACTAAATATATCCCTTCAAGACACATGTGAGCAGGACATGGTATATTAGAACATGCAGTTTATAGGCTCATTTTTCTTTCAGAAATTAAAATCTGCAAAGGCCTGGTCTCTCTGAAGACTCTGAGGAGATGGACCAACAAGGCAAAATTGGAATTTTTCAGCCAACGACCCCTCGTCAGTGTGGAGAGTCCTGCAAGCATGCACTCACCTACTACAGGAGAATCACCCCAGTGCCTACTTCTGCAGGTTTCATCAACCCACTTTAACACCCCACTAACTGCCCGGTTATTATCAAACAACCATTTACTGCCCCTGTCTCTTTCACACCTCTCTCAGCCGACCCCCCACCAGCTCCCAGGATTTGGGAAGAAGGAGATGTGAGTCAGCTCCTTCAAAGACAGCAGATCCTCTCTCGGGTTGCTACTGTTCCTGTTCTACTGCGGCATCATCCAGTCGGTCCTCTGTTCTCCCATCGTTGCATGGTTTGGATCGGCCACTAAACAGGACAGGAACAGACTACATTGGCTCTAGCCTGCCCTCCATCCTGCACTTGTTTAGCTCCAGAGTCTAATGAAAAGGGCCGGAGAGATATCTGCAGATCATTCTCACCCTGGAGACGACGAGTTCAGACTCCTCTCCTATAGGACGCGCTACAGAGAACTGTGTACCAGAATAAAGTTTTATCGAATTGAATTGTTGTCTTCAGAAACAGTATTCAGAAAATGCAATATTCAGCCACGCATCTCAATCCATGTTTAATTGTACACACCAATGTAGTACAATTACAAAATGTGTTATTAAGCCATTAAGCTCCACTCAAATATTTTTTTTCATATTCAGAAAACAAAACATTTATTGAACATTTTTCCCATATATACCATTTTTCCAGAGTTTCATTTAATATGTTTGTTTTTTCAGTTGTCCACCAAAATATATTGTACTAAATATTTTGCCTAATAAAGTATACGGTTGTTTTAAGCTGAAAAAGACAAAACTAGCAACTAAGGTCACAGTGAACCTTCAAGCCCCACAACACCAAACACAGGAGATGAGCTTCAGTTGAACCAAAAGAGAAGAAAATGGGACATTTAAAAAAGTTGATACCATAACCGGTGTGTGGGACTGACTTAACATAAATTTTTACATTTGCGCTTTTTCCAAAGACACCATTTGCCTTTTCCTTAACTTTATCAAATCACGAATGCAACACAGTAAGTAGCTTGATAGCAAAACATTTGCATCGATACAAATATCACAAGAAAATATAACACATACTGAATTGTACTTACGTGCTACAAAAGAAAAACCTTTAGGCATAATCAGATCATCTGTTTTTTTAAAGAAATAATTTACATAATTTCATCATGTAATGGCGTTTGTTCGTTTTCAGAAAAGAGGATTGATATTGCTCATTCTGACTTTCCACCAGAAGCAAATTTCTTGAAGTATTTTTAGTCTGAAATTGATTGTCAAATATGGTTCCTATGCGAAGAAGAAGAAAAATCTGTCAATGCCCTTGTGATGTCAGTTTTTAATTCACATTTTCGGTTTTTAAGAGTCACTGCATCAGGAACTGAAGGGCTCTGACATTCACAGTTTCACAGTTTAGAATTTCTCTGTGTAGTCAGTCCAAACGTCTTCCATCAACATCAGTACAGATACAACATGAGTTGATCCGTTGACAAAACCCATCGATGATCTCAGATTGTCCTATTTGTCAGTAGCTCATTTATAAACTCTCCAGTTTTAAGTGGCTGGGTTGAGAAGGCAATGGTCACCAATCGGTCCAATGTCTGCAGCTGTCTCCTTCCAAGTGCGGCCTAAGAAGCATCCAATGCAAAGTTTTGTTGCTGCTCTCTCGCAAGGGAGGCAAGCTCCTTGGGTCTACTGCCTCATCCCCGTTACGAGTAGATGGACCAATAGATGACGTTGAAGAGGATGTACGCACCAGGAAACAGAACCCTCGAGTACTTGTCTATGGCATGGGTGTCTATCCAGATGTTCACATAGCCTCTGGATGGCCTAACCTGGCGTGTGAGCTGGGGGTCATTCAGAGAAACCTGGGCCAACATTCGATCCCGGCAACCGCCGTTCTCCGGCATCCCATAATTCCCTGTCGTGTTGCCGTCCATGGACCCGTAGCCAGTGATCTGGGGGTCGATCATCATCTCGTCCGGGTTGCCAATGCCGCATGTACACGGCAGCTAGAGAGGTATCAAGGAATCAAAGTTATTTTAACCTTGTTTTCTGTAAAACCATAACATTTTACTAAAATTTAACTAGATTATACAAACATTAGCGGTTCAATGTTTAGCATTCCTCTGCACACAAACTTCTGCATGAAAAATTTATGGAAGGATGTTTGTGCTAGAAACGTTCTTTGGGCAATTTGGCTCCATATGCTGCAGCATTTGGCAGATGAAGAATAGCAATATAGTACACAAGCTGTAGTCCCAGAAATAATTTGCCATGGCCTCGAGAGCAATTTAAAGGGAGCCAGTTTGGGAAAATATTTTTCTGCTTGTTGGAAATGCGCATTAAGAATGATTTCACATCGCTGCCAGAAAATCTTTTAATGTGAAATCAGGTCAGTCTCGTCCTTTGTTGTTTTAAAGAGCTTATCATGGTCTGTTTCATTTTACTTCAGCGGTCTCCTTCCTTGTTTCAAACTGAGAAAAATCTTTTGTGAAGTTATTAAAGGGGCGAACTACAGTTTTATTTGTTAAGTCTTTAGAGGAATTCAAATAATCCCTTATAGGGACAGCTACATTAGTACAAAAGGAGATTTTGATCATTTTTAGACTCTTGCGTGTCTGGCCAGAGTGGTGACATTTAATTATAACATCCTCAGAAAAAAAAAGAGGCCCACGGAAAATTGGTCTATTAAACAAGACAAAATTGCTTGTTTCAAATAGAAATGTTGGTTATTAATAATTTATGAAAACATCCTAGCGTTTGCCTGCTTGTTGACTCAGAAAAAACTAAATAGGTAAGAGGATGAGTTTATCATCACATATTCCGTAAAAAAAAAAAGCAGTATTCACGATTATTCAAATTTTGTTGTAATCAACATAAAGAGGTCAACTGTGTTTTTAGCTGCAGGCGATGAACAACCAAAAATAAAAGTCACATTCAACAACACTTACTCTCTCCCTCAGTTTCCGCTCTTTCCTCTCCTGCACGGTGGAGAGGTAGTTGACTGCCGCATACTCTATCACCGACAGGAAGACGAAGACAAAACTGACCCAGAGGTAAATGTCCACCGCCTTGATGTAGGAGACCCGCGGCATGGAGGCGTTGACTCCAGTGATGATGGTGGACATGGTCAGCACTGTGGTGATGCCTGGAGGGGGGAAACACAAACAGTTTAGGCTAGTTGAGCCTAAGCCTCAATATATTCGAAAAGCCTGTTTGTGAAAATTTAATTTTTAAAAATATCAACATATTTCAAAGATTTTTCTTTAATCTTTACTTCTTGTGCAATAACACAACATACTTACTTTTCCAGCCAACAAAAAAATGTTCAAAATATACAACCAAGAATGAAATATCCCTCTTTAATCTGCTCCCTGCTTATAGAAACCGCTTTCAAGTTGCTCAAATTTCAATCTTTCCTTTGGAAGATATACTTTGTCCAATAATTTGCCTTCCTCTATCAGAGTTACATGCAAAGATTTGTTCACGCACACGTCTTCATGCAGGTTACATATCGAGCTCCAGCCCGCAGCCCTTCCAGTCTAGTAGTAAACTCATTGGATTCACTTAAGTGTATTAACAAAATAATTGCCTGGCAACCAAACGACAAGATAATAAATGAGCTTTTGAAGGACCCAGACTTGTTTACACCTTTTTCCAGCCTTCATGCTCAGCAAAGTTAACCGAGCCTGAAAAGAAACAAGCGTAGAATCATTTTCCGAAATGTTGCTTCACTTAGTGTTGGGAACCACTGCACCCGATTCAAGTTTTCACTTCACATACTGGATTGTCCGTTGGCATAAGTAGATTTCTTTGCCAAGGAAAGTGTCCTACCCAGTGGCACCCGGGCTGGGACGGCCCTGCGGTCAATCCAGAAGGACACCCATGACAGCATGACCATCAGAGTAGCAGGGAAGTAGGTCTGCAGCAGGAAGAAGAAGATGTGGCGCCGCAGGGTGAAGTGGATGTACAAACGATTGTACCAGCCTGTGAAGAGAAAATATCACCATTACGTCGTCGCATGTTAGCTGCAGATGCGGCGTGAAAACACGCAGCTATTGTGGGAGAGATAAGGCTCAAAACCCTTGTTGTGCTTGAGGTTGCTGTAGGTGGTCCTAAGGATGCTGCAGGGTCACTGTGGCTCACGCTCTGGTTCAAATGGCTGGCAGTGGTTTGATTCACTTTCTCTCGTCGTGAGGACTAAATAAGAACATTCTTTAAGGAGGACGTGATACTTTATTTGGAAAATAATTTAAAAAAAAGAAAATTATATTTATCGAAGTTGGAATTCAATTCTTATCTGGATTTCCCGAGCGTGATGCATACATTTGATCCACTTGAATGATCAGTTCAGTTGCCTCCAAGTGCTCGTCTGGGTTACAGTACCTGTGCTGCTGTAGAAAGCCAGCTTGGTGGTGGTGTGAAATTTCTGAATGAGGAACTGAGACAGGGAAATTCTGTCGTCCGTGTTCAGGGATTCGTTGCCTTTCTTCCAGTACAACATCAGGTCATCGTCTGTGTACGCATCTGTAAGGGAAAGAAGCAGCATTGAGCAAATCTGTAATGATTAAAATCAGGACAGATTTGAACATTGTTGAATGTTAGTGAGAAACTGAATGCGCATCAATTTAACTACTAAGAATTTTTGCGTATTTCTGCGTGAAAAGCTTGTCCCTTTTCTGGCGTCAGAGGAGCAATCAAAGAGGTTGGAATCCATCCAAAACACAGGTGCTTTTTTTCCCCCATTTCTACTCACAGCTCTCGATCTCCAGCGAGCAGGTTTGGGTGTCCAGAGGGAAACGACTCAGGTCCATGTTGCACATGGCAGTAACAGTGACTCTGCAGGGAAAGCAGCCGTGACCCGAATGAAAACAATTAAGTAAACTCCCTTAAGTAACAGCGATGGTAAACTCACAATTTCCTTCATATGAGGCAAAAAAAACAAGCTCTGTTTGTATTGGATTTCTTTTGTTGTGCTATTCTATCACAGCATTGATTTTTTGTATCCCTCCCCCTCCCCTCCTTGTTCCCTCCTAATTCCCCCCACCACGTGGCCGTCATGTTGGTGTATTGATTGAATAAGCATTAGAGAGAAGTCCCTGCAATGAGAGGCCAAAAGTCACACCACATTTGTCATTCTCGTCTGAAACCGTGACAGATTTGTTCGCTGCACTGATTGCAAATTAGCAAACTACACTTATTATTCCACAAAATGCATCACTTGCTGTGATAATCATGCACAGCAATTCAACACTTAAACTTACTGCAATTTGCTGCTTTTTTCATCGTTATGTTTTTCTCTTTTTGTTGCAGTGCATGAAAATAAACGTTTTCCATCACCACCGTTCTTTTTTAGAGATAAATGGCCATAATCTAAATCTCAAATTAATGTTGTTTTATGGGATACAAACTGCTCTTGGAAGGAACCTGGATCTCCTGGTATGAATTAGTCCAAGCACAATGTCCATGTCCTTACCTGAGGCTGTAGAGGACGTTGCCGTCAGGAAAAACCCTCAGCATGACATTATCGGTGGTGGTGTCGTGGATAAAAGAGCGCTTGGAGTGGACGAAGAACATGTCAGGAACCCAAATCTTCTTCACCAGCCGACTGTCAAAGGTCATGCTCTGGTTATTGGTGCTCGGGAACGACAGCCGCTCGTCCTTCCAGTAGTGACGCAGGTACAGAGTCATGGTGAAGTCCTGTGGGAAGAATAATCCATTTCAAGCTTTTACTGGCAGGATTTATCTGCTTTCAATATTTAACTAAAGAGTATTATGTATAAAGTAAAACGTACGGACCACATCTCATTCCTTCCTTTGTGTTTCGTTATCAAAAGAAATGTCAAGGAAGATGTAAAATCTTCCTTGATATTTCTTTGAAACTCTATCTGTCTAATGAATGAAGTCAAATATAAATATGGTGTTTAACATTTTAATCCCTGCTACATCCCTCTAGAATTGATGTAGCTATTTCATACTTACCATATCCACCTCGGAGATGGTGTCCAGACTTTCAACCTGAACATCCACTCCAACGGGAATTGGAGGTCCTGAAAGAAATTGGACTCATTTTAGTCATTTTATTTCAGGGTTTTTTTCTCTGCATGATTTGGGTTGTGGGAATGGGAAAAACCGTCAAGGTGACCAATGAGGACTCTTTGGACCTCTTTTTTTTTCTCGAAAATCCCATTTTCAAAAAGAACAATGACTCACACAAAAATAGAGCAAATGCTTTACGTGTCGGTTTGGCTCGGATTCTACTTTTGACCTAATTCAGCCTTTCTGCTCTGCATCATCATCCACCAACAGAACACGAGTACAATTAGGTCACAATAACGGATCAAACATGATGCAGCGGTGGATGAATGTAGCCCTCTTTTCCACTCCCAGCTGATGCGCACTTGATGTTTGAAATCAAACCCCGCTGAAGGAGTCTGTGAGAGTCATCTGGTGTCTTTTCAGCAGCCGATTTAAGGGTCATTAAAAGTACTCGTGGTCTGATAAGAACAGCACATGTCACGGCAGATGTTTTTGTACTTCAACACAGCTCTCGTGTTTTTTAAATGACAAATAAATGGATACGACATGACAAAAGGATTATTCATATATATTCCATTACAATCTTGTAAAAAAAAAAAAAGCATGTGTACCTTTCTGACGTTAAATCCCTTTAATACACAGTGGCGTTGATGAAAAAGACGTGAAATAACACTTGAGTGACGTAAAGAACTGAACTGCAGTTGGATCACAGCTTGCATTGATTAAGATCTCCGGGAGCTTAAGGCTCAGCGGACGGACCAATGACCGCTGCACACATCTTTTCCTGAGCTACAAATGAAACCCTCTTCTTTAAAGCTTCATTTTCTGACCTCCGAACGCTGGCCTCATGGTGAAATCGTGGTCGTCGATTCTCAGGAGTTGCTCAGATTTTGTCATCAGAGATTTTGTCATGTCTGCACTTCGCTTGTAAATTGGGCTGCAAAACAAAAAAAAGAAAGACGTCTGGTTACAGAGAATTTAGAGGGAAAGGGTGTGGGTTGTTTTTCGTTGTCCAAAATACCAATTTCCAAATAACGTTGATGCTGATGAAATCCATCATTTTGAATAAAACTCACCTTCCAGTTTTTTTTCCTCCATCCATGCTGGTCTCTCTTCGCGACCTGATCACAACAGTAAAAAATAAAAAAAAAGGCAGCAACATTAGTGCTTAAGCTTGTTGAGATTTTATAGTACATTTTATAGTACAATCAATCAGTCTTTTTGTCGCTTTTTAGTCCCAGTAGGTATGTAGAACCAAGTGAAATCGTTACCTGTCGCTTTAATTAAGAAATTAGGATTTTATTCATAAATATACATGGCTTTAGAGACAGTAATGGAAAATTTGGCAATTTCTATATATTTTTTTATGCTTCTCATTTACTAAAATGGTGTTCCTCTAGTAAAATTGCACATTTTGTCCAAAGATTGGCCAAATAGCAAAAGAAAATGTCCTTTTCACATCTGCTTTAGAGGAAGCCAGTTCGTATGGTGTTACTACTTTTGCATACATATATGCTTATCTTTTAGGAGCCATTTTCAGTTCATCAACAGAGAGAGATGGACGAAAAAATATATTTTTCCTAAAACCCTAAAATAGATTATAAAAATAGAGCGTGCTATGATAGACAAGGACAAATCCCTATGACAACCAAAGACATGCATAGAGGGAGATAGGGGCCGAGAGAGATGACTGGTGTTCACAAATACAGAAGGAAAAAAAGTGCTAAATGAAATGGTAAGAGGAGGGTTTCTCTGGCTGCAGAGCTGTGATGGACAAAGGGTGCTACTCGTCTGTGTCCATTCAGCTGCTGAATCCTAATCCTCTCGGCAGAAATGCCTCTCCAATCCCCCTCTGCCTGCCTGCACCACGCAGCAGACCTCCCGTCTGCAGCTAGGACCTGCATGCATAGTCGCATACAGTACATCACTGCAGGGGCTGCATCAGGGTTGAAAGGTCAGATTATTCTGGTGCTCATTCTGGACACGTGCAGAGAACATGGAAGAAAAATACTGAAGATGAGCTGTGGGAATATAGAGGTTGTATATTTAGTATATTTAGATTGGTGGACTTAAATGCAAGATCTTTACGCAAACTCTGCGGCATTGTTTGTTTCACTTAAATTTAGGGTTGCACATTTTTTTATGTATTTAATTCTCAATAAATCCCCAGAACAATCAATTAATAAAATGCTCTAATAATAAAAACAAAATGTATCTGTAGCCTTTGCGGGACTGTTAACGTCCAATTTACACCCAGCGGGATGGTTTTGCATTTTTTAGTCTCCATGACTAAATTTAGCTGTTGCCCGAGGGATAACAAATTAAATTAAATTACCAGGATTTTTGTTCATCACACTTTATACATTATATATATATATTATATTATATTTCGATATTGAATGTATTATTGTCACATTTCCTAAAATAATATCCTATGTCATTACCTCAGAAAAAAACGCATGACGTTAGGCCATTATACTACAGCAGTAGAATCACATGATCTGTTCAATTTAGGTGTTGAGAGGTGGCAGAGATGATCCAGCAACGACTTCTTCCAGCAATGACTGGTCATTATTTTAGGAATGTAACGATGTGTAATATTGTGACAAATCTTATGGCCTTCTTTTGGCTCACTTGCTTTAGCAATGTTGATATCTGTAAAGTAAATATACATATAAGATCAACAAGTGACATTTTGTTTATTACATCACACGGCCATATTATTAATGGAATTCTGAGACCAGCAACGAATCCCAAGAAACGTCCACAGTTGAAAAGCACAATTGTTGAGTCAACCAGCTGAACGAGGGTTAGACAGTCTTGAAACCCTGCCCTGGATGTTAATGTGGAGGCGTGGTGGGGGAAAAAATACAGAAGCGAGCATTTTTTCAGGATGTGCATTTCTGTCTCGAGCCACAATTTAAGAGGATCCTTCAAACTGCATCAGGGTTTTCCCCTCAGATGTTTTCTTGAGCGGGAAAAAGAAAATTGTAAGTAATGTAGCAAAAAACTCCCACTACACACGCCAGCAGCATCGAGCCGCTTCCACAATTTCACACTCGGAGGAAAGAGGAGCGATATGAAGAGGAACAGGGAGAGAAAATGTTTGGCTTCTGCAGAAGTATGCAAGATCTGTTTTTCCTCTTGCTGGAATTGGATTAAAAGATTTACATTTGATTTGTATTTTTCAGACTGTGTGTCAGCAGAGAGATATAACGTGAGGAGAACTATACCTAGGCGGGGAAACAAAAGTGATTTGATAACGAGGCAACACTAGTGTTCAGAGATTACAATGGAGCTTTGAGACACTTGTGCGTTTGGTCTTTTGAAGATTTTCCACAGATGATTATGGTTGTGCTCCTCTTATACCTAATGATCTTCTTACTCACCTTGGGGCGGATGGAATTCTGTCATGCTTGTTCAATAAAATCAGATTTGCCTTGTCAAGCTCTCACAGGTTTATGCAGACTGCCGTTTGACGTCTCCTCTGTTCTATAAATAACAACAGATTCAGCCTGCAAAAGTTCTGCTGTGTCTAAAGGCAGAAGGATTTATTAAGTAGATGCAAATTATTAAACGGAGATTGCACCACGAGGCTGTACTTGGGAAAATCTTATCATGTTTGACTGGAGGACTTTGGGATGTAGTTCAGCTATTTGCTGATCATTCTACAAGAGTTTTTAGAGAGAAATGGTGGGAAAGAATCCAATCTCTGTTGGTCATTTATGGGATTAATAGGGGGAAATTCTGTTAACATTTTTGGGGATTTTTGTATGTGTCCGATAAATGTAAAATTCCCACGTTTTCTCGATGAATCAATTAGTCGATCAACCAAGTTAATCAGCAACTATCTTGACAATAGAATCCCAAACTATTTGCTGGTTCCATGTTACCAAAATGTAAAAAATGTCACTTTTGGTGCTGAGAAGGACATGTGTTTGTTGCTACATTTTATAAACCTGAATATGAAGTGGTAAAATAATCAGTAGATTCATCAGGTGAGAAAACAACTGGCTACTTTCTACAAACCAGTACTGAATATTATATTTCAGAAATGTATATTTTTGACATTTTTTCTGTGGTTGAGCATTCACTTTTTCCAAACACCTATTTATACACAAAATATAAATCTCATACAAGTTTCTCATTGCCCATTATGTGCCCCAAATTCAACTAAATCGTTAAGATAATGATACATTTTAAATAACCAGCATCAAGTTTCAGCATTTAGACAAGAAGACAATGACTTTAGTTGTGCAAATTTGACATCTTTCCACAAATATGTCAACTGCCTCTCCACACACTGCTCCCTGCAGTGATCCAACATTTAATCAACAAACAAACACAAACCTTTCCATTTAAATCCCTTCCGGTACCAATTCAATCGATAATGTCTGGAATTGAGGGTGCTTTAACGATTCCCGGATTCAGTTCAGTCGCAGACTAAAACATCTAATCCACTTGACGCATTGACAAGGCAGCAATTAGCCTAAATAATCACCTGCAAATGACATTGGCTACAACTGCTGGCAGCGGGAAAAACAGACCTGCAGCGTTTGCGGGGCAGGAGAACACAACATTCACTCGTAGAGCATAAATAGAAGTGGGGATTTAGGTCTCCCTCTCTCTGCGCTCGGAATGAGTGTGTTTTCACACTAGAGGTAAGGGATCAGCACCGGGGACAGTGCAAACACTGTGTAAACCTCCACAAGAACACAATGAAGCCCTCATGGGGAGCACGGCTTAACGAAAGAACGTCTGCAATAAAGTTAAAACTCTCGTGCTGTTAAGACGACAAAAATATGCATTCCTAAACCCTTTGACATTACCTGCTCTGCTTCCCGGTCTCCAGCTTGTGACCCCTGGACTGGGCCATTCTCCCAACGGCACCTGTGAGCCAAACACAGAAGAGAACGAGGACAGCATCGACCTGCATGGTTCACATTCCCCAGAGGACGGACCTCTCCTGCCAGTCACAATTTAATCCCTTCAAGGGTTCGGAGCACTCTGCCTTGCTGAGACATTCCCCTCTCCAGCGCCAGTGGCTGATAAGAGGGAGGGAAAAACAGCAGCGACAGCTACACAGAGCTATTCTGCGGCCCGAGTGGAAAACATCCTACGGTGCTTAATCTCCACAGTGGGAAAAGCAATTTTGACTAAACCCGTAAATCCTTCGGCGTCAGATGGTTCAGATTTGATCCTCTCCACCGGCGGATGTGCCTGCCTCTCTGTGCTGCGCTCTGCTCCGCTATCCTGCACTCTGATGTGCTCTTCTCCACTTTGCACCGCCCAGAAACACCAACGCTCACAATGATGCGGCGCACTCATTCGTAAGGTCAACGGTTTAGAGACGCAGACTCACAGAGGCTCAGTGGGAGCGGAACGCTTCCCGGCTCCTTCTGATGTGAATAAGGGGTTTTCTGAATGTGGAGTTGTTTCACTGAGGTACCTTTTTATTCCTCAGCGGACTCAGATCTGAGGATATTTTTGGAATGATTACACAGGTTGGCGTGTTGGCAAATGCAGCAGAAATAATGACAGCTGATTTTTTTCAAACAATTGACCTAGAATCCCACTTCCTTCCAGTACTATTAAGCCACTGATTTTGAATATTTGCTTAATTGTTTTCGACAATGCCTTGTTCGTCCGCGTCGTCCAACGATTGACGAATAAATACAGGACTACAAGCCAATGGTTACTCCAGACTGGTGATCACACACCAATCAAGTTGCTTCATCAAATCCATTAGGATAAATAACTGTTATATTTTAAGTTTAGCAATGCACCACAGGCCTTGTCTGTCAAAGCGTGCTTTCCATCTGTATAAGCCAATCAAATAAATGCCTAAGCACGTCATCAGCCACCAGTCCTCCTTTTTCTTTGTTTTTTTTTGGAGAATGAACAGTTGGATTAGACGATCATGAATTTGGGTTTAGTCCGTGAACATATCATGTAACATTAAACATTGTTTGTGTTTTACACCTGTCGATCCTCCTTCCAAATTTGATTGACGATGTACAGGTGTTTTTTTTTACTCTACAGTGATGTTCATTGTATTTGACAAGATATTAAATAAAACATCTCTGGGATAAATATGATAGAATTCTGCCCAACGACTTAAAAAATAAACCTGCTACATCACTATGTCTTACGATTGTCATTTACTAGATCAATCAATTAGTTTTTTTTTTTTTATTTGGTGATACAGGATTTTTAAAGGGTAGAGAGTGAAGCGGCTATCTTTAAATTTCTTTACGTTTGATTAGTCTTTCCTTCAAGTTGGCTTATTATTTGCTAGTTCTGCTTGAAACAACAATACAATAAATCCCACAAATGTATCTGTCAGAAAATACAATACGCGAAATGAGCCAATATGTCAATCTATTTTTAAGAATTATGACACCAAATTGTCTAAGCTCCCATTGTCACAGTATTATGAGGTATTTGAATACTTGAATATACACTGTGTATTTCTCTAGAAGAAAGGGATACTAATTGCTATTACCTCAACAAAAACGAGCTCTTTATCCTCGTTGCTATCATTAATTGCCAAACAGTAACACGAAGTCACCAGTAGGCTTCCCCTGTTTCTTTTCTTTGTTTCTATGTAGAACTACGTCACGCTCATGCGTTAGCCAATGAACGGCAGCTATGTGACTACCAGCTGTTATATATATACCCTGAGTTTAGTCTGTCAGACACACAGACACCCTCAGTTGTCTGAAGTAAACCATCCACGGAATCGGTTATTTTTAAGTGCTCGATCATAGCGATGATAAGGTTTCATGGCCGTGTATAACACATTACTTTTTAATAGTGACGAAACTGGCGAGTTTCGCACCTGAGAGACTACGATCGGGGATATGTATACACAGCTTGTTCCGTTTCGTCATTGGCTCGCGCAATACTGGCGGGGCATTGTAAAGTGTACAGAGGACTGATAGCTTAAAGAACAAGATGTTTACCGAAATGTTTCGACGGACGCGGCACTTGATGAGATTTTGAAAGCAATCGGATTACGCAAATGACAACGAGGACCTTAATACAGACGCGAATTAAAGTATAAGAGTAAATTAAGTAGAATAAAGTCGGTTTGGCTGCTTGGTTTTGGCTCAATTGTAACTTGACAGTTGAGCTAATGTGGATCGCGCTGCGTTGTTGTGAGCTAACAGCCTTTGCCCATCACGGCTGAAGCGAGATGAGCCCTTCGCGGGAGATAAAACGTAACGTTTTGACGACCACAGTTGGTGTTTGGTGTTTGTTTTGATTGTTCACACCGTTGACGTGCCATTTGCTGCGTGTGGTGTTTCTCTGCAGAGCTGCAGAAAGCAAAGAGCAAAGCGCAGAGCAGCAACAATTTACGAGAGGAAGCAAACATCTGCAATCTGCTGGGAGAACTGCTGGGCAGAAGTGGTAAGTCAGGAGTTTTCAAGCGGAAACGACAGCAGGGATGAATAATGCTGGTACTTCACAGTTACTCATGTGATAAATACGGATGGAGTGTTCTCTTACTGGACCCAACTGCAACTTTGCAAACTCGACTTATGTGCATTTACCAATCAATATATTCACAACGCCTACCTGTTGAGCTTCAAGTTGTTATCCATCAGCACTTTTGATCTATTACCAGTGCATCACTGTGAAGCTTTCTAGACCTACACACCACTTCTTCTTAATGATACACATGTATTTGTCCTCTCCTACTCATTCATCCTGCCTCTATGTGTTGTGTGTGTCAGGTGATTATGAGGCGGCCATCAGGGAGCACCAGCAGGAGCTGTCGCTGTCCGAGGTGCTCAACGATGTGATCGGACGAGCCGTGGCCCATCGTAAGATCGGAGAATGCTGTGCAGAGATGGGAAACATTGAGGCTGCTCTGAAAGTGAGTGGATCGGTCTTTGTTATTTAAAAAAACTTTTCCTGGCCTCCAATTCTTAAAAAAAACTATAGTGATACAATCGTAGCGGTCAGCATGCTGGCTGATATCAAATCAAAATGCTTCATGGAGCATAAAGCATTCATGTATGTGTGTTCATGCATGTATTCTTCTTCAGCACCAGCGATGTCACCTGGACCTGGCTCGCTCAGTCGGAGATCACGCCGAGGAGCAAAGGGCGCTGGCCACTATTGGGAGAACCTACCTCTTCCGTTACGAATCGGACCAATCGAGGAACAGTCTGAATCAAGCGCAGGAAGCCTTCAAGAAGAGCCTGTGCATCGTGGATGATCGTCTTGAAGGTCTGCATGGAAACTATGGACTTGCTTCTATCGTCTTTTTTCTTTTATTGAGCCTATTTAATTATTGAGTGACCGTAGATTTAGTAACGTGTGTTCCAATATTTTCCTTTCTTCCAGGGACTGTGCCGGAGCGAGAGATTAGTGAGATGAAGGCCCGCCTCTTCCTCAATCTTGGACTAGTCTGTGATCATCTGGGGGAGCACAAACGTTGCAGCGAGTTTATCAGACGAAGTGTCTTTATTGCAGAGTAAGAAGATCTTAATAATGTAACTGTTCACAGGCCGTGTACAACAGGGATTCACAATAAGTGTTGCCGTAACATACTGTTAATTCTGCTTTCTCTCATCCTACAAAGAAAGAGTAATCTGCTGGAAGATCTCTACCGTGCAAACTTTAACCTGGGCAACATCTATTTCCGTCACGGTCAGTGGTCTAATGCCGTGCGCTGCCTTGAACAGGCCAAAGAGTGTGCAAGGAAGATCAAAGACAAGTTTAGCGAGAGCGAGTGCTTTCACTGCATCGGCAAGGTACAAACCAGCTACTGAGAAGGTTTTAGCAAAAACCTATTCATTTAATATTTATTGTGGCAGTACATTTTGTATTATTTTTACTATTATTATTTAACTAATCCATCTCCATGTTTTTTTTCCCCACAGGTGCAGCTGTCTTTGGCTGATTTTGTGGCAGCGAGACGATCTCTGAAGAAAGCGGTCCTTCTGGGTTCCCAGCAGCCACTGGACCGTCAAACAGTGAAGCGGGCTTTCAAATATGGTAGAAAAGCGAGTCTTCATGACCACTGCACTTCATCATTTATTCTCCCACGGATAGCTGATGGAGAGTGTTTGTTTGAATTTAAAAGCGGATCTGGGGTGCAAATTGGAGGAGGAGCTGGGGGAGGATCCGGGCAAAAGTCTTGGCTCCCATCAGGCCGTGGGGCTGGCGGAGCAGCTGGGGGACCTTTACTGTAAGGTCGGCTGCTACAGCAAAGCTCTGGATGCATACCAAGCTCAGGTAAAAAAACAAAACATTGTCATCTGTAACTTCAACATCCAATATCTTCCCTCCGATCACGCGTGTTTCCAAGATGTAATGAATGATGAGTTGTGTTTTCTACGTGTTGAAGCTGAAGGGCGCCGAGGCGTTGGGGAAGCCTGCGAGGGAGCTGGCTGTCATCCACGTGTCCCTGGCTGCGACCTACACAGACCTGAGACAGCACGGCAAGGCAGTGGAGCACTACAGGCAGGAGCTGGCTCTGCGACAGGGCAGCCCTACTGAGGTACACATAAACTATATATTCTTTCCTCATCTGATCCGGGTTTATTACCACACGTGAGTCATTATAAATAAAGCATATACTTCAGCCAAATCGCCTTTATGATTTTAAGAGATGAACTGCTTATTGATTGGTAGTAATACTTCAGACGGTTTCTAACATTCCCATGTTATTGAATCACTCATTTGTGTGAATTAAGGAGTGTGGTACCTGGCTGAACATCGCAGCAGCTCAAGAAGAGAGTGGCTGCTCCTTTGAGGAAATGGAGAGCAGCTACAGCGCGGCCGCAGACTGCGTTCAGAAGTCCGGACAAACCCGACTTCAGGTGAGCCACAACAAGCAACTAAATGTTCGTACCCAGCTGCCGTGGTGAAATAACTGGCAATTAAATAGCTGTGTTTAAAAGAATTCTACTTTGTGAAGGTGCTCAAAGCCGATGCCGTGTAAAAAGTCTCACTTGTCTCCCAACAGAAGCGCGTGTTGAGGCTCTGGCTGGCCGCGCAGAGACGACACGGCTCCTCCAAGATGGAGGACACGGAGGCGAGGCTGCAGGAGCTGTGTGCAGCGGAGGGCTGGACTCCTGATGGAAGCGATGGGGAGGACGAGGACGAAGAGGAGGAGATGGACAACAGTGAACCTCTAGATGACAGTGATGTCGTTCTCTCAGACTCAGGTAGAACTGGAATTCTGACCCCCCGCTGACATCGACAAATGATGACAAAAGTGATTATTTTTATTTCTGTGTGTGTCTGAGATGATGACTTTTTGTGTGGTTTCTAGACGATGACTTGGAAGGTTATGACAAGATGGTGTCAGGAAGGAGGAAGGCGGGAAGGGTGAGGGATTATAGCCGTTGTCATTTATCCCAAGCAGTCCCTCTTCAGTGTTTTACCTTCTGCTCCTTTTGTATCCGTTTTCTACTCCAGTGGAACAAGAGGAACGAGAAGGGCGAGACGATTCTGCACAGAGCTTGTATAGACGGAAACCTGAAGCAGGTCCAGTATCTGGTGGAACAAGTGAGAAAAAAACTTTACTTTTTATAGGGAGAAGACAAAAGTTTAAAAGTAAATTCTGACCTATTGAACAGTCTAGTCCAATAACACCATGTGTGCCCAAACGTATTCAATATTCGCTTGATGAAAAAGACATGCATTTTGAGATAATTATTGATTATGTCAGGGACACCCAGTGAACCCCAGAGATTATTGTGGCTGGACACCTCTTCATGAAGCCTGCAACCACGGCCACTATGGTAACTCATTTTCATATTGATTTAATAAAACCATGTTTGAAAGGCTGCTTCTAAAAAACCAAAGAAGAGTAACTTGTGCATCCTCCTCCTCTCATGCAGACATCGTGTCGGTGCTTCTGGAATACGGCGCCAACATTAATGATCCTGGAGGACCCTCGTGTGAGGGAGTGACACCTCTGCACGATGCCCTCTCTTGTGGCAATTTAACAGTCGCAAGACTCTTGGTGGAGCGAGGGGCTTCTGTCACCCAACGCAACGCTAAGGTGTGTGTGTGTGTGTGTGTGTGTGTGTGTGGGGGGGGGGATTTTAGCCTATGGTTAATAACAAGACCGTTGTAAACACCTTCAACCCTTTTGTTATTTTTAAACTGTGTTATGTCTTAACGGATAAACATGATGTTCATGTATACTCATTCGCAACATCAGTATAGCAGCAGCTATTTGCAATGCATAGTTAATTTGTGTTGGAGTTGGGACTTCCCCAGCCACTCTCCCTGTGGGTGTGTATATATATGTTCAGCAGCCTTCTGGCACACGGCACATATTTCTGAACGTCATCGAACACAAAAACATTGTAACATTTTAGTGCGGGAACTTCGGTTTCTCCTCGATTGGTTTCCCGATCGGTTTTTCCTCGTTGTGCTTCTGCTTCCTCCTCGTGGCCAAACCGTCCGTGCGCGTGAAAGTGAGCATCAAGCCAGTTGGACTTTGGATCCCATCGGGGGAAACTTTAATTGCGCTGAGGTTGGAGGGGAGGGGGGTCTCCGTAGCAGAGAATACGAACCAGCTCTTTAATAATAAGAGCAGCGCCGAGCTGCATTACTGTGAGTTTGGTTTTGCATATTAAAATGAGCATACCGTCTTACTTTACAGGACCCAATAATAAAACAACTAAATTAACATTAAAAGTGTTGCCATGTTGTGATGGGGACTAATCCAAGGACCCGAAAAAGAGCCTGTCTACCCTTTGCGTTCGTCTCCCTAGTTATGCAAGCTGAAGTCACATGTTCTGGTCTATGAAAAAAAAAAAAAAAAAAGCATCCTGTGTATATGTGTGTTGCGATCCCGTCGGGGTCCCACCAAACCACATGTTTCCTGATGGCTCTTACATGCGTGTGCGTCCGTCTCGTGCTTCCATCATCCTCTCTCAGGGGGACACGGCCATGGACACCCTGCGCAAGTGGCAGCGGACATACATCAGAGAGTTGGACAAGGACACCAAGCAGGAATGCATCACTACAGAGGCACTGCTAAGGAAGGCTCTCGCAGGGGGAGGTGAGGGCTTTACATCATCAACAGTTTTTTAAATATCCATATTTTCTGTTTCTGTTGTTTACCCCCCCACCCCCGTTATCTCTGTGTAACACAGTACCCGCCGCTGCGACCCCAGCCAAGGCTTTTGACGCGCTGCAGGACAGCCAGCTGTTTGATGCCGAGATGTCGGAGCCACTGTTGTCCTCTGAAACGGGTCGTCCCTCCAGCCAAGACCGGCCCCGGACCAACAGGAGCTCCGAGGTGAAGGCGGCACCTGCCAGCCCCAAGCGGTGGAAGAGCAATGGCTCTGCGACGCGGCACAAAGCCAGAGGGACCGAGGCTGCTGTCCTCTATGGGGTAATGTCTGCTGAAGGCCACTTTAAATGACTAAAGAACTGCACAGCACTTGAAAGTTATATTGGATGATCAGCTGTCATCACTTTAGTTCTAAACGTATTGATGCTTAATTGGATTAATTCAGTAATCCATGCATCTATTGTGTTATGCTGTTTATCTGGGTGCACGGCATCGTACCAGTTAGTAATTAGTTGTATTATATAATAGTGAATCCCTTTCTGTAGGTAAAAACAGACCTGTCTATTTGTTTTCCATCATATGTCCAAAAGGTCTCGGGTTAGCTTTGTCACACCTGAAAACTGAATCCATTGCATCTACAATACATGATCGGTATGTACGTCTTCCCCAGAATCACAGCAGCTCCTCAGAAGACAGCGACACCGACTGCCCCGTGAGTCCTCTCCATGCCGTCCGCCTTCGACACAGTTTCCCAGCCGCCCCGAGTCAAAAGGAAGCCCCGGCGAACCGGGAAACCAACGCGATCCCCAACTCCGGTCGCGAGAGTCTCCGCGAGGCGCCCGGCCCGTCTGTGTTTGCACGGGAGGAGTACCACAGTGCCATTCGAGGCTTGGGCAGCGCCAAGAGTCTTCTCCAGGGTCCGTCCCAGCCCCAGTTCTCCAGCACAGCAGCTGTTTCATCCAGCAACAAATCAGCCCTGGTTCCCGAGGAGGAGTATCTGGCCGATGACTGGCTGGAGGATGATTTGGGGGAAATCCAGCCGAAGAAGAAGAGGCGGCTCGGAGCGGATCAGAGTGAGATGAGACGGGAGGACGCTGCCGTATCCTCATCAGCAAGGGGCCAAAACAGAAGTAGTTACTGTCTCATTTTGTCTCATTATATTGTCCTTCACATTTCTCCGCTTATTTACTCCTCCCTCCTCTCGTCCTGCAGTTACTTCTTCCTCCAGCAGGAGTCTCTCTGTGAAAAAGAACAGCTCTCTGAAGCCTCACCAGGTGAAGATGACTCAGATGCCGGGGATGGTCAGGTTGGGCAGACGAGAGGTCAACAGGTCACACAGCCCAACCGTTACAGACGACGAGGACATGAGGCCGGAAACCCCGCCCCCCCCACAAATACTCCTGCAGGTGAGAAGAAGATTGCGCATTGCGGCCCTTTTTGTTCTGCAGAGTTTAAGGTTTGAGTCAGTTCTAAGTGGCGAAGTACTGCCTTCACATGGGGTCAAGCGCAATGAGGTTAATGTCTGAACTTGGACGTCAGTGTCCACACCGTTATTCTCAGCTGGCCTCGCCCAACTTAAGCCCTTTTTATCCTCTGCGAGCACAATATGTATAACAGTATAACAGTATTGCAGTCTCTCTAACAGACTTCCACTGACTTTCCATAATTTTTCCATTCAGTCACACTGCACAATTATATTGATTGAATTTAAAAATGATATTCTGGATTTCCCCCTTTTTTGCTAATTTGTGTGTTGTTTTATTTGTCAATTTGTTTCAGCCAGCAGCTCAATGTGTTGCTGCTTCCGTGCAGAGATCACTGCCTCCACCAATCAGAATGAGGGTCAGAGTTCAGGAAGATGTTTTCCTCATCCCAGTCCCACAAAGGTTAGTGTACATGTAACTTTTGACGGGTCTGACGGGACACCAATAATGTCTGCTTACGTATTTAACTTTGGCTCTAAGGATCACGCTGTTGTTTTTGCCTTTTTTTAATCCATGCATCTTCCCCCCCGCTGTCGTCCAGTGAGGCGGACTCCTGCACCGTGTCGTGGCTGTGCGAGCAGGCGGCTCAGCGGTATTACCAGAAATGTGGCCTCCTGCCTCGCCTCTCACTGCAAAAGGAAGGCGCTCTGCTCTGCCCGCAGGACCCGCTGCTGGCTGTCCTACACACCAACGAAGAGGTAATCCCTTTTTAGGAAAAGTAGCTTTTTTTTAATGTTACTTTCACTCTTTCTAAAGCTGTGTTGTCCTGCTGTAGGTTCTGGCGGACGTTTCCTCCTGGGATCTCCCCCCTCTCCCCGAGCGCTATAAGAAAGCGTGTAACAGCCTGGCAGTGGGTGAGCAACCTGCCCTCGAATGGCCCACAGACGCGGACGCCAGACGTTTTGATTACTCCTCCTCTTGTCTCCCCAAACAGACGAGAACAGGCGCGTGACCCGGCTGTGCGAGGTGCAGGACGGGAGCTCCTCCGTGTCGGTTTGCGGCCTCAGCTTGGCGGCCTCGTCCCTCAACCCGCTCCTGCGTGCCCTCAAACTGCAGGCCAGCCTCACCGAGCTGCGCATCTCCGGCAACCGTCTCCACGACAACCTCCTCCCCGAGCTGGTTGCCACCACAATAACCATGCCCCGGCTTCGGCTGTTGGACATTTCGGCCAATGGCATCACAGGCGAAGGGCTGGAGAAGGCAATAGATGCTTTGAAGGGACTGAGTCATCCTGCGTTCCCGGTAAACCGCCCCAATTGAGCTTCTTTTTACTCTCGGCTCTGCAGTTGAGCGAGATCTGGAGAATGGAAACGAATGCCAGGAGTCAGCGCTGTTTGTGTTGGTTTCCTCTCACAGTGCCTGGAGGAGCTGGACCTCAGCATGAACCGCCTGGGGGACGGTGTGTCCGAGAGTCTGTCCTGTCTGCTGTCCTGCTGCCCTCTGCTAGCCAAGCTGTCTCTGCAGGCCTGTGGCCTCACCGCTCGCTTCCTGCAGCAGCATCGCCTGCTGCTGGCCAACGCTCTGTCAGGTGATTTAAACTGTTGCTTTATCAACTCGGATAAGCCAAATGAATAATGCTCCTAACATGTCGCTTGTTAATGAAAACGTTTTTTAAGAGGGAGAGAGAGAGTTAAGATTAAAAAGAAATTTCCAGTTTTTTAATGTGCTAAACAGCACCAGAATTAACTTGTACATTAATAATACTATACTATTGCAAGTTAATATGTATCGGGAACCAATAAATAGTTGGTTTTGTTTTTGAATGTTGAAATATACAGTATATAAACATAATCCTTTTTGGATTTTCAGGAACCGGCCATCTGAAATCAGTGTGTCTGTCCCACAATGCACTGGGCTCCACTGGCTTTGAGCTGGTGTTAAAGACGCTGCCGCTACACTGTCTCACACACCTGGACCTGTCTGCTGTCCGCAAGGGTCCGGCAGACCACCCGGCGCTGGAGCACCTCACCAAAATCCTGTCACAGGTAAACGCACAAAAAATCCTGTTCTGTACTCGTAACACCAATAATTCAATATATGGATGTACTTCATGAGTGTAACACTTCCGAGCTTTATGTGCAACTCTGTACAATACAATCAAATCATGGGTGTGGGTTCCAGGACGAGTGTTCGCTAACCCACCTGAGCCTGGCAGCAAACGGGCTGACGGACAGCAGCGTAGCCGCCTTGGCCAGGTGAGTGTGTGTGCGCTCCTGCATTGTGAGAATATGTGTAATTATGTCTTGCTGCCCGCTGCCAAACATGTGTGAACGTGTCTTTTGGAATATCATGCCTAGTAGCTCAACATAAAGCCATGGCCTCTTTTTTTCACTGGGAGAAATCTTCGCTTTGGGATGTCGGAGGTTTAATCTGTCGCTCCTCTTCAGCTGTGCGTTTGGTCTCTCCTCCCAGGTTGCTGCCTTCCTGTCCGAGTCTGGTGAGTCTGGACCTGTCGGGTAATCCGTCTGTTACCTCGGCAGCGCTTCACAACATCCTGGTCTCACTCAGAGAGGCCCGTCGACCTCTGACCCTTCTCAATCTTCAAGGTACCAATTTGTATTTAACTGTATTGTTTATAACCTACAGGATCCCTGTGGTTTTCGTGTTTTTTTTTTAGTTTACTTTTGTCACATCAATCTTGTGTTTCAATAAGTCCCAATCATGTGATGTCATCGACTAAAGTCTGCTGCTGCTCTACAGACAATTAATGGGAAACTGATTTTGTTGGGCCAGACTTCATTTTATTCTTTATTCTCAAAGCTTTATTTTATTGTTCTCGGTTGTGAAATATTCCCCTGCGTGATCACTGTCATCTATTTACTCTTTTCCAATAAATCATACAATAATGTGAGTGTCGGGATTCGAGGGTTGATTCGTCATGTTAACACTTACTTTTGAACCGTTTGAGACCAACGGAATAATTTGTACTGAACTTGGTGCCGTGAGTTTGTGCCGTGTGTAATATTAAGATCATTAGCTGAACACGAGAGGTGAGTTAACAGAAGCTCCTTGCTGCTGCGCCCACAGGTTGTGAGGTTTCGGGGCCCTGGGACGGTGCCGGTCTGGCCTGTTTGTCAGAGCTGGTGCAGGACCTCCGTCTTTGCTCCCAAGGACTAAACAAGCTGGACCGGGAGGCGTTGAAGCAGAGCTGGGAAGCAGGTCGGTCGCGTGGACGCCTCGTTGACCGAAACAGCAAGTGTCTGCTCTCCGCTGACGCCTCTTCTTGAAAAAAAAAAAAAGGGCAAAAACTGAAATGTGTCGAGA
Source organism: Apeltes quadracus (assembly GCA_021346845.1). NCBI lineage: Eukaryota > Metazoa > Chordata > Actinopteri > Perciformes > Gasterosteidae > Apeltes > Apeltes quadracus. The sequence goes on from CM037931.1 coordinate 7,053,104, forward strand.
GACAACGGCAGATCGTGACGCGCTCGACACCCAATTATGAGACGTCTGAAGACGTGAACACACAACTTGTACAGTAGCGGTGCTATTCCTTTATGAGTCTGCTTTGTTAGCAAATGGAGGCTGCATATTTAAATCTTCAAATGGCGCAAACTGCAAAGTGGCTTGGAGTCCACGGACATTCTGTGTGTGGTTTATAGGCCTCTATTTTCTACTCCTTATTTATGTGTACCTGTCATAGTCCTACGTTTGTTGTGTTTGCAGCAGTGTGTGTTGTGTTGTGATGCACCCACTAGATACTGGATTGTACTATTTAATATCAAAAAAACATTAAAATGACTTTCATACCTTTTTTTTTTTTTTAAACGATTCTTTCTGTTTTATGTGAACTGTTAACAGTAACAACTTTCTCAGACAGCGTTGAGTACATTCAACTTCAGATGAGATGAATAACTTCAAATAAACTTCAAATGTTTTTTTGTCTTTTTCGTTGCTCTGGTGAGAAAAGGGATCCGGTAAGGCCAGTGGTTGATGTCTCGTATGACAAAAATTACTTGGAAGTTGCACAGTAATTTAAACCACAAGCAGCAGTGACAAGACAAAAGTGTTTTTTGTTAAAACCACAAAACCGTCTTCACACCCCCCACTCACTCAAGATTTTCACTGCATGCACTCTCTTTGGTATTTAAATGAGTGATAGCACACGCCTTTAATACTTAGGACATCCAGTAAGGACTGTGGACAGTGGTTTTAATTTTAATTTAATAACCTTTTTTAATTTGCTGATAAAATGAATCTTCTGCTGAATGCATTTTATAGTTGCTATTTATTGTAAAAAGTGTCAGAACTAAAGGTTACAAATATCTTCTTTCAGATTTTATATATGTTTGGTCATGTATAGTATAATGTGTTCGTTACACCATTTTAACAATGGTCAGGAGTGCAGTTATAAATTGACAAAATGTCTCAATCGACAAAAATTTGAAATGCAAATGTTTATTGATACCTTTTGTCCACCGAAATAGAAATGCATGTTACAGTCATTGCAGAGTAGAAAGAAAGCTGTGAAAGATTATTGATTATATATTGTTGGTGTACCAATAAAGCAAAATAAATGAATCATGATAATTAATCCTGCATTCAACATCAGGAATATTCACTGATTCCACTTGACTCCTCGCCCCTTTGATAAAAGAGAATGTCCACCCACTCCTTCGGCCTAAAGAGAGCAGAAAAACAGGTCAAGATACATCGTAATTAAAATGTTGTGGAGAATCAGTTGGGAAAGATACATTGAAATGATTTAGATAGTCAACCTATTATGCTCATTTTCCAATTTGTATTTTGGGGTTTCTACTTGATAATCCAGTGCTCAAGAAAAACCCACGTCTGCATATGTCTTTATTGTACACTAATAGTTACTGTGTAATGGCTTTGTGACGAACTATTTTAGATGACGTAGTTAGTTTATATAATTAGTAACTCACTTGCAGGCTCCGGTATTGACACAGATCGTCCTCACATTGTCCGTGGTAGTGAGCTCCTCAACCAGTTCGGTAAGGTGAGTCTTCACAAATTTATTGCAGAGGGATTTCAACAAGCCAATTTCCTTGCAAACAGCCTTCAACTTCGTCGTCAGGCTCTGTGGAAAAAGAAGATCATCATCGTAACAGATTGCGGCAACTAAATCTTCCTGCTCACTGAGACTTTAACGCTATACTTTACCTCTGCCGTGGCGTTACGTCCGATGATTTTCTTCACCTTGTCCAAAGCCCACTTGCACGCCCAGCACACACCTGGAAGCTGCAGATGACAGTGACACATACTTTAAAAACAGAAACAGGGGATCGGTCCAGAAAACACTGTGCATATTGTGTAATAAACACTTTGTGGAGACTTTTACCTTTCCCTGACTCACAGCGATTTCAACCTCCACCTGCTTTTGATCATCGAGGTTGACCTCGAAGCTTCTGCAGTGCACAGCGCAGACTGTTGAGAGACAATGAAAACCATTTAGAAGAACAGGCAACGTGACAAAAACGAGGTTACAACCAGAACGGCTTCGGCTCACCTGAACATGTTGCCAGAATGCACACGAGGAGGACTGAAGAGGCTTCCATTGCCGGCAGAGTGCAGGGATCTCTGATTAGGTGCGTCTGGGACAACGCACGTTTTTATACACAACAGAGGTGAGGGGCTGCAGAACGACAGCCCAAAACCCGCAAGCCCCCGTTCACGGAAAATCAAACCACAAGGAGCAGTTTCCACCAGACAAGTGTTTTTTTTGTTAAAACCACCATCACATCAAACCGTCTTCACACCACCCACCCACTCACTCTAGATTTCCACGCCATGCGCCCTCTATGGTATTAGAATGAGTGATAGCACACAACTTTAATACTATACATAGTTCCCTTGTCAAGGTTTCCTTTGACAGAAGTCCACTGCCACGTTAGCAGCTCTGTGAGGCCGGGATCCCACCTGTTCAAAGCTAAAGTTCAGTCCACGGCAGCATTGCTGGATTTTGTGTTCAAGCGTATAGAGACATTTGCACGGCATTATGTGCAGTAGTTGCATGAACCTTTATTGACACAGAATTACGACAAGTATATCGGCCTGAATAAGTTATTCACATGGTTTTTTTTTTCTTTTTCATTGCTATGGTGAGAAACAGAATCAACAGCTAGCTAGTTCTCAAAATAAAAAGGATTTTAATAGTCAAAAACACCTGAAACTCAAAAACGCCACGAGGGGCAAAAACAGACTGTGAACATGGACCGAGGAACAAGACACTCACAACACTGACATTCGACAAACAATGATCCCACACAAGACAAGCGACACACATGACTTAAATACACAAAGGAGGTGCAGGTGATTGGAAACAGGTGGAATCACTTAGACAATCACAAGGGGAGACAGGACAAGGCAGGAAGTGAAGTTACCCAGGGAAACCAGAAACACAAAACCACCTCTGTGGCGGCGGTGGCGGCGTGGCTTCTGCTGCGCTGCGGCTTAGCGGGGGCAGGGGGTCGCTTTGGGCTTGGTGGTTCCGGTTGCGCGGCATGGGTTGCCGGGCTCTGTGGCTCCGGCTGCAGGCCCGAAAGGACCGGGCTCGGAAACGCCGGCCCAACCTCTGCCCCCAGGACCAGGGAGAGGGAGAGGGGTTGGAACTGCTCCAGGAGGGTTAAAAAGTTATTCAGCCGCTCCAGGTACCGGTCAGCGGCCGCTTCGACGCTGCGTGGCTGGTGGAGGTACTCTGGGTACCTCCACCAGCCAGCAGCCAAGGAACCTCCACCAGCCAGGGAAGCCAGGGAAACCAGAAACACGAAACTTCACAATAAGACATGGACGAGACCAAACCATGACAGAACCCCCCCCTCAAGGACCGAATTCCAGACGGTCCTAAAGGACCTGAGGGGGGGACAGAGACGAGGACATGGCAGACAAGGGGCGGGAGGATGGGGACCCGAAGCCGCTCGTCCCCCCGGTTTGTTTGTTTGTTTGTTAAAACATTTTGACAATGACTAGCAGTGCAGGAGCAATTATATATCGACAAAATGTCTCGTATGACAAAAATGACTTGGAAATTGCGCAGAAATTTAAACCACAAGCAGCAGTGTCCACAAGACAAAAGGGTTTTTTGTTAAAACCACAAAACCGTCTTCACACCCCCCACCCACCCACTCAAGACTTCCGCTCCATGCGCTCTCTTTGGCATTGAAATGAGTGATAGCACACGCCTTTAATACTTAGGACATCCAGTAAGGACTGTGGACAGTGGTTTTAATTCTGATCACCTTTTTTAATTTGCTGATAAAATGAATCTTCTGCTGAATGCATTTTATAGTTGCTATTTATTGTAAAAAGTGTCAGAACTAAAAGGTTACAAATATCAAATTTCAGCTTTGTAATCAGATTTTATATTTGTTTGGTCATGTATAGTAGAACGTGTTTGCTACAAGATTTTAACAATGGTCAGGAGTGCAGTTATAAATTGACAAAATGTCTCATGAACTAAACCAATGATCAGACTTGTAGCCTAAAATATAATCCTGTACAGACCAGTTTACTGTCACCTTCTTGCAGTGCATGCGTCAGAGAATAACCTCAGCCACGTGTACAAAACCCAGCTGCAGCTGTGCAGCAGGTAAAGTGTTACGTTGTGCACTTCCCCGCACTCAAAACCAAATAGACAGCATTAGAAAACTGCTTCAAATTAAGTTATCTAAGTAATTTGAGTACCACAAGTAGCTACTGTTTTCACTATGTTCTCTTTTTGTTCGCACAGGTTTAGCAGTTGAGAGTGAAACAGACACCAATTACAAAAATGGGACAGAATCTGCCTTTGTCTTTCTTCCTGTTTCCCAGTTTAAACTATATTTAACCAGCAAAGTTAAACCTTTCATTCTTTAGCACTCACAATAAGAAACATGTCACCTTTTTTTCAAACTAAATTAAATTGTTATATTGAGTAGATTGGCTTTTGCTTTGTGTTATGTTTTATATATTAAAACACCTGCTGGAATATCCTGCTTTTTTTACCTTAACAGTTTAAATCCTATGAGAAAATTACAGCTCTGCACTATAATATTTTATTGATTGATTGTTTTTTTTATTGGCTTCTAGAGTGCAGTAAGCTTTAAACCAACATACTACCACCTCATAAGTAACGTGTGGGAAAACAATTGGATATTTACACATCAAGCGGCAACATTAGAGTTCATTTTGACTTTTGTCTTCATTCACTCTCCATCAACTCCAAAGGGAAGCTGAGTTGTGTCGGTGAGCTGTGGGCTGCTAAGCAGACTGTGTACAGTTGGTTTTTAGAGCTTTCTTACTGAGAACAGCTCTTGTTTGAATCGAATTTGTATTCGTGTACAAATATTGATCACTGCAGCAACAAACTGGACTGGAGTGCCTACACACATGCACTTTACTGTGAAAGTGGTGTGAGAGGAGAGGGCCACACCTCCCACCCCATGCATGACACTCTGAACGCTCCGTGCTGCTACTTCACCCCCGGTGAGCGAAGGAGTGTGAAGGTCGTTCCTTCTGCTGTCAGGCTGTACATCCCACAGGAAAACACCTACCTGTGCAAGATCAACTATCCGGGCCATAACAGTTATAATAGTTCTGACACATATATAATATCTGTCCGTGAATATACAGCTATAATTACTGATTATTCCAAAATAATTGCTGTTTTTGATATTGTTCCTTGTGCTGTGCTTTTGCATTTTAAACTTTTCTGCTGTAATCATGTGAACATAATAACAAAGTAACCAATAAAGCATTATGTTATCTTTAAGTTGAGGCTTTGCAGGGAAACAAGTTTTACTTGAATACTGATGTCATGTAAGCAGACAAAAGTGTGTTAATGGGATATTTGGTACATTGTGAATTTGTACAGATTATGTTGGTTTCTTCTGTAAGAAAAAGAAAAAGTAAGCCGCACATAATATTATATATGAATATTGACTGTATTCTTGTCTGTAGACAGCTTTGCATACAATAGAAATCGCGTGAGCTAAAACATTCACACAACTTCAGGTCATACCACGTGTGAAAGAGTCACAGGTGTTAATGTCGTTTCTCACTAAGTTTCAAGGCAGCAGCTCTTGAACAACAAGCTGCACTGCGGCCGGATACGGCTCTTACTCCGATAAACCAACAGGCAGTGCTAGATTCCAGTATTTGAGAGAATTTAAACACGCAAACAGTTGCTCAGCAGTGCTGAGGCCTCTGAGGTTTGAGCTGCACTCTTACATGGTGAACTGTACAACGTGCACAATGCACTGCCTCATTTCATCCAATTGATTCTCCATGAGTCATGGGCTTTTTGGTTTAGAAAAGTGCAACATGTAGCACCAAGAGATTGGGACTGGTGTAAAAACCGAGACTGAAGGTCATTCTGTGCATTAAAGCTAAATGTTTTTCTTGTCTTGTCCGCACTGTGGTCTTTCTTGCCATGGAAATAGTTTTGGGTCTTTACCCACTGTGAATAACAATCCATTCCAGTTAAATTAAGGTATCATTCTGACTTGTAGGAGGAGATATGTGAAATATGATACAGGTATTTTTTATCAAATGAATTGCAGCGACTTGCAGTGAAGAAATAACAGAGACAATAAAACATCAAAGTTCACTTATGGCTGTTGTGATAAAGAAGACAATTTAATCGTATCATATGTACAGTATGTACAATGTGGAGTTCTTGGACATGCAGCAAAAAATATATATTATATCTATAATGATGCAACAACTCAACTTATCTGCAATTTGACGAGAGTGCTGCTCAGAACGTCAGTGCTGAGAAGAGGAAAACCACACCGGGGTGTTCACGTTTAAAGTTGACAGGAAACAGGGAAACTAAAATGTATTATTTTCTTTTATCTTTCGCCGTGTTAAATGTGTTATGTGTTAACAGAGCAATCCTTCCTTCTTGCTCACTGACACAATTCTAATGAAGCTTTAATATCTTAGGCAAACTTAAATGACAGAAACTAGAATTAAAGAAAAGCCCAAACAATAAATCCAATATAATCTAATAGATTGGACAGAATGCAACATGTTCCACTTTGTGTCCACTGAAACACCATGGTCCCTGGGTATTCAATGAAATATATAGATCAGTGGAATTTAAGGTGATATATATATCTCAATATTTATATATAGATATAGATATATATCTCTATATATCCACGATAACCATACATTTTGTAGTCTGTTGGAATGAGATTAGCATTAAAAGCTCAATTTTTTCTTGGGACATAATGTAAAAGCACAAAAAGAGGAAAGCCATTGTTTGTGCTGAAGCTCTGAAAACATTAATTGTACTGCGTGTTTCCTTTGCTTTGGCTTAAACGGGCAGATGGCAGTTCCCCTCAAAAGAAATAAACAGCTTGTAGCAAAATAAAACTAAAGGGGAAAATAAACAAACACATTGGCTCTATAACTTAAATGAAATCCAGTGAAACGTCGGTCTGTGTCTGCGCCGACAGAGAGTGAGGGAGGTGCTGACAGTCTGACCTTCAACAAAGTGGAGTTTCCATTGACAAAACCACCATATTTTTTCACACCCAACGCCAAAACTCAGAAGAGGCGAAGGTGCCAGCTGGTTTCTCGTAGCCATGTGGCAGATTCAGTTCCCTCCTCCTCTGACCTGACCTCTCGCTTTCACACTTCATCTGTCCGTTTGCCTCAGAGGATTTCCAGAACGTCGCAGGGCACGAAGCCTCTCTTCTTTCCACTCGCCACTCGGATGAAGCCGCTGTGTTCGCCCTCGCTGCTCACACAGATCTGAGGGCAAAAAAAATAAAAAAGAATCGTGATTAAATGGGATCACTGCAATGGATGGAACATGGGGGTCAAAAACTTTAACATACGTGAGTAATTGCGTGACACAATTCGAGAGTGGTTCCGACCTCTCATAGGACTCATGTGCCAAGTCTCATCCAAGCGTTTCACCAATGCATTGTACATTTCATTATTTAGAGATTAAAAACTGTATTGCCTGTTGATCTTTGTTGCTATGATTATGGTCGTTATTAAGTTTGGGACGTTCTGAGGAATAAACTATGGTATATTTTGCCAGCAAAAAAGGGATCAAACTTTCAACTCGGACCGGAACGTTTTGTGTTTTCATGCTCGCTCTGACTCCTCTCAGTATCTTCCCCTGGGTTTGTGTGAAAGGGGAAAGAAAGGCAGTGCGTCACAGGCTCATCTTGTCTTCCATGGCTTCATCTCCACTGGGGGTTACTCGCTTTAAGTCTGAGTTCCAACATGCTTTGGAAATATTATTGGAAAAGGAGCTTGATCTAAGCACAGCCGATAACATTAGATTAGAATTTTTTAATGTAAGTCCTTGTTATTAACTCTACTGTCAAGTATTTAACTGTTAGCTGTATATAACAGGTTTTTGAAAGATGTTTTCTCACTAAAAGGTGGCAGAGATTCTCACGAGAATTCCCTAAAAGTCAACATGAGTAATGAGCAACTTTTCTGAATACCTGTCTGACTCCAGAAAGGTATTCAACCAGTGTTTTTCCAAATTTGTGAAAAACCTTCACAACATCGTAACATGAACATCATTTCATTTGTATTTAGAATATTATTATATGTATTTTATTACATGTATGTTGTCTTTAATTTGAATGTGAAATTTCAAAAATGAATAGACTACTTTAAGGGAAGTATCCTCTGGAGTAATATTAAGACTTTACACTTAGCACAACCCTCATCTGCCTGTAATCATCCCCATCATCTTCATAAGGGTTGTCCAGTACCTGTCCCTCCTTCAGGGTGATCTGCCCTTGTTCTTTACAGCCAATAAACGTCCGGCTACACCTGAACACCTGGTCCTCAATCCGCAGCTGATGAGCAAAGGCTGCTGGGAAGAAACCGATCCTGTCCTCAATTACACCCTGGAAAAAAACAAACATGAAAGGACCTGACGTCATAAAGAGGATTGCAGACTGAGGGGGCGGTTGCATGTGTGAAGTTGTGCTTTGGATCAAATTAGCTTATTTATAGCTGGTGCGTGGACGTAAAGAACATACGTCATCGTTGTCAGTGCTCATGCTTTGTACTGCATGCATGTGTTTAATCAGGTATCAGTGGTCAAAGACCAAACAGGCCAGATGTCTTTGTTTATCTCCAGCAGCGGAGTTAAAATGAGTGATTTGTTGAGTTTTTTCATGGTCTGGTGGAAGCCAGCAGCCTGCAACGGTTTGGCTCTTTTGTCTCCGTAATTTATCTGCCAAGCAGTTCTGTCCTGAGGCAGATTGTTGCCTCTCTCCTATAATTTACAGCTAGAGTTCCTATAATTTATCAATCCATTCTTTTGTGTGTGGGGTAATATGTTGCTCTTTGTACCTACCTTCCACCAGTCATCATTGGAGTCATCAGCCACCAAGATTCTGTCTCCAGCTCTGCATCATGGAGCAAAAATAAAGGAAAATGACTTACTGCATAGTCGTATAAATCCATGCAAATAACAGAGAGTTAGCCCAGTGCTTCGCTGGTGCATGTCTGTAAACACATTGTCATTCAATCAAATGGCTGATGATCCAACAATACAATATCAACGCTCCACTGGAGAAACATTGAGTGGTGAGGATAAGACATTTTTACCCTGCACCTGTTAGCGTTTGCCTTTTTCTTGTAGCATGACGTCATGTATGTAGCGATCACGTGCATATTTAAAGGAAACCCACTCTATCCAAGGGGTAAAGTAAAGGTGGAAATGTGTTTGGTTGGTCTGTTCTGATCTAATGTAGAAGCATAGACAGGCATTCGAAAAGGTGTTTGTGTTTTTTTGGTTTTACCCTTTTTGCTAGTTGTTGTCCAGGAAACAAAGGAGTCATTTTATTCCCTGCCCGCATGCATCATAATTAGTAGCGACTGTTTGAAGCCGTCAGCTAATTTGACCAGTAAAAATTTAAAGGGCCACAAGTTTGGGCCAAAATGTTGGTTTACGTAATTCTTGTGGTTCAGTTACAATCCTGAGTGTCCTTTGCCTGGTATGATCCCCATGACTCCGAAAACAGTCTTTATTGTAGATGAGAAACAGCACTGCACCTGCCATTGTAAATACTTCTAAGATGAAAACACAGTAGAGACATGTTGCTTAACAGAAAAACAGGAAATGTGTCCTGCAGGTGTGTGTAGGTGTGTGTGTGTGTTTGTGTGCAGGAAATCGAGAGAGGGAACATGAGCCCTCTCGTATCCTAAAATCCTTGAAGAGAACCAGGAGCGAATGGATACTCCAGCTGAAGGACTGCTCATGATGAATACTCTCCTTGAGGGCCTATTTCAAAGCATGTTACAGAGGACGCCCTCCTCACAATGGTTAATGGATGGGATGCTGTGGGACGAGTTTATATTTTTGTACTTCTTTTTACCACATGGGAGACATTATTTCTGTAAGAACCTTTGTTCTTGTTCGACTGTCATGAGCTGTTTTTCATTTTCTGAACACTATTTTTTTGTACTTTGTTTTCCTTCCGTTATTCATATATTTTTGTTTAATGGGTATTTATCAGTACTAGACCATCTCATCACACATGTTTTTCAACTAGCACTCAAAAATAATGTGCCCCTATTTAGCCAGTGGTACACTGTGTTCGCCTCATGGGAGCTATAAATAGAATTATTTCCAAAGACTCTGAAGATAAATCAAAGAATACACAAAATCTACTGATATTAATAGAGCATTATGACACACACAGGTAGATTAACGAGGCCACCCCAGAGAAATTAATCTTTGAGGACCGTTACCTTTAAAGACGAAGCTAATTAGTGCGTGTTGTAAACCTCTTTTATCTTTTAGACGTCATACCCTCAATGCATAAGACACACATACAGTAATTAACAATGTATTGGCATTAAAAAAAGCTGACGAATATTGATTAGGAGTAGACAGCTCTTCACTAACGCGTCATCTTATTTACCAACATGAATGAAACTGTAGTGCATGTGCATATGTATTTCGTGTGTCTGTGATTGTGTGACTCTCGCTTGCATTGTAAGGCTCGAAATGAGAATCATGTTCACTTCAATAACAGAACGCTTCACAGTGACCATTTACTTACATGTGTTTGTCTGTCATCAGTGCTGCGTGTGCACGGCAGGCGACGCACACACTGAGCACCAATGTAAAAAGCGTTAGGAGAAGACAGAGAGTGAGGTGCGTGAACTCGCCTCATGTCCAGGTCGTGGCTGTCTTGGGGAGTGAAGCTGAACAGGGCCACGTAGGTGTTGAGTTTAAGGACGTCCTTCGGTAGTTGGCTCTGCTCCAACTAGGCGAGACACAGACGTGGAAACCCGTGAACACAGCAGATGGTCACATAAAACAAGAAAAACGACATCGTCATCTCTATTGTTAAAATTCTCGAAGTCGTAACTAAAAACCAGTCCTTTGGCATCCACATGGGCTGGAGAGGCCCTTGTTTAAGTTGTCGACATGAAGAAGTCAAAGCGGCACAGGGGGGGGCGGTGCAGAGGAGATTGTCACAGAGGTGTTGGCACAATTTGCAGGCAGATAAGCTTCAATTCTGGGGCTCCTCCCACAAAGCTTTTATTTCATCACTGATACCTTGAGTCGGAATCCGGCCTGCTGCGTCCCTGAAGTCCATCCGAATGATAACTTGTCCCTTCATAATGCCCGAAATGCAATGGCGTTAAAATAATTGAAAATGGCTGCCTTTGAGGCAATGTGTAGTTCATAAAAAATGTTTGTGTTTGTGTTATTTTCTGCCTTTCGCAGCACCAACCATCTGACCTGGCAAGGTGCCTGAGGGATGGGTGGAGTTAAAGGCCTCTGCAAAGCAAACTGCCCTTGTGGCCCCTGTGGTGGAAATTAGTGGATTGAGCCCTTGTGAGAAATCAAAAGTATCTTGAACTCTTTGTGATTAAATATTTATTACTAACTAGAATAGGGAAAAGATAAAGAACACAGAAATCATCAATACAAGCCGTAAGTACAGACAGAATTCAAATGACTACAATTCAGCTGAAATTGGAAAGATTATTCCTCCTCACTCAGAGAAGCAGGAAGATCTGACAAAGCAACATGAGGAGAAGAAGTGTTTTATTCACTTCAGAGAGGAGCGTGTGTTGTCCCAACATAGCCCCCCCCCCCCCCCTGCACAAAGAAATGTTCAAGACAAGAACCAGATGTCATAAAAGGACGTCCCTGACTCTCCCTTAAAAGCGCCCAGTCAATCATTATGTGACAGACAGGTAACAAAGCAGGATCTGGATCGGTCGAGGCACCATTGGGCTCCATCAGCTAAGACAGGATGCCTTCGTCAACTAGGTCAGGTCACAAGAGAGAGACTCACAATATGTAGCTCAACAAATCCTCCCCCCGACAGCCCCGAGGCGAAAACAACAACATCAAGCAGTAGCACTTCATTGCCGCTAACTAACTGTCTTAAGAGGCCTTAAAAAAGCTGTAGGAGTCAAAAACATTGAGTCGGAGGATCAGGCAGGTTGAGATAACTGCGTTCTTTGTGACTGAGTGGGGCATTTGAAGTGGCGGCCGGTGTGCTGAAGGAAAAACATGTTCATTCCTTTGAAACTGACATATTATCACCTAATAAACCTTTTTTTTATGATGAACGCCAATGTTTATTCAGATATCTAGCAAAAACACAGCATGCTTACAGATTTAATCTGGTGTCATTGTTTTGTCCAAATAATCCAATACTCCCTCGAAGACTGACTTGTTCCACCAACTCACGAGAGGAGAATTTAGGTATATAACAGCTAATTAGTCGCTAAACATAGTCATGTGATGCACTGTTTTACTGAAATGAGATCATTACAGACATCTATAAGCCTTTTTCTTGTCGGACGGTTCACCTTTCACATCACATCTCCCAAACTGAGGACCTAATTCTAAAAACAGAGCCAGACAGCTTCACTGTGAATTGGATTCAGGTTGTTTAACACTAAACCTGGAAAGCGCGAACAGATGGGGATCCTGTGTGTGACGACTGCACGTGTTCCGTCTGTGCGTGTGAGCCTCTCGTCTCTAAGATCGGAGGCTCCTTCTTCGGAGAAGCGTTTTTTTTTCGAGCGTTTTTCTCCGCTCATTACCCCGCGGAGCGCCGCATCTGTCCGTCCACCGGCCTGAGCTAATGGACCTGTCAGCTGACAGACAAACAACCTGCTGCCAGCTGCGCTTGGTTCAGCTTGATATCACAGCACAATGCACTTCACCTCTCTTGAATACACTGCTAGATTGCATTGCAGAAGATAAGTGTTTGCTTTTTTTTGCCTTGTATGGTTATTTGTTCATTTTTACCGTTATCTATCTGCGGACCTTTTTTCCATTGTTGACGATCAGAGATTAATATGTTTAGCTATAAAAGCAAACAGAACAGATGGCTGGTCTTAGGAAATGTGCGTGAAGAGCCTTTCATACTACAAACGCCAGCATGGAAAACAAAAAGGGAAAAGAGCAGTTTGGAAATCTGCCCATGAAATATTCATCAGTACTCTGCAGGGAGAGCCCAGATATTCACACAGGTTCATCACTGTTTTTCTCCTCTCACTGCCATGAATGTTCTCCACCATCTTCACGGAAGAGAATAAAAACAGAAGCACAGATCCCAAAGCTGCAGATTCAAACATTACGTAAGGTCACGGATTCTGTCTATTCGTGCGGGCCAGTAGTCTGTCAACTCGGGTATGATTTGTTACGGCAGGAAGAGAAGTTTTCCCTTCAGAGTCCTGGGAAATGCATCAGTGGCGATGCAGGCGGGGGCCAAAGTGCAGCATGTTTAGCCGACACGCAGCGGACCGGCTGGGTATCAGTTCTCAAGGAGTTCAGGCTTCTCAGACGGTTTCAGACGTTAAGTGTAAGACTCTAAGGTGCGGAATAACGATCGGTGTGAAACGTGAAAGAAAATCTGTTAAAAGTGAAGATAAAAACCTCAATCAATTCCTGTCAATTCTATTCAGTCTGATTTGTTTGCATTACTAAAATGCAGGTGTATGTGTGAGCAGCACTGAAAACAGCGTACTCACTCAAACACACGTGACAGGTTTAAATGTGTAACATGTAGACCATTAGATGGATTCATTCCTTACCAGCATATCGTCAGGTTTTCTCTCTGGCTGGAGGTAATAATTTGTCCCGTTCTCAATAACTGTGAAAACTGAAGGATTAAAAAAAAATTATTCAAATAAAATCTGCAATGTTTGTTAGATTACATGTTAGAGTGTACAGTGGAATATTTGCTTCTTTAAGAACATTGCCAGAAAAGTGGCCAAATGATGTATTATTTATTTATTATTTGTTCAAACAGTTCCCATGAATAATTGCTACAAAATTTTTAAAACACTGTTAACGTACTAAATTATATCTTGTCAAATGTTACTTCTCATTACCCCACGAGGTTGTCTCTAATTACCCTTATTATGTTTTTTGTAGTTTTTTACTTATATTTGTTGTATATTTTGAAATGATCTTTTGTTTTACTTTTGTGCATAAGATTCTCCTTACGTGGATCAATACTGGCTTAGATCCTGTCTTATTTCATTCATTCAAAGAAACAGTGTTGTATTGACCCAAGACTTTTTTTCCCCATTAATCCAAACACTGGTCAGCAGGCTCACGGTCGCCACGTGGTCCGAGCTGACAACTACATCATCGATCTGTAATCATGACGCACACGTGTGCAAGAAACCCACCGTCATCGCTGTGTTTTCTCGACAACTGCTGCCTGCTGCTGTGAGCCACCACTTCCTCTGGGACGTTGTCCAGGTCACTGGTCTGCAGAGATCATTCAAAGATCATTTAAGTGACCACAGCAGAGATGAGGACTCTTTATTTAAAGACAGATGGATGGACATACAAATAGCGTAACATGTATTCGCTCTCACAGTCCAAACAGCTGCTGTTGAGAAAACCGCAGCGTCGCAAACATGCGGTTTTTAAGTCCGCATTTGGAAACAATTATCATAATCCCTGTTGAGATCTCATTGTCTCTGTAAGCCTTCACCGACACACAAGTCCATTCACCAACAGCTGCACGGGACGGGGTGGCTAAACCCCCACAGCTTTCACTTGTCATCGTGCAGAGGCACTTATCCAGACGCCATGCACAGTTCAGATTACATTAAAAGTGATAAGCTATGTAAATCAGATCTCCTTGTGTATTACACGGGGACAGAGAGGAGGCTGGAGAGTGTAGCTTTACACTACAATCGGTCCAGTCCATCTTCAGAGCTGTAACATGAGTGTTTGCCCCAACATCTCCCTTCATCACTGCCTCTACCAGACTGCCTTTATTGGTAGTGTTTACAGCGCTGCAGTGGCAGTATCTATTTAGACCATCAGCTACACTATGTCTGTTCTGGTGGGACATAACATAACAAGAACATTAAATTAACTGGGTCGTGTTAATCTTTATGGCTTGACGAAAAGAAGATTTGAGATAAAGATTTAGTGACGGGTATTTTTTTAATCCTTTTTCTTACTGAGTTTCTGTGTGGAGAGTCAGATCCACTGGCCCTCTTGGCTTTCTGCGCCAACGACGTCCCAAACCTCAAGGCCTCGTACACGGGGTCCACCTTATTGCCACAGGCTTTAGAAAGAAAAACAGACATGTAAGGTAGCCACGTTGTGCTTCAAAAAACTGTTAAAAGAAGACAAAGTAAATCAGGTAGAACGGCTCAAGTAGATAAGTAGCTCGATCTTGACGAGTGTGGTACAGTTTTTACTTCACATCGTGTCATCATGCTCACCGATGGGCATGACTTCTTTGATGCAGCCGTACTGTTCCTGGATCAGTAATGGAGAGCTGTAGTACCGTCGAAAGCCTTTTGGCTGAAAGAGAGAGGGGAAAAGAGAGCTGACAGACAAAGGGATACGTATCGCAACTAACTAGGCCATAAAAATACTGCACACAGCTCGCTTCAGTCAGTCGCTCCCGAGCTCAGCTGACAGAGATGAAGTTGTGCCTTATGGATACACAACCTCATGTTAAACAGACATTAAATTAAGGACTACGGTTGCAAATAGTGCTTGGGCATTGTAAATAATAAAGGATTTGTTACGGAAAGAGTTGAACGTGGACAATGGGAGCAGAGAGTGTGATGTCAGGCGCTCCACAGGCATGTACCAGATAGGACTATCCCTTTTCCTTATTCATCTTTATTCATCACGTCCTTCCTCCATCTCCAAATGCCCTCAAACATTAATCATTTATATATCCATTACTAACCTGCATCCTATCCAATCAATACTTCCCCATCTGTTTTGAACCGTCTGAAGTAAAGAAGAAAAACAGGGCAGTGAAATTCTCCTCAATCACTCGGTGATGATTAATTTATCCATCACCAGCTTTTTGGCGTTTTCATTTTTCTGGAGATTCTTGTAGATAATACCGGCTCCCTTTACTTCCCTATATATTTGTTAGTTTACATTTAACGTCTGGAAAAGTGAGACGTCACATTTTTTATGGTCAAACTCATTAAGGAATCTGGTTCCTTCGTCTACGAACAGAAGACGCGACTAACTGGCCATGACTTAATTTAGAAACCCACCGATGTTGCCGGAGGCAGTGACGTAGGTTTCAGGAGGAATTGTGAGGAAGAATCGAGGTCGCCTTTCTTACGTGTCTTGAATTCACATTATGTTTGTTTCTTTTCATCAAAAGTCACTGATTGGATGGATGCTTTGGGCAGAGCGGAAATATGTTGCTTCCAGACACAAAAATACACTGTAATCAGTTTGCACTGATGGGAAATATGTCGGCCTGATGAATAAACAGTTTAATTCAATGTGCATATGTTGAATGTTTTCTGCAACCTCGTCTCTGAAATACTGATTAAACTGCTGTCGAATGCACTGTGCAACGAGAAAAAAATATGGAAGAATTTGGACAAAGCTGTTGCTGCAAACGGGAACAAAACAGTTTGTCTGGGGAAGGTAAAGCAACTCAATTTAATAAACGGTCAGCTTTTATTAGCTTAGTGACCTTCATCTCATAAGACTGTTGAAGACATGACCATAAACAAGAAAAACGTGGTGACATTTCACTTAAAACCGTCCTCTACCTCTGGGGTTTTCAAAAATCAGAAAACATTAGTACAATTAGCTGATTGTTGCCAAGGCTAAAGTTGAAGTAATGTAATGTAACCAAGTACCTGAACCACAGGGACTGTTAATATCATCATAAGTGAACTGATAGTTTCTGTTTCAGCAAGTAGAGAAATCCAGTCAAGGTTTCATGGTATATAAAGATTCAGAGCATGAAGAAACTTCTTTGTTGAAGAGTTCTCAAGCCAAGAGAAACAAGCATGGCTGCTGAAGTCTCCAAGTTTGGAGTAAGTTGAATTTAGAGCTGTACTCCACTGGGAAAACTTCCCTTTTTATCTATTGACCTCTCAACCTAATTTTCCACTCCTGAGAGCGGATCATATCTTTGTGCCCCATCCCTCAGGCATCTAGTGGCCTTCCTGCACATTCCCTTCCCCAAAGCTTCTCAAAATGACTACCTACCTACTTCGTTCTTGATGATCATCACAAACGCAGCTTATTTCCAATTCCCTTATCTGATTCCAGCCACATTTTCACATTAATGGCGCAGCCAAATACTGTGGGAAAAATGTTGGGAAATCACACAAAATATGTCCTGACGGTGTTGCCGTCTCTTTCCTCTCAGTGTGGGATGTGTGCGAATGACTGAAGAGTCACAGTTCGGTCCTGACTGCCAGTCCGCTATGAAAGTTCAGGGTCACGAGCTATTAACACTGAAAAGCTGATGAATGAACTACATACAAATTCCAATGGATTTGTGTGTCTTCTTTAAAATCACCATCCATCAACGTTTATAAGTGAGGTTTCGAAAAGGTTTTATCGCAAGAACGGATTAAAGGAGTTCCTAAACTTTCAAGCGTTCAGTGTGCTTCAAAGTAACTTGATCACCACTCAGTGCTGCCAACTATCCCATTTCCGTCGCAGTGAATCTTTTTTTTTTTACATCTTCGCATTTCCTTGGATGGTGATAGCAAATATAAACAACGCTTTATTTTTGAATACCCCCTTATTTCCCCCCAAAAACACCTGCTTTGTTTGTACATTGAAGGACAGGCCTCACGGTGGAGACTGAAATGCCAAACGCGTCACAACACTCTGGCATGTGAGGGTGTGAAAGTGCCCCGTTGTGATGGTATCAACTCGGTTTCAATGGTTTTATGCTGACGGCAGCACGACAGAACTTAAGAGGGAGGAGAAGGTCGGTGTTTTTGTAAATACTAAGTTGCTCTGCTGTTATCGAATGCTTAGACGGACAGAGGGATGATATAACAATTCTGAGGACGATGACGAGGACGGAGGGTGATGACAGCTGTGCCAGCACACTCGCACATCAAGTGTGATTTTACGAAACAAGCACATTCTAGTGGGAAACGCTCAGGCAGCCAATTCTAATACGTCTGTTTTGGTTTCCATCGTACTGACTCGGTAATTCTAAGCTCCCGAAGCACTGACAGCAAACAGACAAACGCGACGTCTCCATTATTGTCTCGCGTGGCCGTGTGATTTGGTGCCGTGCATCTTACCAGTTTGCCCATGCAGCGCTGCTGGCCCACTCCATTCTCACATTTGTGATGCAGGCTCATCTTGCAGGCTTTGCAGCGGAGGCCGTGCTTTGCCGTGTTTCCAGCCAGGAACACCACATGCTTGGCTGTTGTGCCTGATACACAAGTAGAAGAAAAGGCAGCAGGTTCAGGTGTGTCCTGCCGGGAACTGGATCTCAAATGGGGTCTTTAAGTGAAAACAAAAATTCAGCCGACCGGCTGACTTTGACTTTGGCAAAGAGACAGATGTTACTGCTCTTTTGTTTCAAAGATGATAAAATAAAAGATGGGTTCCTGAGAACATTTACAAGACAAATAAAAGACTACTTTTAGCCAGCAGTGTCGTATTATTAGGCATTTCATAATAACACGGGACGACAGTGTTAGTCCTAGTAATGCTGTCAGATGTGCTCTTGCAGCTCTTTATTGATCAATCGATGACTTTGAGCCCCGGCCTGGCCTACACTCTGCATGCATGCGTTTAAAAAGATTGTGACGTAGAAAGGATTCATCGATCTTTATTAGTGTGCGTTTAGAGCGCAAGGAGAGCAACCAGACAGCGGACATCAATGACAGATCATCGACGTGTTCGCATTTCCCAATGTTTTGAACAGTTCTTTTTGTGCATTGTGAACGTCTCTGCTTGCTCTTCACGTGCTGCAATGTGAACTAATGTCACGGCTATCTTAAGCTGGGCAGCGGCGACAGGAAATAAGTAGAGGGTGGAAAAAATGAATCTATATCCCCCATTTTAAGTTCTTGTGTTGGTTGGCGGAGGCCGATTGTCACACAGCTCACGCATGCAGTCAGACTTGGGATAGAAACCAAAAGGTAATGGGCCGGGCCGCAGCTGTGCAGCACGAGCCGACGCAACGGGCACGAGCTGCAGCCACGTTTTAGGCCGCTCTAAATCAGCTCGACTGACGATGGTCCATGAAGACCCGTGAGGTGTATTACGAGTCAGCTTTAGGACCCCTTAACTCAAGCATTTGTGTGTCGCTCTGAACACCCAGAGGGATTCTGAGGCGCCTCCATGTGAGCTCGTAACAGCTACGAAGGGGGCAGACCGCTGCGTTTCCACTGGCTGAGACTAGAAACTGACACTGTCGACCTCCCTCAGTAATGGTTGGGTAATGACGTGAGTGCATGTGTGTGTTTAGGAGAGTTTTTTTTCCCCCGAGCTTGGAAAGGAAGCCAGGAGATTACAGCTGTGGGGGAAATTGAGTGACAGTGCAGCTCTCTCCGGTATTTGCTGTTTCTTGGCTACTCAGCTTTATTTTTCATTTATACAACAGTAGAGGACAAGACCCCTGCCGGATATTTCCCATACCTCCTTCCAACAGTCTTTCTTGCTCAATTTTCCAATCTTTCTCCCAACTGTATCTCTCTCGTGCTGCACACTCTTTGCAATAGCCCCACTTTGTTCCACTGAGGCATTGCTCTTGCTTCACGCCTTCATCATGACAAAAACTCCTCCACCTCCTGTTGTTAATAAGCACACTGACCTGAGCAGCAGTCTTTGGTTAATTGAAATACTTTTATTAGTTCCTCCCACGGTCATTTGAATTTAATTTTTATCTTGAGAATTAGACATTTTGTTATGTTTCCATTGCAGTCTAAATGCTAACCTCTCTGTGAGTCAGACATTTAAGCTGATGTTGTTCAGGTATGATGTTTACCGCATGAACCGCGCCGCCAGCATGTGCCTTCCTTATAGATTTCATGAACAGGCTCTCTCCAGCTGACCGTTGGACTTTCTCTACCACGCTCAGCAATGCACCGGTGTGAGAGGACGTTTCCACGCACGTGGTAAACGACGTTAGCTGTCGATTTACACTGGAGTGATTCAATGGGTCGCTGCAACACACTGCTGCTTCTCGTGTGACATTTTTGACATTTTCCGACATTTTTGTTTATCGCCAGTAGGGAGAGACAGTAACGCCTGTGCAATGTATTTATTTCTAGGGTCCACCAGACCGTCATGTGGCTCATTGGGGATTTCACGGCTGAGTTTAGTGCATGCTGATCAAGTGGGGTTACTTTTGTCATTTGTGGGTATATTGGCGTTTATTTATTAATTTATCCTGGGATTGCGAACCCTTAACATGAGGCATTTAAGGGATAGTGTAAGTAAAGAACCAACAATGTGGTTTTGTGCACACTGACTGTTAAAAACAATTACTGCTCTATTTTAACTCCAGCAGCTAATGATTTAATAAACACAGTATGCTTGTGTTATCAGCTCTCTCTCCTGTTTGCTGCCCTTTGACTCTCAGACAGACTTGGACAGCACCATCGCTCCTCATTACACAGACACACACAAAAACACATAGAGACACAACAGCCTCCACTCCCTGTCCCTGTGCTGACCGCACTGTGTTCTCATTAGAACAGGACAAACGAAGAAGACAGCAGCATCTTTTCTTTCCACGGTCGGAGCGAAGGGCTCGGCACCTCTCACGGAGCCGGGAAGCAGACCAGCAGAGGCCCATTCAAGGCCAGTGGATGCGTCTCAGGCCACACCAAGAGACCAGTGTGAAGAAATGAACTCGCTGCTAAATGCACTGATGTTCGGTTAACATGAATTTTGCGTGTCTGTTGTTTGGACCTGGACAGGTAGAGCTTTTTGGAAACGTTAACGAGAGGTTAATTAGAGCGATCAGATCAGAAAATAATGAGGTGAAAATCATGCAAAGACAATAGAAGACTGATAAGAGTACTGTTATTACATTTTGCATGCATGCTACCGAATATGAAGGGGCCTCGTACAGCAGATGGTGCGGGCCGCCCTGGTCGCGATCCTGCTGCAGATATAAAGACTTTCGGAACTAGTGGTTAACAAGGAGGGGAGCAGCCAGGGAAACCAGAACATCTGGCGAGGGGAGAACAGGAAGAGGAGCTGGCACTGACGTTGACTATGCGACACTCCAGCAGACAGACAATGTGCGAAAAGAGAAGGTCCGGTTGGATAGTTTTGTATTATAACCTCACTGTATTCGTTTATAATTTTCGCTATAACAGTATAGCGTGACATTTGTGCCAATAATCTTCTAGCACAGGTGACTGTGCGTGGTAGGAGGGGGGCCCCCAAATAAAATTCTGCTTAGGGCCCCCAAGAGGCTCGGGCCGGCACTGCTTACTTTGATCGTGTTGACAGAATGGTTATCATCAGTAAAACCATCGGGTCTCTCTTGGTGAAAAGGTTATTCTCAACGCTGTGATCAATTAGATAATGCGCAGAATGTTTTTCTTTCAATACCTTGCTTCCTCATGTGATCGCTCTGGTTCTCCTGTTCACACTAAAGAAGGCGAGGAGGAGGGGAAATGGGAGGAGGGCGTCGCTGGAACCGTACCTACGATCATGTGGTTGCAGACGTCGCAGAACGTCGGCTTCTTGAAGATGTGCTCCATGAAGCAGTGTCCCGCCGAGTCCACCTGCAGCGGGTTGCGGGACTGGGAGCGCGACGTGGGCGGAGGGGCGGAGGGGATGGCTGGCGGGACCGGCGGGATGGGGTGGTGGGTGGTGTGCGGCGGGGCCATGCCGATGTTGCACAGGTGTCCCGTGCTGCTGCTCACGTCCGAGAGCAGCTCCGTCTTGTTGTCGCCGCTCGTGCGGAAGAAGTTGTCGGCGCTCTTGCTCCGTACGCTCTTGGTCTTGAAGGACAGGGAGCGCTTGAGTCTCTGCAGCTGGGGGGAGAGATTGAAGGAAAGTTGGAAGCCAAATGGCGCGAGGGAGAGAAAACGGGCGGGAAATTAATAATGGCGGGAATGGAAGAATTCGGCGGCGTAAATCAATTCCTTTAATAACATAGTTAATTAAAAAACCTTGTCGCTAAAAACCTTCTGGCAAATGTCTTATTGTCCGATGGCCGACATAAGACCATTGAGAGCGGCTACTTATTACTGTGCAGTGACAAGCCGTTGAGATTCCCCAACTGGAAGGTAATGTGATTTTAGAGCAATGCGGCGCATCAACACTATTTCTCAGACGCTGTGCTGCCTTTTCCGGCTGCAGGTCCCATCAATCACTGAAGGCTCCTCTTTTACAGTAATGCTATTCATAACACTCCACGCTGACAACTCCTCATCTAACCTCCCAGTGTTTATTTCCCCCCTCCCTGAAGCCAACTCAATTCTGGGTTCAAACACGCAATAAAGAATCTTTAAGCTACTGTGCGTGATTTTATGGTTCTGGTTTCTGGCTGTGTGTGGCTAAAGGTCTCTGATTGAAGAAACAGATTATGTTTTAAGTGACGAATGGGTGAGGAACGAAAGCTAATATTCTGTCTTAGCACACAGTGCAGGCCTGAAGTTATAGCGCTGTGGATTTACAGCTTTCCTGCTGTGCAGAAATGTTGATCCGCCCTCTGATTGGTTGGTTTGTGACTATGACTATGAACACACGGACACATATGAGATAACGTACGACTGGTACGAAAAATACAATTAAGAGAAAAAACATGCATGTATTGTTAGCTGACGATGTTGTTGGCTTATACGCCTGAACAACTGGAGCTTATCGTAAATATAAAGCTTTGGTGTAGTGAAGATCAATCAATTGTACGGGTCACTGGGAAAAAATCTATTTGGACCCTGTCTCTACCATTACCACACACAGGAACACACAACAGACCTCAACAGACAGCACACAGACATTATACTGCACGATCTGGTAAATCTTCACTTACGTGGCTTTTAAACACCCTGGAAAGAAAGTTGTTAGTAATAATAATCTTAACACAATTAGGTCTTAAGTAAATGAATACGCAGCAGCAACTTCTGTCTAGATATCCTGCAAGCGTTGTGCTTATTTAAGAAGGACGTAATGGAACACATCCTTCCTTGTAAGGTGGTTACAATGTACATCTGAACTTGAAATGTCTGTATAAAGTAACAAAGTGAGGGAACGTGCGCATGCACTGAGGCGCTCATGCTGTGTTTGATGGCCAGAAAAAGGCGGGGGGAGGGGGGGATTAATGGGGCCTGGACTACGTAATGCAGAAGGGGGAAAAAAGCAGCCAGGCACGACGTGTATATTGTTGTTAATAAATGAATTGAATGATACAGAATCCTCTGTAAACATGAGTGACGGCGAGTGAGACCTTATTTGGCAATGATGTCACTAAAGTGGTCCACCTTAAAGCAGCAGTAAAAGCAACTTTGATGTGTCTTTTCGTACATGCAGGTATGTGGTTGTGTCACAGTGGACTGAAACCAGCAGTGCGCTGCAGTTTACCCACCTTGCGCTTGTGATGGGCAGGCCTCACAGTGTTCTTAAAGGAGGAATAAAAACACAAACAAAGCTTCACTTGATGGTAGAAAATGTGTTGCGCCTATCGTAGACCTCGTTCTACCTGCGCTGTGTAGGATCGATTAAACAATTCTATCATCACTTTATGGTCTTTCCTAAGTATTTTACTACTGAAGTGAGAAATTGAAAGGAAGAGTGGATGGTTGTTTAGATGTGAGATGTCAGCCGGGACTTGTTTGAAATACAAAGTGACCAGATGTGCCAAAGGAAGAGTTCACATGCACACGCTTTAAAATGCACAACACAAAGAGGAGGGCAACTTTTTCTCAGAATGTCATAAACTGTTTAAATGTTCAAATGTGCTTTAAACGTGCTTTAGTAGTAGAAAGTAGAGCTGTTGTGTCCATCTACCAGCATTGCGATGAGTATTCATATTTTACTGCCAGTTGTAGTATTCTTGGAAACATGTGACATAGATGGCAAATCGCCTGAGGCAGCAGCTGTGGATCTCTATCACGCAGCCTACTTTCCTACAGCAGTTGATGTTACCATCCCATATTGCACTTATTTATTCATAAACTCATTACAGTAAACACACCATACGGCCGCTTTTACCACTGCTGCTCACCGTGCAAGTGTTTTAGCTTTAAATCGCCGTTTCGTCATTGATATGCAGCGACTTAGTACCATAAATCATAACGGTGGTGGCCTCTCCCTTATGAAACCAAAAACCCCACTATGTTGTGTATGGATGCATGAAATCAATTGGACTGTCATCTACAGGTTTTTTTTTTTCCTAATGGTAAATATAATCATGTTCATATTATAATATGTTACACTAGTACCGAAGAGGGGAGTCGAGTTCACTGGCATCGTTTGTTTGCTCTATTGACACGAGTGGGCGCCACGCTGTGTGGAATGATAAATAGTAGTAGACAACAACAGGAAAGTCTTACCTTGGTCTCCTGCTGGCCGGGGTTCGCTGAAGGGGATTCGGGGGGTTCATTCTGGTTCGGATCTTCCTCTTTGCTCCCTCTTTCGTCCTGGATCATATTGGCCGGTGGGATCATCCTCTTTTTTGGGGGGGGGATCGTTTAAAAAAAAAAAACTGTTGCTCTGTAGAGTTTGTTTCCTCCTGAGGTTCTTTACATATTGTCTATTCCTCAATAGTCACGGAGGGGGGGCGGGTCATTGAGACCCACTGCTGCCGTCGCGAAGGAGATTTCCGAGTTTAATTTGCCGAAAGTAGAAGATAAAAAAAGGGTTTGAGGAGGCTGCGAAATAACCGCTTTAACGTTACAAATGACAAAAGTTGAGAGCCAGTGAAGTTCAGCTTGATAAAAAAAAAGCGCTGCGTCCTTCTAAACGAGGCTTTCGCGTTTGTCGTGTCGTCCTGCGCAACGATGCCGAAACATCTCCAAGTCCACGCGGCGCTGCGCCCACGACGCGAGGAGAGCTGCAAGTGATCAAGGGAGGGAGCGACGTGGGAAGGAGGAGACATGTGACACTGCCAGAACACACACTCAGTGTGCAAGACTCCCGTATGGTAACGTTGGATCACTGCACAGTAAAAAAAAAAAAAAAAAAAAACACAGTGATTTATATTTCCGGAGCAAATCCACTTATTTTATTGAGTTTTGTGGAAGGAAGTTATCATCCTCATTAGTCTAATTGGCATGGACTGAAAGCTTGTTTTTAAAAAGAATTCTATGGACAACGACGGGTTTCCATTTTCACTCCAACATGGTGACTAAGGAGAGGAAATTGCATTTAAGAATTGAAAAAGTAATATTTTACTGACTTTTTAAATGAATAACTCAACAAGTTGGGAAATGCTCCATATGAAAACTGACGTGCAGAAAAAGAGGAACTCTCTTTCATGGAGGGCCAAAGGGTCCTTTGGAGGGTCCACCAGTTGCCAGGCAACCAGCTATACAGGTGGAAAATTAACTACCAGCTAAAAGATGTGCTCCTCGCTACATAATCCCCCCTTTTATTTTTACAGAATCTAATACCTAAACCAAAAGACAAAAAAAATAAACAATAATAAATGTATTTGAATGTGTGTTTGAATGTGTGTTATGCTAAGCTAAGCAGCTACCTGTTGTATAAAGCTTCAGTTCATATTCAGATTGGCATCAATTTTTCTCCCCTTGCTTACTCTCAGCAAGAAAAGTAATAAACGTAACATATTCTCGAACATGTCAAATTGTATATTAAATCAATAAATATATTGGCAGGTTTAGGCTATGTGTTGAACCTCCTTCTTTCCTCAGGAGATAGCCAGGGAAACAATGACACTATCTTATATAATAATAATAATCTATATGACCCCAACACCATTCTGACACTTGAAATATCGGGCGATTCCCCGGCCCCCAGACTACAGGCCTTCATGCATCACTACAGCAGGCTGGGGCCTGCTGTAGTGATGCATGAAGGCCTCCCTGTGATGAAGTGACCTGGGAGTTGTGTCGCGGCAGGATGGAGGCAGGCGCCAGACTGCAGCCTCCTCGCTGTGACCACACGGTCCCAAGAAGTGAGCCTACACGTCCCGTTCCGTTTCTGATAGAAATCAGAAGGGATCCCCCCCTCCCCCTCTCCCCGAAAGCTCAGCTGCACCCTCTGACTCAAGACTTACAGCTTGGATAATCTTTTTTGTCGGAATCATTTAGTCGGATTATAGTTTACCGAGGAACTGTGGATATTTCATTTTAACACTCGGTGGCCACGTGTGGTTAACGAGCTCGCTGCGATTTACAGCATCATCAAAAAGCATCACCTGAGGGACGAGTCCTCAGGGGCCGGTGATGCACTTACTGTTATAGAGAAATAAATCATGGACAGCGAGGCGGAATGAAAATGAATGAAGCACAGAGATATAAGTGTTTCTGTGATTTAATTTAGGCCACAGGTTGTTTACTCTGGGATTGGTGAGTACATTCAAAGAGAGAACATTGTGGGACATGGTTACAGCTCACCTTAGAAAAGCATGGAAGTGGACGGTTACACAGGATTTTCCTTTTTCAAATGACAATTTCAAAGGTCAAGAGTGAGCTGTCATACTTGTTTGTTTGAAAGGTTGTTTTTTACTGGTTGGTCCTGCCTTGGACTTTTACGTTTATCACCAGGCAGTTTTAAGAGTTTTCAATGGCTGCTGCTGCTGAGAGACTCCAAGTGAGCCGAAGTTGTACGTATTCGCATGGTAGCCCACCACCTGGAGACAAGACAATCCCACGAGTCAGCCACAGAGCCAGACCACCAGTGAGTCAATGTTGCACTTGTACATCCACATGGTGTGTGTTTGTGTTTGTATGAGAGTGTCACTGTGAATTGGTGACAGACTGGGAGAAAACATTATAAAATCTCTCTCTCAGCTGCTGGAACATCGTTGTGGAGGGACGACAAAAAAACTGTCTTCAAGCCACCGGGCGTGACCGTTTGTTCTAAAACTTGAGGATCATCCTCATGTTAACCTGCCAATTGATGAGTGAGTCTGTAAAAATTCAGAAACAACATTGCTCTGGTAATTTGAGACTTTTTTAAGATTGAAAATGTAAATTCCTGAAGGTATTTTTTTTTACCAGACCCATCAGTTCAAATGGGAGGAAGTTGTCTGTTGTATAATGATTTATTATTCAAAACACATATTTAAGCAGAAGCTGAAATTGACTATCAAACTTAACACAAAATAAAAACAACAATGTCTATTTTGTGCAGTAAACCGTTGTCTGGATCACGCTGGGACGCACGTGTCGGCCGACTGGTCGATGAGGTCGTTTATATTAGGATGTGCTGAAATATGAGCGTCTTTCTGTGAATTAAGCTCCGCAGCGACTGTGCTTCACCAGCTGTCTGCAGGTCGCTTCCACACAGTTGTAGAGGGTTGTTTGAGTACCTCACTGCATATGTAACGATTTCACACGTAGAGGTGTAGCATTGGTTTTAAAAACAGGCTTATTCCTGCTTTCAGAGGATTAAAAAGATCTCCAGCTGTCGGAGTTGTTGCTTATTGGACTTTTTTATTACATTCATGTCAGAAGTAATAGAGCTTTGATATGTTTGGAGTATCGTGAATATTAATCAACACATTTCGTGTCATTATTGTTCTTCTTTGAATTTAATACAACACTGACTGTGTAGTTTGGGACGTTATCATAAAGCTTTTTGTATCAGTGGAACTTTTGTACCATGAAGCTTTCTAATTTAACAACCCAGCAGTTCTATTATTTGTATGGGTCAATCTGTTTGTGAATGGAATTATCTCGGAGCAAAATGCAAATATATAAAGCATGACAATGAAAACCTATCGTGTGTCCCACAGGGAAGGATGTGTATAAAGAGTAAAACGATATTAAGCGATAGAGATTACCCTTTAACGGCTGTCATCTAAAAATACTAGCAATTACCAATGACCCAGGCTGGCGTTACACGCACACATACACACACACGCACACGCGCGCGCACACGCGCACGCACACACACACACACACACACACACACATACCAGCATGGGTTACGGTAATGGGCAAATAGATTCCCTAAGAACCTAAGCTAATTGGGCCATCTTGTTATGAGACATCCTAGGAATAGACTCGACAGGGTGCACAACAAGTGATGAGAAATATGCTGTCTGTGTGTGTGTGTGTGTGTGTGTGTGTGTGTGTGTGTGTGTGTGTGTGTGTTTGATGGAGAGAAGATTTAACTTTACAAAGTCAAATTATGGGTATCCATTGGTTCGACACACGCAAGATCTGATATGGTTTCAACATGACCATCTTCATTTTAAAAAATGGTAAATGACTTCAATAAGTCAACTCCACTGATTATTACTTTTTTTTTAAACTTTTTTACCAAGAGTAGTGTTGGTCATATTTCAACATGTGGCGAGACTGTTGCTAAATAAAAACATTCCTTAAATTCCTAATGTGCCTGTACAATAAATCACCAATTTTTTGAGTTATGTGGAAAAGCAGCTTGATAATATTATAAATCATTATGTAAGTGGTCCTATTGGCACACCACAAATTATTTTTTTAAAGAATAAAAAACCTTCAGAATATGTAGAGGAAGTGCTGCAGAAGTTTTAGCTCAGACGGAGAAAAGGTCTTTAAATATGTGTGTTGATTATTTTGTATGCTAGGTTTTCTCAAATGTCATTCATTCATTCATTCGTACCCCGCGTTGCTTCAGCCAAGAAATCTGATTTATTAAAGACGGGATCCTCGCTGCTAAACGCCTTAGAACATGGCCGTAGGGCGAATCCTGCGGTAACATGGGAGCTAGTTTGTAACTCTGTTTCTTTCCTGTCTTTGATCTTACATCTTTCTCAAGACACTAACTATATTTCCAATGACATTCGCCAAGTGTATTCATGAGAGCTGCGAGAAGGACGTAAAATGGATGCAATACCTTTAACCACAAGCATTGGATTGACATGATAAAAAGTGTATCACAAACGTATTTACAGAACTTGGAGAGCATATTGGCCTGTGTCATTTTGCTTTAACTGCATGATTTATAAATGGCTGACGCGTACTGGGGTACCATCTGGGATTCACAAACGGTCTCTCATCAATTTCTGTAATCAAATCATCACTCTGAGGGAAAAGGGAGAGCGAAGGAAAGGCGAATGAGAACACATTGTCTCCCCCTTTCTGAGTGAATTTGTTTCACTGCCATCAACCTGGTTGGATAATTTTCTAGGAACAAATTGTGTCCTCATTTCATAATATGACCAGTTTCCCGTCAATACTTTTCCCATTAATGCCAGTGGCAGGATCTGTCCGACTGAAACAAGGCCATGATGATAACTTGCTCCAATTAATTGACCAACTGATTGAAGTGAACGCACCGTCGAGGAATCAGGGTGCTGTGACCTCCTAATTCCAATCTGCTTCATCTGTAATCCCACGGCATCACACCGTGTGCTTTTGCTTCCTTTCTTCCCCATTAATCTCGACTTCCACCCTACTTGTACATTTGTTGAGTTGTTTGGGTTTTCACACCATGTGGCTGGAGACAGTGGTGGGAGAAAATAAGTATATTTCCGCAAATTGTGAAGGGTGCAAGTGTAAGTTTTTGCAGATTAGGCAAAATGTTTCATTTCATATCAAAATCACATATATTTGAATCTGCATAACATGAATCAGCACAAAAACACGCAGCAACAGCTGGACAGTGAGAGGCGGCGCAACGACGCGCTGAGGTGCCACCACCAGCTCTACTTATGGCAGCCTAGTACGGCAAAGCCCCCCCCCCCCCTCCGCCCCAAAAAGACAGAAACACAACAAAGGTCCCAAAATAGAGACAACATGGTGAAATTCAACGGAGCAGCAGACGCTCTGGCGGCGCTGCTCCTGTTCTGACTCATAAGTGTTAGTTTGGTGTCCTGATGACGCGGGCGGCAGCGTGGGTGACAGTGGGGGAGGGATGCGTGGGGGGGGAGAGGGAGGGGGGGCAGCAGATGCATCGCTTGAGGGGCCCCCAGACCCTCGTCCTCCACTCAGTCCTAGCTTCATTCAGCTGGTGGTTGCTACGATACAGCATGGGGGTGCTGACCCTCCAACGGGCAGACAAACACACGCACAATGTGTTTTTTTTTTACACAGTCTGACAATCATTTCTTCTGTTTGTGAAACGGTTGAAATGTCTGGCCCCCAAGTTTTTCAACTTCGCGTGTAGTCGAGGTCGTGTAATTTAGCCGTGGAGGCCGAACAAACGGCTGCAAACAGACAAAGGACTTTCGAGTCAGATTGACAGCGTGATGAGCCGTGTTTCTGGTCATCGGGGAGGGTCTCGCCTCCGCGGTTCACTTCCTCTCATGTGGAAGATGAGGAGGACGGATATTGGCAGCAGTTGTGATCGCCGTGAAGCTCAGTGCCCTCTGAGTCTTGAGTTCCATCTGCCGAGGTTGAAGTCCATTCCCTCTATAAAGCCTTCATTCTTACGCCAATAAAAAGTTCAACATGGAGGAAACTAACTCTAAACACAAACTCTATATATATATTATATGAGGGTCATATATTTCAACATCTCATGAACGTCGGAAATAGAAAATGATCAAATGCATAGACAAAATAGAGGTCATGAAGACTACTGGTTTCAATTGGTTTTAAATCTGGCGCCAGTATAGAATCAAAGCGTCAGGTGAAAAAATATTTCACTGGGAATTATATTTAAGTCAATCAAACACATTTGTGTTTCCCAAACACAGCTTTGTTCCCTTTTATCTCCTTGAATTGGAAATACTACCGCAGTACGACAAGTGAGACGAGAACCTCGCATTCGCTGTCGCCCCTATAAGGGGGCCAATAAATAACAGGCCACCTGCTGTGACATGTTGCCTGCAACACCTGCTCTCTAAAAGGTGATGGAGTGATTGTTGCTCCCCTGGTTCAACTTACGCTCAGCTGTAGCTCACAATCAAGCCTCCCGCTGCGGCCACGCTCCAAACTTTTGTCAGATCGATTACTCAAAAGCCCAAAACCACAACAGTGTTTCTGGGCTCACTCCACCGAGGGAAACCTAACAAGCAATTCCTGTCCTCATATGACCCCCTGAAGGTAACAAATGGGCTTGAAACCGGACAGTCTCTAGGCAATACTAGGACACGATGAGACAGTGGAGGGAAGCTTGTGTTTCCAGGGACGAGTCTTAAGGAGAAAAGGCAAAGCGAGGGGCGAGCCTTTAAGTCAAAATGTAACTCTAGTGATGAAGTCAGAAATACACCTAATTCAATTGAGCGAGATAGTAGAGACAGAAAGAACTGAGTACAATGCAAATCCATCAGTGTCATACTGAGACACTCAGAACCAGTAAGAACATAGTTTCATAACCAAAAAAAAACATCAGCGGAGTGACGAGGTGGATGAGTCACTTTATTATTTTATTATTACTTTAACAACAATATAGTCATCAACTGTGAGAGGCATTTCAGCCACTCAGGAAACTTCCCATTCACATTTAACAATCTGCTCTGCAACTATTTCCACAAACTCGTAGTGATGAGTGTGCCAATGTGCCAATGTCACTTTGAACTGAAAGCCAGTATTTATAGGATCACCAAGCCTGCTTCTGACACGAGCTGTTAATTGAGCTCTCTACAGACTCTGGATCTAAAATAGGTAGGAAGTCTATTGTGGAAGGTAAAAGAGAAGAAGTAGGCCAAGGACTCTTAAAAAAATAGACTGACTCAGTGAAGGGCAATATCATCATGGGGAAAAGCTGCAACGCTGAAAAAAGGAATGTGGGTTAACAATTTAACCCGCTGCGAAAGCGTTTATCTCCATTAAGGACACAAACATACATTTGATTTCTTAAATGAAAGCATCTACATAGATGTTTGTGTCAAATGTGTGCGATACGTTTTCACAAGTTTACCACACACATTATAAGTTGCTCAGTATCTCAATTATAGAAACCCAAATTGGTCAACCTCCAGTGTCATCATGTGGTGAACGCTGGCACTGCAGAGACAAATGAACTGTTCCCAAAGACAACAAAAAAAGGTCAGTCTCAAAACATCAGTCAATTTTTATTTACAAGTCCCTGTGACAATAAAATAACAAAGATACAGATGATGGTGGTGGGTTCCGTCCTGCATGTGAGCAAAATGGTGAAAACCCCTTAAAAACCAACCTTTCAAGTTAAAAATCCTCAACTAAATGATATTATAAACTCCATTCTATAAGTTAGCAGGACTAGTGAAGCTGTTGGCAGAGTATGCTGTGTAATGTTTATCATCTTGGGTAAAGACACATGATTAATATATTTAAACTTGCATATAATAGTTTTCCCATTCAGTCATGTTATACTGCACTCTGTCCAAAGAGGAAATTAACTATTGAGACGATCTCCCAGGAGAAGTTGAGGGGAAACTCTAGCAGGACAGAACATCATTCAACTCCACCGGATACAGCAACACACACTTTAGTTTTCACACTGCAAAACGACACCCCGTCATGCAGGCATTAACGTGACAAACGTCCGTGAGAGGTAAATATGGGAATCCATATGAGGATGAAGATGAAGGACACATTTAGGAAAGGGCGCTCAAAGAGGGGTGGGCTGATTAACCAAACCCATGGCACTTGAACTAATATGGGAATAAAATCAGGCAACAGATCCAAGGTAAGGCGTCGACAGAATATATATATACAAGAATATTCATCATTATTGTCAATACTTTTCCCTGTGTCTTTGTCAACACTCAACGCTCATAAAAAAAAGGTTGTTATAACAATGTACACCAAGTGTCAAACAAAAATGTGTGTCTAAAGAAATCTGCTTGAATCCGTCATTGACTTTACCGAAAACACAAATGACTACAAAACAGTAAAGGGTTTCGTACGCAATGCTGTGCACGTTTGCAAACACCTGCAACGCAAATAACTGCAGAAGTTTTTCACTCACGCACACACTGACCACGTACAGTACACTTCTAATCCGTTTCATTAGTAGATGAAAGATCAACTTTACAAACTATGTGAGGGTTTTCGAACACTGAAAACAATTTTTTATTTGAGACTAAATGAAGAATTGATCAAAAATAACCATCTTTAGATCAGGACGAATGAAGCACATTTTAAAAAAGGGACATTGTTTTAAAGTCCAAAAACATTATGTTTGTTTACCACTAATTTGCCCCTTTAACAAAATAAAAAGTTGCATGAGAAATCACATGAGCCCAGATATAGTAAGTTTCTAGTAAGAAGTCTGTTGAGAAATTATTCAAAATAAATTTAGCACCAAAGTCCTTTTTCCAGAGAGAAACTAACTGGATGCAATATGCGATTATTGTTATTAGGAGTTGGATGCTCTTCCTCACAGATGCTCAGCAGATACTGAATGTCTGAGGCTTCGTTCTAGCTCTAGCCAACAGTTATTGCCTCGGGCCTGAGGAGCAAAGTCATGGATCCACGGGTACATATTCCACAGGCAAAGGCCTAAAATAAGGAGAGAAAATAAACAACAACCAAGAACACACAAGTGAGCTAAAACATTCTGCCACTGAACGCATCCCCAATGAAACCCTGACACACGTGTTCAGGAGCTCATCATACAAAATATTTAAAAAAACTAAATACTTTCAAGAACCCTTCCATGACTTACAAGGAGCAGCAGGTTCGGGTATCGATGATAAACACGTAATCAGGCTACTTCCTTTTCACAGCTTCTATATCCTCTTCCTTCAGGACAAACTTTTTTCTCAGAACTTCTGAAATTAGAGACGCGGAGTCCTCATCTCTGAGGGACGTACAGCCTCGGTTGCACCTGCAATGACACCCAGCAGAAAATACAAACCACGTCAGAGCAGGTGCACAATGTAATACTCATGACATTAGTGCATATAAATAATTAATCATCTCTCAAACAAGTTTTTGTGAATAAGCGAATTTGATTACAAGACAGAAACCACGCTTGTGTTTGCAATGCAAACCTGACCTTTGACGAGGACAAACGCGTAAAGTCCAACTGACAACTCTTACCGGTCTTTGCTCATCTTCATGCGGTTCATGTCCTTCAGGATGTCCATAACATCAGCAAAGCTGGTCGATTTTGATAGAGACACTGTATCCTCCTCCGCCTCCCGGAATTCCATGCTGGGTCTGTCTAGGTCAAAGGTCGCTGATGCCGTCATGGAAACGGGCAGAAGAGGGTCAGGGACCAGCTCTGACACCACAGAAACCACATCTCCCTCTTCTTCCTCCTGCTGATCCTCCTCCTCCTCTTCCTCCTCCTCCGTGACATCACTAATGACAAAGGAAGCGGCAGCTGAGGCGGCCGGCTGATAGGGCGCCGTCTCGAAAGGCGCCATGGAGAAGCTCATACTTGTGTCGTCAGGGGAGAGCAGGTCAGGGGTCACAGGGTTGGAGTCTGAAAAAAAAAAGAAAAGAACCAGAGGGTAGAAATAATAGTCTGCAGTTGTTTAATGGGGCTTGGTTGGACAGTGTTGAGAGGCAGAGCTGATTTAAATATCAGAAGCACACAGTTCAGATGCAATTTCTAATGTTAACAGCTGGCCTGAGCCATTGTTGCTTTCTCTACATACACCTGGAGTAGTGTGCTTTGGGAGAGTCCATAATAACATTTCTTTCAGCAGTATGCGATTTCTTCATGAGGCTATTCTCGGTTTGCTCACCTAAAAGCCTGAATGCTTCTAGGATCCCATTACCTACCTCCAAGCATGGTTGTATAATTATATTAAAAACCCACACCACTGTTAGTGAAGATGTAAGCCTGAACTCTATGAGGACATTTTCTTGTTTGCAGTGTCGTTACAAAATGAACTGAATTCAAGACGCAATAGAGAAGAATAGTGTTTAGATTTTAGAGAATACACTGATCTTCCTTGTGGGGTTTTTCTTGACATCAGAAAGGATCTTTAGGACCAGTGGGAATACAATATTTCTGAATGGGAAACTTTTTCCTCATACAGCTACCCCTGAACTGCAGGGATTCTCTTTTGCCACTGACCTACAAAGTAATGCCAAGACATCTTAGTATCAAAGAGCTTTAGGAGAACCAGGGCAACGGACTTCGCAACAAAAGGATCGCAGTCATCGCCATATCTCAGTGTGGGCGCACTTTAATTTCTTCCTTGGTTGCCTACCAGAATCGCTTGCCACAATCTTGGCGATCTGTGCACGGAGCCTGCTGAGCTCATCCTGCAGGGCAGTAGTACGGTTCATGGCCGTCACCCCAGGCTTCCTTAGCCCCTCCACCCGTTTGCCCTCACGGCGGAAGTTAGGTACAGACGAGTTCCTGTGGAGCACCAGGAGAGGCGTGGGCCGCCATTCGTGTTTCAGAGGTCGACTGTCACTCCTGAGAAGAGAAGAGTGGGCGATACGTGTTGCTGAACAGTAATCTCATGTCTCTTTCACTTCACCACCTTTTCGGTAAAAGCCCTAGGACTAGTGGATACTTTAATCCACTTATATCCATTTAATAAAGATGGAGCCTGATCCAATAACACTAGAATAATACATTTCTTTATTAAATGTATAATGTTCAGTTTTTTGCCACCACTGCAAAAATCAGCTCATACAGTGTATACATGCTGTGACTTTCTTCCTATTAAAATGGAAGCTGCAGTTATTGATCAGTGACTTGGCAGTGCTCCACAACCTCACTGGTTGTGTCTTAGGGCGTGAGTGGATATTTACCGCACTCTGGCATACGTCTCTTCTTCATCTGCAACAATCCAGGCTATGTCAGCCAAGGTAGGCACAATGGGGCCATCCCTAGGCCGAAGACTGGGCATGCCCGGTAGTTCCTGATGCACAAGAACACAAGTCAATGTTGCCTTTACAAGCATCTCTATTGCAAAAAAGAAAATATTGATACGTTTAAAATACATATTACATGCAGGACGTGTTGGATATTTACCTGGAAACATGCTCTCTGTGTAGGTCTAAGTGGAAGAGTGGAACCTATTCTCCTCACCACACTACGGGTAGACCCATGTGGTTTATTCTGCCAGATAGGAATGACTTCCTGTAAAGCACATATTTTGAAACGGTCTCTCTACAAAGTGATGTGCTTGAATGTCAGTCTCTTGGTCTATAATTTGCATAATTGCACAGTCATGTGTGAGAAGGCAGTGTTAAGTGAAACAGTGTTAATAGACTGCATTAACAGCAAAGTAATCAAACGTACTGTATCCGTTTCCATGGTGATGGTGTATCAGTCTCATTCACTGGGAAGTTGCACACCAATGCGTGGCGCTTATAGTGGCTGAGATGGTGCAGTTCAGTAGACAGATGCCATGTCACATCGACTGCCAACTCTTGAAAGATAAATTAGCGATTAGTTTGAGCGAATGTTAAGAGACACACATTTGTCACACAAACATATAGTTAACTGCTTGGTATGATTAGATAGTATGATTTCATGATGGACTGCATGATCATAATTGTATACATCTTAAGTAAAATGGAATCGACGGGAGGCATTAGATACCAAAAGCATGAGAATGACAGGTCTAAACAAAAAATAATCAAAGATTCTCAGGTTCTACTTTAGAGAGTAAACGATAACAACATGTTAGCTAGCTAATAACGGGATATGGCGAAAGGTTAGGTGAACCAACTCGGGGCCAGCGGTGCTGGTCATACACAAATTAAAGATGTTAAACAACAGGGTTAGAACGACCATAGCTAACATAGCTAACTAACAAACTAACCCCTTAACATTAACGTTACATGTTGAACAGCTAACGTTAGCTTTCATTGTATTGACGCTGCTTCTACTGGCAGTTTTCACCAAAGACACCGGTGATGGGAGAATGATGACGATGGTCCAAAAAATAGCTCGGGTGTCATAGTTTGTGGATAGCTTTGCTCAGTTAGTGGGTAGCTAACGTTACGGGTATCCGCCACTGAGTGACCGTCAGATAGCTTTAGCAACAGCAATAACGGCCCCACGGTTGACCCTCAACGTACACCAACACGACTAATGTTTACCGTGTCGGCCTTCCCTTCACTGAAATGCTATCAACCTCACAAGTGCGTAACTTACGGTAGATTATGCCAATAAATCGCAATGCTAAAGCACTGAAACTATTCACGAGCAGCCGCTTCTCCTCTTCGTCTTGCGGTTTGGAGCCGTGTGTTTTCGCTTATTAGGCCGGAAAACCGGTGTCTTCCTTCCCTGCGATTTGATTGGCTGCAACCCCGTCAGCTTTTTTTATTTATTTATTCGAAAACAGTGCAAGAGCGCCCCCCAGATGTGGACGTGAGGAGATACTACATTATACATGCTTTAACTTCAACTTTAACTTTAACTACAAATGTGTTATCTTGGTCAAACAAATTGTCTCAGTTCGAATTTATTCTTCCAGAATTATATATCAATAAAAATAAATACATAACAATCATTTTTATTATTTTAAGCCACACAAGAATAGATATACATTAGATAATAGATATACGAAACAAAAACATTAAAATAATACATAACTGATAAGGGATGAATATATATATATATATATGAAATAATAAAAAACAATAATGATGACTTAAGAATAAGTTTTAAAAAAAATTAAGTGTCCTCAACATAGACTGTATATACTCAAGATGCATCCCTCCCATCTACTTCCGCCTCTGCTTGTGTCGGCCTCCCGGCCGCGATACATCTTGATTGGGCGGAGCTTGACTATTGAACTTGTAACTCTTACTTGCGATGATATCATAATAACACTGTAATATGAGGATACGCGCATGTGACCGCGGCCCATCTCCATCCCTGGACAAGGAAGAGGTCGGTAAATATACTGTTCGGTTAACATGATGCCTCCATGAACTCTTCGTTCGCTGCTGACTTCGTATTTGGTTTCTGCGGCAGCAGACTCGATCGTTCTGTAATGTCCTCTAAAATGCAGACTTCACGGTGATTAATGCACGCCGAGCATTAACAGGAACCAGCGTGTGATCCTTTTGATAAGATGATCATGTGGGGGTTATGTGAAGGGTGCTCTGCAACAGCATGTTACTCTTCATTCAGAGGTAACTGGGTGTAAGCCTTGTGTAATGCGGCATGAGATGAACAGGAATGTTGCCAGGTTGCGTTCCCTAATGTTTTGATCGGAACATACTCTGATGTTGTCTTAACAAAGCTGTGCGTTGTAAAGAGTGACCTAGTCACTTTTTTTTAAAGAACAACATCCATTTTTATGTGTAATAATATTATACTTTAGATTATTACAGAAATATTAAGCTATTGGCCTTGGATCAGGGCTTATTGACACATGATAGCACACAGATTATATGGATCGATTGTCATTCTATCTCCATTACCCTGCAAGATGTAAAGCTTACTTTGTTATTGGGTCATATGGCTGCAGGTGGAAGTTTTACCATCCTTTCTCCCTCCCTTCCGCTTAGATATGTTAAAATGTTCCCCAATGACATATGACTCGCTTTCTTGTGTAGGTGTAACTGGGGCAACTGGTAGGCATGGGGAATAAAAGGAGGAGGAAGGATGCATGCTGAGCCCCTCATCCCTCTGCAACCACTGCTAGCCTCTGACTAAAGCAAAACAGAAAATGGCTCAGTCCGTGAGGAGGCAGGAGACTCCGGTAGCCATGGACCACGAGTCCCAGAGGGACACGACCAGGGCCGGCTACTTTGGCAACGTCAAGACCAGGTCAGCCCTGTAAATACATGGATTACTGTGGGGAAAACAAAGGGGCAGAGAAGTTCTAAGCAGACATGTGATGTGTTTGGCTGGCAATTGCGTCTCAGGTTTGTTAAGCACGATACAATCCAGTCGTTCATTATTGTCATATAACGAGGGCAACATGTCGGGGCCAAAGTAAAGAATGTGTTGTGTCAGACTAGGAAACAAAAAGCAATGTTTTTTTAGAGATATGAACATTTCCTCAGACAACACCCATAAATATCTTCAATCTGCTCTATACAGTCACTCACTCCTCAAATTCTTAATAGAAATGAATCCTTCAATCTCCTTGCTATTAAAGAATATAATGTATATTTCTGTATAAAAATAGGACCTTTGAATTCAGATACATGGCTTTGAAAATGTGTATTCTTATTTTTCTTTTTCTTGTATGATTACAAATGAAATATATTGAGGGTTCCCCCTTTTTTTGACATACCAAGCACTTGAAGATTAGTTTGAGAACTTTTAGTGTATAGAGTTTTTATTGTATAGTGAACTTATAGTGAGTTCATAACATGCTCTCAGTATGTTTAACAGCACACTCTCTAATATGGGGAGTTTTCTTGCTCTTTTTCAGGCTGGGTTCCAAGCTTCCTGCGGGTGTTTCTCAGCCTCCACAATTTGCGAAGCGGCCCTGCGAGACACCACCCGCCCCCCAGCGGCCGCACCTCGCCGCCGAGAGCCAACCCCTCAACCACACCCCACACATCCGAAACCCCAAACTGCGGCAGTACTACCTGCAAGGTGCGCTTACACCGTTTGTCATCCCCTCGGCTGGTAGCAGGCGGTTTGCATTGATTAGAGGGCAAATGCAGGGCGATTTCTCTGTCGAATTTACATTTTATCATACCCAGTCGTTTTTTTTGAAAGTCCAATGTCTTTGCATGAAGTTATTTTCAGTCAGGGAAATGAGCTGGCGTGCAGCACTCCTGTTACGAAACCGACCGCACCTCGGGATGTTTTCGTGTGACAAAAGTGTTATTTTCCCCTCACAGGGACTTCATGGGACCTGAACAATACTGCAGCAAAGCAAGCGCATTTGAGTGGACCATTAGATGACAGCACAAGCAGCAGGGTGAGTCACATGTTTTTTTGTTTTTGTTTTTGACTTGCGTCTTGTGACAACAATTGAGACATAGACTTGGGAGGTTGGGAAGCGACAGACTTGGATTTATTGGTGCAACCGGAATGCCGCCTGATGAGGCACGCTAGGGCAGGTCTTTTGCGCCTTTAAGATCGGTTTCAGAATTTATGGCCTTGAGGACGTTGGATGAAGAGCGTCCAAGGTTCACGGTCGAGCGTCAGAGCCGCAGGAGACGTCATGGGAAAACAGAGTCTGTTTCAGAGCTTCTACGACAAATACAGCCAGAGGAATAGACACTCAGATGTACATTTAAAGGTATTTAATTGCTGGGTTTTTATTGTTCCACCGGGGTGCTAAATATGAAAGCAAGTTTTTCTGATTTTTGCATTTTTTAAAGATTTTCTTCTGTCCGACCGAGGTAATCCATTTGTCATCCATTTTCTTTTCATACTGAATTTCCGTTATGTCTCTCATAGATCACTGCTACTGCAACAAGATGGATGCAATGACATATTGTGCATGAATGAAGAGAGAAACCTTTTGACATAGTTGATATTGGTTTGCGATCAGATCAGAATCTTTTCCTATGTTGTTGTCTCAGGGTCTCAGTGGGGACGCGGTATTCAGCGTCTCATCTGCGTTCAACAGTCGTGGCCCCTCTTCTGGGGAAGACGGGAATATTGGTCATCGGTCTTCCAATTGCTCTTCAGATTCACCCTCCTCTTCCGCTACCTGTGTTCCTAGAGAGGTACAAATGAATTGTAAGCGCATAGACACAGTGTAAATGTTACCTTTTTTTCCCCCTTCATCCTGCTTTGGCCGACACGATTTGCTAAACAAAACATTTCCCCTATGTGTCTTATTACTTGAGGTAAGATTTGACGGCAACAAAGGGAGGTGGGGGGGAAATGCTGGCCCGTGGAAAGAGGAAGTAGTTGTGTGCAGTTCAATGTCAGAGCTATTCTTATCATGGCTTCCATTTTAAAGCAGCTGGTCGTCCCGAAGGGAAAAAATCCTCCCGCTGGTCCAGTATCGTCTCAACAGGAACTGGACTCTAACCCTAAACCGAAGCGAGAGGCGGCTCCAGAGTCTTTGGAAACACTTGTTGCTCAAACTCAGCCTCCCTCACCAGAAGCAGAATATGACAAACTACTGGTAAGCGAAAAAAAAAAAACATCTTCCTGTTTCTGCATGAACTGCATTTCCAGATGATATAAAGCAGTGC
The DNA here is from genome assembly GCA_021346845.1 of Apeltes quadracus. Classification (NCBI taxonomy): domain Eukaryota; kingdom Metazoa; phylum Chordata; class Actinopteri; order Perciformes; family Gasterosteidae; genus Apeltes; species Apeltes quadracus. The sequence goes on from CM037931.1 coordinate 7,093,943, forward strand.
ATAAACCATTTGTTTGGGCTTGTTGTTGTTAAATTGAGTGATTTAGGGATCAACAGCAGAGTCCGAACAAAGGGTTTAAACAAAGTCTATAAGCATCCTTATTAGTGTGAATGAGGGTGGAAGTAGATTTGGAGTTTGTACAGGAACCCTGTTAACCATGTTGACCTACTGACACAACAGAGGCCGCAGTGTAAAGCTTGGTGAATCTCGGGTGTGTGGGTTGACACTGTTAATCGTGGAGGGTTTTGATGCACATTTTTAAATAGTGCCATCGTTACTTTTACAAGAAGTAAGAAACACATCTTCAGATGATTTAGACACATTTCTGGGGGACGAATACCATTAAATTGACCTCTAAATGCAACCGGACAAAGTCCAACTTCAACGAGGGTTCCATAAAGCTAGTGCAACACACATTGACTCTTGAAAGTCTTGACTCTTGACTCTGTAATGTAACACCAGTATTCGCTACGTCGAGTCAAATTTACTGATCTACATGTACCTATGAGTCTATTTAGTAAGTAAAAATAAAAAGGAATCAAGAGCAACAAAACTAAGATAACGTAGTTAGACAGATTGTGTCACATGGGTCTGTCTCTTCACCTTACTGGTCAGTTATTGTCTGTGGTGGAAAAGAATTAGGCTTTATAATGAAGAGAAGATGTAGCTGAGGAACCACAACATAAACTGATTTTAAATAGAAACACAGCAGATTTCTATAATAAAACCAAGGACTGAAACGAACAATGGTTTTCATTGATGACTAATTTGCTAATTGTCTTGTAATTATTTTAAAAAGTCAGAAAATAATCAAATGCCCTTCGCAATTTCCGAGGTCAACTTATTTGAATTGCCCGTTTCGTCCAACAAAAAAGTGTTGTTGTTGTTGTTGTGATGATGACAGGATGTGGAGGCGGTCCCGATGCCTGATGGACAGCTCTGCCTATTGGCTCTGCCCCCAGAGTGCTGTCAGGGGGAGGGGCCCGGGGCCACGCGGTACCTCAAACTGGTCTGCCGCTACATCACAGACAGGAAGGTCGTTGTGAGCAGCACTTCTGTCCAGCCACGGCCCTGTTTAAAAAGTACACTAACATCATCCCTTTCTGGCTCTGTTTAGGGGGTAGTTTCAGGTATCTTATTGGTGACGTCCAACAAGATTTTTTTCGACCCGTGTAAGACACATCCTCTCGTGAAGGAACACGGGTGTGAGGAATACCTCCTCTCCTGCTCGGTTGACAATCTGGCATCCGTCGCCTTCTTCTCTGACATCTCACATGTTCGATTCAACACGTCCCAGCAGAGGTCAGCAATGATTCACTGTTCCTAAGCGTGACACACATACAAATCGGATTACACGAAAAGTCAATGGAAGAATTTTTTCCTTATTTATTTTTTACTAGGAGAAAAGGCAAGAAAAATGTCCAGAATTTGAACGCCGCCAAAAGACAATCAGGCGGCTTCCCGAACCCGAAGGGTGAGTCGCTCCCAGCTCGGGTGTCTGTGGCTACGTCAGATCTGTCCCATCTGGCTCTTCGCCGGACCAAAGAGGTCTGTGGGGAGGAGAAGCAGGCCGAGGCGGCGCTCGATAGCGTGCTGCCGGAGGCGGAGAGTAAAGCGAAGACGGCGACGCCTCGCGCTGATGAAACAGGGACGTCGTCTGGGAAGAGTTGGACTGCAGGTAATGGATGTGAACCCATAGGGGGTCTCTAGGATGGCTTATTGTCTTTGTTTTTCTATGGTTCTTCACTCTGGCTCTGTGTTTACTTCCTGCAGTGCCTTGGAGTGCGTCGGCGGGGATGTTTTTGCGGCTGCGGGTTCAGCCGTCTGTAGGAAAGAAAAAGGCGGCTGGGGGCCTTCAGCTGGGGTCGTCAAAACCGTTACATAGAAAAGATGCCTGGCTCGCTCTTTCACAAGAGAGGTACTACAGTAACTACTGACAGAGAAACGTACATTGACCACATGGACATACACAATATCATAATAGGGGGACGCCACAATATCATAATAGGGGGACTTTCAAGAGCCTCATTTTAAGTGCACAGGCTTTTTTTCATACATAGTCAGACTGTCTAGGAGACAAGTTAATCTGCTGTACCACGTGTATTTGCCCATTGGAGCTCTTTTTCAAATAGTGGTAGTTTTTAATCTAAAACCTAAATAACAGTGAATGATTTGTTGTTGAATATATCTTCACATGTTTTTTTTTGGATTCCACCAACTACTATGTTAATTGGTTACCACTAATGTCTGATTAAAGCTTTTACCCATGTTTCCAACCATGACTGGGACAATTTTAGTGTCCTCAAAACACTTCATCCTTCATTTTTACAGAATGCAACCTGGTAGTATATTCAATTATATTCCCACCAGCCTTAAATAGACACTTGGTTCAAACACCTCACAGCTAGATGTTGTCACATAACCTGCAACTGCAAACCCAATTTTTGGTTTATGGACTTAAATTCCCACATTGTCTGGGTCATTTTTAGTCAAACTTTGGAAAGCTGCTCCAGAACCAATCGTTTACACTCTGTTGTGCCCAACTGAGCCGGATATGAGGACACTACTTGTGAATCTCAAACTGATGACTTCAGTTGAATATTTACTTTCCCTGTCAACTAATCTCATGTTCAGTGAACATTTCAGTAAAAGTACAAAGGTTAGTGAAAGCGCTCTGAAACAGTAACTATTTAACACTGTCTGGTGGGGAAGGGGTAACTAAACAGTTACCGTAACACTGTACTTGAGTATTGTTTGGACCCACATACCCCAGTTAAAAATAGAACTACTAATGCATTTATGAGTCGATTCAAAGCTTTCCATCGCTCCTCCCGCTCACGTCTCTCGTGGCCATGTTGACGCAGCTGCTGGGATTGTTTGCCTTTGCAACATGTCTGAGGGGGCCGCTTTGTTTTTCCGCCTGCAGCTCCAACGAGCTGCGCGCCTACCTTTCCCACTGTCGACCAGACCTGCGTATACTCGAGGGAGGGGAGGATGAGAGGGAGGCGGACCGGGATGAAGAGGAGTTTGTAGTCATTGAGGACGAAGAGGAGCAAGAAGAAGAAGAAGAAGAAGACGCAGAGGTGTTCCAGAGGCACCGCGGCTCAGGGGACGACTGGGAGGTGAGTAGCTTCATTTCAGTCTCGCAGGAAGGTTTTTTTTTTTTTTTTCTTGAACATTGGTGCCCTTGATGCAAGTGTGTTCACAATCAACATTTGATTGTGAACACACTTGCCTGAAGGTGAAGGCTGAAAAGACAGAAAGGCCTCTTGCTCTTTCTCACAAGAGATTCTTGCTCTTTCTGGGTCCTGGTGAGTAGATGTATTTGCGTTGTTCTAGTCTTTTGTTAGGAACACAAGGATTGATATTGAATTGGCTCTTGGGGCCTTATAGAGGAGTTAAAAAAAATGTGTGTCCGAGAGGGCTGCCATTTATCTGAGTGAACAGAAAGCTGTGAAATTGTCTGGACGCTGCAGCTGTTTCAGAGCAAATGTACCCATTCATGAGCGCTTGGTGAGCGTTTTGTTGCGCAACTCAGCTTCAGCAACTAGACAGGTTGAGGAAGGCTCAGGTGCCTCGGCTGGATCGTCTTAAGCCATTGTGTCCAGGAGGGCAGAAGTAGCTTAACTTTGTTCAACACGGTTTGCTTATGTGTAAATACTTTAACCCACCCTGGATTGACGACTCCGGTAACTCCGGTTCGGGTCATGTTTAGATACTGATGTGACATTTACGCCATCTAGGCGTAAATAAGACATTTGATCAGGTGCTTTACTATTTCTTGAAGTCGGGCATGAAGAACGATGTGTCATGTAATGTCAGGGAGTGTAACACCCGCACCAATGTTTTCCTGCAGATGGTGTTAATGGAGGAGAATGTGGACAAACCAGGCCTGGTCATCGACAGGGAACCGGATGGACTCCATGACATCGTACAGAGCAGCAATATTTTGGAGGCTTCACATGTCAAGGAGGTGGGTCACAAATGCGCACACAAGCGAAATATATGTATGTATGTATGTATGTATGTATGTATGTGTGTGTGTGTGCGCGTACATACACACAAACAAACCCATAACAGAAGTGCAGCAGCTCTTCATAAATCCAACACGTTTTTGTCTTGGCAACAAATTAAAACAGTCTAAAAAAAAAATAAGGTTGCACCATCAAAACTTTTGGATATTTCTCCAGATCCTCTTCAGATAAACTGAAAAAGATCAAGGAACTTGTTGCTGCAGAAGATATGAGTAATTGTACCTTTTTAGGAATGTATAAAGGGACCTCTTCAGCTTTACAATTGGCAATAAGGCAAAAAGGGTGCCGTTTTATGTTTTAAAATAAAAAAACCTTGATATATTCTGTAGTTATATTCTTGCACACACGAGTTAGATTTCAGATGTATCTCACTCAATTTTCCCGAGATATAATATTTTTTTTGCTTTAGCCAACAATAAGCCATATACTGTATCCTTCACTTCATACAGTTTTAAAATTAACAAAATAGTTTGCTCAGATGGTTGTCAGCTGGTCATTTCGCAAATTTCAATCTCTTGGGAAGAACCTGTTTGTGGTGCAGCTTTTTTCATATATATTAAGATCTACCTCACCCTGAAAACTACACTTTCTATTTAAAAGAGCCAGAGTATTGGTTCACTGACTGCGGCACAGATTTAGCGCTCCTGCCTTCCTCCTCCAATCTTCTTTCAGCTGTGTAAGGAGCTTCCACCGAGGACCGTCGGCTACAGCTGGCAGCTGACTTACAGTACGTCCCGTCACGGCGCCAGCCTCAAGTCCCTCTACAGGAAGCTCGGCGCCACGGACTCCCCTGTGCTGGTTGTTATCAAAGACGCTCTAGATGAGGTAAGCGAAAATGCAATGTTCCCTCTTGTATCGATTTTGGATGTTGTATGAATTGTTTTGTTGCCGTCTCTTGTGACCGTTTTTTACTCCTCTAGATATTCGGGGCCTTCCTCTCTCACCCTCTGAGGCTCAGTGAGACGTTCTACGGCACGGGAGAAACTTTCCTCTTCATGTTGCATCCTCGCTTCAAGGTCAGCCAACTCATCAATTTCTTTTTTTTAGTTCAGCCAATTTGTAAAATATCTGCTAAATATCCTATTAATTATTTTAATTTTGATGTGAAGACTTTAGAGCCAGGAGGTTGGACAGGAAGCACTGGAGTGGTTTTGTGGTGAATGGTTGTCTCTTTTTTCTGTAGTGCTTCAAATGGACCGGCGACAACTCCTTTTTTATCAAAGGAGATTTGGACTCCTTCGCTATTGGCGGAGGCAGGTAATGCATTTTTACAACCATCTTTTTTTTTTGGCTAAAGTATGAACCACATCATTGGCATTTCAGCAGTTTCTTCTATCTTCATCTTCAGCGGCCACTTCGGTCTTTGGGTGGATGAGAATCTGTACCTGGGGCGCAGCAACCCCTGTTACACGTTCAACAACTGTTGCCTCTCTGAAACAAACGACTTCCGAGTCATGGAGCTGGAGGTGTGGACGTTCACCTGAAAAGGTCGCCGGGTGTCCCCCCTTGAATCATCGCTGCCAGCTTTGTCGAGACGAAGCAAACTAAAAAAACATGAATTTAATGAACAAACTGCTGGATTTATCCACGTGATTTAGTCCTGAGGAGGAACTGAACTGACAAGGCAATGCCATCTCCTGGATATGGGGTTTAATGTCTGATGGTTTCATGGTTGACTCGTTCGCGTTGGTTTGGCAGGAAAGCTGTTAACCGTGTACTTAATTGGATTCTTCTGAAGTCTCGTAAACTGCACTTTGTTCTTGATGTGAATCAGTAACTTCATGATATGAACATTTGCCAGGTGAATATGACGCTTATCCTAAAGCTTTCGTATCACTGAGCTGGAAATTCCCAACACATGTCTTCTTGTGAATAGATTTGTCTAGTGAAAACAAACCTACAAAGAGCCCAATTAACACAAGCACCTGTCATGGAACACTGATCATTTTTAGGGGTTTTCAATTACTGCCGTAGCAGAAATAAATATAATAATGTTCTGTAAACACTTGAACATCCACTTTAAAGAAAAGCTTTTCAATTTCAACGGCTGCACTTGCACTGGATAACTTTTTTCATGTGAAGTGCTGGCTCTACTGTATCCATTGCATGCCAGAACAAAACAAATCTAGCTGACATTGTACTGTATTGTATTAAACAAGGCAGCACAAAGATTTAAACAGTAATTGTGTGGCACATGATGGCAAAAAGACACGACTCATTTTGTACAAAGATGAAACATTTTAATGATTTCCCCCTTGTGGAAAAAAATGGTACTGGTAGTTTTCAGAATAACAGATTCCTCCCTAAAGGCTTCAGTAAGACGATCTTCTATGGCCTTTCACATTCACACAGAAGTAATGCTAAATAGTGAGAGCAAAACTCTTACTTTTGTTGATCCCTGTGCTCAGGGTGACTAGGACGTGTAGAGGAAACATTGTATAAAACAATGAAAATGAGAAATGCATAATCCAGATTGTCCCTTTCTTTTAACATTTACAATTTCCCCTTCATGTATTGTTTTGATAATATTCTTAAAGGGGAAAACATACACGATCGGTATCGTGAGCCTCTACGGTCAAGAATGCAACCAGTAACCATTTGGTTCCCTTTAGATGTAGAAATATGAACCTTGACAGCTATGCCAGCTGCACCAAGCTTCTGTACATATTAAAAATGCTCTTTGGTGCGGTTACATATTTAACACTTGGTTTCAACTTGTAGACAAACTGATAAAGCCACAGCCCAGTAATGCATTTCCTGCTGCTTTTGTCCCCTGAGTCGGTGGGTGGGGTGGGGGATTCCAGTCAACGGCCTCAGCAATAACATCAGGCGTCGCCCGGCCCAAAGAGAGATTTCAGGCAACGTCTTCACAAGCTGCTGAAACACGACTGAAGGAAACCGCTGGCCCTCCCTCCCCGTCTGTGGGTACGCTCAGCAGCAAGAAACCAAACTCAAGTCATTACAAAGTGCACATGAGACAACCAAATGTAAAATAAGAGATGTAAGACTTCTCTGCATAATGATGAGCGTCGATTTACATTTTGTTTTAAAAAAACCTTAATCAGAAGCTACACACACAGGGAACCGGTCTAAATGGGTTAACATACCTGTTACTGCTTTGTATCCAAGTAAATCTTCTACATTAACAGTATCATTGGGTTTGAGAAGCGATATTTCCGCGCTAAGTGTGTCACTGGATATAAACCCTTCCAAGAAAGACGCCCAAATAAATAACATTGAGGACAGAAAAAACACGTCAGCTGCCGACACTGATGAGAAAGCTTCTCTATACAACTGTAATCTCGGATCATCGCGACAGAGGAATGATTATCGTTTCCTTCTGTTTGGTCTTTCCGCCCCCATTGCGCCCACCAGTTACTGTGCCAGGTACGCCTTGGCTCTCTCCAACCCCTCCGTGAGGAACTTGATATATGTGGATGTGGACGGGTCCTCAAACCCCCCAGAGAAGCTGAAAGGGGCTCCTTCCTCCTCTGGTTTCATGGCCGTCTGGTCCAGGAAGAAGTTGGCATTGATGTGGTGGATCTAAAGCCCAACAGGAAGTAGATAGTTTTTCTTTTTAATAAGCAACAGTGATATGAAAATAGTTTCCCTATTTTACTGGTTTAAATACATTGACCTAATACTCAAATCAGCAAAAGTTGTTTCACATATTTACAATAGTTCCATTGGGCAGTGCCACCATCATCTCGACAGGGAAGTTGTAGTTCTCCAGGTGTAATCGGGCCTTTTCACTCAACGCAAGGTTTTGCTCATCAGCCTGTTTGAAAGGAGGAAAAATGTGAAAACATAAATGGAAAATCCTTTTTTTTTGGGCCGAGTTTCTCTGGGTGTTACTCTGCTCACCTTCATGTTCTCCAGCTCTCTGACCAGAGACCAGCTGCTTATGAAGCTCTGGTTGAGCAGGGCCAGGACGGGCGAACTTTCCAGAACGGTCTCCCGGAGAGTTCGCCCCGAACCTACAGGCCGCACCAGTGGAGAAAGACGTTGAAAAGATATTCATTTTTTGCCCAGACACCAAACCAACGTAGGAGTCCAAAGACCAGCAGAGTGAGCCGGTAATGTAAAGCTATACGGCAATATTTACTGAACATTAACTCAAGCTTCACTCATGATTGATCAGTAGTAAGGACCTATTAATTACACTCTATAAAGTATTAATGCTCCATTATAGGTCTTTACAAAGCATCTCTAGAAACATAATATCGCAGAATTTCTGTCATATTCTTAGTAAGTTCATACAAACAATTTAAATGGCTTCAAAAGTAACAGGGAAGAGGTTTCCACTGTCGTTCCTTTTAACAATGCGGTTAAATCTGCCACGCGTTAATGATGTCACCTCAGCAGGACTGGTCGTCTAATGCCCCCCAAAGCAGAATGGAGTGCACCAGTTTATTCTCTGCCTCGGCTCGCGCGAAGGCTTCTGAGAAAGGCAGGTAGGACACCTGGGAGGGAGAAGGGCGAGGACGGTGTGACAGTTGCGGAACCACAGGATTTTAAGCCTCTGGCGCGTCGATTGAATGCTTCGTTGAGCGTTACCTTCTTGAAGGGGTAGAGGGCGACCTCTAGGCGCCGGTCGGCTTCCTGCCGACTCACCTCTGAGCTCCAGTGGATGTCCTCAAAGACGAACTGGATCGGCTCCCCTCCGCCCTCTCGCCGGTCGATGATGTTGCCCTTCTCGTCCATAATGACGGAGGGCGTGGACGGGCCTGTGGCCTGCAGCTCCAACTGGGCGCATATTCAGAAATGTTAATATGAGCCATCTCAAATATACATTTTTCATGGTTTACTTTTTCACATCTCTTATGCTGTGACCTTATTTTTATGATGAAAAAAATAATGTGATCTTTGATGCATTTATGAGGAAATGAATTCATTTATTGTGTGGGATTAATTGAAGTCAAAAGGAAAATGGGACCCAGGCCCAACGCTCCCCAACAAGGCCAATAAGAATAACTGAAAAGTGAGAAAGTAAATTAAAGTTTGAAAAGAGATACATTCCGGAATAAGACACTGAAACGGTGAGCAATTGTGCTGAATACGTTTTTCAATACAGCAACAAACTAGAGCTAAATTAAGAAGTGCTGGAATACCGCAACAAAAAAAGGAAATGAAGAGCTCGTCTTTTCTGAAGAGTCAATGGATCCCTGCAGCTGTACCTGTGGCAGATATCCGATGTCCACCTCCATGTTGCTGCTCTCGCTGGCCCCGTACAGCCACTCCATGTCCACATTCAGTGACCTGACACACAGCGGGACACATCGAAGCAGAAAGACGCTGAGTGGGCGCCGCTTGGACAGAGGTGACGCTTACGCGTGTTGAGGGATTTACTTACCGGTCATTGGGGACGTAGAGGTGGAAGTTACGGACATGAGATGCATCTTTAGAGAGAACGATGTTCCCCGTGAACTTGCCGGGAGTGAACCAGAAGGGAAAGTCTGGAACGTCATTGAGCTGAAATTCTGCGTGAATCCTGCAGAGGTGAACAGAACGAGGAGATGAGCTTTGTAAACTGCTTTCTACCAGCTAATGACACATCATTGTCACATGGAAATGCAGATGAAAGCGCTCAAATTCTGACGTTGGTATTTTACATTACATTAAATGTCATTTAGCTGATCCTTTTATCTAAAGTGACTTACAAAAAGTGCATAAATTTGCATGTAATTGAAGCTACAAATATGCAGAAAAAAACGTTGCATGACGTCAGAATACTGCATCAGTAGGTAAAGCAAGGGCACAACAAATTAAATGAATTCTGCATGCAAACATGATCGGAAGGTTTTGGGCATTTAAATGAGTTGCTCTATGCCAGCTGACTCATGTGTGTTTTGACCCTACAAAAGCTTTTAAAACCGGAACCAACTAGATGAAAGTGCATCAACACTTGATAATGACGCAAACATTGAGAACAAAGCGAAGTGGAGTCAAGCGGAGCGCGCTGATTTTAAGTGGAAACTTGCGGCTGCATGCCAGGGAAGACATTCAAATGAACAATGAACTCTGGAAATTATGCAGCACTAATGTGAAGTAAACATAATGTGGATTGTAATGGGCCCATAGAAGGGAAAGCACCTGGGTGGCCTTTTCCGTCTCCACATAAATTGGTTCTCACCTGAACACAATGTCATAATAAAAGTCGTTGCTGGCACGAATGCAGGCGACCGCGCCCTGAGGAGCAAAACGGGATTTGATGAAGGGCCGCGGGTGGAACATACTCAACAAGGAGTGGATGAGAACCTGCAGCAGGGTGAGAACAGCAGTCAGCACACACTCGGATTACCCACAAAGTCTCTAAAACACTGAGGAGGTTTTTTTGGATACCTCTTTGCCCTTTGGTGAGGGAGGGTGGTAACGATTGTTGGGCAGGTACCCGGTGAAGATGTTGAGCTCGCTCGGAATGACCCACCACGTGTCGCCCACTTCTACCTTGTTCTTCGGGGGCAGGAGGGCCCTAAACTGGCCGGCGGAGAAGGAGGACAAAGGCACCGCCGGACTCTTCCATGAGCGCAGCCCACTCAGAGAGCTGTGAGACACCTGCAAGACCAAAGAGCAAAGACAAAAAATCACTTCACTGTTATACAATGGTGCATATATCTAGATTGGAAGCTGTGCTTCTTAAAAAAAATGACTTGTTACAATCGAATCGATCGAAGGTGATTGAAAGTTAATAATCTGCCATTTCGTCACTATCAAGTTATCGAGCGACATGGAGAACAGTTGGGTCCTGTCCTACCCCAAGGAATCCATCTTTGCTTTTCGTCATAGAGTCGAGCTGCAGAGGCTGCATTTTGGCCTCCAAGGTCAAAGTCTCTCCATCAGGGTCATAGACCTCTTCCTCCTCAACATCCACCGGGGGGGTTATTCCTGCGAGGAAGCCACAAGTAACGCAGACAAAGCTTTAAACTGGGGTTTTTGCAGGTGAAAGAGGAAAAGGGTATTGATAATAAATGAGGGATGTACCAGTGAGTTTCTCAACAATAGGTCTAAACTCCTCTGGACTGAGATAAAGGTCATGGTTGGTGTCCAAGGAGGAGAAAAGAAAGAGCCCCTCAGCACCCAGGGTTCGAACACTCTCTTCCTATTTAGAGGGGCACAGGGGTGAGCAGACATTCAGGTGTAGATGCATCCTCTTACGCGGATATAAAAACATGTGACAAGTGCTTTTGTGACTCATTGAGCCGCAGCAGCGTCCAGTCTGGAGAAAGATCAGGCCCAGAGGCCACTGACTCTCAGGCAGCGCCTTTACAATGGAGGGAGAGGGGGAGGGAAGCACGCCAACAATTTGGAGACCCTGCTTATCCAAACACAGTGCATTTACCAGCTGTGACTCGCATCCACCACCCCTAATAAAACACCACGAGTGGAAGAAAAAAAAACTGCAGATGTTGCGTTTCGTGGCGACTGATTGTCTGACAGAATAGCATTGAGTTATAACAATGAGTGCAGAGTAGATTTACACGCATCGCTTAATTTAGGTCATAGAATGGACATTTTCTATCAAGAGAGACGAATAATTTTTTTATTTTTTTTATTTTCTAGTTAAGACCACCGGTAAATCATAAGCGTTATGTAGATCTCACGTGACGTCGGAGGAGCTGGGCATCTTGATAGTGTTTGATCCCGTAGGCGAGTAGAGGCACGGCGGCGACCATGAGCAGCGTCCAGACCCCGCGGGAGACCCAGGAGCCACGGCCCGGGCTCGGATGCCCACTCCGCCGTGACACATTGCTCTCATTCCCGGGGGGCGTTTGATCCACGTCTGCGGCCATCCTCGACCTCCAAGCACAACTATTTGGACGGGGACATGGTCGTCGGATAACGCCACGAAAAAAAAGATGCCGACAGGGAAATCGTTCGGTGTAAAAAACCTTTTTCCGTAAAGTGTTGAGACTCTGGCAACAGCTGGGAAATGTTAGCTAGCAGCACAGATTTCTTATTTCCCACATCCAGTCTTAAAACATATGGATGTGGTTAAAATGCGTCAAGTGAGCAAGTGATGGCAGCGTAGCCAGGGTGTGCAACCGGATATGTGCATTTGGTGGTTTTAAAATAAAAGCCCCACGTGTTCATCCGCGCTCGGAACGCCGAGATTAGGTGTGTTCACTGCACACCTTTTAGGTAAACTGTCAAAACGTAATTTTTTACATGTGTTAGATGAGTAACTCACCAGCTGGTTGTTGTTTAAAATATGTTTCTGATTTCACCGGGATCTACTTGAGATGAGAAAACTACATTTTTTAAACCCAGGAAGAAATCAACGGTGAGTTACATTTCCAAACACGGTGTATTCCTTAACTGATAACTTTAAAAGTGAAAATAAACGACTATGCCCGGTAATATAATATACCTTTCCTTTTTGTCTGAGGCTTCCGCGCGGATTTATTTTTAAGGTAGTAACCGGAAATGGGTAGTTACATTCCCTCTAGCTCGATGACAGTTAATACTGGAACAGTTACCTTATTTAAAGGGGCAGTGTAGCTTTGCTCGTCCAAGGAATGACGGCTAAAACCCTCAATTATGTTTGTCTGCCAATGCACGCTGTGATTACTGCTTTGTAGTTTCGTGTTGTGAGTGAAGGCCCCTTTTCTGCTCGACTTTCCTTTGGAGTCTCCACAAGTACATAGTAGGGGTGTGTTACAAGTCAATTTCATATAACTTTCTTCTAATGTTTTGGATGAAATAGAAATATGGGCATACACAAAGGGTGCATTATCCATATGCAATAACAAAACCAATTTAGGTTCAGACTGCTGTTATAATCAGGCCTATTTGTTGGACCATTACAGTGCTGAATTGATAAAAATAAATGCTATGTTGACCATTAAAATATATGGACTCAAGGCCACAAACCTTTTGGGGTTTGTAATTCCTCAAAATGTTTTGTGTGGCCTTCCTTTTAGGTTATAAGCACAAGGTGGACGGGAGTCGCTGCAAAATAACGGATGAAACAATCCTTTAATCAAACTTTGTAGTTGGACATGAATGCAACCAATCGACTTGGTCATAGCTTATTATTACACAAATGCTCACTATTTTAAAAGACACGTCACATTACTCTAACTGGATTAAGATGAGACTTTCTTGCTTTGTTGGTAGACAGATGACTACCAGCTAAAAAGACTAACACAGACGAATGAAGTGTGTCAAAAAACACCACATTTGTCACAGCAAGAAAAAATGAGCAATTTTGTAAATGCTTCCGTAATTTAATTGATCAGTCCATAGATTCAGTAAGCAGCTCTCAGACCATGTCTTCTTCCACAGCCTGTGTCTTTACTTCAACTTTTTTTGGTTGGATATAGGAGCCCATTCCTGCTGCTCGCTCTGCCTCCGCCTGTGTGTAGGGCTCCTCACTGAGCTTTTTCAATCTACAAAGAACAATAAGAGAAGGGAATCTCTGAAAATCACAGGTACACTTGGCAACTGTATAGTTATCGTGGACCGAATTTAGGTAAACCATTTTCCTTTTCAGTAATATGGTGCCTTACCGTCTTTTGTGCACTTTAGTTTTGAAGTGCTCTTTCATGGATCTCAAGTCCACAAAATATCTCCTGCAGGACATAAAGGACCACATTGTTAAAAGCCAAGTGCAACAAACACTTTTTTGATAACCTTTATTTAAGTCAGCTCATCTCAATCATGTTCAAGATTGATTTTGCATAACGGACGTGACTTCATGAGGAGAAATAAGAACAGAGATAAGTCACACAAAGAATCCCAGTGTAAAATTGGCTTACTAATACAAAACATAAGAAAATAATGGATCATAGTTTAAGTTAACATAACATTTAGAAGCGTTTTTAGGCTTTAGATTTTCATAACGTCTTTATTGGAGCAGAAATAAAATTACACTGCGATATGGATGTTTTAACACAAGTAAAAAAAAATGATACCAATGATAATTTTAGCACATATGCAATGTGTACAATGTGGTAAGGGCGCATCTGGTTAACGGTTATCATCGTTTGTTACACATTAGAATCAGGGCAAGTGCGAAAAAAACAACAACCACAGGGAAACGCCTCATCTCAGCCTAACTTTGGGGATCAACTGTACTGAAGGCCTCTTCGAGGATAAAACCCGTAAGATGCGTGTGAACTTACGCGCAGTGTATGCAGTAGTGTTGAGCACACCCCGTCACATCCACGTCGACCTTCTGTTGCAGCAGCTTGGCGGCGGTCTCGGGCTTCATGTCCGCGTGGATCTGGTCCAAGTCCTTAGTCCTGCGTTTAGTCTTCCATGTCTTTGAGATGCTCTTCTTTTTGGTGCTGTTGTGATTACCCGTTTGTTTGGACTTTCCCATGGCGGATCCTGCTCAGCAGAAAACAGGAAAAGTTGATATCCAGCAAATGTCGACGTTTTAGACAGGAAATGTATATGTTACGTCATCAAACCGGGTGTAGTGAAGTAGCATGTTTTCCCATCAGAAATGATTGGGGCAAGAAAATGAGTGATATCGCTGTTTTCCGTCTTTAAAAAAACATTGTTTATCGAGTCGGGATTTCTTACCTTTCACACGTGTGCCTGAGAACTGAAATGTATTTCCGGGTCACGGAAAGTAGGAAAACAAAAGTACCACAGGGAGGCGCTGAACACCACGATTTTGCGAACATGGTAGGAAATAACATGGCGTCATGCTACAGCCATTAAATAAAAGAAGTAGGCCAAATGCATGGTCAAGTTAAACATTATTGTTAAATTTGCAACATACCAAAGAAAACTCCACGATGAAGTGGAGTTGAAGGAAGGGAGAACCCCCCTCTTTAGGAATATTCGGATAGCAAGGTAATTGAATAGTCTTTCACACTAATTTAAGGAGTATACGATGCTTTAACGAATACACACGTCTGATAAATCACAGCAACCTGCAGACAAATAATACAAAATACGTAAAATCCCATTACTACAGATCGCCCTCTATCCCACTGTGTAGGGTTGAAACTTAACTGACACATATGAAAATATTCCGACAGCCCTTGAACGCGGCGTCAGACTGCACTGCATACGCGCCGTAGCGGAGTGCGAAGATGGCGGAGAATAATGTCGAACCAGAGCACGAATGGAGCGACCAGGCCCTAGATACGGCCGATGACACTCTGGTTGCAATGGAAACCCTGCTCGCCACACTGAGGGCCTTTGAAGACGTACTCAGGCAACAGGAAATATGCGTAGCATCTTCCACGGAGTACTGCGACAACTTCTGTCAGGTAATGTATGCATGCATGCTACGCCGACCGCTACGGTTAGCTTAACGTAAGCTCACCTACGGGTGTGTTTAGCTGGCATCTCGCTAGCTAGCTAATCTGCGACGGTCGCTGCCCCGCTAGCTACCTGGCAAAAATGGTATGTCTACGAGCTGTGCATTTGTATTCACATTGACGAATGCGTCTAATGGCACGTTTCAATACTAGCTACGAGGGAACATCACTGGGCCAATGATACTGCAACGTTTCATTGTCAGACGTACAATACATTGCCAATTGTTTTAAGTTATTACGGTGAGCCGACGTTAACGTGCGTTGTTATGACTTGTTCAAAACACCCTCGTAAAGAGAAACCTATGCGTGTTCACGCGTTATATCGCAGCATGTATTCATGTGCGTGGGGCGGGGCGGCGTCACGTTATGTTTATCCAAATGTACTCGCGAGTAGTGGCGCAACGGTGGAAGCGAGTGACAAGCGCATTTTGTTCGTTTTTTATTTTTTTTTGCACGCAATCGTTTGCATCTTTGAGTTATTATCGTTCGGTAATTTGCTATGTAAAATGTCACTGTGTGACGTTGTGTCCCTGACATGATCTTCGTCTTCAACAATAGAGGCGTTCTCATTCTCCATACGGTGTAAACACACGTTTTATGACCGGTGGAGAAACCGGAACTTCTTGACTTACACTTTCCACGTTACTAACAAAGCAACCACAGGCAAAGGGCCTGCATTTCGCTTAAACTTGATCGCCTGCCAAAGTTGATAGCACGTTGGATACTAGTTATTCATTACCCAGCTCAGTCTGATTGAATGTTTTACATGTAGCCTAAAGATTTACCTGCATAAATGGACATTTTCATTGAAAGCGGTAACAATCTCTACTGAGAGATTTCTCACTTTGGACAAGTGGAGGTATGTTAACACAACTTTGGGAAATTTGAACCAAAACATTTGTTCTTTTACTCTCATTCGACAAAAATGATGTCAGACTATGAACATTGCAAACAATAATTCGGCAGTGCAAAGTTAAAAATACTAATAAGCTGGAATAAATATTGAATGATAAATTTAACAACAGTCTTTTATATAATTGACGGATACCAGTGGGTTGAAATTTGTTTTATTAATTTTCTGTTGGACTCGGAAGTTGCCTGGATGTAATTAGTACACGGATACATGGGTCTCCAGGGTGGAGACTTATTGCTGGCTCCCTTCTGAGAGGCCGATGTATATTTAGACCGAGGGGGATTAATGTCTTGTCTCTGTAGACACGAGCAGCAACCGCCAATGCTTCTTCTGTCTGGAAAACGGGACGTGTGGGCTGTTGATGGTGATGACAAGTTCATGTGCGATGCAGCAGGCTACAGACAGACGCGTGTGTGGACTCTTCTGTGTTTGGGGACAGTTTTTTTCCCCTACAAAACAACATTGTCGCTCCTTGGTAAACGTATAGTGTCAATGACGGAACAGGAAATAATCTGCGGTGTATTATTTCTGGTCATCTATAAAACATGTTGAAATGTTACGTTCGTACATTTCAGAGAGAGATTTCGGTGGTTGTTGGAAGGAAGGAAGGAAGGAAGGAAGGAAGGAAGGAAGGAAGGAAGGAAGGAAGGAAGGAAGGAAGGAAGGAAGGAAAATACGCTTGCAATCACTTGCTATTTTGGTATATAATTAAAGTGCTATTTTTTTATGCACTTTCACTCACCATTCAAAGTAGAGGTTTGTCACATGTTGTACAGTCTTGTCCCCTCGGGCCCAATCAGCAGCATCTCACACCAGACACAATGTCAGCTGGGATCAACCAGGTGTAGACTGGTGTCCCCCTCAGGTGCAAACCAACCACTCTCACCTTTCCCCTTCTGATTGCAGCGTATTTTGAGAGTATGTTTGCCTTTACCGTAACCGTTTTTCGTTCACATTTTGTGCGATTTGTGTGTTTGTAGGCACTGATGCACTATGCTGGGAGCAGGAACTCCATGGAACATGGACTGCCTCTTCTTGAGGTCTACTGTCTGTCCATAAATTGTTTTGCTGCGGCCCGATCTCTCCTCACCGCAGAGTCGGACCGAGTGGCCCTTGTTTTAAAGAGACTAGCTTTGTAAGTACTGAAAAATGGATATGTATGTTACAGCGACTATCATTTCATTGTTCGGCATCCAGGTTCAAGGTTAAGCGATTGTCGTCTTAACGTATTAATTAAGTTTACAAGGATAACCCAATTATACACTCATTAATTTGCCTAAGGATGTGTTCATTCATCAGTAAATTGGATGATAGACCGGTCTGTTCTTCACCCAGACACCGTTTGTACACCATTCATTGAGCTGCCAGGATGAATGTGCAGCTTGCTGAGTTGTCTGTTTTATTTTCAATCCATTCTCAAAACATGAGGCTCCTCCAAATTTCAACTTTCTTCAAGCAAATAAAGGTTTTTAATTGTCATAAATTGTATGGATGCGTTGGAGGTCATGGAATAAGTTGGTACTCTCAAAGCTTTAACATTTTAATCAACAATGATATTTTCAACTCTGTTAAGTCATAATGGAAGTAAGCTTGCACATACTGATGTTTTTTGTTCATCCTGTAAATGACAGCTTCTCTGAAAGTCTAATTCATAATGTATATTGCCATGCCTGCTCTACCGCTGCCATTAACCTTCCATATGCAAATGTTTTTGGGGGAGGAACGTTGGTTGTTGTAGCTGAATACACAGTTTCACACTAAAATCTTTGAATAGTTGCCTAATAATGGTTGTGTTTAAAAACGAAAATGTCATTACTGTTTGTTTTTCTAACAATCCTTCATGAAGTATATCATGTTTTGATTGGTAGTGGTCACTGACGGGTAGAGAATACTGTATGTATGTAGTATCACAGACTTGAATCAAGATTAAAATGTTTAGACTTTTTCTTACTTTTATCTCGTTGTCATTTCTTGTAGGAGCTGTTTTGAGCTGCTGCTGTCAGTGCCTGAGAATGAAATCCCTTACGACGCCTGGGTTCAGTTCCACCACTCGGTTCAGGTAGAGGACCTTATTTCAAATCATGGTTAGCCGAGGGGATGCTGACTTTCCTCGGAAAAAAATAAGCTTGTGAAAAGAAAAATCCCGTTGTGGTTGTCCGGGCCTCAGCAGGTATTCTGAAAAGCCTTCTGATTGTCTGCGTGAGAAACGAGGGGAAGGGGCTGAGGCAGATTGCAATGTTCCCCCTTTTTTGTTGAGTCTGAACCTACGGGGATCTTAACATCCAATTCATCCTCGGAAGGCAGTTTTATAATAATGAATTTGTGCCAGACATAACTGACACCCTATGAAGAGCCATGTGAACTCATTGCCAGACCGGAACAAACAAACGCAAAATACAGCTTAATGTATTAGATTATTTTGATCGTTGGTCTAATCTCCAAGTAGGATCTTAATAAAACACTGTGTGTCTACTGCAGATTGCCCATGATACCTTGCTACATTATGGAAGCACAGACCTCCAAGCTTTACTCCAGATCACAGGAGAGGGAGGAGCCTGGAGCAACCCTGTCCTTACTTCTCTCCTCACCGGTCAGCCAACCAACCCACAAGAAGGTTGGAAAATATTTTTCTATGCCATTTTTACTTTTGCACTGCTCGTTGGCCATGTTGCTCATCCCATTTCCTTTGCATTCGGTTGATAGTTGACGCGTACATCAGCTTGGAGGGCGAAGGCTTCATGGAGATGCGGGTGAAGCACCTGGAGAAGATGGGCGAAGTGGCCAAGGCAGTGGTGCTGGCCAAAGCTTGCACCGACTGCAGCGTCATCTCTAACCAAGCTACCTTTCGTCAAACGTTTGTCTCCCTGCTTTGTCACCTGCTGCCCAACGAAGAGGCCATCATGGAGGTATTACAACACGTGGTGTTTAAGCACATGGGGAGGAATAGTTGCACCAGAGTTCCGCTTATTGATATATTAACTTCAGCCAAATTCTTCACTAGTTAAAGACTAACTTATCACACCCCTTTTCACACATCATTTGCAAACCTAAATTTAGCTGATGCAGGGCGCGTGTTGTCTGCCATTCTAAGCTGTCAACATTGTATTTCTCTTATCCAGATATCCAGACTCGACTGCAAGGACGTGCTGGAGATCACACGTAATTTGGAGACTGAGGGGGAGGAGAACACCGCCTTCATCTTGTGCACAACTTTCCTGACACAGCAGCTTCAGCAGCAGAGCCTTTACTGCTCTTGGTGAGTCGTCCCTCCGAGGCTGAGTGGACTGCACGCCATGTACATTATGTATTTATGTCTCATGTCCAATGAAAGTCCTCTTCACAATGTTTTTTTTCTCTGTTGTTGTAGTTTTAAGAGAAATTTCCAGTGTGTCTTTTTTTCTATCCAAAGGGAGTTGACTCTGTTGTGGAGTAAGCTTCAGAAGAGGATCGACCCCTCCTCGCAGTCTCTCCTGGAACGATGCCTTCAGCTAGGTGCTATTGCCAAAACCGTCCACCATTTGCTGTGCCTGGTCCGTGTCATTCAGACTGAGGTTAGCCCAACATCCATACTGTCCATTGTCGTACGCTATTTTAGATTTTAGTGCATGCATTGGTTATATAAGGTCCCCTTTTTTAAGCAGTAGAAAAACCGGGTACCAAATGCGAGTTGAGCTGTACAGTAGTTCTAGTTACTGAGGCGCCACAGGAAGTAAACCAAGGAACTAAAAACCTCCTTGTCATGCACTTCCTGTTTTTCACCACATCCAAAGTGTCAGAAAAGTCAGATACTACATTTTTAAATTATTATTTATTGATATTTATATTATTATTATTTGAACAGTGAAGCAAAGCTCCTTTCAAAATCTGCAAATCGTTTTTTTGCAGTTTTAAGTGCTATGACATATTATTGATAGGCTTTTAGATCAAATCGTATTTATAAAGAGATTAATGCTAAAAACCACATCACTTTATTTTCAGACGGAGGAAATAGGGGTGCCTGCCTCCGTAGAACTTTGTGTCAAAGCCCTTCAACTTCCAAAGCAGGACGACTCTGAATCGAGGATCTCTGTCTGTAAGTCGGTGTCCAGCCTGCTTCCACGGGACCTTGAAGTATCGCGTGCCTGCCTACTCACAGAGTTCCTGATTGGCCCCAGCCAGGACATCTTTGGGTCCCTTCGGGAGCTTTATTTACGCCCAGACCAGAAGTATGACCAGGAAAATGTGATCATTCCCAACTCGCTGCGCTGCGAGCTGCTGCTAGCTCTGAAAGCATACTGGCCTTTTGACCCCGAATTCTGGGACTGGAGAACTCTCAAGTATCACTGCGTCTCCCTTCTAGGGTTGATGCCAGAGTCCGAGGGAGGAGAAGAAGAAGAACAAGAAGAAATTGTAGACAAAAAAGAGACTTGTAAACAACACGACCCACAGGGAATCGCAGTGAAAGTAGAATCTGAGTATGAAAAACCGATGAATGGAAGTGTTGATGGTCACGAGCAGCTTGATGAAAAGCGGTCTTCCGAGTTGGCAAACGTTCCAGGTGTTTCGGAGACGAAGAAGCCCAGGTTCTGCTGTCAGATATGTAAGCGATCGATCGCTGACACCCAAATCGTTCACCACTCCAAAAGACACGCAGAGGACAACAGCCACCCCTGCCCTCTCTGCCTCGTGAGCTTCAAGAGAAGAAGGGATCTCGTCCCTCACCTGAAGGACCATGTGCACAGTGAAACGCGTGTAAACGAGAACAACATAAAGGAAGCGGACGGTCAGAGGAGGCTGGATGAGGATGATGATGTGGAAATTGAACCAGGTGAGATCACCGTTGACCCTTCGTTAATGCAGTATTACGAATCCACACATGATCCAGACGTGCTGCACCACATCGTGCAACAGGCCAAAACGGTGAAGGACAACAACGTGGACAACGACGAGCATGTGACGTTCGAATACATCGACCAACACTTCAGTGTGCAGAACCGGGAGGAGTACCCGTGTCCAGGAACCGGGTGCCCTCGGACTTTTAAGCATTCCAAGTACTTGTATGTGCATTTAAAGTCGGAGCACAAAGGGGACGACAATGTGAAACATTTCCATCAGGTGAGAGACATGCGGGAGAAGTGTGTTTTTTGTAGACGCCATTTTGTCTCCGCATACCATCACCGCAAACATCGACGGGTTCACTTTGGGGATCGGCCTTACACCTGTGTGATCATGGGCTGCGGCGCTCAGTTTAGGACTTCCAATGAACTCGTCACGCACAAACACACCCATGGCTATCACCTCCACTACCAGTGTGAGCTCAAAGACTGTTACGTCACCTACTCGGACCTGGGACAAATTTATCACCACGAGGCGCAGCATTTCAGGGACGCAGCGTTTACCTGCTCGAGCGCTGAATGTGGCAAATACTATTTGTCCAAAAAAGAATTCATGAAACATTTGTCCACGCACAACATCACCTTCTCCGAAGAAGACTTTGAGGCTCAGAGGAAGGCAAAGCGGAAACTTCTCAAGACGGTTACTGAAGCCACAATCCGCTCTAATAAGTCAGATACAGAAGAGACGGTAAAGGTAGAAACGCCAAGTGCTTCCGCAGTAAGTTGTGCGTCCGCTCTGCCGCCATCTCAAAGCACGGAGCCCAAAGACGCAACAAATAACAGCAAAGAGCCCAAAACCACGGTAACCTTGGTTGCTGTGTGTTTTGATGGGAGTAAGTTCACCTGTGGTTTTGAGAAGTGTGGCATGACTTTCTCCAGAGCCAGAGATGTCCAGAGGCATCTGAAATGTGCCCACCCGGAACACCTTAAACTGGAGAACAAAGAGCAAAGGCATGACAAAGAGCGGTCAAAGTCCAAAGGAACAAAGGCTGACACTGAGCCAGACAGTAAGGAGAGGGCAAGGGAGGAGGACTCCATTCCGCTTCGACCCAAGGAGGTTGCCAAAGAAAGAAAAGAAAACAACGACACAAACTCTTTGTGCCTTCAGACTGAAAACGATGATCTTGGTGAAATTCTCGTTGGGCTCGGCAAACTGGACCTGAACTCTGCATCGCCTCACAGTGTGAAAAGCGAGGCGCCTCCATCCAGCCCAGAGTCTGCTGCATCCGAAGTATCTCCGGCAACCGCGGCGAGGCCCCCTGTGGTGCTGATTCAGAAGAAGTCCCACCCTGAGGAAAAGGTCAAAGTCAAAATGGAACAAGCTACAGCCGCTGATGGAGAAGTCTGCGATGAACCATTAGCAGCTGCTAAGCCGTATATCTGTGAGATGAAAGGTTGCGACTTCAGGACTGCTCAGAGTTACAGCTTACGGCGACACTATAACACCAAACATGGCCGCACAGTAGAGCAGGCCAAACGGTTGACTTCTTTGAGTACAACATATTTCAAGCCTTACGTGTGCCAGATTTGTTCCAAGAGTGTCAGGGAAAAAAGTGCTTTGAGGTCTCACTACATTCAGAAACATAAACTATGTGAGACTTTGGTGGAAAAAATAAGCTGTGCATCAACATGGCTTGAGGGCAAAAAAGCCCCTAAAAAACATGCACCCCAGCACTTGAAAGGATGGAAGAAAGACATCCCTAAGCTACAAAGCCAACAACCGGCAAAAAGCCCACCGCGGGTTCGCGAAAATGGACAAAACTTGGACAATCATTCTCCATCTGAGGAGGAAGGAGAGGAGGAATCGGAGGGAAAAGGGAGAGACAACGAACAGAAGGGAAAAAGTGAGGACTCGACCACGCAACAGGTCAGAACCACCAGACGTCTGGTAGCCAAAAGTAATCTCTGCTATATATTGGACAAATTTAGTAAACCCTTTCATTGTGTGGCAAAAAACTGCGATGCCGCTTTTTCCACCCAGGGGGGGCTGGTACGCCACCTCCAGTTGATCCATCATTACAATCGCTCTCAGCTCCTGCTGGAAAAAGATATCGACGCGCGCCACTGTCCGGAAGCCCGAAAAGTGCCTGCCAAGAAGAGGCCTCCCCTGAGCTCCGATGAACCTCAGCCCCAGTACAAGTGTCACTTTGCCAACTGCCACGCTTCCTACCACCTGAAAAGCAGCTTAGTGCGACACACTCGCGATTCGCACTCGCAGCCGCCAGAGCTGATAAGGTGCGATTTCGAAGGCTGCACGAGGGCCTTCAGCCACGACAGCGCGCTTAAAAAACACACACTTTATAGCCACTGCGAGTACTACGACTCGCTGGTTGTGCGTCTGCAGAGCACTCACAAAAAGTCCATCACTGGGTGCCAGAAGAAGCTTGTCGTCGCCCCGCAGAGTCCTCAGAAAGAAGAGCCCGCACAGGCGGAGGGGTCTGGTCCGCCCGCACGGGCGGAGGGGTCTGGTCCGCCCGCACGGGCGGAGGGGTCTGGTCCGCCCGCACGGGCGGAGGGGTCTGGTCCGCCCGCCGACGAGACCCCTCGGTCAGAGGAGGAGGGCGAGGGGGAGAAGGTGGAGGAGGCCGACGAGGAGAAAAAGGTGGAGGTGATGTCTGCGGAGAAGAAAAGGCGAAGAGAAAGAAGAACTTACAGCCGCTACGTCTTCAGATCTCACGAGGAAGCGCTGCAAATGTGCCAGGATCGCTGTATGCGCGCGGCCTACCCGTGCATGGTGCAGGACTGCGACTCGGTGGTCTCGTACTTGAACAGCTTGCACCGCCACTACCGGAGGGTCCACGGCATGCAGTCTTATGAGTTTTCCAGACATAAAGACGAGCTGGTTTTCAATGCCGAGCAGCTGGAAGAATTGATTCAGAGGAAGTCTGCCAGGCCACCGGTCCCAGGAGCGTGTTCCCCCAGTGGAGTTCGCAAAATGGAGTATCAGGCAGAGCCGGAAAACCCGGGGGGGCTTCCTTCCCCCGTGAGCTTACACCCCATCAAGGCAGACGTACAAGAGGAGGCTAATTGCGACCCACAGGGGTTCCCGGAGGAGAAGGAGAAAGACAAAGAGAAGGAAGAAGAAGATGAGAAGCCGCCGCCCGTTGAGAGAAAATCCGTCCTCGTTGGCGCGGACGAGGTGCTGTACGGCGAGCCGAGCACAGGCGGGGACACCGAGGTCACTTCTGCAGCCGTGCTGAGCAGCCAGAAACCAGAGGAGAGACTGAGCTTGGATAAGATCAAACCGCTCCTGCGTCCCCTCACTGTTGACCTCTCGCCGCCCTGCTCGTTGCGCTTTACCGCCGAGGAGGTCGTCCAAGACGGCAGCAAAGCATTGAACGGCTCGCCGTCGCCGCCGGCCCCTCCCGTCCGGCAGCCATTAAAACGGAAAAATGAGTTGTCTGAACCGCCTTTGCACTTGAAAGACACTCCGCCTCGCAGCCCTTCCGACATCCCCGCCTACAAGCCGACCGGCTTCGAGTCGTCATTCCTGAGGTTCATACAGGAGACGAGCTCTAAAGAGAAGGGCGCGGGGTCGGCGAAGCGGCGAGACTCGTTCCGACGCAGTTGTTCCGTCAAGGAGAACAAGCAGCTGGGTGTCTCTCACACCCGGAGCAGGCGCACTCAATCCCTGTTGCTGAAGCCCCAGACTATAACGGGAGGCGTCGCATCCATCCAAAACTTGAAGTCCATCTTGGACAAGGCCCTGGCGGGGTGCGGAGACCTGGCCATCAAGCAGCTTCAGTACCTCAGACCCGTGGTGGTCCTGGGGAGGCCAGTGTGCAGCACCACCCTGCCAGACCTCTTCCCATCAGACACCAACAGCAGCAAGCTGCTTCTTGGAAGTTAGTTGAACTGAGCACCTTTTTAACATAGCAATGATTTAGCTATGACAAATTACTTTGTATTTTCATTCTCTACCAGTAAATATATTTCTTCCAAAATATTAGTATTGTTTTTTTTTTTTTCCAAGTTGCCAAACTTAGTGCTAATAGCATTTCTATGATGGTATTAATTAAGGTAACATGCTTAAACAGTGCAAATTTTTTTAGATGTTATATGAAAGGATTCAAATAACACCTGTTAATATAATCTCTCATGAACGCATGTGTATATACTGTAGTTATTCATGATCATGTACAGATTTTCAAGTTGTTAGAAATGTTAAGTAGTGTATTGCAAAGCCTTCTCAGTTGTGTGAAAATGTAACTAAAGACATTTCCTGATTAAAAAAATGACTCAAGAAATATGTTTGAATATTTTTCACTTAAGTTTGTATTAAATCAATGTTGGGATGCAGTGGACGGATGGCAGACATGTATCTGACATGATTTAAGGAGATAAATGTTGATAAAGTCCTTTAATCTTGCATTTTTTAAGTGACTTTGTATATGAAAAACAAGATAAACCAAGTAATTATGAAATTGCAAATACACAAGTAATTTAAAACATATGTGTTGTATGTCAATTATTGCACTGCCTGGAGATTTAGTATTTACTATTGATGGTACACTATATAATCATATACACTGGTGCACTATTTATCAGAAATGTAAAGTGTACTCCTTTGTGTGTTAAGAGATCAGTGCACATTCAAAATGTTTGAATTAAAGGTTCACGTATAAAATCTGCAGCTATACATTATTGCAGCACTTGAAATATAGAATAGAGTGGGAGATGTATTACACATCAGAGGTTGTGTATCTAAAATACCAATGCACACAAAACAACACCACACACACGGCACACAAATGTCTTTGCCATTGTTTTCCTACAACGTTAATAATAGCCTTCAATAATCTTCAAAATACAACCCGTAAACAGTAAATTTAATTGTTTATTTTGTTCTAAAGCTCTCAAAACGGTTAAATATTTGTTTGGTTGCTCGGTACTAAAAGAAGTTTACACTGTTCTTGTTTAATTTATTCGACCCTTTAGAAGGGCAAAACTTCTTTAGCCGTTTTGTCAACCATTTAGCAAAAATAGACCAAAAATATCTGTTCAGTCAGTTCCTACTAACACGAGTGGTTAACTTAAACCTCATTACAATAAAACGAAGGCGGAACTAAAACTAGCTGTGGTTTCCACAGGGGCAGAGTTCGTTGGCACACCTCGCCGTGAGATTCTCACCTCGCATGAATGGAATGATATTAACTATAAAAGCCTTAATTTAGTAATGTAAAATAAACGTGTGGTTTTCGAAGTGTGCGATTTTACTCGTTATCTGTCGATTTGACGTGGAAACAGGGTCCCCTTTATTCAACTTTATAGTGTTCTCTGTTTGTGGGAAAGAGTGCAAGCTAAATAGCTGCTAGCCTGAAACTAGCGGTCAGGCTAGGTGACGTTAACACTGTTAGCCAGCGAGCTAGCCAGCCTTGCTCTAACAACAGAGACAAGAAACAGAGCAATGATGGTCGAACATATACTCGACCTGTCGGTGGAGAAGAAGATCTTTTATGCCGTTTTGGGCTTTTCGTGGACGGTGTATCTGTGGGAAGCGTACCTTTCGTACAGACAGGTGAGCTAATCGTTTGACAGCATCGGACTCGGAAGTTCTTGCTTTGTTGCTAAATGTGTTTTTTGAGGGGAAATCCCACTAAATGTCATTGTTATGTCAAGTAATTAATTAGCTACCGTTTGGTTAATTACATGTTTTGTGTCTGCTCCAGAGCAATGTATAGAATATGAATTAACTGAAGTTTAACATTGGTGTTGACTTCTTCCCATTTGACAGAGGAGGACATACAGATCAACAACACATGTGCCACAGGAACTCTTGAAGATCATGGATTCTGAAACATTTGAGAAGTCACGTCTCTATCAGCTGGATAAAAGCAACTTCAGCTTTTGGTCTGGACTCTATTCTGAGACTGAGGGCACGGTAATAAAACCAGAAGATGACTTGCACTTTCACAGTTTCACACCTTTTCCGTATACTGAGGATGTTATTAGTGAACTTTTAGCGTCAATAAATGTGTGCATAACTTGAAATTGTACTCAGATTGTTAATGTAAAAGGCGTTGTGTTCATGCCTCTCTACAGATCAAGTTTACCAACCGTATAAATAAATATTTGTGTTCTTAAATCTTTCCAGTTGATTCTGCTCCTGGGGGGAATCCCAGTTTTTGTGGGACACAGCTGGTTCCCTGACGTCTCGTATGGGTTTAGGCTCAGAGTACGAGATCACCCAGTCGCTCGTGTTTCTGACGCTTGCCACCCTCTTCAGTGCATTTACTGGACTTCCCTGGAGTGTATACAACACATTTGTCATAGAGGAGAAGCATGGCTTTAACCAGCAGGTACCCTGAAGGACTGAACAACACACACACACACTGTAGGCCTGAAATGTGTTAGATGTGTGTCATTACATTCCTGAGGAAGAACAGCAGCTGGGATTATCTTGATTTCATAAAAGCTATAATAACCAACATGCATTTGAGATGTGTCACCCTATCATCCTCGTATGAGGTCCAAACCAAATCCAAATAGAAGTTGTGTTTTGCCTGTATTTTGGAAAAACATTTACTACTGGAAACATAAAAAGTGGGGAGAGCTAAGATGAAATAACAGGGCCCCATTATTTTTCACTATGAAAGCTTCTCTGCACAATGATAGATTTGTGCTGTTCTAAATTAAAGCAGACCAAAGCAGCTTTCTTTCGGAACCAGACTGAAAGCCTTTTACAGCATAACTGATGCCCAGTTAAAATATCAGCAGTGTATGACCCAGACCACTGTTATTCAGTCATTTAAATGCACACATATCCATTTTAACCCTTTTAATGTCTGTATATGAATGTCTTGTGTTCCTCAGACATTGGGGTTCTTCCTTAAGGATGCTGTAAAGAAGTTTATTGTGACCCAGTGTATCCTGCTGCCGGTCACCTCGCTGCTCCTCTACATCATCAAGATTGGTGGCGACTTCTTTTTCATCTATGCCTGGCTCTTCACACTGGCTGTTTCTCTGGTTAGTGCCTGGTTGAACTGAAAACTTCATTTTCACCTGATAATGTACTCGCGCTGTATTGCACAAGAGCTGGTTTTGTGATTCAGGGGCCTCATCCATGTATGTCCACTTCTCCTATGTTCCTAGGTGCTTGTCACAATCTATGCCGACTACATTGCTCCCCTGTTTGACAAGTTCACTCCATTGCCAGAAGGAGAGTTGAAGACAGACATTGAGGCGATGGCCAAGAGTATAAGCTTCCCCCTCACTAAGGTTTATGTAGTTGAAGGTAAAGTAGGACAATTTCATACAACATCGGCAGCTACATACCAGTTTCCTTTTCACTATCTGATAAATATGTATGTTCTTAAGATGCATTTAATATATATTTTTATATATGCAGGTTCTAAGCGTTCCTCCCACAGCAATGCTTACTTCTATGGGTTCTTCAAGAACAAACGCATTGTTCTGTTTGACACACTGCTGGAAGACTACTCGCCTCTCAACCAGGCAGGAGAGCCAGAGAAAGAGGAAGCGTCCAATGAATCCAAAGCCAAGCAAAAGGTTACATTTCTATGAACTTTATTCAGAAATGTCCTATTTCCCGTCATACAAACCAGGTTTCCTTATAACGTTTTTTTTTTTTTAATTTAGGAATTGATTTTTGTTGACAGTACTTAGTATTTTTGTTTAACAGCCGCTAAAGTAATTTACATGCACCAGCAATTCAATCAGAAGCGTGTACTTCTTTAACAACAAAAATGTAATATTCAATCCGCCCCTTGTATTGACACCGTTGACCCGGCAGTCACACAATTGTTCTTTGTAATACTCGTCTGTGTAACTTTCCAGTTATTTACTTACATATACCTTTACAGAACAAGAAACAAGGATGCAACAACTCAGAGATCCTTGCTGTCCTCGGTCATGAGCTCGGCCACTGGAAGCTTGGCCACATGGTCAAGAATATTGGCATCAGTCAGGTAATTAATTTCTTCATTGTACCTTTTATTTTCCTCCACAAAACTAATAGTTAATTTATTGTGATCAAATACAGACTATTTAGATGTCAGTTGATGCGCAAATAACATGTGCTGGCTGTTGTTTCTGCAGATGAATTCCTTCTTGTGTTTCTCCCTGTTTGCTGTTCTGATTGGACGCAAGGAGCTGTTTGTAGCTTTTGGCTTCAATGAAAGCCAACCCACATTAATAGGCTTGATGATTATCTTCCAGTTCATCTTCTCCCCGTACAACGAGGCGAGTGTGGAATTGATTGACATTGTTTCCGTACATTTTTAAGCTGTTGTGTTAAATTAGTTATTAATGCCATCCTTGCTTTTTTTTCCAAATGTAATTTTTCTTTGCAGGTCCTGTCCTTCTGTCTGACAGTCCTGAGTCGTAGGTTCGAGTTCCAGGCTGATGCTTTTGCACGCGGCATGGGCAAAGCCTCTGAGCTCTGCTCTGCCCTCATCAAGCTCAACAAGGACAACCTGGGCTTCCCAGTGGCTGACTGGTTGTTCTCCATGTGGCACTATTCCCACCCTCCCCTCCTGGAGCGCCTGCGGGCACTGGGCAGCATCAAGCAGGACTGACGGGGCTAGAAAGGGGAGGTTCATCTGGTTCCTCCCCCGAAGGGCCTCCGCAGACCACTCCTGGCCCTGTGATGCGCCCTGGCCTTTTTCTACCTATCTGCCCACTCGCCCCACCCAATGTTGTTATAGTAATTTCTTTACTTGCCATATCTTCTGTTTGGTTCCTTTTTTGGAATGTTATTTTAAACAAAACCCAAATATATCAGCACGAGCCAGCCTAAAAATATCTTGACCCTGTACGAAAGTCTGCAGTCTTTCCATAGACACCTGATATGTGCTAGCTGAGGAGAATACATCTGTATTTGGCATAAGGTATTGTTGGCACACAGGTCACATTTGAAAT
Organism: Apeltes quadracus; assembly: GCA_021346845.1. Lineage (NCBI taxonomy): Eukaryota > Metazoa > Chordata > Actinopteri > Perciformes > Gasterosteidae > Apeltes > Apeltes quadracus. The sequence goes on from CM037931.1 coordinate 7,123,923, forward strand.
TATTTTATTTCGGTACAGTTTCTTAACATCTTTGTAGAATAAAAAAATAATAATAAAGGAACGTTTTTCTTTTCAAAGTTTGAAATTGAACTTAAAGAATTATCTTTTCGTTGTGTTGCCTACATGAAATCCAACAGTTTGGACCATTTTTTTAAAACTAAAAAACTGGTTAATCCCACAGAATTCTGAGATTTTATTTATTGTGGATTTAAAAAAGAAAACAGACTTGATGATGCTTTTTGCAAATAATCAGGCAATAATTGTATTTGTCTCAAGTGCAACTGTTGCTTCTCAAGAAGTATCTCCAAGCAAGCTCAAGAGTCAAAAAGTGAATCTAGTCATCAACTCAAATTCTCAGTTTTGCAGAAGTATATGTAGATGCTTAGTTGTGGTGAAACAAATGGGAGTGCCTCTGATAATCTGTTTTTGTTCAACGGACGCATTATGAACAGAGCAGTGCAGAATATTTAATTTGAATTTAGGTTAGACATCATTTTTACACGCATTGCGGGGAACTTGTTTTATTTTTTCTAAAGCATGTGATTGCCGACAAGGTTCCAACCGTACCTGTACATATGTAACTTAAGGGAGTTGGAGTAATGGTGTATGATGTGAATTGTGAAAAATATTGGATGTGGTTTGAAATTTTAAGTTGATGCGGTGTTTCTTAGTTTCTTCTTTGTTTTGGGCCGGTGTGAGCCCACAGTTGCCTGGCAAGCAAAGTATTTACAGGGGACATGGGGGAGTGGGTCCGCGAGGTTCCTTTCACCACATCAGCCAGTGTTTGGTTTGTTCAGCGAGGGGACTGCATACTGTCTTTACTGCATTTAATAAAATCCTTTGAGGCATTTCTTATTGTTGATGGTTTTATGTTTTTGAATACGGTTATGAAAATGAAAAGTAAGCATTGGTACATCTTGTTCAACGGTAATTGTGATATGGGATATACTTTGAAAGTAATGCACTAGTTGTGTGCATTAGAAATGAGTTTCCACTACGCATGTGAACTCAACTGGATTCCTGTACCTTGCAACTATTTCAATTAGATTGCAACATATGCTTAAGATATAATAGATTTTTATTTTGTCCCCACACCTCTATAACAAATTCAAACGCCTGGAAAATGCTACGGAAAATAATGAAGATGTAAAAACAATTAGTTATTTATTCAAATCATATCAAAAAACAGTATACAAATGTATTGTTGACCAATGAAGGAAGAAAGTATACAAAACGTTAGACACACTGTGACACACTTATGTAAGTTGATTATTCAATACTATTGACATATAGATTGCTTGAAGAAAATAGAAAAATTGTTAATCTGTTTATGGTACATTTTGGTAAGGAAAGTTTTTGTTCATTTTAGAAAAACGGAAGCGTTCGAAATCAACACGATGTCAACAATCACGTGGTGAACGTGCTGATTCACGTCGGCTTTTTTTGAGACCATACCATTTTGAAACAGTGACGCTGTTTTTTATTAAACTACTTGCTAAACCCCAATTACTGCAGCGTATTGTACGAGGATACATAATTCGTTCCTTCTATCTCTGAGTAGACTAACTCAATGCTGGTGCCCCCCCGCACCCATCCTCCCATCCCCCCATACCGCCACACCCCCTGTCTGGCGAATAATGGTTCCGTCCTCTAGCGTATTTTGAGGAGAAGGACACGATCCCCGCGACTGTTAGCGGTTATTTCACATGTGATTAGAAAACATGGCGAGGTTTTTGAGGCCTAACATCCGGAGTTTTCTCACCTCACAGATGAGAATGTCATCCGACCAGGTAAATTACGTCTTGGAAAGACGCAATAATGAGCGGTATACTTGTGAGACTCACTTTTGAATTAGCTTCCGTTACGTTAATCATTTGAGCTAATAAAGGCTTGCCTGACAAGTAGGTAAACCACAGTTGGCATACGAATTTGCGTTACGGCCAAATTGTTAACGATTTTACAACAATGCTTTGAATGAGAAAGGATCCATTTAGCGTCAGATCACAGCAAGTTTGGTCTAAATAAAACCCCAACAGTTGCATGTTAAACTACCTTATTTGGGAAAGGAATCCATGTGTGTTCGGTGGTTTTGTGCTCTGATGTTTTGGTTGCATTGTTAAAAACAGTTTCTGGTCTCTTCCAGCTGCCTCCATTATCATTTAGCTAAACAAGGAATCTTTTGCACTGTTGACCTTCAGACTAGGGCCATTTTAATATTGACCTACTGCTTCAACCTCAATCACATAGGCAAGTCTTATTAATAAAAGAAAGATTATACATTTAATTTGTAAAGTGTTTAACTTGAAGTCACTGTTTTGTTATAATAATAATAATAATAATAATACCCCCACAAAACATAGGTTTTTGTACTAAACATTTCCCCACCCTCTCTCAGCTGGGCGAGCTGGGTAAAGGTGCAGGAAAAGGTGGTGGTGCTGGAGGGTCCATCAGAGAGGCAGGTGGTGCCATGGGGAAGAAGCAGGCCGCTGAGGAGGAGATGTACTTTAAGTATGCATCTCTTTTATTCTACAGCAACCAAATATGCTGCATATGTATTAACCACTGACCTGTCATGCTGTTTTCTCACTGTTTTGCTCTCCTGTCACCCATCGCCTTATCTGTCCACTTGTTCATAAGGCGTAAGGAGCAGGAGCAACTGGCTGCATTGAAGCAGCATCACCAGGAGGAAATTGACCACCACAAAAAGGAGATTGAACGTATGCAACGCGAGATCGACCGCCACAAGGGAAAAATCCGAAAGTTGAAGCACGACGACTGAGTGAAACCTCTGGGGGGGGAAAAAAAAAAAGTTCCAGGATTGTCAAATCAACCAAACTCTTTTACCACTTATTCAGATTGCTGCATGCACTTTGTCACTGGGATGGTCATTCAATTATGAGAAATTGTTCTGTAAGAGCTTGCGTTATTAAAAACAATTTATTGACTGAATTTTGTTTCCATGGCTGACCTGATTTAAGTTGTACTATTTTCCCCAGCCTTTTTCCTTCTTTTACAATCTGTGATTAGTGGTGTTGCATGCCAAAAACACCTAAGTGAAAAAACAAATTTGTAATTCTTCCTTTGGCGAAAACTTCTTGTGTGATGTATTAATAAGTAAATTAAATGACATAGCTTTTCTTTTAGATAATGAGATATTAAACTGAAGGTCCAATGTTTTTGAGAATCAATCATTTGTTGTTGTAATTCAGTATGGAAATTGACGAAACATTCTGTCATTTCAATTTAACTCCATAGTCGTATGACTAATCATAAAGTAGTCTTGGTGTCTAAAGTTGCCTGGTGATTTGTCCTTGAAGGATAGAGGTCGCATACACTGCAACCTTCCAAATCCAATTTCCCAACAAAAAAGTAACATAAGTATAACTTGCAATACTTGAGCATACACAAGAATGTTACATAGTAAAATGTTTTTTTGTCAATTGAGCCAAAGCCTATGTGAGTATTTTTATTAGACCATTACTGGCAATTTGAGAACGGCCAAAAATATTAATTCTCAATTGGGAATCAAGAGAACACTACATTATTTTATATATATAATGTATATACATTATTATAAGCTGGATGGATCTATTCTAGATAAAATATGGTATATTTCTATGTTAACTTTTCCCTCCATACAAACGGCGGCAATGGAGGGCTTGCTAACACTTCCCACGAATAAGAAATGTAAATATCGTCACTTCCGCCCACCCGTGCCTTTTAGGACGAGCAACCCCGTAGCCCTTTCTTTTCGCACATCATGGCGGACCGGTTCAATAAGGTGTGCTACCGCTGCGGAATCATAATGTCTTTTTTCGGTGTTTAGTGGAAGTTTAACCTGTCAATTTATAGATAGTCTGCAGGTGATTACTATGATACTTCTTTGCGTTATCGTATCTTTTATCAGTGTTCCTCTAAAGACTAGATTTCACGACCGTTTTCATACGGCTTGGAGAAGCAGAGTGTCGTTACATGCCTTCATCGTGGCAGCCACCGTAACAATTCAATGCCGTTAACTTGCTAACGTAAGCTTGTGTTTTAGGCTGTTCAATTTACGCGCTTATGTAGTTGCACTAACCAAACCGCATTCATTTTGTATATTTCGTTAAACGCTATTTAAGAACTCATCCAAGCTAAAGTCATGCTGATGCTAAGCTAATGCTAGGTCCTTATCGGCTAGTTCCATGTGGCATTTTGAGCCACATGTCGGAAGCATGAGTTTATTTAACGTCTAAATAATTGCTTAAGTATGTAGTCTGTATTCAATGTGGGCAGTAACCACTAAATTCGAAGTATTGATTTTTGGTAGCCGTCTGATTTGAAATGGAGGAAGTTGTTGATTAAGGCTGAATAGGAAATCAAGCGTCATTTGAATAAAGCTTATAACGTTGACTCTTTCTTTTAATACACAGGTTCTGCTGCTTGATGGCAGGGGCCACCTACTGGGTCGGCTTGCTGCCATTGTGGCTAAACAGGTTCTGCTGGGTAAGTTCCATGTAAGGATATTAAACTTAAGTTAACGTGACTGTTAGCTAAAGCCATGTTTTGTGCCCGAATGAGCATTACATTACTGAGCAGCAAGGTGTTTTTTAGAAGCAGCCGTGTGGCCTCAGTCTGTCGGTGATGATACATTTACAGCTTTGCTTGAGTTTAACGACCATGAGAAAACTCACATGCACTACCATCTGAGACAGAATGAAAATATACTATTTACGTTTTTTTTAAAAGATTTCCTAAGTTAACGTTGCTTTCATCTTCAGGACACAAAGTGGTGGTGGTGAGATGTGAAGGAATCAACATCTCGGGGAACTTCTACCGCAACAAGCGTAAGTAGGGTACTTGCCAGTTAAATTCAACTCTTAATTTTTCAATTTACATGCTTGTCAGTGATGATCTTTAACACTGTTATTCGAGTTTAAATGACCATGAGACTACTTACATGCACTACCATCTGAGACGGCATGCCAAAATGATGCCTTGTGCCTCAAAGTATTTGTAGTTGAGGTTAAATGTCTATAATGTGCCACTCAACAGTGAAGTACCTGGCCTTTCTGCGCAAGAGGATGAACACCAACCCCTCCCGTGGACCGTACCACTTCAGAGCTCCCAGCAGGATCTTCTGGAGGACTGTCAGAGGTGAGCTTGCTATGCTATCGCAAAAATAAATTCTCAGTGTAAATCACTTTGTAGATTGTGGTCAAACATTCTTTGAAGAGCTAATTTCTGAGTTGATGCTCAATGTATGTTGCACATGGGAAGAGCTTTTAATTGAAACTCAATCTTACCATATTTTCTTTGGTAATGTACAAAGGGCATTGCTAAAATGTAGCCAAGATTGCCTGTTCTTTGGTAATGTACAAAGGGCATTGCTAAAATGTAGCCAAGATTGCCTGTCGGCCTGGTAGTGGGTTTAGATAATAATTCTAAATTGACTTCTTGTAAAGCAATTTTTTGTTTGACCAGGCACAAATCCTTTGGTTGACAGTGATGAACACTTTATCCCGAAACTGAATCCTTTGATGAGATAAACCTTTCGGATCTGATTGCTGAGTTGACTAAATTTGTGCTTGGGCAAATTTAACGTTTGATAAAATAATTTGATTGCTATTTGAAAATGTTTTTAACCTGCAAGCATTTTCTCCAACCAGGCATGCTGCCCCACAAAACCAAGAGAGGACAGGCTGCTCTGGATAGGCTGAAGGTGTTCGATGGTATCCCTCCGCCCTATGACAAGGTGAATCTCAATGAACAGGCCAAAATGGCCAAAATGTTTGAAATCGGCTGTCGGTGATGTTAAATAAATTCCTTACTTAACCTTGTTTGAAAAACAACTGAAAAGAAATTAATTATCTGAGACATGCTAACATATCAATGGCTTGGCATGGGGTTTTCTTCATTATCTAATCACCTCTTTTGTTCCACAGAGGAAGCGCATGGTTGTTCCAGCTGCTCTTAAGATTGTGCGCCTGAAACCCACTCGCAAGGTGAGCCTCATATTTGAGTTTGGTGCTGACTTGAATGTCTTTGCGATTACATTTTGTCAATATTTGCAAATTACACACTTTACTGTACCTGCCACAACAGTTCTTCTTGACAATGATGAGAAACTATCCCGAAACTGATCATCAAATGATGAGACAATTACGGATCTGATTCCTGAGATAAGATGGATGAAAGTTTGGCCTTAAAAAAACTTTATATGTAAACTTTTTAAAATTTAAATTGTATAAATTCCCCTCAAGAAATATCTGCGACAGTAAATTAAGACCTGACATTTGTTTCTTTGACAGTTTGCGCTCCTTGGCCGTCTGGCACATGAGGTCGGCTGGAAATACCAGGCCATCACAGCCACCCTGGAGGAGAAGAGAAAGGAGAAGGCCAAGCTCCGCTACGGCAAGAAAAAGACACTGATCAAGTTGACCAAGGTGGCAGAAAAGAACGTTGAGAGCAAAATTGCAAAATTCACAGATGTTCTTAAACAATATGGAGTTCTTGTTTAAGCTGCTTGTCTCTGGCCAATAAAGATAAATCCATGTTTATAAAGTGTGTTGCTTTTGTTCATTCAGTCTTGAAAGATTGGTTATGTTTTTAAAATGATTGGATCACACATTCATTGTTGATTTAAAGTGTTTAATGTAAAACATTGCTTTTAAAGCTCTGCTCTACTGCAGTCATTCCTCTTGAACGTTACCTTGTAAATGGTAAGTGCTTAATATTTTATGCTGCTCTGACAAATAAAATGTACATTGTACAAGCCAGAGGCCCATAAGCCTGATTGAATCTGTCCAGAATGAGAAGTTTGGAAGGGAAACTAGGCGTATGGGTATAAGTCCATGCATTGAATTATTCAAAGTTAAAAGACCTTGAAGGCTCAAACTTTCTGGGTAGTTTAGGTTCCAGGCAAAGTTGCACTGGTACCATATAACATGAAACATAGAATAACATTTGAAAATCAAGAGCACAAAATACTAGGTATGTACAGTATAATTGTTATGAGTGAAAGCATAACTATAGGATATAAGGCTCATAAGTGAGTCCCAGGCATTACAATTAAGGCTAGAGCATTTTTATTTTTCCCATCATTTTGTCCAGTTTCAATATTCTCTCGTCTTAATGTTTGCTGTATGTGGAAAGTTAGATTGTTTCATCTAACGGATGTAGTGAAGCTTGGGCATAGGATTATTTTCAATGGAACTGGAGTTTAATCATAACCTGGTCATATTTCCTCCTGCAGGTAACCTTTCTACCAGCAGGGGGCAGTGCTGTACTAAACTTCGTGAGGTGGTTTCATGGCAGGAATTCTCTTGAAATTATAAAGGAGAAAATTAAGTCTCATGATTAGTTATAGAATTGGATTACAAAAGCGGTAAATTAAAGAAATATATATATATATATATAGAGAGCTGACAGAGTGAACTGTTCATGAACGTTATTCAGTTTCATCTTTGAGGAACGTTTTATGGATCCACTCAATCACATCTGCATTGGTCCGTGGGCTTTTCGAGGCAGCGATCACTAGACGTGTTCACACATTTCACTGCAGAGGAACCTCTCACCCTGCTGATGTAGCTGTAGGTATTTATGTACAGGGCAGATTACCAAACTCTCCGCCCTTGCAATCTCAGTGGTTTCCCATTTGAAGGGAGAGAAACCGCAATATTTATCTGTTTATTTTTGTTGTTCTTTGGACCCATTTCAGGGTTCGACGTTGATGTTTTATTCATGTCTGTGACCAATGGTTTCACACCAAGAGTTCTCTGTGAAAGGTCAAAACATGGTTAATAGGACAGGAAAGAAACATGTTGTGCAAAAAAACCTACATTGGTTACTACTCAACTTATCCTTTTTTAGTTGCAGTGATTGTTGATCCACTATTATTGTCTGAATTCCACCATCTGCAGCTCTCATGGTCCCCTCTCATGAAGCCAAGATTTTACCTAATAAGCCCACCAGCAAAACAAATGACAACCTGACTGGAATCAGATTTGCTTGAACTTTATCCAGAATTTGTTTGCTGAACATTATTCCTGCTGGACATCAGCGTAGTCCAGCTCTAGGCGTCACAGAACTTAAGTAAAGTCTAACAGCTGCTAGTATAGCTGTGATAAACAGTTTTATCTCAACAGGCCTCTTAGAAGCTCAGAGAGCAGACGCGCACACTATGGCAAGGGGTCACAAGCCGGAACGGTAAGCGTAGCGGATTAGCATATACTGCATGCACTGTGACCTCTTGAGCAAACTGACGCTCTATTGTTTATTTGTGCAGCAGAGATATTCAGACATCTTCATTTGATGCCTTTTGGATTTGCAAGTATCCTTGTTAAGATCAGTTGACTGTCTGGACATAAGAGAAGAAGCACGAAGAATTGTTTTTAATTGAGACCATGATGCCTGAAGACCCGGCGTGAAGATCCTTGCTATTTTCTGAAGCTGGATTCTGTTACTGAGACAAACGCTCAAATGGAGTCCTTTCCCGAAAAACCTCACCATGCGCCTGCCTCTGCACCTCCGCCAAGAAACGTGTGATGTCTTAAATTCATCGTGTGTGGGCTTTGCGTTGGTATCACGTGGCATTTCTCATACTGTGGGGATTCCAAGTGATGACGTTGGTTACCATCTGAATAAAGCAGGCAGGACATCTCAAACCTTCTATATGCCTGTTCCCGCTTTCTGTGTCACAGATGTACGCATGCTATATAAACACACCTGCGCTGCACTTGGGATCAGGCGGGAGGGCAAAAATGATGCTGCTTGCAGTAGATCGCTCTGTAATCACGCAACCCGTGACGTTTGGTGCTGAGTTTCATGATGTGAGTTTTGTGTTTATTGATGTAGTATACAGCCTGCAGTCATGCGGCCTGTATGTCACAAAGTGAGCAGGCCACGCTGAGAATCTTCCGTTCAGAAAGTGGAGGCTAATTAGCTTAGTCTGCTGATATCTCCACTAATTCTACCAGATGTTACTTCGTTGATTATGTTGTATAAACACTTGCACCGGCCTGGATTCTTTTATATAAAAGACGGGGTTAATCTAGTTTTTCTTTCAAAGCTGTCAGAACCGACAGTAAACAGCTCCTGTTATTCTGTGATTTGAATGGCGACACAAAGGGGCCGATGCGTTGCCACTATCCTGGCAACAACGTAAATAAAATAAAATAGTCCTCGGGTAAACAAGTAGAGATTTCCTGCATATTATAACCCCAAAAATAAATATATATATACTGATTTTCCGACAAAGAATAACTTTCAGGTCCCACTTCCCATCAATCAACACTAACCTTTATTTAGCTTCTCTTGTTGTGACACACACGAAACATTAAACCTCATCAGGTTTTACCAAAGTTTTCATTCAAAACATGAATGTGTGAGTAATGAGGAAGATATAAAGTCTTTCCCAAAAGCCAGCATGAGCTGATTAGATTTTTTGAGCCTTTATTTGATGTCCCAGTAGTGTCTCATTGCTGCTGAGTCCGTCTCAAGCAAAGAAAGGAGCGCATCAGTGTGCACAGTGTGAATATCATACCTAATTTATTCGTGATGAATATATGCTAAATGTCTGTGTGTGGGTCTATAAAGAAGTTGCACAGAGGAGCTAACTCCCCAGTTAGAAGCTTTGCTGGAGTCACCCTTGAATGGGACCACATTTACTTCGTCTCAAAGGCTGCCTTTGAGAAAGTATAATGAAAAGACGAAAAGCTAGAAAAACAGATTTGGAAAAGAGTTGGGAGTTTGGTCAAGCTAACATTCAATAAAAATTCAGAAAGACTATTTAACTGACACTGATTGTGTTATTTTAATCATGTTTAATTATTCTATTACCACTCAAAGTGCTAAAAGATGAAGGTGACAATCATGTATCTATTCTAAGATTCCATTAATCTGTTATATTTCCTTTACTATTTGAGCCAATTGAACTGTTTGGACCTCTCTGTTCACATTCTAGCTATTTGTTAACAGCCTTCAATGTGCAACATGTATTCATCTTATTTATACATTTGAGATACATGATTCTTTACCTGAACCCTCTGGCAAGTGAAGAAGTATCGGGCATACAAGTCATTTGTTTTGTAATTGCTTTTCAAAAACAAACAGGAGAACTTTTGTTGGCGCATCTAACCAACCTCTCCACATGCGGAGAGGTCGCGCAGTGTGCAGCACAATAGCGCTTCTCACCAACCTGAAATGGAATAGCCTTATTTATATTCACTGACCTCTGAGCGTAATTGAATTGATTCATCCAGTCATGCTGAAGTCATTACATCCATTTCCAGATAAGAGCAGCTGTATAGTTCAGACAACACTGCTGCAGTGACAGATTGCAATTGGCTTTGCAGAGGCACCAATTGGATTCAGAAATGTAGATCTGGTAACGAGCAATAACACAGGGACCTTTATCAAGTTTATTGTAGTGACGCACCTCTGGCGTGCACATACACACACACACACACACACACACACACACATACACACACAAACACAAACACACACACCACATTGTTTACATGAGCTCACATCCCCAATACAAGGTGAAGGGAGAGTTGGCTGCTGGATTCTCTGTGACATCCCATGTGTGTTCCAACCAAAGAGTCCCGAAACCAAATGGAATTCTTCAGTAGCTCTACATGTCGGAGACCGCTGTGGTTAAACAGACACGCGCAGGTGTTTTCTTTGGGAAGCGGGGGAAACCTGTTATTTTAGCCACTCTCACAATCTCCGAGCAGCATGTGAATGAACCTGCATCGACAATGAAGCGTTTGTCTTTATAAGATCTCTCGATTGCATGACACAATCTCACATAATACTTAAAGCTGCCTTAAAATAAGACTTAAAATCTGGAGCTGTGCAGCGTAAAATAGTCAAATTCTTTTGATTAAAGAAAGTAATACTGTTCTGTCTATAATGAATAACTCTTGACTTCGTCCCGGTGGGATTGGAACACTGCTCTTTGAAACACGTTCTCATCTTGGGCTTTTGGAGCATCATTAAACTAAATGTATTACATTATAGTGCACCTTGTCCTGCAAAATACTCTCATTTGTTCAAACACTGTTCTAATTGGACCGACTCCTGTGAGCTCATTCTCTCCAACTTCCTTTGAATGTAAAGCCTGCATGACTGTGGAGGAAATGAAAGTTATTGCATCCATCAATATAATATTTATATATTCTATATTATTTTAGTTCTGCTCACACAAAAAGCAGCTTTGTCTTTTTCACAAAGATATCGATTCAATTCACTGGGGATTTCTGAGGTCTTTAGTGGGCAAATTTGGGCAAAAATTGAAAAATTACAGACAAAACATGGAGAAATATGAAATCGATACATACAGAGATATCTACATGAATGTGAATGACAATGTAAATAAATAAGGGTTAGAAGTGAAACACACTAAATGGATGCTGAATGACCCCAAACGTTTGCTAATAATTAATTGACCTTGAGGCAACTAACACTTTTATAGGAGTTTATATATTTCAGACTTCTGATTACACCTGCAAACTAAGAGGTGATATTAGTGATATTACAGCCAAAGGAACTGCTACATTTAAGAGTTTTCAGCTCTAATATATCTGTAAAACAGCACCTTGTATGGTTGGCATTTCACACTGAGTTAATGTTTTTTTCCACACAGTCCCTGCTGCCTATTTCCATCTCCTTCAGCACGAACAGGGCTTTGAAACTGGAACTAAAACATGTACTTAGGAATGTGTTGGTCCTTTGCGTAACAGACCTCTCAGCAGCGCAGAACACAACCCATTAAGGCTTCAGATGCTGTCCTTCACCTTGGAGCAAAAACGAATACACACACATGAACCACCCTGACTGATGGAGCGCATCCAGAACCAATCCCACCTCTTATTAGTCAATCCGAACCCGGCTCAATGTGACCTGTACACCTATGTATATATTTTGGTTATCACAGCTTTGAAGAGGCTCTTTTGCGCCTGTTAAATGCCCCGTAATAAGAGAGTGAGAATGTTCATTTTGTGCAGACACAAGATTTTCAGGTGATAGGTCCTGTATGTCTGCCACATACATAGTGTTGAGAGGATTTTGGAGTAAATAACCAGCTCAATTATATTCAGAGATCTCCTCCTCCTCCAGAACTAATCGATTCTCCTGCTGGGAAAATTAGAAAGGTTGGGGCATTGCTCTAAAGAAATCTGTCAATGCACCGACACGTCGGACAACCAATGTGTTGGTTGTCCAACACGACCGCAGGAAACAGTAGCCGCAGCAGGGTCTGTTATACACTCCCCATTCACCCGGTTCACAGCAAGCCACAGCGGATATAATGATCGTCCTCGTGACGCTGGAGGGATGGAAAGAGATGTTCATCCTTGTCGACGTCTTCTTGAAATGCTCGTTAGCGTTAACAGTGAGACTTGTTCTGAGAGATGGAGTTAGAAGAAGTTCGATCCCCAAAAGCTCGTAACTAGGAAGCATGCCATCTGCATGACACCTCAAGTGTGTGATGGATTCTAACAGCAGAATGTCGCTAAGTTATTTGGGTGCAAGTGCTGGAAACACATAGTGCGGCGTACATATTATACCAAATTCAACATAAAGTGTAATTACTCAAAGATTCCCTGAAGCTTTTTAAAGATCATGTTTTCACTTCAACCTGCGATGCCGTGTTGATTCCTTTCTTGTTACATGGTAATTGTTTTTTCAAGCACGCAAGCAAACCTGACCGGTAAACATTTGATATTGCTTTGGGGAAACAGCAATATCAAAACCCTATTGGCATTTGCCTAGAAACTAACGTTTAAAAATGCTCTTGACATTTTTTCCGTTGTCTAACAATGAAAAAAGACACGCGTCAAGCACATTTAATCGACAAACCGGAAAATACCCGCGAGAGCTTTTGCAGCTAAACGATAAGAGTTGCACTTAGGATTGGGTTTTATTTCTGTTGGCTGCACGAGGCCTGTCAGGGAGCCTCAGACGGATACAAAGCCGACGAGAGACGTTTGAACACAGAAACCCACACAGTGATGAACATGTCTAATGAGGCTGCGTTCTCGCAGCCAGGCGCTGCACTCCCACGTGCCCACCTGCAAGCCAACAAAAGGGGATTTTTCAAAGTCGGTCTTCTAGTTCGTTTTTCCCCTCGATTCAAACAAATATAAACGTGATCTGAGTGCGGGAACAGGAAGAGGCAACGGAGCGCTCCTAGTGTTTTACCTCGGCGGTGTTTATCTGTAGTGACACTCATTGACTCGCCATTGATTTGCTCTCCTGTAACATACTCCTGTCATCATGAAGCCTCTGCTTGACAAATCATTCATAACTGTACAAGCGAACAGGAGTCTTTACCACCAGTGTGTGCAGCAGTACACACTCAGCAGTACACACACAGCAGTACACACACAGCAGTACACACTCAGCCTTTTCCTCGTTCGTACCTCCATTAATAAATTCTCCAAAAAAGCACACGGCTCGTCTGGCGACAGCCTTTGAAGTCATCTACCTCTCCTCTCACGTCAGTTTTCTCTTTCTGAGGTTATTTTCCTTAACTTTTTTTCTTTTTAATATTTCAAAAACATTGAGGAAAAGTCTCGCAGCGTTGTACCAATCGACTTTGAGGGTGGAAAAAGAACAGACGGAATCCACATTACAAATTCTCTATTGATCGTTCGCCATTACAGAAATAACGGTGAGGACACAGCGACCTGAGGACGAAGTGGTGAAGACCGGTGTTCATAGTCAATAGGATCTGATCCCCACTCGTCATGTTGTTCCACTTGAGCAGGAGCCTTTCTCTGCAGTGTTTAGACGCAGACCGGTGTGTTACCAGGTGTGGGAAATCCACTTTGTTTGGTTTGTAAAATAGGACGCATCTCAGAGGTTTCGCCATGTGACTCCTCAATTGCCTCATGTGACATAACAGCGTGACCATCAGCAAGAAAACGCTCGACTTTTAGTCTCTGTGTGAAAGTCCTGTGATTGTTTGTCTCCTCACCGTCTTTTCCTCCTCCCTCCTTCTCTGACGGTGGTCTGCTCATTAAAAAGCCAGTTTCGTGTATCTGCAGAGAAGCATCACACTCTGTCCTTTTTCTTATGAAGAAAAGAGATTGAGAGAATGTGAGCAAAAGGCAAAGACAAGAAGATATTTGAGGAAGCCAATTACCTCTCCATGTCCAACCGTTTAAACGGCATGAACGGAAATAAAGATTTTTACTTTTTAAAGAGCACCGTCGAACCTTGTGAGAAGAAGGTGCCTTTGTCCATGTTTTCCTACTGTAACATTACCGTGCAACTAGTGGGCAGATTTCCAAATTAGATTTATTTCCTTTGAACACATCAAATACCAATAAAAGCAAAATAAGTGAAACCTTTTTGTGTCTACACTTTTCTCTTTGTAATAGCCAAGCTTGTCTTCTGAAAGCGGGAGAAGCTGTTTCCATTATTATAATGGTCTCGGGTAACTGTGAATCATGAGAGCACACCGTCTCTCCAATGTTCTTGCTCGGCCAAAATAATTGGCATGGATAAATATTTTAATATTACTTTTAGTTTAGCTTAGGGAAGTTCAACCTGACGAAACAAAGAATAACTCACATCTTGTCACAGCAATTCAAGAATGTATAATAAAAGCATACTTTTGTGCTTCACAGAGACCTGCTTATATGCTTACACATACAAATATTGAGACACGCATGTGCACAGATGTTTGAATTAGTAGTTCCACCCTGGCAGACCGCTTTCTTCTCGTGCACAGTGCGATTCAGGTTAACAGGTGTAATCCCCCAGAAATAAACGTAATTAACAAAATGCAAAACAACAACAGAAGTGATTGGTATAAAATATCCAATTTGCGAGCTTAATGGCTAAAACACATGTCGTGAACAGTAACACCCCTGCCCCCATTTTAAGATGACAAGATGAAACCATCAGAGATGCATGTAATAACGCTAAGCCGACTCTTGCATTTATTCATGATTTCCCCCTGGAAATGGCTGGGAATAAATCACCGTGGTGGAAACCTTTTTCTCCTGGCTCTTTTGCCCGTTCATTTCTTTTGAGTTTCCCCCCTGAGATGAGAACAAACTCCCTGAGAAATAGAGAAAATGAGAGATCATTGTCTTTGAGATGGAATTAGTTCTCAAACCCCAAAGTACAGCGTGTTTGCACACACAAATGAGCAGGTAAATTGCTGGGCAACTTCTCGATACAATTTTGACATCTACGCCTGGTGTTTGTTCAGGTCCCCAAGACGTAAGGTCTCAAGCAGTTTGACTGAGCCGCTGTTAAGAAAACGGCAACCAGCAGAGAATATGTAGACGGAAAGGGTTAAATAAAATGACATCATCGCCACAAGGCCTCATTACAAGCTCCGGAGTTTAATAGGAGGCACTTTCAATTTTTCAAATCAGCAAATCAGAGTTCAGAGCTCAAGGAGGGATTTTAAATATAAAAGAGGTTCCTCGTGTTTTCTACCTCCCGTGTGATCGTCAGCCTCGGCCATCATTGATCCCTCCTTGCACCTTCCCAGGGTATTGAAACCACGTGTGCTCCTGGTCCGCTCCTTCCTGTCCGCCGGCCGGAATAATGGCTCCACTGATAATCCTTAGTCATTTTCTTTTTTTCCCAGACTGAAGTGCTCATGTGTGGCTCAGATGTGAGACAAGTGGGCCACAACGTGATGTCCAAATATAAACAGAACTGAACTTTAGAATCTGCAACGAATCAGTGAAGCGATGCCACTGTCGTCATGCTGACATGCTGATAGCAGCTCTGATTATCTTTCTGTGTTCACATTTTAAATAATGTACTGTGATTGATATTTCCCTTTATATATTACTTCTAGAGTTCGATCTTGTATGATATTGGGTGACACATAAGCTTTTTGCTGTATTTCTTGAACATGCATAGTCCTTCCTGTTGTACTGTTATTATATATGTTTGGGGTAACAGGAAATAGTTTGTCTATTCCCCGGGAATCCTGTTGTTGGTGGTTAAAACCCAGTGAGAAGCCATCTGTGTGACTCCCTCTGCGATCTCAGCCCTTGTTACATGTAGTCATGTACGGTGACGGGTGTTTTTTGTGGACGTTCAAACTGACAGGTCACAGAAGGGAGGAGAAATGAAGAGATTGTGCAGGTCTTTTAGGTATTGGTGGCTGCAGATAATCAACTGTGTGTCAATGTGTGACTTTTTATCTGTTTAATGCTTAAAATTCCCATTGCCTTTTTCATTTCCTCTGCCTGCAATTCACTTTCTTCTATCTCACTGTGTGACAAGAATCTATGAGGGCCTAATGACTCGAAACGTTGATCTTAAAAGTCTCTGAACAGACTGGGAAAGCGCCAGCACAGGCGAGATTGAGAGATGGAGCCAGAGGATGTGCTGGCCTGTGAGCCTATAAGACTGCATATTTATTATATATGGGTGAAAAACTCATCCATATGCTGACATCCTCCTTTAATTAATGTCTTTCCCACACTCGCAGACATGCACAGCAGGCTATCCATTCATGAAAAGGCACAATTGAAATCTTTTTTATTTTCCAACCCTCACTATTTATATGCCTCTTTGCTTATGTGTTCTGTCATTATTTCTGTGCTTTCAACCTTTCCTGTATGGATTTTCTGAGAGAGTAGTATGCTCGACACTAACAAGCATAAAGGAACGAACAGCAGGCGAGATAGAAGTTCCCTATTGGCCAATGGTCAGAAACAAACAACATCAGGCTTCTTTTAGCCTTGAGAAAGACAAGAAGGGGCCATAAAGTACAAAATAATATATGTATGAGCTATAGTCAGCTATATACATGATTTGAGCCCTAAAAAAAGGATTGAGAAAGTGAAAGCAAAATGAAAGACTACAGTAAATGTGTAAGAAGTGACTCTTACATAAGATGAAAGATGCAAGAACAAGAAAAAGGGCTTAGGTGCTAACCACACGTAGTTAGGGTTAGAAAAAACAACTTGCTTTAGCTGAACTTTATTATAAAATGTCATGTGACGTAATGTCATGTGACGTCCCACCAATAAAAGTGTTCCTTTTTGTTCTGTCTTACTTGGCTTCAGGTTAAGCTACCAATGGAAGTGTTGCAGTAAAGCAGGGCTTTGTTTAGTGGTTCGTGCGTACTCGTTCCACAGCATAGAAAAATGCAGTGACAGATATATTCACAGGTCATAACTTCTTAAAGGGTCTATTCACTCAATTTTGTCATTTCATTTTCATATTTTAGGTTTTCCTAATCAAGCAATATATTCTTAAAAATCTCCTCCCGTGGGTGAACGGGTTGAATGGATGAATTAGGTGAATGAAAGAAGAGGCGGTCGGGATGAGGCATCAGCACCATCCGAGGCCCCATGGTTCTCAGCAGGAAACCGCTGGATTGCCTCCACTGGGTGGGGAACGTGTCCTTCCCGCCAGTGAAGGAGTTAAAGTCCCTCGGGGTCTTGTTCGCGAGTGAGGGGGTGAAGATTGGGTGTGAGTTTGGCCGTAGCAGCCGGGGGCGGCGTGGCACTCGCTTCACCACACTCTCGTGACAAGAAGACAGCTGAGCCGGAAGGCATAGCTCACTTTTCCTACGGTCTTGGATGGATGGGTCACGACCAATGAACCAGGTCTCGGGTACAGGCCAGGGGAGGTGGGGGTGGGGGGAGGCGGTGTCTCCCTTAGAGGCGGGTGGAGAAGCTCCGCCGTCCGTGAGGAGCTGGGAGTAGAACCTGCTCCTTTGCGTGGGAAGGAACCGGTTGAAAATGTAATGAGATTATTATTTTTTTATGTGGAGAAGAAAAGTGACGAGAGGAAAACCCGTAAATCACAACCGTTGGTTGTGGTCTGCGTTGTGAACGTCTCGCACGTTTTCCCTGCCTCTGAGATTCTCGTTAGCACCGCTCTGCCTTGTCTGTCCGTCTCTCATCACCGTCATGCTCTCTGGTCATTGTTGCTCTGCACGTGACTTGATCTGGACGGCAAAAAGTATTTCTCCTATAATACAGCACTGTAAATCACTGTCAGTAACCAGATAGTTAATCACGCTTGCTTGGCAGGACTGAGTGCCATAAACATAGGACACCAAAGCACTGCAACCACAGTTGATGTCGGCAAGCCATATTTATATGGACACAATGCTAAATGGGGAAGATGCAGGGTGAATGTGTTGTTAGCTCAAGGAGTAGATTATCTACATGTGGGTGATCTTGAGTAATAACAAACCCCATTAGCTCATCTCATCCCGGGCCTGAGACAGTTTAGTGTTACACTCATTTTCTTAAAGCATGCCTCATACTCTCAGAACTACACACACGGCAAAACCCCTCAATACTTCTGCAAAATGAAACTTTACATTCAAAACAAAAAACATGTTTGTTTTCAAATGACACACACAGACCATCATATGAGTAGACATTTTTAAGAACCAGTTAAACACTGATGTGCTCAATGTAAAACAATGATGAATAGAAAACACTTTCTCTCCATTCATCATAATGACTTGGACCTTATGAGTATGCCAAGTATCGCTTACCAGGTCTAATCCAGCCATGAAACTGATCAACTGCTATATCTCCACATGAGTCTTCCATAGCTTGGAGAAGGGGTACATGCGTTTGTGGATTTCGGTCATACACTTTCCATCTCCAGGCAGAAAAGAATTCCTCAATAGGATTGAGGAATGGAGAATATGGAGGGAGATAAAAAGGGTGGGCAGTGAACCAGAGCAGCCCGGTGGACAACGTACCTGAGCCGCTCTGGGCCGTCTATCTGATCTGGTGGAATGAGTGTGTTGTGTAGGGTGTCCAGGAATCGGATCAGATGGGCAGTGTTGTATAGGGGCCAAGGGTAGCATGGTGATGGATGACGCCATGGTGGGAAATCGCTGCACACATTGTGATGTTCCCTCCGCGCTGGCCAGGGACTTCAACAATGGCACGCTGGCCGGTGACATTCCTTCCCCTCGCTCGTCTTTTTGTGAGGTTGAATCCAACCTCATCAATTAACATGAACTGGTGCTGCACTGCAGCCACCTCTAGCTCAAGGACTCTCTGAAACAGACATGTGGTCACTAGTGTTCCTGTAAAGCACAATCATCATGGTTACAATACTGAAATATGTATAATTTATGCAGTGTTGAGAGTATGCAGTATGCATTGTTTTCCATTATTTTTCTTTGTATTTGCCGTAATGTTATGGCGTTATTTTCTAGGACCACGTTTATGATTTCAGCTTCCTGTTCAGGAGACAGAAGACGTTTCAGACCACCTTGAGTTGGTAATCTTTCAGTTCTGCAACACAAATAGTAAAATACTGAAAATACTGTGTAGGAATACATCTCCCAAATATTTGAAACATTCTTTATTTTTATAGTCCTACAGAACAGTCCACAGGCAATACTGTACTACTGTACTCATTGAGTACTGTATTGATATGCAGTACCGCAATGTTCTAGTGAGAGTAGAGGTCTTACCTATTCTCATTTCAGAAAGTCCAGATGATGGATGCTACAGTGAACCTGCTCATATTTGGCTGTACTCGTTGCCCAGCCTCCCTCCTTGTTAGACCATAGTCAACCAAAGTGGCTGCGATCTTAGAGATTACGGTCCTTGGTCCTCCTCGTCCTCGTCCTCGTCCCCCTGTACAGCACGCGTCAAGGATCGTGTCGAGTTGAAGGTTCGGACCAGAAGTAGGGAGACGCACTCGCAGGGGTTCACACAAAAAGGGATTTTAATATCCAAAAGGGCACAAACTCACAGGAGGGCCAGGGCATCTGCCATCAGACGACATGGGACAATGACGCGACACTGGACAACAGATTCACAGGACTTAAATACACAAAGGAGGTGCAGGTGATTGGAAACAGGTGGAATCACTCAGACAATCACAAGGGGAGACAGGACAAGGCAGGAAATGAAGTTACCCAGGGAAACTAGAAACATGAAACTATAAAACAATAGAAGGAACAAACCGTGACAGCACAGGATCCATTCATTCTCTGTATCTGATCTCTTGGAGGAAAGATAAATAAGAGGAGGAACCTCCACATACATACATTTATCTTCAGATAGGAAAGACCTACTGATCTACAACTGCTTATGAATTCAGTTTTTCACTAAACCGCCACAGAGCTTCCCTCTACATTTCAGACTTTCTATAATTTCCCTTTCACGTTGAAGATTTGGATTTCTGTGCTGTGGTTACACGCTTTGTTTGCACTGCTCTAAATAATGTGGGGTCATGGAAAGACCACTGAAGATCACTGAAGAAAGCAAAAAGTTGACTCATTGCTTATCGAGTACATTAGTAATCAGGCCAAACCACCGAGAACGCGCACGAGCTTGAGGAGCAAATATCATTAATTTTTTATTTGCAGCTGCTTAATTGCGAAACAAATTCAAAACTGGGGTGGCCAATCAGACCTGCCGCGTGGAACTGGCATAGCGAGCATGAACCTCATTCAAGATTCAGTGAGCCGCCTCATGCATTCTACTGAACGCACAGGAAGATAAGACACAACCCAAACATAATCCACTCAGCGGCAGGGATAATCCACAGATCCATGCGGACTTGTTGGCATGCAGTGTCGGTCTGTGCTGGCGGGAACATTGATTTTTAGGTTAATTTGTGTTTAGTTCCAACCCAAATCTGTAGCTACATAATTCAAATTTTGTGCGACTCGGTTTTTAATGGTTGACTTTGAAAATTGATGAGTTATTATTTAAACCGCATTCAAAAAGCAATTTTGTATCTCATTACTCTCCTGAATTAAGAAAAGGTATTTTTAACTGTAACGGGGCCAAAAAGTCTCATTGCCTCAAATGACTTAAAGTCAATTTAAAGTGCTAGTAGACTTCATACTTAGTAGTTTCATACTTTCATGTCTCAGCGACTGCGGGTTGGATGTAGGTTGCTTGGATGTAGTCTTTTTTTCATTAAACCAAAGGATAGTGCAGAAAGCTAAATAGTTTCATTTTGGAGTTCTTGCTCCTTATCATCACTTTGTAATGATTTTCATCAGTATTTAAGCAGAAAAAAAAGAAAATGCACAGAAGAATCTTGGTTCGACTTGGAAATACCGGATACCATAATCAGATAATGTTGAACTATATCTTCCAACACCCTTGCAATGCCTGCAAACACAAGCAATAAGAGGAAATAAGAATCCAGTACAGAGAAGATCAAACAGGCACCACAAGCACTTACTAATTATGTTTGTTGAAGCTTAACGCTTACAATTTTCCTTGCTTAGTTTTCTTTTTTTTTGTAATTCAATTCTCTTCGCGAGATAAATCATCCCAGGATTTTGCTTCTGTTTATGTCAGCACAAACAACCTTTTATACACTAAGCCTTTACCAGCCTGCTTATACCACAGGGAAATACATCATGGATCATGGGATTTTCCTGTTTTGATGAACATTATTAGAGGATCTGCCTTATAAACTGGAACTTCTCTCACACATCTGTGGGTAGGTTTACATCATTTCTGGTATTTTCAATGCTGCACAAAACCTCAAAGGAAACCAAAGTTTGACTGACAACACATGATGCACTTCATCTGTGCAGGGAGGATTAATTAGTCTCCTCTGGAGAATCGTCAGGATAATAGTATTAGTTTTAACTGTAATCCTGCTTAAAGTACAAGGAGGAACCTGATGTGAAAGACACCACAAGTAAACAAAAAAAGCAGTTAAAAAGTTAGACACTTCATTAATAGGGATAAAACCTCACCTGGGGGCTGAGACCAGTGGCCATGAAGCGGTGGAGGGACGGAGAGCCTTTGACTGGAAGTAGTAGAGAGAAGTCAGTAGCGAGGACACTGACGATGTCCTTTGTGGACTTTCAATTCAGTGTCTCAACGTTTCTCTCAACCGGAGCGTTCCCGGCGTTCAAGCGTAAAGAAAACCTGCAGAGCGGAACTCTTGTTCCCGCGGCCGCTACACGGGTAGGTGCTTCAAGTTTAAATTGAAAAATGACGATCTCTGAACTCCCTTTCAGCCAGTAAACAGCTCAAGGAAGTTTTATTCCTCCAGTATATTATTCCTCCCTGCTCTCTACTCTGGAGCTGTTAATCAATAAGCGCGCGAGGCCTCAGCGGTCCCCACGCAGATAAACGTGTTATTGGATCCTCCTCATCCAGGACATATTATCTGCGTCCCTCCGCTGTTCCATCGACAGCTTTTCATTTAGAAATAATGTTGAGAAAATGTTAAAATAATACTCCTTTAACTGGACTGATTAAAAATGCTTCGTGTTAATAGCTTCCATTTTGAAACTTAAAACTCCTTGTTAAGGCTCTGCTAGGTTTCCACCATATACATGTATTCATCAGGGCTCTATGTAGTCGGCTACTTGCTAATGTATTCTACCCACTCACTACTGGAAAGGTCACTTCTTTAGGTGTGCTATCTGTAGTGGTTTAACGTCTTTGCGTAGCTTGTCTTGCTACCAAATAGTGTGCACACATTATAGATGTGAGATCGCTAAACACAAATAGATTGAGGAGGACAAACACAAATAGTTTTACACACCTGTATATTTTTCACCTCAGGAGTCTTTCCCTCCAAATCTTCAATAAAAAACACAGGAAAGAGGCATCAGTAGGTTTGATCTCCTGCCATCCCATGCCGAGATAAGTCTGCCATCATTACATTGCATTTAAAAACAAACAGAGGAGCCAATAAACCCCCTCCTGCTCCTTTGAACGCGTTCTTGAGGTGGATTGAATGAGACCTCTTGATCGTACGTGCGAAGGGAGCAGAGTACCGAGCGCTTCTGTTTCACAGATTGCATCATGTTAACCTTCAAAGTCCTTCAGGTCTGACGTCAAAATGCTGATCGCTGTTACGGGGCAGTCTGACCCAAATCATGTTAATTAAATCTTTCTAATTTCCCTTAGAAGTTCTCGGTTTGATAACGGAAGACAGAGCTTTCATCTGACAGCGGCGTGGGTGTGCCAGCGCGCCAAGTCGCCATACGGCGAGCTTTGAGTCACCGCGGTGGCCGAGTGATGGACGAGGAGTGTGGGAAGCGGACAACGCCTACAATGACCTCGTGGTGATCTTAACCCGCCGTTACGTAACCGCCGCGTTGTGCCGTCTCCAGCCTATAGGGACCGAGTGGGAGGACTTCGAGGTCACCATTAACGAGGGGAACGCAGTGAAGTCTTATACGCGGGTTCTTTGTGCTTGATTTAAAATTTTTAAATGATCACATTGAAAAGGCACTTTTAATTTACAGTCGATACACAGTTTGACTCATTGCCTCAAAGCTTTTGGGTATTTATCTATTCAGAAGCTACTCCTCAGGCCTGTTTATTAAGCAATTCATTAGAGCACTACAGGAACCGTTGATTGAGGTCAACATTGTTTTTCTGTCTGTGAGGCATCAAATCCCCTCACACGAAATAAATAAGTGAAGTGCAACACGACGCAAAGTCCTTCTTCACATTGACACACATCTTTTAAATGATAATACGACAATATTGATATTTAATTTGAACCGTCTATACCAGGAAAGGAGGTGAATAATAAAATACAGTTTATACAAGGTTAACAAGATGGGGGGAGTTTTATCCCCCTTATCCAAGGTTGAGGCCCGGGGCAGCTTTGAGGTTTGAGAAGGGTAAAAAGCAAAAGTGCAGACTCATGACATAAATATTCTATTGCTATGACTATTTTAGAGGGACTCACCATGTATTTCTTTTGCATAATAAAAAACATACTTTATCTTCAACGGTTTATCTCTTCCGTCTCACAAAGGCAAAAAGCGCAAACAAAAGACACTATTTTAAATTTGAGAAAAAAGAAATAAATCTCTTTGTCAAAAAAAAATATTAGAATAAATCACATTGTACTTCGTTGTCTCAAAGAGTGTCCAGGTTCACAGTAATAGTTGTTTTAAAAAGTAAATGATAAATGGACAATGGAAATAGACGTATATTGTACGCAGGTAAACAAGTAAATAAAGATAATAGTTATCAATGGTGCACGCAGAAAATAATGCATAATAAGTCGCTTTGGCAGAAAGGTCAAATCTACGTCCTTCACTGCCGTCGTGTCCTTCAGCTCCTCTAAAGCATCCTTCCTAAGTAGACGGTACTTATGGGTTCTTCTCTCGGCTACGCACGCCAGGAAAACTAAGTTCCCAAACACTTTTCCACTGGTTGTGTTTAACATGCAGTGAGCGGTGAGAGTTCCCTCTGATATCTGAGCTGATCCCATTATCAGGGGCAAGACCTAAGACAAGTCGCTGTGAGAATAAAACTCATTATTCTAATCATGATCTCTCTATTTCAAACCACCTCAGGGTTGTAACCACAGAGAAACTAGTGAATTGAGAGCTTCTTCACTTCCTCGTGACTATTTAGACTATTTAGCTTTTTTCTTGTGTGTGTAATTATTAAGATAAATTGTTATACATATAAATTATTTGCAAAACATCACAAATATTTTCACCATCTGCCTGGTTTTTAAGTGGGAAATGTGCTCATCCTAGCGCCTAGTAGATGTTAAGACGGGAAAATATACATAATTCCTGTGTTAATTATCTGCTTCAAGGGCAATTTTGGCATGCTAATGGTCCCTGAGCATCCAAAAAGGACAAAGGGAGACAACATTTGTTCACATTACTGCAGTTTGTAGCTCTGGTAAGAGTGTTTCAAGTGACTAGGGTCACTTGAAATCGTATCACACGGGCATTTCTATTCCGACACAGACCCGGCAATTATTTACCACACATTAAATAAATAATTTCCATAATAAAAAAAACTGTTCCCAGTCCTGTTGGTTGCACCGATGTACGTCTGGTTAATCTCCCCACCTTCCCCAGAGAGCAGTGCACAGCTGCTCTCAAGAGCTTTTCAACGCAAAGCATCTAAGACTTTCTCACACAACATGTACTGTGGAAAGGAATCAACTCTGTAATGGAGTTAGATAAAAATAAAGTCTTTGAGTCAAGTAAGATAGATTTGGTACCAAAGCTGCAGGTTCCGCAATGCTGCTTTCACGGAGCTAAAAAGTAATAGAGGTTGCATTAACTTTTCCGGAGGGAAAGAAAAACAAAAAAATGCTTGATAACAGAAACCTACCCACAGAAAAGTTGTCCTTTTTGAAAGACAAGCAGTGAAGTGAGGCTGCAGATAGTTGATTCAATTCCTGCACTGCTGGGTAAGTCAGATCAAAAGTGTTCACATTAGTTTGATTGACAAAAATCTATGGTGGGAATGCGTGTTCTGCATTTCAGTTCTAGCATGTTTTTGAACACACCACCTGCAGCAACTGACACGTTTTTAATAAGACAGTCATCTCTCCCTCTCCTGGATGTCCACTGATCAGCAGTCAGTTAATTTCCTGTTGGGTGTGGGGTAAACAGACCACACACAGGTGCATACACATGGAAATACACACTTATATACACACACACACACACACACACACAGACGAAGGGACGTAAACACACACTGGAAATGAAGCTAGAAAAAGGCCTTCGCCAACAACATCCAAACACTGATTACAAAACACAGAGGATTTTAGTAAAAAAGTCACGTAATTTCCACGTGCAGCGAAACACTCTGATGTCGATCCGTCAAATACGTGGAGACTGTTGAGGGCTGTTGAAGGATTAACGCCTGCTGTTGCTGCTGCATGTGTGCCTGCATCCATTTTTCACTCATTCACATGCGCTCCCACTAACACTTGAGGAAATATTAAAAATTCAAAAAAATAAATAAACCACAGAAATGGCCTGGAGGGGGCAGGAGGTATCCTACGAGTGACCACAGCTACCACATATGTACAACGCTAGAAGCTGTGAGATCAGGGAGGAGATTGGAAAGGTATATAGTTGCCATGGCGAGATTCATAAACAAGGAAAATATTATTGTCTTGACCCTCATTCTAGTGGCAGTTTTTGGATGCCTGAGAAAAAGCATATTTTCATCTGCACAATAGGAAGGTTAACTTTACGCTGAATTTGGTTGACTGAAATATATTTCAGACATGAGAGGGACCCGCACGGCTTTTCTTTATGGCTTAAGATGTCATTGGCTGTTTCTTACACTAGTAGAGTCCAGTGACATCTGACTGGAGCATCTATGCACATGTGACATTTCACTATCTACTTGAAATCCTAACTTTCCTTTAGTGTACTGTGTACACAGTGCACAGCACTCAATCTCAGACCCTAACTTTACCATTCAGAATGTGCTCATATCAAGTTAATAAATATTTTATGAAGAAAAGTGGAGAAAAAAAATGAATTTGCATAAAAGATAGAATGTCTTTGGAGCAAAGCCTTTAATGAAGCGCCTACCGGTCCATATCACAAAACCTTTTTGTTTTATCACTCCAGTTCTAAGAGTGCTATGTTGAGATACATTATTACGGTTTATTTTCCTCTTCCTGCCATGATTTGAGGCACTGAACCACATGACAAATCCGGTTATTTGTATCTGTGCAGTCAGTCAATCACGCAGGAACGGTGAGGACTTTCGGTTCATCTTCTTCTCTCAAGCGTCATCAATTTGAAGCCTCTGCTGACTGCTCTGCTCACAGCCCACACGACACGCCACACATTGAGGAGTACTCGTTCAATGAATCAGCATCGCTGTCTTACAAGCAGTTAAGATGCGCTGTCTTGCATGACAAACCTGCCAAGAAGGAATGACAAATACCCACAAGGGGCCTGGACTTCATTCAGACTCAAGTTCAGAAGGCTCCTCTCACTTGTCACGGATTTCCTCACTATTAATTGAAGCTGGAGGAATATTTTTCAAATCTAAAAGACATTGGACATTGTGTTTAGTAATGCATCAAAAGCTTCATATATAAGGTCAAGACTGAGGGAGACCATTGCACCGTAATGTATATGGACAGTTAAAAAACTTTATGAAGGGATAGATCCGGCTGTTAGGAGGATTAAAACAATGACCGGCAGGTTATGTGAGACACTGCACACATTTCACAATTAGTCATGGATACAGTGAAATACAGAAAGCTTTATCATGTAACAAATGTCTGTAAATGCTCCATTACACTAACATAATAGTTTGCAAACCCAGACACTTTGCTGCAGTATAAATACAGACAAACAGTAGCAAATGGAAGGGCAGGTGTACTATACAATATTAAAATAGTCTTCATGGACCCTAGCTCTGCATCCACGAAGCATCATTTCTTCTCTCATCTCTGCCCGTGTGTTCATTTCTCACCGGCCCGTCCTGTTGGTGTTCGAGCCGAGCTCATTTGTCAACAGGCGGCTCACCCTCTTAAAGATGCGTGTCGTTAGCCAGGGACGACCGGGCCTTGTTTCACAGCCGAATGAGCTTCTCTGCACGAGACCCAACCCTTGATTAGAAAGCGAAAACAAAACTCCCGGTGGGAATCCTGCGAATGATGAATGGCTGCACTCAGATGGAGTTAACAGCATTTGAGGTGAAGCGCTGGCAAGAAAAGAGGTACTGTTGGACAGCCGGTGAAAAATGTGCAGTGACGACATACTCAAGTGCATTAATAAATGCACGCACAGGAGAGCACTTCGTGGTAGATAGGCATGGTTTTACTATGTGGTGAAGCCAAAGCTTCTGGGTCTTCCTTCTGTGATTTATCCTGGCAGGAAGCGTGCAGTTATCTATTTCAGGCTCGTACATGATGGAAATGTCCTCCTACAATTTCATTTGGACTCCACTGCTCTGTAACAGAAGGATGTAAAAGCTTTTTCTAATCACAATCACCATAAATCTCCTCTCAACACTACCTGAAGGTTCGTTCATCGCCTGAATTTTGAGATATTTGTTTGACGTTGGTGCCGGAACCTCGTTCCAAATACAACAACTGAATGGAACAAAGATTTGACTTTACTGCTTTTAACAATAACGTTGATTCAGTACATGTTTTTTATATTATGACAGAATATGCACAAGAAACAAGAAAATGCAATGTGAAAAACCATCTTTTCATTGATTTTATGATAATATCAGTGCCTTCATGGCAGACAGATGTGCATTTAGTTTGTAAGGGTTTGTAATTACATTAAAACACTAAATTAGATAAAAGACTGATGGGTGACACTGGCAAATAAAGTGGAGCATATATTTCTGTTTAAAGGTTTAACCTTTGCATGGAAAAATCTTCCTTTCCTACGCCTCGCGGGTTCTCACTACATCCGAGGAAATGCATTTGCATGGTACATCTCTCCACATGGCAACTCGATTTCTGCTTTTTTTTTTTTTTTTACCTTTCAGCGGTTAAATCACTTAACACCACTCTGCGACTTGCTCCACTTGTCTGTATAATAGAGGGGCCACCTCGGCTGCGGCATACAGCTAGATTCTATTATGGAGTATTGTTCCAATGGAATATTCTTAATCTGCCAGCGCCTGTTAGGATTTAGCTGGAATAAGATGAGACACGTGCACAGGCTCACAAAACACAAGGGCCTGCAGAGGGACAGACACACAGTCACATGACTGTACTCTATTCGGTCTTCAGGATGACAATCTAATATGAGCCCTGCTGATATAGAAAGACACAAAACTATATGTTTTACCACACTTTGAACTACTTCGCAGCCCAAAGGGAGAACAAAAAGGTATTGAGAATGTGTGTGTGTGTGTGTGTGTGTGTGTGTGTGTGTGTTTGTGTGCAAAAAAATACATGAGAGCAGCATCTTTTTTTCGTGCGTTCATCTTCCGGGTACTTCTGCTGCTTCATTCATTCCTTTCCACCATCTCAGGGAAACAGCTTTGTTTCCGAGGGTTTTTCTCTCTCACTGGCTCCTCACCTTTCTCTGACTTAATGGCACTCTGACACTGTCAAGAACAGCTGGCCTGTTATTTGCCCCAAGCGTTTGTTCTATTTGATCAAGGAGTCATTTAGTCATCTATTCTCTTTCCTCTCGTGGGATGTGCAGGTGTTTTGTGGGGGAGTGACATGACAGATGTTGGTTTAGAACCGGAGCAAGGTCCCTGGGCCGTACTATTAGTGGAACAAGCAACAAAACGGGTTCAGGCCTCCAGAGAGATCTAAACTCGGACTCCGTGCAAAGAGGAGAATGCTGAGAACTCCGAAATATGGATATCGAGGAAGTTAAATGGAAACTCCCTCCTGCTCCACCTGTCACACCCAAAATGTAATTTGATGTCAAGACCAAGACCATGGATGGAAAAGTTTAGCAACAAACAGTGTCACGGTTCTGCTGTGACTCTAGTCCCTGTTGCTTGTCTGTGTGTGCGTCTTTCTTCCCACTCATCTCCAGAGGGTTTTGTCAGCTCAGTGGTAGTCAGAATCTCGCCGGCTTTAGGTCCGTCATTGACTACAAGCATTTTTTCATGCTGTTTTTTTTGTTGTAACTTGTTATTAATATATTTTCCTTGTGCCCAGGAACCCTTTGTCCACGTCCTAGCCCAGCGTCTCACCTCTCTGCAGGCAGTCACGTCCCACCGCCTCCCCCCTCGGGTCCTTTTCAACCAACCTCAACAGAAGGTCCACGAAATGGATATAAAGTAAAGGCAGTTTAAATGTTTTTTTTTTTTGTGGTCCCAGCCACTGCGCTTTATACAAAAATCTGAAAAAATGTCAAACAACTACAAACAGCAGTTTGCATCTCTGTGGTTGTTCATTCTTAGTTTAGTGTGCATTTATGTGTTTTTGTGTGTATCTATGGTTGTCTATTTACTTTCACAAACAAGTATCTTATACTTTTTTCATTTCTTTAAACCTAGCAGCTAGACTTAATTGTCTTTCACTAGATTCAGCCACATCTCTTCTTCTGCAATGTGGGACAGACCAACACTGGGAAAGGGACAGCTTTGTAAAATCACATCACATTACCCTCAAGGCTTTCTTTTTCACATTTCGTGAAAGGTGGATGCAATAAATACGCAGGTGTTGCACATACGTACCCAATAGGCCCATCGGCGCAGTGACACATAAGCAATCATCATCAATTTTCCTTCTCAACAGTGTACGATGTTTACATATTTCATTTTCCTAACCGAGGATGCAACCACAATTTTAATCACTGCAGTCCGGACCAGACATGAAGTGTGAGGTAATCATGGTGAAATCACACAGAGCGTATCTGGTAAAAACAAAACACAGGATTTAAACCCCACAATATATTTTGGTTTCAATGTCTCTCCCGTAGGATACTTGGAAATGTAATAAAAAAATGAACAAGTGGTTCCTTCAGCGCTAACAAGCTTTCTTTCGTTCCGGTTTAGCGTGCGATTGGGTGTGTGCAGAGGCAATTATCTGCTTACACATTCAGCAATTTAACCTAATAAAGTGACGAAAGTGTTGACAGCTTGTTAAAATGTTAAATAATTCCAAAACAAAATAAAACTGTCTGAAGCAGAGTTGTAGAACAAAAAGTTGGACAAATGATAATAAGTCAAAGACCATCCATTAGCTCTTTAATTCTTTCTATTACACTTCATGTTCCTTCTGCCTCGCTCTCCTGCCCTCTTTTCTTTGCTCAGTCGGCAGATTTACAACCGTCCATATTTCTGTATTTTCAAGAGATGAAATCTCAGTTCCAGGCAGCTAAACGAAATATTACCTCAGCAAAATCAGGACACTTTTTAATGCAACACACAGTCTGCGTGAATGAATAAAGAGGTGGAGGGTGGGGGGTCTTGATGTATTAAGAGATGATTGTGCACATGCATACAGTTCAGCATTTGCTCCACGTTGAGAAAGCAATCAGATGAAGCAATTTGAGATGAGAATTAGAAAAACACAATTTCAGAATATTCAGTTTCTCAGATCAACTCACGAGCGAAGACACGAAGATGTGCTGAGTAGGTGGAGGGAGGATTCAACCTCACGTTCCCAATGCATTAAAAGCGCAGGGAATGCATTTCAACGATGGGGAGTTGCCACTGTGTATGCATGAGCTGCTTGCTCTGCTTTGGGCTGATTTATGAAATGAAGATAGTTACTCCAGGGATGATTGGTCCACAACTTTGGTCCAGGAATAAAATATTTGGACAAATATGCGATAGATTGCCACAAAATCCTCCCGAGAAGATCCTGATGACTACGGCTGTATATGAATAAGAAATGAAAGTTCTAAATCGAATATGTCTTTGTCTGTTTATTTCCTCGCAAGGGAAAGAAGGTCACAACAGCTACGTGCTCTGCAGACTGCTCTCGTCAGGGCCGAATGTTTTTGACTCAACGTTGATCTGAATCCCTTATCCTGCAGTTCTGTGTTTTGGAAACAGCACGAGGGTTTACTTTGGATTGTTTAAGACCACCTCTTAAACAATCCTTGGACTGGTTTGGTTCTGCAGTACAAAAACTGTATTTCATTATCACCCACTTATGAATCTGAATGGCATGAAGTGCTCTCCGTAGCCAGTTATCTTCAGGTTTCATCGGCGTCCTGTAATTGATATGCTCTCAGCTGGCAGGCCGCACAGCCCCAACCATTAACCAGTTGTGAAGCCAACCGTACAATGGAAGCTTTTTACTGGTCGGTTTATTTTGGCTAATCAAAGATGGCTATTTTGTGTGTTGATTGTCAAATTGGCACCAGGCTAATCCTGCAAACTGAACTGTTTTTATGAGCCGACTCATAACCACAATAACTGATGGCTGAAAATGTACAGTTTGCATGTAAATGGACTCGGAGAATGGCTAGAAATCCGCCATCTATTTGTTGTAATACACTTAATAGGTGCAAAGGGCTGTTAGGCGTCCGACTGAGACTCACGACAATTAGTAAAAAAAAAAAAACAGCAGACCTGAAGTATTATCAGCGGGACAAACAAACAAAATATGAATATAATGTTGGCAGTTTGAAGTGATAGTTTACTAACAGGAGAGCAAATAAGTGACAGTAATTTTCTTGAGAGTATTTAAATGCGTTCAGAGCGATTATGATTTGATCCTCAGTGAATCACAGTAAAATGGTTTTCCACTGGCTGATTCATTTGCTCTCATTTGGCTCCGCTAGTTTCAGCAATAACAGAAGTCTTTGGAGGTCGGCGAGCCAAAACACTGACAGCAAACTAATGGCTTATGCCCAGTGATGATAGGGATTTCTACTTAATCTGTAATCAATAGCACGGCGGTACTTGACTGTGACATATGTGGTTAGTTGTGCATGAAATTGGCTCGATCATGAGATACATCGAAGTAAAAGAAACACTTTCCTGATGATAAAAGCTCAGACTCTTTACAGTTTGTATGTGCGTTCATAAGCAAAGCCCAGATTCAAGGTTGAGGTTACAACAGCAAGGTTACAGTGAAAAGAGTTTAATTATCTTCCCCTCAAAAAACACGATTAAAGAAAATGTTGTTCAACAACATAAGTAAAGTTCAACTGCTGGAAGAGATTTCGATTAGTATCACAAAGGGCGAAGCTGCATTCGTTTCCGACTTTCAGAAACAAACTTCTGGTTTCAACTTTAATCAAAACAAAACAGCGCGGAGATAATTTCCTTTTTCAAGGATAACAAAAAAAAAAAAGTTATTCAGAGGTGAACATGTTGTGGCAGTTTCAATGTGTGTGTCAGTATCTATTTTTCCAGCAGGCTACTTGCATTCCCGTCGCCTCAGCTGGTTGAAAGTTGACAGATCAGCCAAGAGGTCAAATTCGCTCATTGCTGTTCCTGTTTATGGGCTGGCTAGCAGGCAAATCGTTTATGACAAAACTAAATACTCAAAATACTCTGGCTGACAACGTTCGGCTGCTTTGTGTGAAACTCGGAAGGCTTTTGCCTGTTTTACTCATAATGATGAGCAAGCTTTTGTTATTTTAAGTTGAGCATGTTTATAACAAAAAGCCCGCGGGAGAAGCACACACCCACACGCATCCAACCGAACCTTCCACATAAACTCCCAGATCCATCCCGCCCCACATGGCTATTTAGTGTTCTGAAGGAAATACCGCAGACTGTTTCTTCGTTAATATCACCGGATGTTCTGCGCTCACCGATTCCCTCATCAGCCTTGATTTTTTAATAAGCCCTCATCCAGGGCCAGATATTCATAGTTGTTTGCTCTCCATCCTCTTTACCCTAAACCCTGGTGTCTGAACATGAAACTGTGTTTAAGCCGCTGCTCTTTCCTGCTCCATTCACACTCTGTGCTGTTTACCCATCAGTTGTTTGGACCGGCCATTAAGCTTCACATCTCAACGTATCCTAAATCCCGTATCCTGCATCTTAAATTATCAAATACCTTAAAAAAAATAATTGCTCTGAGGCAGAACCACTTTGAAGTTAATCTAAACGGGCTTTAACCAGAGAAGAGAACCTTAAATCTGATGTGATTGTCTGCAGATAGCGATGTCATCAAAAGGAACTGCAGTGTGCGTGCAAAACATTAACATTGATTCCTGAGCAGACAATATTCTGCATTGATTTTGCTGTAATCTGGCATGTCGTTAATCAGGCATAGAGGACAGTGTTTTAGCTGTTGTTCACATTTGCAAGCCACAAATTACAGTTACAGTCGGATTGTTTTTTAAGCCTCCCAACTGTAAATACCAGGTGTGACAGCTTAATATACCTGCCCCCCCCCTCAAAACGCAAAGAGATTTACACAAAGTACTGCCAGAAAAGGATATAAATCTGTTAGGACTGTAAGATGAATGACTGACTCTTTTAAATCGACTGTAATAAAAGGAAAAGACCAAAAACTCTCAAAGATTCTTTTTAAAGCTGCTACACAAGACAAACACTGTCCTTACACCGTGTGACGCGCACAAACGAGCACACAACATAAATTCTGCTTGGAATAACCTAACTCTTACCGAAGCAGTGGAAGCGAGGGGTGGGCTGAAACCTTCTTGTGACTGATTGATTGGAAAGGAAGCAGAACAACTCCACGGCATTTATGAGCATTTATTAACCGTGCCAAGAGCGACGATCTGCTGCTTAAAATGTAATTTGTATGTGTCGATGGGAATACAAAGAGAAAGCCTATACGTGTTCTTCAAAGGGATACAAATATTCAATAAACCACACAGAACTACATTGGCTGGATGCCCCGACTGCAAAATCACAAGAGAGTTAATCATGAAACGTCTCAGAGCGTTCTGTGTCAAAGTAAAATATACCAATGACGTGCCGATGATGACTGTGAATGATTACATTCATTTTCTTATGCCCTCCAACCGACTCAAACCGGTGAGGCGAATACCTTGGGATGTACCACGTAAATCACGGTTTGGTATTAAATTGGTTTCGCAAATCCTTTGGAAATGACGTATCCCCGCGAGTTGAAAGTTGCTTATTTACACATGTGGCAGACAGTTATGAAATGACGTTACCTTTCATTGGTTACATGCGTATGTCCCTCTCATGCGTCTTTGTCCAACAGTCACTCCCTTTAAGCTGTCTTTCTACCAAGTAAGGAGGAAAATAGATGACTATTCAGCTGCTAAATGATGCTGCAATACCTCCACTCGATGGGACTGACTTCTTTCACTACTTTCTACGTCGGGGCTCATTTGGCTCTCCCTCCAGTCTAATGCCAAGAAAAGAAACACTGCTCGCGTTCGACATCCCTGCCGGAAGGTGAAAACCTTTTGTTGAAACCACAACATCCCTTTAAAATGTTTCTGATTTCACTCACTTCCGTGCCGCTTTGCATCAAGAGCTTATGTACGCGGGCCTGCACTTCCTGACATTGACAGCTTCAGATCTGGTCTTTGGTGAGATGTATTAATGCCAATGCTTCCGTGTTATTCCTCTGCAGGGTTATGATCTTCCCAAGACCTGGGCTCATGTAGCAATGCTTATGATGGGCATCCCACTGATGTTGCAGGGAGAAAAGCAGCCTCTCTGGCAGAGAATCTAACAGAGGCGTAAAAAAAGATGGAGTCCAACCTCGGGGCAATCTATCAGGAAAAGGTTCTGTTTGCAGGGAGGTTGTAAGACACACACACACACACACACACACACACACACACACACACACACACTTACTGGTGTTGACGGACTCACTGTGGCGGGTTCTTGGCAGAAAAATAAATGAAGGGAGCACAATGTGGCAGGTTTAGTGGAGTGAAGTCACAATGTGAGCACATTTTTCATCAACTCCTTCTCAGGCCAACTGGAAAAAAGGCAACTTATTATGTATAACAGTGTCAAAACTGAGGTCAAAGTCCAGACTTACATTTGGCAACAGGGGAGCACTCTTGTAACTTTGTGTAGTCTTTCATCTCTCTCTCTCTCCCTCTCTTGACACACACGTGCACACACTCCAACCTGACACGAAGGCCTTGGCTCGGATTCTTGTCATTACCGTCCTGGTACCCACGAAGCGCAAAAACAATGTCCCCTTTTTAATGAAGCAGTCAGTTAAACTACAGACACCAGCTCGGTGACTCAGACCAACCATCCTACATCTTTCACCGGTACCCGCAGCATCGCTGGTTCACCTGACACTGAAATGATGCCAACTTGACTGTATTCCAAATACAGTTTTGAATTATTGGATTGTATGGGATCCTAAATGGCTAACACATAAAACACAACCATCCTCATATGAATAGTTCATAGTTCTTGTGCATTCAAAGTTGTACTCCCGGAACAGAAATAGTCTGCGGAAGCGAGTGAATCCCAATTACCGGCTGCTCTCTGAAGGGTTGCGTTGTCTCCAGTATTGTGGGAAAGATGTGGTGCTGTGGGAGCACATTCTGTCCCCTCGGGAAGACCTGCAGAGCACTGCGTGTGCTGCATGTGGAGGAGTGGACACAATATATGAGGTGAAAATACACACCGCATAGCAGCGGCTTTCATCATTACACTGCATGAATGAGACATTTGGGATTATGGAAAGGAGTTTTCCCTTTACTCCCCGCTTGTCTCCCACACAGCACCCTTGTTGTCAAATATGGGAAGGTTCGCCGGAATGAATCAGGTGATGGTATGGAAGATTCCTGGAGCTGTATAGGACCTCCTCTTTCATTTCCGACTGTACAGACTTCATGTTCTGGCATGGAACGGAAATGAGTCCGCTGCGTCTCTTCCCCCCTGTGCTCCCGAGCCCCGGGCCTGTCAGGAGAAGGAGCAGGCAGTTCATCTGCGGCTCCATATTACTACACATACGCTGATATCAATTAAACATATGGGTTCAATGACCGTCTTTAAGTGTTGCATTGAAAGCGCACAAATGGCTTTATGGCATAATGTGTTTCATGATTTACCCAAATGGCTTTCAATGTCTTTGCTAATGCTTTGCCTCAACATATTGAGCAGTAATAATTACGCATCATCATGGTCCATATTGTAGTCTTATACTTATCATATCTTAAACAGCTTAAGGCCATAGAAGACGACCAATTAGCAACAAGAAATATCTGCACAGATATATCAAAGTTGTGTTTGAGGTGTTTAAGAAAATGTGTTGCTTTGATTATCAAACACATGAATGGATCAATGCAAATGTTATTTCTTTCAACTATAGATTCAGATA
This sequence comes from Apeltes quadracus, assembly GCA_021346845.1. Lineage (NCBI taxonomy): Eukaryota > Metazoa > Chordata > Actinopteri > Perciformes > Gasterosteidae > Apeltes > Apeltes quadracus. The sequence goes on from CM037931.1 coordinate 7,160,310, forward strand.
TAGATTTTAAGTGCAGCAATGTCCTGCCACTGTTGCTAGTTAGGAAGCTTTATACTTGTTAGGACTTCCTGCAGTAACATTTAAGAATCAACCGATGCCGGATGCGCTGTTGCTGAGCGTGGCTTCAAAAGAACCACCTTCACACGGTTCACTGCAGGTTAGTGTTTGTAAGCTCTCGCACAGATGAATACATGAACTTCTCCCACAATGACTCCTACAAAAAAGCACCTCACAGCTTTGGGTGCTTTTACTGGCTTTTTTTTCTACTTAAACACATGATAAATAGAAATAGAATAGTTCAAATCATTAAAGCATTAGACATTAACCCCCTTTCAGCGAAAAAGGGCATTTAGGGCCAGGTTTTGTTGTAAACAGCCATAAATACATTTTTATAAAGTCCTCCCTGGAAGTTACACTCTCATGACTGACTAATTCATGATCACTGTGTAACTCTGCATTCTAACGTAACCTCGAGAGACACGTTATCTACTCTGGATTGTCCTCCCTGTAAACCCACTAATCCAGTGGAATATTGCACGATGGCAAGTCACTACGTATAATGTGAAAGGAGTGGCACGTAGCAAAGAAAATGAAAATCCAACTCTGCAGTTCTCCCCGTGCTCTTTCAGCAGTTTTCAAGCTCTTTGTTTCTGTTTTATGTCCCACACAGTATACTGTTTAAGAAGAGGACACAGTCACCTTGACTCCAGCGATTGTGTTTTGGTGGCTGGGTTTCAACATTTTGACGATCTCTATCTTTTTTTTTTTTTGAAACCAGAAGTGACACAAGAAATAAGACCAAATGCAGGCTGGGACATTTTTCGCCATGTCAGCGACCTCTGAATCAGAAGGCCGTCCCGCCCTGAATGATCCCCCGCTTGATTGTCTATTTCAATGTAAACTCACTAAAAGAACATTATGTTGGCTTGAAGATAATAACTGAGGTAATAAATCAAGATCAAGATTTCACTTTGTCGTAGACTGATACAACACAACTTCTTTTTACATCCAGTTCTCCGGCACCCTGGAGGCCATTAGAATAAATGCAACATTTATTACCTTGACCCACCCAGAAGGTGAGGTCGCCAAACTCCTGCAATTTTATCAGTTTGGGTTTTTAAGAAGGGCAAATACTGCTTCAAATTCTGCTCAGACTATCCCTTACAGGGTATTTTGAAATGGCAAATGGGTGTATGAGGGGGAGCGAACAATCAGTCTCTGTCTCTATTTCACAGTGACTAGAAGTACATATTCTGCTGCTTCTGGAAGCTCTGTTATTCCATGCTGTCAAGCTCAACTCGGAAGTCAACATTGAAAAACAGTCTTTGGTGTTCTGAAAAATGAAATCTAACATCTGCAGGTCGTTGGGAACTGAACAAACGTCATCTGTTGACGAGGGTCATGAGATGTGAGACCTTGAGTCGAGTCAACTGTTGTTTCAAAGGTCAGATTGTGATTTATTTCCCAACGTTTCTTCACACTACTATAATGTACCCTCAATGCAGCTTTAAAGGTCGTACAAGTCTTCTTTCTAAATATCTATTAGAAGTAAAAGACAATAGTCTTTGAGAAGAAAGTCGAGAAAGTGAAACAGAGTTTTTTTTCGATAACATCATATTAGATGAAATCAGGGAATGCTTAAATCAAAAAGTACTCTTGAGGGCGGAAGGTTCGCAACACTGCTGGATTAGCGCCACAGTTTAAGCACGTATAACAATTTACAGTTGATCATGGGGATGAAATAGGCAATTTGCTTGCAATGAGATATTTTCAAGGGTGTCATAACTTTGATTTGCATTCATTGCACAGAGAAAAACACGAGAGCCTCTTTGGCTGGACAAAAAACCCGTTTCGCAAATGTCCCTGCAGCACAAGTTGCAATACATTATAGTCGGTGTTAAATAAAATGCACTATAGAACTACAGTATACCATTTGTATTTTTCCTTTTTTCCCTCTCCATGTTTGTGGTATTCCAGCTCTTTGTGGGAGGGCCCAGACAGATAGCTGATATCCCAGTGCGTCCACCTCCTGGCCTCCTACCAGCTGGATGTGAACACAAATCCTCTTAACGGCTTCCAGGAGGCGTCCTGATCAAATACCAAACGTCCCTTAGCTGGATGCCGTTGACACAAAGGAGCAGCGGCGCTTCTTGTGTCTGCGATCTCAATTGTTCGATCGCTTCCAACAGCTTTGCCTCTGAGCTGACCCCCCCCCCTCCACCTCTCCCACACAACAGTACAACATCTGCATCACTGCTGCAATGGGGCGGTTTTACGCAACTGAACAATGGACAATGCGCAACAAACGCCAAAACGATCTGAATTCATTGCATCCCACGGAAAAGTTAAGTCACCGAGGGCGTATGAGTGGACAGACGCTCACAGGCTCCAGGTTCAGCCTTTTGAACTTGAAAAGACACTCCAGCACGACTTAATATTGACTTTTCTCTGCGGCTCCCGGCGGGGGACTTGCACGGCTGAAAGCCCATCGACCCCTTCATGAGACAGATAAAGGCAGGCGCAAGGGCACAGGGCTGCCGCACATGTGTGTGAATTCTGTTGAAAGCTGAAAGATTTTCACAAAGATAACTCAAAAGCAGTGAGCGTCTTGGTTTTGACAAGCACAGTGGAGCGCTATCGGTGAAAAATGGTACATTTGAATGCCAAGAAAGGTACATTATTGTCCACCATCCCACGACCAGGTCAGCACACTGAACCCTCAATACTAGCGGATATTAAACAAAACTTAAGGAGATGAATTAAACAGCTCAGAGGCCTGGTGAAGAGCAATGTTAATATTGCAAAGCATTCTGGGACAAAGCAACTTCATGAGTCAGTTAATGATTGTTTACTAGACTGCTGTAATGTTTTATTCTCACCCAGCGTGTTTTACAATATGTCGAACAACATTCATCTTCATATGGTGCCACTAAAAGCAATTCATAAAGCTGCAGTGTGGAGATTGAGGATGCCGCTGGTACTCTGTGACGGATAACAAAGTGAATTGAATCTGGATTGAATCCGGAGTGACGCCGAGTGTTTGATGAATTGGAGCCAAAACTGTGACGCAAAACCCATTTGCTCGCTTGATAGATTTGTTGCCACTCTTATTATATTATTTTTATTATCTTGTGAATCTACTTTAATCTACCTTTCTAAAGACAGCATGGGAGCTTAAATAACAATCAGTTCAATAAACTGATTCAAAATCAAACCTTTTGGCCAAAATCACATCAAATTTCATTGACTTGCTATTTTCAGCTGCCACTGAGAGCACGAACTGTGAGCCGTCACGCCTCCTCCTGCAGTGTGTGTGTAACATCGAGGTCCATCACATCTCCTGTCGCTGAAGACGCAGCCGTCTTCCCGCCCTCAGCTCCACCGCAACTCCAGGCCTCACTCAACAGGCGGTGATGCTGGGAGCCTTTATTCCTCCCACTGCAAGCTGCCTCCCCGGTACGTCTCCTCTCTGTAGGAAACCTCTACACTCACGTGTGGCGCTGCCGCCCAAAGCTCCACCTTGAGGGGGAGAAGGCGCTTAGGGGGGAGGCGGGAGGGGAGACTACAGGGGAGGGAAAGGGAGCAGTAACAAGCCCTTAGAATAAGAGACTTAAAGAACTGGAAGATAGAGGATAATAGCTTTCCACAAGGGAATATGTTTGAAAGAAACTTGCAGAACCGTGGTATAAAATCTATACATTTGGTTTCTCTTTTGTATGTATTTCTAAAAATAATAATATAAATTCAAATGATATCCAATTAGTGTTTTCAGTTACCTGATCTAGCATCTTAATTTCCTTTGAGACCTTTTTCTGTTCATATACCCGCGTTTTATTGATTTAAAACACAACTCATTATGCTTTTGAATCACTCTGCAAACACACACAGTTACAGTGCTCTTCAGCTGCATTTTGTTCCTTTACTTTGTTATATTGAATGTAACAAATCTGGATTATCCACTCTGTCTATATTCTTGGATTAAGTATACAAAATGTCTCTACAACATCATCTTCACGAATAAACAATGCAGATGATGATGATGAACAAACAATGAGGAGGTGGCAATCAGTTCAAATTGGCTTTACTTTTTTGATGTATCATGTATCAGGTGTGCATGAAAACAATACTATTTGTTGGAATGGCTGACGACCATCTCTCTCTCTCGCTCCCCCCTCGTCCCCCCCTCTTTCACAAATAGATGGATTCATTGAGGAATGGAAGGTCAGAACAGAAGTTGAAAAATGCTTTCTGGAAATGAGGAAAGAGGAGGTGACAAGCACTACAGTATGAAAATACATCTGTTTCAACGCATAACATCGTGGGCTACTATTCCGTCAGTTATTGACCTCTCTGACCTTTCTGACCTTTCATCCACACTAGCAACATGAATCTAAGGAAGGCAGTTAGTGTTGATCGGTTTGCCAGCTAAATGGACTCCTCCAACTTTGGGTAGACATTCCTAAGAATGAGATTTATGCTTTTGAGTGAAATGTCTACTGACAACTGGCCTGCCATGGAATTTGGAACAAGCATTGATTCAGATGAATTATAATTACTTTAATTGTCCTTCAACTTTTCGTCCATGATCAAGTCAAAATGTTTGTTACGTATATGTAGTGCTCATTGAACAAACAACAGCATCCTAACATGCATCTTAATCACAGTGAGCATGTTGACATGCTCGCACTTTATTTTCTGAAAATGCAGCCACAGGCTTGTTTAACTTATAAATAACCACAGCAAAAAGATGTGATTATGTATCACAGTGGGGGTTCGGACCCAAAGCAGATTGCTGAGAGGCAGCACGGAGCACCGAACACGGTGAACAGTGACCGACACTCCGAGTCACAGCAGGCAGAGCAGCATGAAAGTCACATTGGGGTTGGCTCCAATAGAACCGGTTGAAAATACATGCCGAGTGCCGATGTCAGCCGTATGGCCCCTCTTAAATTTTTCGAATGCCCAGGACACAGAAAGACCACCAGGGATAACTGTATAAAAAGTTTGATTTAAGGTAAAACATAAGAATAATTCATGTGTTAAAATCAGTCTTCTTCTCAGCTAGCCGTCCATCGCGAGTCCATTTTATACTGTCCGGCCATAGTTCAAATCCAGAAGCGATAATCCGTGGTGGTCCTGAATCGCTCAATGCCTGCGGCTCCCGGTGACGGAGGCGTGCTGGCGTCCACGCTGTCTGTTGCGGTCCGCCACGTCTCCTCGTCCCCGCCGTCTCCGTCTGCCGTACTCGTCCTCCGTTCGTGTCCCCCCCCCCCCCCCGATGGTGGTGGCCGTTGGCTTTCTGACCCCCGCCAATCAGCCACACCCGCAATAGAGTCATTATGCCCAACAGGAAGTCTGTAGGGGCAGCAGTCAATGCAAGAACACAATAAACACACCACAGCGATCAGTAAAAAATGACACGGCACACTAGAAACACAGCATTAGACTCCTAACAGGCTGACGCTGACACCAGTCACCTGCTCCGCACGGCACCCAATTCCAAGATTGATTGCCTTCTGAACTTATTTGAAGGAGACAGTTTGAAATAATGTATTTGTCATTGAGCTTTGATTCTCGCAGTGAAATGTTGAAGACGGCCTGTCTAACGGCAGAGCGCAGGAAACATGGAGATCAGGCGTCATCAGGCGCATGACGGAGCTTCCTCGCTAATGAGCTCACTGAATGGAGTACAGGAAGATGGATGCAGCGGCAGACAGAGGGAAATGGAGCATATACAAATACAACAGAAAATCAAGCAATTTGAGTCAAGGAGAAAGAAGTAGGGGATTCTAAAAGAACTGTAAGCGCTACGGTGTTTGACAAGTAATACGCTTCTAGATAAAATAGAGGTGTGACCTTTTCAGTTTGACCTTTTCAGTTTTCTTCACTGTGTTAGCCGAATGTCAACGGTGACAGGAGGGAGTGAAACAGTAGTGACACTCTGAGAGACTTGAATCGGATCAGATCCTGCTCATTCAAAGGTTCGGAATTACAAACTCTCACACATTGTGTTTCCCTTTCGATCTAAAATCGAGGAAAAAAAATGTCACTACGGTTTCACGCCCCAAGAGTCTAATTGGGTTGATGCACAGATAGAGACATATTGCCGTGATTAGAGGAGAATAAAACGATATATCGGTTAGTACCCTGGATCCCTTTGGTGGCTCGCTTCTTCAGAAATAACATGGACCAGATCCAGCATTGAATCTACGCTCCATCGTGCCAGGACACGGTTTGAACACTTCTCGATGGGATCAGCACCGAACAAATTTTGTCGAATCTGGCACCTCCTCTGTTGCTAATAGAAAATAGATTTTTCTAGAAAACAATACTCTGGAGTGTGAGGAAAGTGACCGGTGGGATGACAGAGTCAGTCAGTGGGGGACACGGGCTGCCGACGGGAGTAAACTGTTTGTGTGGCGGGGGAGTCACACGGGGTGATGGGGGGAAGGTGGGACTGTGTTGGATGGGAGACTTTATTAACGTCAACGTGCTGTTGCAGCGGTTACACGGTTCCCAGCTAGCTCTTTCCCCTTGTTTACAGTCTTTGTGCTGAGCTAAGCTAATCAGTCTCTAACATCTTTCTCATCAACAAGGAATTAAAGGTGAATTGAAAATGAAATAATATTGTTTTGAGGCTCAATGTAGAAATGTGAAGCAAATATAAGGTGTGTGACTATAATGAATGTATGATGGTTTATTTTCTTTTAAATTTTTGTTTTCTATTTATATAATACTTTAATTGTGGCTTTAACTGCTGTCGTGGTTTCTCATGTATAAGGTTGGTTGATAAAAATGTCTTGTGCTGGTTCCTCATGGCATCCATCAATCTTTCACTTTCTATTGCCTTTTAACTTTCACTCTCTCTCTCTCTCTCTCTCTCTCTCTCTCTCTCTCTCATTCTCTTGTGTTTGCAAGATCAGGCAGAATAATCTCAGAATGAGTATGATGATTTATTTGCCCACCCCTCCTCTTAGCTGCCTGCAGTGCCAAAAGCACATTAACAGGGAATTACAATGAGCGGTAATTACTCATTCATGAAAAGTGCCCCCGTCCCTGCGTTTGAGTCCCCGGCCCTGTGAGAGTGCAGGAGGACCGTTACACGTCATTACTGCCAGCTGAAATGTTAGGGGGATTTGTCTCTGATGTTGACTAAAAAGTTGTTTAAAACGTATGAAAGATGCTAAATTAATTTTTGGCATTTACAAATGTTTAACCCATAACTGTAATTGCATTGGCATAAATCCTGAAAGGAGGACAAACTGAAATTGAAATTACGATAAATGAATTAACAGACGGCTGATCAAATGCACACGCATACTATCTATTAACTAGTAACTAATTTGATTTGCCCTCCATGTTGAGTTTAGCTCCTATTTCTCCCCTACTTAGATTGAGCACTCCAAGCAAAGATAATCTGATGAGTGTAAAAAAGAAAAGGTCCCTCAGGCCAGTGAAGACAGATTTGTAATTTCACCTTGATGAGATTTAATGGGAAAGAAATTGAAAATGCCTGATCATCTGAAAAGTGCTTTCCTCAACTTGGATCCTCGGCTCTGAGTCAAAGTGGTCCTGACAGGACGTCACATACCACAAGGCGAGCTAGTGAAGCGTTTAAGTGAATGTGTGCATGTGTGTGTGTGTCTCTGTGCGTGTGTGGGTGTGTGTTTGTGTGTGTGTGTGCATGTTGCTTGTCCAACAAGAAGCCTGATGTAACGGATTCCTCTGTGCCATGTAGAGCTACATTGTTGCCCCAAAGCAAATAATAATGCATCTCAGTTACACTGGGTATTCCCTGTTTCTCTCAGACGAACACGGGCAAGTTGTTAATTTGATCAACAAACCCTCACTAGTGACCTGCAAATGTGTTATTGGTGCCCGGTTGCATGTTCGCCTACTGCCACTAGAATATCATTCCATTGTGTCTGTAAATACCCCGCAAGTGTGTAAATATGCAGCTTTGCACACTGCGATAGTTATTTTCAACATGTGTTATGTTGAACAGAGCCTTGTAACTTACCTGCGGTCTCACGCCTCCGCCAACAAGTCATGTTGCAGTTCAGGTCCACATCCGGCCAAAATGTCGTCCCTTGGGGGAAATTGTAAGCAAAAGATTGTCCATTCTTGAGTAAAGGCAAGAGACAAGTTACCTTTCACCTCTGAATACTCATCTGTTCTTCTTGGGGGCAAACGGCGGTTTCACCAAATGAAGACTGTTCCTGAGATATTGTCTTCATGATATTTCAATTGCCTTAAGTTCACAGTGACATTGACCTTTCAATGCTGTGGTAGTTGATTAATGACAATGAAGGTAGAAATGAATGTGTGTGTGTGTGTGTGTGTGTGTGTGTGTGTGTGTGTGTGTGTGCGCTTATGTGTGCGCTTTAATGATTTGAAATAGTATGCAGGAGCATTCCTGCTGATTTACTAATGCCATTTGTGATCCCGGGCAACACACGTGGGCGAGACGGAGCCGACCTCGGCTCCTCTCAAACAGCCGGCAGTGAATATTATAGCAGCTACGGAATAATAAAACCACCGCAAGAGGACATGCGGTGCGTTTTGGTTTTTCAAAGATTCCACAAATACTATAAACCCATTAAAGCCTTTTTCTATTTTTAAGAGAAGAGGTACAGAGACAATCTAGATATTTAGCTTTAGTCATTTCAGTGGGTTTGGGTTGGGTCTCTTAATAGAAACAGAACATGATCATTTGTAAAGCTTGTAGATAAAACATTAACAAAAGCTACAGTGAAAAACAAGGATGAAACATTAATACATTTTGACAAAATACTTTATCTCAACAGTGAAAAAGTAATAGTGTAAGGGTTGTTCTTCCCTCAGCGTAGATTTTTGTTATTTCATCTTATGACTTAAGTTATGGCCCCTCAGAGTTAACCAGATGTTTTTGGAGGCAACAAACCAGAAGGATCCTAGGATTTTCCAACTAATATAAGTTGTAAAACACTTTAAGTGCTCTGGACTGAACACAGAATGATTTATGAAGCGATACAAACATGTCCATTACAAGCTGTTGTATACCATCTCACCCACCATGTGCAAGCTCTCACATCTGCCTTCTTTCCAATAAAACAATCAAAGTGTTCTGAAGGAAAGCTAGCATTTTATCTCAATACGTATTGCAATCCTTCTGAAGTTAACAACTACTGGCCTCTCTTTCTCCTGCACTTTTCTTCCCAAAGAGCTGTCTTTAACCAACTCTCCCTGTCTCCACCATAACAGTCTTCTTGACTCTCACCAGTCAGGCTTCACTCAACAGAGACTCTCCTCTTCCAATGCCGCCTCTGCCTCCTCTTTTATTACGCGTCTCAACCTTTTCTGCTGCATTTGACACAGTGAACCACCAGGTCCTTCTTTCCCCCCTTCAGGAACTGGGTCTCAGGCTCTGCTCTCTCCCTCCTCTCATCCCCCGCACCTGCCGGTTAACATGGAGAGGATTGGTTTCTGCGCCTTGTCCTCTCACCACTGTACACCAACTGTCTCCTCACACACTCACATAGCTTCTCCAACCACAGCTATGCAAACTAATCTTGTCTTTTATCCCAATCTAAGACACAGGCAGCAGCACAAATGTACGGTTCGACTGACATCTCTCTCTGTGGATGTGCAGCTTGCGACCTGAAGATTGACCTTGACAGGAGAGAATTCATTTTCCTTCCAGGGAAAGACTCTCCCACCAACAATCTGACCTTTGCTTTCGACAACTCCTTCCTAAGCCCAACCCTGACTGCTAGGAACCTCGCTGTGACATGTAGGTACCCGCTGCGCAACGTCAGGAGCAGTGCCGGCCCGAGCCTCTTGGGGGCCCTACGCAGAATTTGATTTGGGGGCCCCCCTCCCACCACGCAGAGTCACCTGTGCTAGAATATTATTGGCACAAATGTCACGCTATAATGTTATAGCGAAAATTATAAACGAATATAGTGAGGTTATAATACAAAACTAGGGCTGCTTGCAGCACTGAACGGGCCTTAGCCTCCCGCTGCCCCCCCCCATGTCGGGGGGGCAGCGGTCAGCCAGAAACGTGGTCAAAAAGTGAAAAGAGAAGGAAAAAAAAACTTGTCCCAGGAAGGAATCAAACCTAGATCTTTGGCTCCCTAAACATAGACCTTACACCTGAGCTATTATTCATACTTGTCAATGCATGCACGTGAGCCAGGTAATTCCGCCGGCTCGCGGTTCGCTGGCAACTCGCTGGCAACTCGCCGGCAGCTTGGGCCGACTCGCGGCTCGCTGGCTGCTTGGGGCCCCCTGGTGGCCAGAGGGGGCCCTAAGCAGCCGCTTAGTTCGCTTTTGCCTCGGGCCGGCTCTGGTCGGGAGAATGCCTTCCCTTCCCACTGAGAAGGCGACGCAGGTTCTGGTTCAGGCTTTGGTCACCTCGCGCCTTGTCTATTGTTGCTCCTTCCAAGAAGCTCTACCTGTCAGCGCCATCCGACCTCTGCGGCTCACCCAGGATGCAGCAGCTCGACTGGTATCCAACCCACCCAAATTCCCCCACACCACTCTGATCTTTTGCACCCTTCACTAGTTATCAGTGGCTGCAGAAAAAAACGTCATTTGTTGAGATACTCAATTTCAGCTCTCAGCGGCTGCATGGTGGAAGAATACTGTGTCTGTACTGTAAAGTCAGAACTTTTCATTATTCTTACTTTCAAATACTGCAGTCCATGGTCATTAGCATTCTTAAATATTGAAACAAAGCATGGAACGATACTTTGACATAAGAAAATTTCTGCTGATTAATCAGATGTTGAATGAGAAACAAGAACACAAATTATGCTTCAATTTGAGTTCTCTTCAATATGTGTGTATGTAAATTTCCATCACGAGAAACTCGATTGCAATTTGACAATAATTTATTATAAACGCTTAAAATATGCATTGAGCAAAGTTTTTGCCGAGGGACAGGGATGCTGAGGCCGGATAAGGCCTCATCCCCCTGGAGTCCACACGCTTGTGCAATGAAGCGTTGCTGAAGTCCTCTGATGGGGCGTTTCTGCTGTGCCGACTGCAGGGGCCTGGGGTCGAAAGGGGCTCACATTTGATTTAAGTTTTGTTAAATTAAATGATGGAAAATAACGTCACAAAATCGTTGAAATTCACTGCGTTGACATCAGCAGTCGACACAGTACATTAATGGAGGGACAGAAGCGGGATATGAAATCCCAAAGGAGCAGAACTGCCTGTTTGCCTGTTGGAAATTCAGTGATTTAACAAACTAGCTTGTGCAAGAGTGGAAAGATTGATTTTAAGGAATATTATTGTCAATTATTGTTAGCATTTTGATTCAACCCAGTCTACAACCATCATTATCATGCATCTTGAGTGAGGAATGTACACTGAATTCTATTATACGTAATTTAAGTGAAGGTGTAAATGCACTGGAAAAGATACATCGTTGAACTTGACAAATTAAACCATGCAAGAGGTTTCCTTAACTTAACACCTCCTAGTTTTCACAAAAGGTATGGGATCTTTTTTTCAGATATGGTCAAAATCCAAAATGGCTGCTTCTCTTTGCTGGCTGTTGGTGGGTTGTGTGTGTGTGTGTGTGTGTGTGTTATCTGAGGCCTGTTCATTATATTAGTGAACAGCATCAGGCTGAGCTTTGAGTGCAGGACATTTCCAGAAACAATTTTATCTCGGTAAACACTCTGCGTCGTGGTTTTGTGCATCTCCAAACATTCATCACGGCCTGATGCAGAAGATGTGTTGTGTATGTCCACCTGTCCAGTCAGTGTATTCAGTCGCGGCGCTTGATTGATTTTACAGAAGTGATGTGCTGCTATTTGTTTTTTCCACAGTGACGTGTTGCAACTATAGTGTGTCCCCAATTTACAAAAAAAAAAAATCAAAATGCAGTGTTAAGGAACTCTCGAGGATGGATTCAAACCTTTCTTTGTGTTGTCCTTGTATTATCTTATATCCTTCTTAACCTTTTGTAATTCAAATCCTTACCATCCAAAGACATTGGTTCTTGTGGTTCCGTGTGTTTGATTTGAACAAAATGATTCATAAAAAAACTCCAAATGAATGAAAAATGTTTCATTGAAGATGTCAATATGTCACAGCGATATCTACTGAAATGAGCAAACCAGCAAACCAGCCAGCCGCTGGTCCTGTCTTGTCCTCTTGTACCTCAAAAGGAAAAAGTGAGTCACTGTACTTTCTTCCATTTTGGAATTATTCCAATAAACAAACTGGCAAAACATACACGGACCGTATCGCCCCGAGTTAGTCACACGATAGTAGTTTTATTTGGATAAGCTCTCACGGATGATCAGATCCTTGCTGATTTTAGTTGGTAGTAGTTTGATACAATTGATGAAAATATACATTTAGTTTGCACAAACCCAGCAATAGTGGTGAAATTCTGCCAAGTATATTTAGTTTGGATCACATGGGCCTTTTAACAACTGCAACTCAAGCACAAAAGACACAATACCTCCCACAGTTTTAAGCTCCTTGCAACACATTTCCCCGAGATGATCCATAACAAGAACTCTTGGCTGCGTTAACCTCCCATCCCTTGCACAGTCAGCATTTAAAGGTCGGTCGGCTGGTTGGGATCTGAACTGACAGACCTCGGCTGAGGAGCCAAGTTCCCTGGGCTTTCAGGATTAATGAGCTGATACTGATTCCGTCATTTCCACAGACATCAGAACCGTACGGAGCAGTAGCTCGTCTGGACTAATGCATGTGTGAGATAAAGTGGGCTCACCCGTGCTGACTGCACCGGACAGGTACGTCATGTCAAGACTACATTATAGGAAAGAATCCTTCTGGGATCTAAACTTTGAGATGGCGTTTTCTCTTTGACAATCGAAGATGCTAAGCAGAAGTCACAGTGGATTTATTTGTTCTGTAAAGACCAACGTTTATTATGAAGAGACGACGACTGGAAAAATTAGGAATATCTTTAATTGAAAGAAATCATACATGACATTCAAGTCCATGGTCAAAACGATTATAATAAAATAAAATAGAGGTATATCTTTGATCAGAAGGCAGGTTTATTCAATGCAGTGTCTTAAAAAGTAATTTGGAAACTCTCAAATTTATTTGTATAAAGCGGGAAAATAATTATGCCAACAGAAAGAGTTATTAATCAATTTGAAATCAGTGTCAATAAATCAAAAGAAGAAAATGCATTTAAGAAAAGTACATGTATTTAATCACAGTTAATTACTTTGAAAAGATACACTGTCAGTACAACATTACAGTGATATTAAACCAGCTCTGAAATTGTTTATGGACGTCCTCTACGTTGGCTACACTGCAGTCTGAACATGACTTACATTACATATATGAAGAACCGAAACACAATTCAGAAATCTTTCCTCTTTTTACTGTGATTTTTGTATTCTTATCTCATCACTTTGGCCTTTGTGACTTACAAATGCTGCAAACATTTTTACAAGGTGAGCAATCAAGAAATAGAACAGCTCTGCAGCCAAATTGCCTTTGGGTTATCTTCAAACAAAAGCAGTTCAGTTTTTATTTATAAGAAAGCTACTGTTTTATTGATTGAATGTGCAGGAAACATACAAACTGTTAAAGAGACCTTTTTCTTTCTTTTACTGGCAAGAAAGAAAAAGCGAAAAAAAATGCACATTTTTTAAGTTTTTGTTTCTTTATTACATCACATGTCTTTTAGCTGACGCTTTTATTCTAAGCGACTCGCATTTCATTTTTAATCCATGGCTTATACATTTTGCCTGGGTAGCAATGAGGGGTTTGGATATCTTGCTCAAGGACACCTCACACATGAGGCAGCCAGGATTCAAACCTCCAACCTTATGGTTCCCAACACACCCTCTCTACTTCATGCACCACCATCACTCTCGACTCTGCGTTTTCTTAATTGAATGAGGTTGGATTAACGCACAGCCAGAAGCAGCAAAGGTTCAGACATGCAGAGAGACGGATCAAACAACCGTCTTTTATCACTGATAGTTGACATTTATTATTTCAATAATCCTCTCTTGTGTATGAAAAGAATAAACCAGTAAACCTGTGACGGATCCAATTTCAAGTAGTCGCTCTATAAAATCTATTTTACCCTCGCAGTGCAGCTCTGATCCTGTACGCTCCTCCTCATTTTCAATTCATGCCAATGCCTGGATGAATCGGTGTCCAGCAAAACACTCCTGATATATAGCATGTGCACTATATTCTCTGTTAGCTTCAATAATAAAGCACGATGGATTAGCTTGAGAGGGTCGAGCTTCCATCAGACCCGGTGGTCACTTGTTAAGGCTTCGTGATGAACAACCTTCCTCCCATCACACGTTTAACTCAGCGGCCGCAGGTCATTCACCCCTACTGAAGACATAAATGTTAACAGTATTAACATACTGTTATTAACATAATGATGACATAGTGAATGGACGAATAACCGTTTTAAGTTGATTGCACACAGTAACATGCTTGTGTCGGCTGCAAAAGTGTGCATTTGCTTGAAAAATAAGGTAAGACATTCCTTTATTAGTCTCTCAATCGGAATATTCACAGGATCGCGGCAGCAAAGTGGACAGTGCACACAAAAACCTGGTAAAAACCAAGAGCAGCAGTAATAAGTAAGTAAATAATCTAGTAATAATAGACAAAAATGAAAAAGGAGCGCAAAAACCACAGTAACTAAATATACTAGGAACTAAATAACCATATGTACATGTACACAGAGTGTATCACAGTGATTATTGCACATATGTTCTGTGGTGGCTTTTTGCGTGGGTGCACAGTTGGTTGTGCAGCGTGACAGCAGCAGGGAGGAAGGACCTGGGGAACCTCTCCTTCACACACTGGGGGGTGTGAATCAGTCCACCGTGGGGGGGGGGGGTGTTACTCATCGGGGGTTATAGCTCGGTCATCATCCTCCTGTCTCCCGTCACCTGCACCGCGTCCAGTGGACACCCTATAGCACACCGCGGGCTTCTTGATAAGTTTGTTAAGTCTCTTCCCATCGGCCGCCGATATATAGAAAATATCTTATACAATATGTCGATATAATTCTATAATTTTGCTGAATCACGTCAGGAAAAGTGTCATTATGGGAAGTTAAGCTTCAACTCGTATCTTTCTTTTGCCAGTCTAGGTTGGAAATATGTACAGTAATTTAAACTTAAATTGAGGCACTTGTTGGTGATCTCAAATCCACAATTTCAGAATTCCAGAAGAGGCTGTCAAAATAGTTTTCCGATGACGGTTGTTGATGCCGCTCTTTATTAGTCCCTGCAGTGTGTAGTTAAAATAAAGAATGGCTGAGATCATCAATGGCATGTCAAAGGCTTCTCACTGCAGGTGAATCCCTTAACTTTTGGAAATAAGTGGCAAACAGTTTTTGCAGTTTTGTAAAAAGCTTAACAAGAGGAGGAGAGGAAGCCATCAGCTGCAGTTCTCCACATGGGGGAGAATCTGCGGCATCATTTTGCCATATTACTTAAAATGTCTAATTTACCACAAATAATATTGTCTGTTCATCTTACATACATTTATAATTCAGTCTTCTACTGAAGATATATTAAACTTTTTATTTTTATATCAAAAGAAGCTCCGTAATGAATGGTGGTTTGGTAGACAGAGAGACTACTTATTTGTGATCATGCTGCATTGCAACAGTGTGTGTGTCTGTGTGTTACTCACGCACACACTTTCCCAGTAAAATGATGCAAACCTAATGTACGCAGCTTCAGCATAATAGCAGAAGTCACATCAAGGCTATGTCGAGGTAAGAGGATGTTGATTCAGAGTTCATGAAATTTTAATGAAACAAACGCACACAACAAACTCAACAAAGGTGCGTTGGTGCAGTTCAACATATAATAGAAGCAGGAAGGGTGAGTATTGGAACCATCCCATATTGAGCAAAAAACAATTTGGGTTGTAGTGGGAATATAGGCTTACAATGCTAAAAGTGAAGATGAATTTAGTCAAAATAATGTCCCATATATTTGTAGGAAGTATCTGAAGTAGCAGCTAAAGTAAGAAAGTTTCTGTCATATGTACAAATGACAAACATTGTTATATAAAGATGATACAGTAGGTGCACCACGGGGCTCTAGGTACCTGCCTCTTACACAGAATCATCCACTGAATTGTTGGCAGACCCCCCGCCTGTTGTCTCGTTCGATCTGCCTCCCGGGCAGGTGTCTGCTGGGTTGGTGCGCACAGAGGAACCTGCGTGGCGCAGCCGGGCCCATCGAAACCTCCCCAAACCGCACATTTGAATGGCACTTGTTGGCGACGCCGCAGCGGAGCCGATCGCTACAACACTGGCAAGCCCCCATGTCTTCCACTGCAGGGGAAGGTGGGGAGGTCTGGAGGGGGGGTTTCGGGATAAAAGGATCAATGAGCTGCGCTACGGGGCGTCAGATACTTTTCAGCCCCTTTCACACATTCTGTCATTTTGAGGCGCTTATTCAAGTTTGAAACAACTTGTTTTACCGTG
Source organism: Apeltes quadracus (assembly GCA_021346845.1). NCBI lineage: Eukaryota > Metazoa > Chordata > Actinopteri > Perciformes > Gasterosteidae > Apeltes > Apeltes quadracus. The sequence goes on from CM037931.1 coordinate 7,176,781, forward strand.
TTCATTTAAAAGCAGAAGGACGTCGCGCTGCACCTTTTAGACGAGGTGTGAAGCATCTCCGCACCTCCAGCAGCAACATCCAGTGAAGCTGAAGCCGCCCGTCGCTTCCTTCTGAATGAGCAGTCTGCATTTCGCTTGTCGGCACTGGACGTGTTTAAAAGAAGCGCACCGCGTTTGACTCCCGTTTTCTTAAAACAGCAGTGGGGATAAATTCGTCAAATGGAGTAAAAAATTTAAAAAAAGGTAAGTTTTTGCGATATTTTTGTCGTGAATAAATAAACACCATCTGTCCGCGTTCGTAACCATTACGCGCTAATCTGAGGGCGCAGTGGAGCGGATGTTTTGTTTACAAAAGATGAACTATCGCAAACATTCCAGGTTCAGAAAGAGTATTGTAAAGAGATCAAGCAACTCATGGATAAGTCAGGGATAAAAACCTGCATGATGCTGATTTACAGCGTGAGTAACCAGCTGGAGTTTGCAGGACGAAAATGATGTCATATAAATATGTTATAGTCGTTTGTATATGAAACGGAATACTGATCTCAGATCTGCAAGGTCATTAATTCCAGCTTAATTTCGCCTGACAACTTGGTTCATTAGATATTCCTGTCACTATCAAGATAATGATGTGTTTCATTGTTGCTGTTGAAACACCCCCCCGCCTCCTTAACAGTTTAAGGGTTTGGCATTCAGGATATAACTTACATTGCAGGTTCGTATGGTTCTGTAACAAGCTGAAATTACTTTGACTGGCTATGGAGCCAACATGTTGTGATTGAGGTTTTCTTCGATGGAACCGGGCAGGAGACGTGGTGATATTGGTTATATAGGTACTACGCCTTATGGGCTTTTTTTTTTTGGAAGACATTCAAAAACATGTATGTTCTAGAAATCGGGTATGTGAGATAATGTTTGTGTTCTAGTTGGCTTTATGTGGTGAAGAATCTCCTATTTTGGTACCCCTCCGTCTGGCCGTCCTTATTCAGAAGAAGGAATGAGACGATTTGAATAACATGAGGAGATGCTGCTTTTGTCATTAACGACTGCTGGTGAGGAGGAGCAGCCCAACCATCAAGTCCATCTTAAGCCTTATAAATAAGGCTGTCGGCTGTGCTCTCAAGTTTTTCTGAAAAAAATGCAACTCACCCCCCTCTCTCTTTGCAGAGAGCGAGGGGGTGAGTTGCATTTTTTTTTCGAGTGGCCTACTGATGTCAGAGATGCTGTGTGAAATGAAAGGGAATCACCATCACAAGGCTGTGATGAAAAGTGTCTCTGAGCACACAACGTGCCTCTCTCGGTTGGGAAACTCACTCACTGAGACACTGACACAGTGCACACGCACTTTAACAATCAGGGTGTAACTGAAGACAGAAATTCATATTCATATCTATCCATACCGCCCCACGTACTTAATAACCTGTAAGTCCAAGACGGGGAACGTCTTTATGATACGAACCGTTCTGTGAATGTGTAATTTGCTCACACAATGACGTTGGGGTATTTCTCCTCTCATCTGGGGCTTGAGAGGGCATATTTCATATAGAGGAGTGCTTCAGAGCTCATTAGGCAAAGCATAACGTTATAGGGTTTAATTATTAATGGAGGAAAAAGCAATTCATGCTTGATGGTTTCAAGAGTATAGCACAATTAACATAAAAGTTAACTTCAAGAAGACGATGTGGGGGTAAAAAAATCAAATCCCCATTGATCTGTTTTGGCATGTTACTTTGCCTGGGGTCACAGTGTTTTAATCTATAGGAATATCTCCCACTATTGAGCAATCGCATCTCGGGGGTGCAAATCACTGTGCAAAGCTAAGACAGGAATATTGACGGGGGGGATACACTGATGTATAAGAGGATGAAATCGCACAGACAGGAACAGAAACCTAGAAACATACTGACAGCTTGAAGTCACGCATACGCAACCGTTTGCAAGTTCCAGCTCATCCACTTGCACACCACAGCTGTGAGTGAAGCGAGAGAGCTTTTGGAGAAATATTCAAATGCCTCTCATCTGCATGCCCGGTTGATTGGGTTATTGATTTAAACTCAGATGTGTACATTTCCCTAAAGATTGTTGCCATCTAATGTTGTGCGTAGACATATTCACACGTTGTTCCGTTTATGAGAGGAACCTGTTTTTAAGAAAAATCGCAAAGCCTGTAGACGGAACAAAATGATCAAATGTGATGTCATAATTCATAATAACTCGTTTTCAGCATTGAATGTTTAAAAGGGGTGTGGCAATGCATTGTGGGAGTTTAAAATGACTGGCGGTACTTCACTTGTGGGACTGTGCTGAAACCAGAACACAAAGCAGATGTGTGCAGATGATGAGTCGCAGCTTCATTCCACAAGCTGAAATTTGTTACGTGTCACCTTTTTCCAGGAGACGTAACGCATCAACCACACCGAAACACATGAGTTAATTTAACAGTGTCGCCGCTGTTTGTTCTGCCGACTTCTGTTTACAGAACTGTGCGGCGTGTCAGTAGCAGATGGGGGGGAAGAAAACTTTTAGCTATAAAACACATCTTTGTAATCACGTAGCACGGAAATGGACCGGGCGATACTGGAAGTCGCTCCGAGGAAGATGAAATGAACACTGACACTTTACTCATTAACTGCTGACATAAGAGAGCGTTACCCACCATCAGACAAACTAGATTCCCAAAACCCGGTGAGAAGTTATCCGGAGAAAAAAAAAGTGACAAGAAGAATCAGCGCACCCCGCTTGATGCATTTTAAACAAAAAACAATCTGTTATAGTGTCCTAGCAGGAATAACACACAAGCCAAATGGATCCACTTGGCAGGCTGTAGAAAGTGCTCTCCAATGAAAGTGAAATAAAGTAAACACGCAAAGGGGTTGGGAAGCAGTGGCAACCGAGCCGCTGACACTGAACAGTGCAGAGAGAACAAGTGCAGGGAAGTATCGGCAGATAACACCCAACCACGGGTGGAATCCAGTGAACTAGTCACCATCGTGAGTTATCCAACTGTGAGTCATAAAAGCAGCAGCACCGATGACTGACAGAGAGGGTAAAGAACCCAAAGCGGAACAAAAAGGTTTCTCAATACTGGACAACATGTGGAAGTAGCGGCCTTTTTAATCAAGAGAGACAAATCTTACCTAAAGGCGTTTATGTGACACTGAGATACTCTATGTGTTACTGTTTGGTAATTAGATCAGGATCTCGCCCTTTTTGGGGGGGGAAGTCGCGCCACGAGCAATAGAGGAAGACGGTGAATTGGCAGATGAAGATCTGAATGGATTGGATTCGAAACAAAGCTCCCTGGAAGTGGAATTGAGTCGACGTGGGTCACGGCGGACGCGGTAAAGGGCAACTGAGAGCAGCAGAGAGAAGGATTGTGTTTAAAGTTCGATACACACCAGAAGACAGGCTCACAATGAAAACTCCAATCATTGTGCCGAATCGATTCCAACGTAAACTTCTAGCTTCTGCGAAAAGAAGGAGAGCGCAGCCAACGCAACGATCCACCGTTTTAATACACGTTGTTTGGACTGGAAACACAAAGCACAAATGCTATTAAAGCAAAATGGGTTTAACAACATCAAAGAATAGAATAGGGATATTTCAAGAAACTACAGGATCTACAACTATGTGAAAATAGAGATAAGGAACACCTAAGCAACAACTAAGTAACACTATAAAAGTAACATGTACACAACAGTTAGAACAGAGAATTAACCAGAAGTGAGGGAAGCTTCTGGCATCACGATCGAGGGTTCACACTCAATAAACGAGAGATTATTGCACTGAAGCCCGGCTTTAGAAGCATTAATCGGATTGATCCAATTTCAATAAAGTGTCACCCATAATTCCTAAAAGTTTATGCTGACTTCTTTTCATTTTCTGCGACCAATAGTCTAAAGTTACACCTGTGCTGACCACCTGGTGTGACCAGGATGTAACCTGAAGCTTGACAATCACACATTGTTCACTGCAGCAAAGTAAAGTTTGTTTTATTCCGAATGATTTTAAACTTTTGTCTTATTTGATCTAATTTGTTGTAGCATTTCTCAATTAATGTCCTTCTCTTACCTGTTTTTTCCCCATTATCTTCCAGTCCTGCGTTTGTTTCATCCCTTCAACCCTCCGTCTTTGACGATTACACAAATGATTAGCGCTGAATCTTAAGATCTCCCGATGAAAGTCATAATTATAGATCATGACAATTTTCCAATTATTATGGCAATCTACTCCTCGCCCTCACAGTTGCAGCAGCAGCAGCAGCAGCTGCACCACTTAGTGGTTAATGTTTCAAGATTGACTACTGGTTGAAAGATGCCTGTTTTCATTACTGAGCATAAAACCAGTCATCGGAGGTATCGCTGCGTCTCCAATAAACAATATGTAGATTCACATTTAATTGTAGTTTATGTGTAGTGTACTTTAAAAACGTATGCAGGTCAAGAAAACATTTCCTACTAAGCATTCGTATTATTATTACAAACATTCCTGTATTAACCACCAATGACCTCAGAGAAGCATGAAGTATCATCCACTGAAGCACAGAGTGCATCGTTCTCCTCCTGCAGGCTGAAATATCATCCGCCTGATATCTCTTATTAGTCACAGAATAATCACGTTAAATCTTTTTCATTGGTGTCACACTGCACAGCTCCGCTCTGCCGAAGTCAAGGACAGCCGCAGCGCCGACTTATTCACAAGTCAGTACTCGCTCTGCCATACGAAATTCTTCCATTAATCTTTGTTGACATTTTTATGAACGCTAAGCAGGACCGCATGTGTCAGTTTTAGGGTCGCTAATGATGAAGCCATTAGCACACCAATTACGGCCCCGTGTAAACCAGTTACTGCAGTTAGTCGTGCAACACCAACTTGCCCTTAACCCTTATTGCCCATTTGCAGACATATTTATAACAGAAAGTCTTGTTAATCAATTAAGCGAACTGCAGTATTTTTCCTTTTTTTAATCATTAATTAAACCATTATTTGTTTTCCCAGGAGAGGACTGCCGTTTTGAATTGATTGCAACCAATTTGCACAGCCAAAATTCCCTTTGAAAAAACATCAAAATCACAGTAAAGACAAACATTTGACAATGCAGCCTCAGTGTGGCTCCTCGATGGTGTTTATACTCTACTAAAAATGAATAATGAATCTTTGGTTGTAACCATCATGACTGAACAATTTGTAATGAGTGCTTCTTAATTGCATATATTTTTTAAAGGAGCTAATTACATGTATTGTCTGTGAACGCTGGCTTACTGTTAAATGATAATCATTTAACGAAATTTAATTGAATGCCCGGAGTTGTAACAACCATGTTTACATCGCACAAAAAAAAAAAAAAACGTGAAGTGTGTCTTTGGCACGAATCATGCAGTGGGATGATGAGTTTGTTCATGTGGGTTGATTTGTTCATCAAATCAACCCACATGTGAACGTCTCTGCTGAGATCGTTCCAAACTGGATCATCATGCTGCTGCTTCTGCTGCTACGGAACAATCTCTCGTTTTCCTCACAGCAGGCGCAGCGCTGCGGGGCTCAATTCTTGGTGCAATTTCGGTGCACAACTCTAACCCTGAACCGCGGGACTCACTAAACTTTGTCTCTCCGCTGTGTTAGTGACACACCTGTAAAAGCCCTCGTAAGGATCAGCGGATGTGCTGCACTTCCAGAAGAAAAAAACCTCTCTTCCATCTTTAATTGTCTTTGTGATCAAACAGAACATTAGCGATTGATCCTGAGGTCATTATTCACACTTACTCTTGTCAAATATAGTCATTTTGACCTGGTAAATGTTCCCCTCATTGGAGACAGAGCTACCGTTTATGTTCATTTAAAACAGAAAAGAAGAAAAAGAAAAGAAAGAAAAGTTTGTGTCTTCATTTTGAAAGAGCAGCAGCGATACCCTCCATATATCCACAAAGCTGATGACTAGATCAACTTTGGACCCATATGTTCTACGACGCCACTAACAAATAGAAATTTCTAATTTTGGTTGTTGTGTATTTTGGGTCACTACCCCCTAATTTAAATGTAATGACCTCATGTAAATAGCATTGATATGGGGAATTTTGGCTTCAGAAATCATGAAAAAACAGAACGGTAGAAATGTTTAGTTAACACCCAATTTGTGTTATTTTACATTTCCTCACGCATTTCAAATATTGCCCCTTATGTAATAATGCAATCCTGTTATTTTACAAATACTCTTTCTGTTTCTGTACATAGTTTTGCTGTATAACTTACAGCCTGTGTTGCAACCTAATCAACTGGTTAATCCAATGTTAAATAAATAGTTACACGCTATATATACCGTACATGACCTTGGGTATCGGGTTAGGTGGACAAATGTAAGTACAAGAACGGCATGCTGAGACAGGACTCGTTGGCCGCAAAAAGTTTCCAGGTGTTAATCTCATTTCAAGGAATTTGGGTTGGGTGGTAAGTTTGATACTTATGCTGACAAGGGTGCGTTGAAATTGAAACACTTCACGTGGAAAATCACAAGAATGTTATTATACAAGATAAATGTTGCAAATTTAGCAAAAAAGCGTTCAAAGATTTAAACAATTGTAAGCTCTCATTAATGATTTTTGATTCTGTGTCAACTCCTGCGTTGCTGCACAAGATCCCACATGTCAGGCAGGACTACCTAAAATATATCTTTTGTTTTGTTAAAACATACTTAGCTCCAGCAATGTTCTCCTCACAAGCTCCTTAATCATCTCTGCAGATTTAAGCCAGAGCCTCATTTGTCATAACACATAACACAGGCACACACACACACACACACACACACACCCACACGCACAAACACACAAACACACGCGCACACAGCCGGCTGTGAGAAATAAAGTCAGCAGCAGAATTCTCAGACCTGATCTCGAAAAAGGGTTCTAGATTGGAAGTGGACTGTTTTTCTGTGGAGTGCTGTAAAATAATGAGATCGGGTGGTTCTAGCAGCAGGAGGCCTCAACTTGGGGAGGAAGTTAATTGTAGGCAAAATAAACGTAATAGGTGCTTTGGAAACAGTTTAAACAAACCTCTTAATAAATGCAGGGTTTTCATTAACAGATTAAATCATGATTTCTAATCTAAGACACTAAACAGTTGCGATTCAACAATCAGTCGGATCCTGTTTTACCGGTTTAGAGAAGATCTGCGATTATCCCACTCAGCCTTTATTACAGTAATGAGTTTTTTTCACCCAGATGTGTCGCCGGGTAACTTGAGATACTTCACACCCTCTCTGCCAATTAATTTCCTGGTGGAGGAATGAGACCCCGTAAACCATCATTAGCATTTGAATCTACTTTATTGTCCTCCAGAGCCAGTGTCCTGTGAAGATTAAATATATCTGTTTATTACCGTGCATATTTCTTGTTTGTTATGCTTGCATTTATGTGTGCGTGTTAGTGTACGCGTTTGTGTGTGAAAGGGGATTGCTGGAGGATGCTGCCCAAGATGCATGCGTGTGCGATTGTACGTGTGCGGCCTCCGCATCTTCAACAAAACAACAAAACCCTGTGAGCTCCCAGCTAGCTGCAAACAATGGAGATAAGATAAACTCTCGAGCCATCGAGAAATAATGTGATTACATTTGCTGCTTCCTGAATTGCAGTGCGACACGCCGGTATGATGCAATGCATTCATGCTAGCCTTTCATGAAATGTGTGTGTGATCCTGCGCAGCATACTGGAATTGCTGCTTTTTAAAATTTTATTTGATCATGATTGGGTTATACCCACTTTAACCTTTAGGTTGCACTTTGATAGATATTACTTCCAGACCAGAGCCATGTTGATTGTTCAAATATTCCTACTCATCAACATTTGTATCATTTTATTTCCCTATGGATGGAGCAGTTCAGCGTCATAATTCAGTATCACATTGTTCGGAGTAGCTGGATTGTATGATTGTTGATTCATTTTAGTGATTTAGAGAACAGCATACTAAGAAGGATGTTTTAAATCTACTCTCAGTTTAAAATAGATTGAAAACACTAAACTACAGACTGTGAGTGCCGATAGTGTGTGGGTGTGTGTTTGTGTGATTGGCATTTGTATTAATTAGACTACTTTGAAATGTCTCAGTACAAAAGGATGAAAAACAGCATTCTTAAACATGCTCATAATAGTTTGTTCCCATGTCTGCTTTCATTTAAGCATTTCTCCATTTTTTACATCATCAATCATCAACCAAACCACCTACAGGATCTATGTAAACTTCCTCCCCTCACCACCCACAGACATACACACAGACACACAGACACACAAAACACACACAAATCCTTGCTCACCAACCGTTCAGTGCACGCTTGAGTAAACACCAGACATGAGCTGACATGGGAGGTAACGACGGCTCTACCTCCTCCGAGCTAAATCAATTAGTCCATCTCCAGTGGGGCCATGCAGGTGCTCGCAGGCCTGCGCGCGGTTCGCAGGGTTCCGCGCTTTCTACCAGGACAACAAACAGACCGGCTGCTGCACACGCTTGAGCATCAGCCCGCATTTCACCCGCGGCTCAAAGGAGTGAACTGGATTTGTAGGAGGACGTGTAGAGACGGGGGGACAACTGGGCGAGGCCACGACTGCACTTCTGGCACTTTGTCAGACCTACAGCAGCAAGTTCTGTGCTTGATTTAAATTCATTATACACATTGAACAAAACTAATCGTGTATTTGATGATGTTGAATCTCTCCCTGCAACATATCTGCAGAAGTAACATTCCCCACAAGCAGTTGGCCCAATTTAGGCAAGGTCTGCTCTTCATTGAACTTCTTTTTCCTCTCATACATTCATTAGGAACCTCATTACCTAATTGTGCCGTAAACCAGAGCCCTGGGAGATAAGCCTCATCCTCGACTTGTTTGATGTGTAAACAGATAAGCCATTCAGTCATCTATCAAAACGGGAACCGTTGAGACAACTTAATGAAGAAGTCGACGCTGTCCACATCAATCTTCTGGCTTAGCTCACTCTTTGGGGAGCGAACATTATTGCCAAACTATCTGTGCACTTATCAATCTCTTCTCCGCTGATGCAGTGAAGCGAGACTGTGAGACGCTCACGCTCCGATGCATCGCCACTTGAAGTCAACGTGCACTTTTAGCAGGAGGTCACTCCACTGGTTCCGCCAAGGGGTCTGATTGTAAACACACACAAAAAAGAAAGCAAAAAAGAAAATGTCCTCACTTTACGGCTTGAAACCTTTCACGGTGAGTTTTCGGAGGCTTGGTTGTGCGATTCAGCATGTGAGAACAGTTCGAACGGTGTTTTTCTGGGTTCTGGAGGAAGCTTTCTAATAAGCGAGGAAATGACTTAGCGGCTGCCATTCCGATGACACCTTTTGGCTTCAACTGAATAGATACTAGGAGGCTGTGAAACTGTAGCCTATGCTGGTTTTCCGTTGGTCATTCCTTTATTCAACACTATACTGGAGCTTGGGTGCTGTGCTTTAACTTCCATCCGGTGTTGAGGAAAGAACAGCACGTAATCATGTAATCATGTATTGTATTTAAGGCTAACATCAAACTTACACAAATAGAGAACCATGGAAGTTTCATTGAGAAGAAAAAACACTAATCTATAAATTAATCCCCATTGTGCATTAGTGTTATCTTGTGTGTGCCCATTACACTGGTATTGTGATGGTGGACTGAGATATGTGAAAGTAATTTGGGTTTATAATCATAATGAGCCACAAAAGAAATGGCTTCGATAGCGTGGTTTTTGATAGCGTGGTTTTTGATACAGCGGTGGATTCTTCATGACAGTATAACCACGACTCTCCGAACATGAGGAGCTTAGATGGTTTCGCAGCATCATTAAAAAAGCTGAGGTGCAGATCAGGCTCACTCGTTATCGATGTTGACCATGTGCTTGTCTTGGGTCCTACCATCAGCCCCCTGCGCCCATAGTCCCGTAGTTCTTATGTCAAAGGTGGACACTGCACTAAAAATATATGTTTCTAAACACATTTGTATCAGTCAAAGTATTTTGTATTAACATGCGACAGAAATGGAATCCTATCAGTCACGCAAATCTTTTTTTTCTCATTCTCATTTCAATGACCATCATGGATCATCAAACAAACATGGCACGTATTAACTGCAGAGGCACAATAATCCCCTTTTAGAGCCCAGCTGCCAATCAACCCTTGTTAATGGAGCGGGCTTGCAGACTTGCATCAGGAACAAACATCCACTCAGAAATCAGTTTGACACTCCCCTAATGTGGCGGCAGAAGGTTGTGTAGACCAGAAAAAAGAAAACAACATTTGTTGATAGTTGGCAAACACTGTTGCTTGTTTTTTGTAATATGCAATATCCTTAATATTACATCAGTTCATAACCAGATTTGCTAAAAAAAATGTTGTGTTGTTTCAAATTGTAAATATCTCTCCTCATTTCTCACCTCTGCAAAATAAAACTCAGTAAACTTGGCTTTTGTAAGGCGCAGAACATTTTGCAGATTTTCTCTGTAACCTACAGATTCACTATTTATCACAAGTTCCTCCCGTTTTTTATTTTGGGTTGAAATGGAAAGATGATACCAGATGTAACTTAGAAGCGCAAATCTGAATATATACGTGAATATCTTCTTTTTCCTGTGAAATTTAAGTGGTGCGTATCAAAGGTGCCGCTCTTAAATAATACAGTGAAGCAATGTAAAGCGTTCTGATTAATACCTTTTTCTCATATTTCAGTTGTTATTGTATTTCTTTCATTCCACTTCAAAGTGAGTCCGCTTCCCATCCTGTGATGTGTTCTGTTACCTGAGGCCAAGGTGTTCAGTGTCTCTTTGTTTTTCTGGGCACTAGTAACAGCAAATGTGAAGCAATTTCAGTTTACATGTCAAGAGTCCAAAGAAAAAAACTGTAAATGAGCTCTTAAATCATTTTAATTCATTTACTGCCGTCAATCCCAATAAAATTGGCTGTGAACTACTACATGAGGAAAAGCACCTGCAATGGCATTTAAAATATTACTAATAATTTCTTTTAGGTTTAGAATGTATGTGATACCTTCGTAAAACGGTGAGTCTAGTGTGAATAGAAAAGCAAACTGGTTACGACATGTAACCTGGAGATTTCATTCTTATAACAAATGTAATAAACCAACCCAACAGTCATAATGCACCATTTACAGGTCGAGGTTGAGTTTACAGTATGTTCATCTGCATTTATTGCCCCGCTGTGTGTGAGTAGGTCTGGTCATGTGGGGGGTTTCTTTGTGCGTGCACATGTTTGGAATGAGTTGAATGAGGCTAACCTTTCTATTTCTCTCTCTCTCTCTCTCTCTCTCTCTCTCTCTCTCTCTCTCTCGTTTGTCTCCCCTAGGTTGAACCTGCAGAGGATGCTCCATGACTAAACCTAAGCTATGTATAATGGACTATAACGAAGAATTTTGACACCAGGAACCTAGAAAAGCTTTTGGGATGCTGCATCTCAGCAAACCCTTGTAGAGTGGATAAAAAAGAATTATCCACAGGATGACACGATTTCTTTTGCAGACTACATCATGTAATTGTGATTTTTTTTCCTATATTATTAAAGACACAAATAGCAGCTGAGTATCAGCGAATTTTATTGAAGGTTTGGTCAGAAGATGCTGTTACCAGCTGGCTGTTGGTTGGAAATGATATAAGAGCATGGAAAGACAGAAAAAGAAGTGCCTGTCTAAATACCAATTACAATTTGTCTCTCCAGTGGCTACATCAGTGAGGCGAATCAATATCAGGTAGGCTGAATGGACTTATTGACCGGCTCCACTTAGGAACATTGGCTGTGGATGGAGTTAGATGTTTGCTAAAGGTATGAATATCAAACAAGGTGCTGCATTCCTTACCGCCAAAACCGCCGGTGCCACGGCACCGAACGGCCTGCTCAGTGTCATGCTGAGGTGGTGAGGCTGGCCGAAACGTTAGAGAAAGGGTTCAAAGGAGCAGAGGAGGCATGGAGCTGGACAATAGCTCTCTGGACAACTTCACCAGCAACTCTACAGAGACCCCCGACACCATCACGCCACCACCCTGGAGCGAGGCCACGTTACTCGGCCTCCAGGTCTCCCTGTCGGCGCTGCTGGCTCTCGTCACCCTGGCTACCGTGCTCTCGAACGCCTTCGTCATCGCGACCATCTTCCTGACCCGGAAGCTCCACACACCGGCCAACTTCCTGATCGGCTCCCTGGCCGTCACAGACCTGCTGGTGTCCATTTTAGTCATGCCGATCAGCATCGTCTACACTGTCAGCAAGACCTGGTCGCTCGGGCAGATCGTCTGCGACATCTGGCTCTCCTCGGACATCACTTTCTGCACGGCCTCCATCCTGCACCTGTGCGTGATCGCGTTGGACCGCTACTGGGCCATCACGGACGCGCTGGAGTACTCGAAGCGCCGCACTATGCGTCGGGCGGCGATCATGGTCGGGGTGGTGTGGGTGATCTCCATATCCATTTCCATGCCGCCGCTTTTCTGGCGACAGGCCAAGGCCCACGAGGAGCTGACGGAGTGCATGGTGAACACGGACCAGATCTCTTACACCCTGTACTCCACCTTCGGCGCCTTCTACGTCCCCACCGTGCTCCTCGTCATCCTCTACGGACGGATCTACCTCGCCGCCCGCTCCCGCATCTTTAAGACACCGGCGTCGTCGGGAAAGCGCTTCACCACGGCGCAGCTCATCCAGACGTCCGCGGGCTCCTCCCTCTGTTCTCTCAACTCGGCCTCCAACCAGGAAGCCCACCTGCACTCTCTCAACGCGGGAGGTGGCGGAGGTGGGGGAGGATCTCCCCTGTTCATGAATAGTGTGAAAGTGAAGCTGGCAGACAACGTGCTGGAGAGGAAACGTCTGTGTGCGGCCCGGGAGAGGAAGGCCACCAAGACACTGGGCATCATCCTGGGCGCTTTCATCGTGTGTTGGCTCCCGTTCTTTGTGGGCACGCTGGTCATGGCCATATGCAAGGAGTGCTGGTTCGATCCGGTGCTTTTTGATATATTTACCTGGCTGGGATACCTGAACTCACTCATCAATCCTGTTATCTACACTGTGTTCAACGATGAGTTCAAGCAGGCTTTCCAAAAGCTCATCAAATTCAGACGGTTCACCTGAAAAAAAGACGGATTAAAACTCTCAGTGAACAAGAGCAAACTAGATGCAAACTAGAAAATCACCATAATGGAAGTACTGACACTTAAATATCCCACTTTGTGAACACATGCTAACTGTGATATATTTTGGATTTTAAATCAAACAACTCTGTGCCATAGCTCTTTAGGAAGCATCCTCTGTTTAGACTGATGCATGCATGCTGAAATTGAAAATGTTGAGCCTGTCCATTTCATGTTATCGGGACACAAAAGCTGGCGTAATAGTATGGAAACAGCTGAAAAAGAGAGATTGGATGTAGTGTTGCGCAAATGAAAAGCCATGAAATGTATGTTGTCTTCACCTTTGCTTCATTCTGTATGCTGCTACTTCCATTCAATGTTTCTGTGGTACAGTAAAGTACTTTGCAAAACTTTGGAAATTCATTATATATATATATATATATCGCAGTATATGCAATTTGAAAGTGGGACGCCGTAGGTGTATGTACATGTGTGTGTGTGTGTGTGTGTTTGTGTATTACTTACTGTAATATATGCGTGGTTGAGGAAGGGAGGATTGTCGAGTGTTTGAGCTCTGTGCCTGCTGCTCTCCAGCGAGGCTCGTCTTGTCCTCACAGAGACAGAAATGGAAATGGCATTTTCGCTCTGCCTCTGAATTTCAAGTAACAGCCAATTCCATAGCAACGGCAACAAATAAACCCTTTCAACAAGAGTATGAAATGATATGCTCAAACGTAAGGGACACGGTAGAATCCCGGATAGTGAGGAGAATCCGTGATACGTTTGAGTGATTTCATGTGTTTGTTCTGTTATGTAGACACTTGAGTTATGTGACTGAGGTCATTGGAAAGGAAAGCTGATTCACTGGTGTTAAACACGACCACGACAAAGAACAACCTCGAAATGCCCTTCACAAATGTGAGTAATTATTGTTGATTTAAATGCTGCAATCTGATTCGTCATGATACACAGGAAATTAACAAGTTGTCGCCTTTAAAATTGCACACATTGGTAACATGGATTTAAAAATGATTAAAAATTAATTTTCTCAGGCGCCACATTTCATTCATTCATATGAATATGCAGCACAATCACCCTCAATATTTTTTAACATTAACATCAGATACAACCTGTAATGCAAAATTTACTTTTCTCCACATTGAGGGATGAAAATTTGAAAAGATTTCAAATGTTTCAGTCAAGATGAGAAAAAACATGATGGGTTATTTGCTGCACGTTTCCTTGAGTATGTTACCATAACGGCAATGATGTGACTGTTATGTTTGACAAAAAATAAACAATGTCATCATATTAAATAATACACACAATACTTTGAAACAATAAAGAAGTGCTGAATGAACTTAAAAGAAATGAATATGTTTAAGGCTGACACTTTAAACACAGCACATCAGATGAGCTCTGCTTAGAAAAATGGTGCCAGTTCAGTGTGTGCCAGCTGCCTGGCTTCAAGAGCCTGATGCGTATGAGTCCAAATGCATTTGATCAACCTTAAATCAGTCCTGCAAGATACAGAAATTAGGGAGTTACTGTCCCGGAAAGACCCGAAATAATGTATCATTCATTTTGCCATTTCATCATTTCATCATTTTTATTTTTCATTGACATGAAATCAGTTATGATTGTTCTTTTCTCCCCTAAAGATCTATCATCATCACAGGGTGTATCCAAAACATTAGCCACCAAATACTTCTATTCATGAAGTTGTATTGGCAGTGACCCACAATAACATGATGCATCATCCCTTAAAACTAAACGGCAGTCCAGTATTTCTGAATACTGCTGAAACGGGTTACTGTGACTTTTTCATACGAGACGTTTAATATTAATCGGATGACATGTGATGATAGCGGTTTGACAGTCTTTGGAGCTTGGGATATTTGTTATAGAGGGGCGTCTACGCCGAGCATCACATCGAGTGTCGGGACGCATTCATTTATCCCACCAATCCACCGCTGATTGAGGCTGTTAGAAGCATGAGGATGTGGCAGGGAGAGAAACAGCAGCATGAACGTGCTAAGCATGGAGACACAATCCCATTTTTAAATAGGACGGCAGCAAGATGACAGGCTTATGAAGTAATTGTGTTCCTGTGCAAGAGACCGGCTGGTACTGAAAGTTTACACTACTCTGTCAATTTAGGAAAGATTTGGGAAAAGCTTTACTGTTTTCCGGTTTAGTTGTAAAACGTAACCTCCACATTGGATGTTGATATGTATCCTTAATCCTTAATGTCCTTTTTAGGATTGATTGTATTTGAATGTATTGTGAAGTAAATTAGCTTCGGATGAATCTGAAAGCAGGACAAATGTGAAAAAGTGAAAAAACGCATTCCTCCTTTTTATTTGAACATACAGCAAAAGCTTTGAATATATAATGAATTGTAATGGGAGCTAATGGCTGTAACCACTCTTATTACAGCGTGGATGTGAAAAGCTCTGTTTTTAGGTTTCTGTGAAGCAATGTGGTAAAGGGGTTGGGGTTAGTGTCGTATTTAATAGTGCTCAACAAATAAAGCCAAATTATTCGGCCTGTCAGCTATTGATCCGTGCCTACGGGTATCACTGTCTGAACTACCTTCAGTGAAGGAGCTGAAACAAATATAGAAATATCTGCAAAAGTCATGAGACGCAAAAGGAGCGTCGTGGAAGCCGAGTTAAGTCAAGCAATTCTTCCATCTCGGGTTAAAAGCATCATGTTTCTTCCTCCACTGGATGCTCCCAAGTAAAGGCTAAGCTAAACCAAAATAATGCATACTGATCAGCGGGGACGATGAAAAGGAGAATGCTTCAGAGGAAGTTAGGATGTCTGAAGGTTAGGATGTACTTAAAATCATGGCTGTTCCTCGCCAATGCATCCCCCCCCTGCACCAAAATACCCCCTCGGGGAACCAAGTCAGGCCAAATGGTTGCATGGTGCAAGTTCAGCAGACACGTCACTGTACCAGCTGAAAAGATGAGTATCAACTCAAAGTCATCTGCTTTTGAATGTAAATGAATTCCCATTTGGGTCTGTTTCTGTGCTAATATTTATGAACGATCGTTGCACCTCACTCACACCTCATCTGGGTAGTTTAGTTGAAGAAATGTAGAAAAATGTCAAGATGACAGTGCTGGCATATATCCACGTTATTTACACATAGCCGACACATAATATGGATCTAATACTCAAATATGAACATCCTGTGAAAGGCGCACTGTCAACTGTCGGTTACGCAATCGTTCCAAATCGCTGATTGACAAGCGTGTGTGCAATGCGACAAGCTTCTATTCACTTACACACAGTCACTGAGACTGCATCTAAATGCATGCCTATCCAGTGTGTATGCTGTATGCTTGCTGTGTACACACCTCCACACAATGTCATCACAGCACCTTGGCCAACTCAACATGCGGGGGATTAATGTAAGAGGCCACATGAATATTTTACATCTCCGGTATGTCCATGTTAAACATCCCGAAGTGCCAGTGAAAAGGAAAAAAAGGCTGCGTCACTCAAAGGTTGGAATGGAATAATTATATAACACCAATACTACTAGAAATCCAGAAATGAGACAACGAGCGAGACTCACTGAAGGTGTCATTTCATTGCTCTTCCTCCTCTCCAAATCTGAGTTGATACAATTCTTAACACCCAGAATTTTTCAAGTTGAGAATTCATAATTTATGTGTTGAACCTTTTGCAGCCAGGGTCTGCAAAAACACTTGTCTGAAACATACATGAGCATCAGACACAGTTGCCTCAGGTCATAGGTCACCCTAACGTCTCCATCGTGTGTGTGTGTATGTAAAGTATGCTGGTTCTCACTACTGTAAAGTTAAGCAACCTTCAGCATACAGCTGGAGGGGCTGAATTCAGAAGTAAGCAGGTGTACAGAACGAGGACCTCCCTCGTCTCCAGTTGCCTTCCAGCAGCGCAGAACTTTCCACGGTGAGAAGTTACCGTCTGTTTGGATTTCTGAGAAATCAAATATACCCAGAAGCAGGAATCAGAGAAGTAGGGTGTGTGTGTGTGTGTGTGTGTGGGTGGTTGTGTGGAGGTATTTGGGATGCCCAACAGCAACACATTTTGATTTAAATTGAGCGCTGAGTTTGGTTTGAGGATCTGAATAATAATACGTCGATTTGCCTGCGAAAGATCCGCTAACAATGATTCCACAAACCCAAAGATGATCCATGAGCAGAGAACCAATAGAACTGTGGTTTCATTCTTCACCTGCGGCCGTGGTGTCGCCTGAAGGACGTTTCACTGTTTTTGTTTCACCAACAAATTGATAAAGTATTGGCTTTTTACCCCAAAACACTGCATTGCACACACAGTAACAACAAGTGAAGTTGCTGTCAACTTGAGTATCCTTCTCCTGCGCCTTGCTGGTATGTGTTTTTCCAAGTAGCTCTTGGCAGAAAGAAATGCGAGGTGCAGAGGAGCGGAGACACACAAACACAGCGCAGTGGCTGTCGCTTTCAGCAGGTGATCTATTCGTGTTACAACAGATGAACCTCGGCTGAACCCGAACGGAATGAGCCATTATCTTTCTAATTCTTCAACGAGGATGCAATGTTTGAAAAATGTAACGCCGATGTTTTTGAAAATCAGCGTAACCCACAGTTGAGCAATGACGTTCATCAAGAAATCCTCGTGTTCGTGATGAGAAATCTGAATCAAGAAATTGACAGTTTTGGTCCCTTGCCATGTTGCGCGCATGCCCAAATGATATGTTTTCTTACGACAATGGAGCAATCCTTATTTGTCTGTCTTTACTGTACTCTTCATGCTCACTGGCAAATGTTGCCTTATAGTTGCTGCTATCATTTACTTGCAAACGGCATAACACCATCAATGGTGTGCTGCAACGGCGTGCAACCCAACCGCACTGATCCTCCCACTCTGTGCGGAGACCAATAAATTCTTAATTGCTGCTGCTCCTCCAGGAATAAAATGTTTTGTTTTACAGATCTACTGCAGCTGTTCTGTCAATCGCAGCGAAAGTTGTGAGGAGGGTTCATTGCAATCGGGATAGATCGTAAGTCGATGTGCTAAGCTGTTAAACTTTGTGGGAGAAAATAAACTCTATTGTGTTAGTTATACATTTATCTTTAAAACAAGACAACCATTCTCTATGTTCTGCAGTATTCTAGCGTTTGTGTATTACGGAGCAAAGAAATGGTCAAATCTTTCCTTTGAAACTGTCCACTTGGTGAATAACTCCCAAATGATGTTGTAGTTATTGTGTTTTACACCGTCATACACACGTAAATGAATTCCCAGAACGGTAGAATAAAAATTCATATATTATTTTGTGCTTGCTGTTTTTTTTTTTTACCTCTACAGTCAATTTTAATTTGGACAGAAATATTCTGAACAAAGCTGGAGAATCTGGCGTTCCTTTCCAGCTTAGTTTTCCTCACACACGCACACAGGCAGCCGTTGGGACTTTGCTCTTCCTGCGGGCCAGTTTTTGCTTTGCCAGGAATATCATTTAATTCCTGATTCCTTTCTTTGTTTGGGCTGCCGTGCTACCATGGGGTGGGATAAATGGGTATGTCATTTTAAAAACCTGCTATAACAGCTGAAAAGTATCAGTGGGACTAGTGCTGAACATCAAAGGGTTTGTTTTGGCCTTTAATACCCATTCATTTTCAACTATATAAAGAAATTACATTTTACATTTCAGAATTTACGACCTTGAGCTGAGAAGCAGAGCCCAAAAATTGTTCAGCACAGTATTAAAAGATTTTACGCATGAATAAACAAAACCCTAATGAGCAATTTACAACTCCCACACACAATAACATGCAATTAGGTACTTACCAATTCAAAAAGCTGTTTATCATAATCAGATGATTAATGCAAAACGCCTCGAAGTAGCATTTCCCCGTTGATGGTTTCTATTTTCTCTCTTTAAAGCTGTCAATGGACAGAATAATCTTTTCTATCAATCTGAATTGAAATGGAAATGTTTCTTCTGCAGGGGAGTTTTGAACTTCACGTCTGGCGATGGAGCCTCCCCAGACATGAAGATGCACTTCTCTTCTTTGTGGCTTTCAGGTACATTTATAGGTTAAGTTGGAGGCTATCTGATTTGCGGCACAAGCGCAGCCTTTTATCGATGGGGAAAGCTGGCCTTTCTGTCAGCTTCTCTCTCCGTCTCCAGCCGCCTGTATTCCCCAGATTAGCCTGGACGGCTGGCTCATTTTCTGACCTGGGTAACTCTGCAGCAGAAAGGAACTGAGCCGAGGCTGTAAGAGAGGATTCGGAGGATAGAGTGAGGAGGAGGAGGAGGGCAGAGAAAGAGGGAAAAAACACAGTCTGACATCTGAGAAAGCGGGGTCAGAACAACCGCTGAGTGACAGAAAATCATTTTGGAAGCTTTTCAGTGTAGTGTTATCTCCATTGAAACGGGGTCTGTGAAAGCACAGTGGAGAGACTTTTCCTCAGACCTGCCGTCATAACATGAAACAATAGAGATAGCATCCAAAACATCCACAGTATAAATCATCGTCAGAGTCGTGCTTTCTTCTCACGGCAGCATAACCTTCCAAATGTCTTAAATTTCACTAGACAGCCGATGCCTCGACTGTTCCATCACAAGCCGGCGTTGAGCTACAGTTAAGTGGAAGAGTGCAGAAGAAAAAATATTTACCAAATTAAAATAAAACATTTAGAGCAATCCCGTCTCTCACTGTCCACAAGAAGCTGTACCTCAACTCGGCTCCTTTGTTTTAACCCAAGACCAACGGACCAAATGACGGCCTGGTTGCAGAGCGTGAAACCGTCGCAGACAGAAAGGGGGCCGCTCACGGAAGGTACGGTGCTGCATGTGGGAAGTTTACCCTCCACCTATTCCTCGCTGTGCAGCAGCTGCGGTTGTCAAAGGGATTACGTTGTATTCACGTGGCGGTTTGTGTGTGTGCGTGTGTGTGTGTGTGTGTGTGTGTGTGTGTGTGTGTGTGTGTGTGTGCACGCGCTGGTCTGTGTTTTTCTGTGAAACCATACATGGGCATGCAGCTAGCGAAAGGTATTCATATGTTATCTATCTTGTGGTGTATCCTCTTCAAGGCTAGCTATTCAGAGGTCAACATTTATATTTTGCTTAAAAAAATCAATTCAAAAGAATGGCCCACATCCCTAAAACTGCAACTAAAACCAATAAACACATCATATTTGTGTGTGTTTAACCAAAATCTAAAAATAGCTTTACAGGAGATGCGTGTGGAACCCAAGCCGGGCTATCAGTTTTAAATGTGTTTGTTCTTTCCACATGCCTCACATGTATTTTTAATATTTAAAGTGTGTTTCATGCAAGCGTATACAGAAATAACTAAATTCTCAGGTTAAACATAATCAGTCCGCTTTCTGAAATGTGGTCAATTTGTCTTTTATTTCTCCGTTGCTGAATCACACGAGGAGGTCAGATACCAGAGCCAAAGACGGGAAAAGTGGGAGGGGTGAGGAGGCTGGTATGAATCTATTGAAACAAAGTGTAACAATTCAGCCAATCAATAGCCATTATGTCTCTGTCAGATCTGAATGGGTGCCGTGATTATCAGTTAATGAAGTTCTGGATTAGAAGTGGCATCACCCATTTTGTCCAGTAATGGATGATTGATTAGAAAGAAAAGAGACTCTGACAATCTAACCATCTTGTATGTCCTCTCTGTAAAAAAAAAAGCCTAAAATGAAGAAAGATATACGTAACACATGAAAAAACATTTAAAATCCTTTAAATAACATGTAATTTAGCTTCTATGTTTCAAATGTTTTCAAAAGATTTCAAGCTTAGCACAGCGTCTCTGTAAAAGGCATGCAGAGACCCGAATGCAGCACAAACGCACAGGGGAGAGCGGGGGAGAGCTTTGCAGGTAGCACTCCGACTCCCCGGGGAGAGGGAACAAGGTTGCAGCCGGGGCAGCAGGCGCTGTAGGTCACAGAACATAAGCTGGCTTCCGCTGGAGTTGTCGTTAAACAGCGAAACCGACGAAAAGGCCAGAATATCACGTTGGAGGAAGTGAAAAGTTTTAAATCCCAGGAGATGTTGTTTCTGAGGTGGGCAGGACATGATGTTCTTCCAGGCCCTTCAAACAAGCCATCTGCTGGGGAGAGATGAGGGCATGCTGGGCTCACACAGCCTCCAGCATCCAAAAGTTGCCACTGTGCATGTTAACACAGCTAGCTGATAACAGTAACCACCTTCACTCTTTTAAAATGATCAAACATTTTAAATATTCTAAATCTTTATAGTTCCGCCGACTGAAGGAGAAGTGATTGAAATGTTGAAAGCTTGTAAATAGTATTTTAGCTCAGATGGTTTTGTCCACTTTTGTTCCCCTGAATGAAACTTTAGCTCCTCAGAGTCCTCAAAGTACTGAAAAAAAACATTTCATCACCTTTTCAAGGACATTTCAAGGACCACTGAGCGACCTTCGTCTGACGATGAATAGCGTATTGTATAATTGAAAGCTCAAGAATGAAAAAGCAAAGGTATTCATCATCCGTCCAACAGTTGTTTGTGTAATGGGAGCCTAACAGGGCTCAGTAGAGTTCTTAATGCTGCCTAAACTCTGATTGGTCGGCTGTTTCTCCAAAAACGGCAGGAACATCTGTCATGGGGCAAAACCTCAAACTCATTTCAACGATCTTGCCGAAGAAATCTGAGCCATCGTGCTGCTATTCTGGTGGCTGCACATCTGGAATAGACTCATTTCTGATCCAAGAATAGCAAGACTTTAAATGAATTAGGTGATGTTCACAGTTGGTTGTACAATGTGGATTACTTTGCTCTTCTAAAGCTTCAAATGGAGCTTAAAACGTAGCATTACCTGTAACGACACTGGTATAAATGCTTACATTATTGTTCCTCCCACAGAACATGGGAATATATACACTGTTGGAACGAGCGAGAAATTCATCCAACGTTGTTTTATTTTTACCCTCATGAATTACCGGATAGAACAATCCGCTGAACCATGACAGTTTCCTTTTGACAGGCAAACAGACAGGCATGCAGGTGATGTGGGACAGCTTGTGTGAGACAAATTCTGTCACACAATCAACGCACATTAGCGTGTTATCATTCGGGATCGTGCACCTGTGATGCAGCACCGTGATTGCACCAATCCGGCTCTGCCCTGTTCCCCTCTTTTGTTTTCTCAGGCAACCTGCTACCACTATAATGAGCCGTCTATTTCTCTTTCACCTCAACCCTTTTGTCTGTTCGTTGCCCAGAAAAATAAACAAGCTGTTTGTTGAGCGGCGCCTCTCGTTGGCCCAACTCGGCAGGACGGTTTTCCGAATAAAGAAGCCGGTGTTATGGCAACTCACTCGTCAATGTCTGCACAGCACGATCTGGTGTAAAAGGGGGCGCCACTGTTGTCGCAAAGCTTAAAAAAAAAAAAGAGTTAGAGAAAGAGAAAATACAAACTTTTACCTGACCCTAAAACCATTAAATACGAAAGTCTTTTTGTGCAGATCGTTGTGGAAACCAAATTCATTTATTGAAAGGTGGTATCAACCAATCATCAGTGATATTCTTTATTACTCCAATTGCCCGTGAATACCTGTTTGTGAGACATTACAAAGAAATGCAATACACTAAGAGACATCCGTCAACCCGAGCATGTACCCACAAAAGAAGAAAAATTACTTTTTTTTCCTTCCTATTGGTTTGTATTCACTGCTGGGGCTGACACAGGAAATGAAGGCATCCATATCGTCCTGTAATAACACCATGTTGATCATGAGGCTCTGACCATGGAGAGATGGAAAAACAATGATTCAGGGGACAGAACACTCGCACAACCTAATCAATACACATCAGCCGCTTTGACAACCAAAATAGAAAACAATCCCATTCTGTTTGCACCCCGCACATGAATTCACTGCTCATCTCAATCGGTCATTTCTCACATGTACAGTAAGCAGCAAACGGCACTTTAGTGTATTATACCAGACTGTACTTTAAACTCCCTGGATCATCTGGGAGTTCATTCATTGTTCAGCATACAGGCAGAGGTGAGGATATTCAAGGGTAATCTCAATGCACACCTGCCTTTAGGTAAATGCCAACTACTAAGAATCAATATAAGACAAGGTTGCAAAGCATGCAACACTGTCACCACGTGGACCCAGTTACTTATTGCAACAATAAAAAAGCACCCGAGAATCAAGACTTTCCACTGCCGTGTGGACAGCTAAGCAAAAACATTAAATCCAAGATATTAGCCAAACATTAATTGAAACGCTTCAGGTAGACCTATTTCTAAAAGTGTAATATTATTTGACCTGCAATCAACCAAAATCTCATGAGGTTGGATGATGCAACGTGTCTGAAAGCACAACATCTCTGTAAGAAAACAAAAAGGAGTAAAACAAATAGAGAATGAAACAGTTGTCACCTCTGGATACTCCCTTACTCCAACATCTGTTTATTTTGCAATTTTACGAAGTACTTAGGTTTGTCAGTAGCACCGCAGGACCCCGATGACCTGGCACGGCGACGCCGGTCAATCCTTCGCCAGATGCAACACCGCCCTCCTGTGGTCACACCGCTTACTACAAGTGTCTGATGACATCTATTAGTTGGGCTGGAGGACTCGGCCGCGGCCACAAAGTGCAGCCACCCGGCCACAGGAACTCAGAAGACTGGCGGCGAACGCAAAACGTCCTCACCTTCCACGCATCTACCCTTTTTTTCTCTCTTTTGTTTGAAAGACACGTGACTCGTGGCATGCAGCCACCGAGGGAGACAGAACGACGTGCTGTCGGCTCTCGGTCACGTGGTGTTTGGATGGTGAGTTGGGAAAAGGCACATCAGTGTGTGTGCGCGTGTGTCCGGACGCAGGCATCTGCTGTGAGTGTTACCGCAGCCTCGAACCTGCTGACATCGGGGATTCCCACCTGAGGATGAATCACAGGAGCAAAGGAGAAAAGGTAACGTGGATGCTCTGTGCAAGTTTACTTTTACAATGTCATCAATATTAAAATGACTATTGTTGCTGTGAATATTGAGTTGTGCCGGGTTTTTTTTGCTGTCACCCATTTAAGGAAACTAAATCTGGCAAATCGCGCAAATCTGGCAAATCCGGAAGTAAAAATGGCCCTGCAGAAAACCAAGATGTAAGTATTTTGACACTTTCCCAGCATTAGCTAAAACAAATGTGTTCCACAAAATAAGAAATACTGCTGGCATGTGGGAAATTATATGGTTAATTATAACTTAATTGCTGTAAGGATACCACAATAAACACTGTAAAGCAAGGTTTCCTTTGTTGGTGTTTTTCTAGGGGGTCTTTTTTTTCTGTTAGTCATGTTAGCAAAGCTTTTGTTTTGGTATAAATTGGTGTCATAATGAACACCCAAACTGTAATAGACTCTAGTGCTTCTCTGCTTTTTGCGGCCTTCAGGGGGAAAGACTTGTGGCATCTTGTGGCATCTCAGCCTGATCTTATGAGTTTATTTTCTTCTATTCGTACTTCTCATCGGGACTTGTATGTCCTCTGAGTACAATAGGAGTCATTGTGGCAGCTATTTCTGTCCTTATTATTGCTGCTGCGCACCAGTGATGTCGAGTACAGTGCTTTGAGATTGCAAGAGACCGGATTGATCGACGGCCCGCCGTGCTATTTGTCCCCATTGACAGCTTTATCAGCTCCATTGCTCAATTATCCTGTCCACCGAGGTCCGTCACAAACTCTGTCCACTGATGCAGCACGGCGCACCGCCGACTGTGATCGGGTTGCTTCGCTGGGAATCACCTGATCCGATTCGGAAAGGAACCTGAACCTTAACCACAACACCCTCGGCACATCACCTGTCCTCTCCTCCTTCTCCTCATTTCCCCCCCCCCTCCCCTGCTCTCATCTCTCCTCCTTTGAAGTCCACCGTGACACTTGCCGGAACTACCTCGGCCCTCCTTTCCCCCGCTCCCGTAACGGGAGCTGTTCCTCTGCGCCTCTTGTTTCTGCAGGGCTCCAATAAGAAAGCGCCTCCCGCAGCTCAGGTGATGAGGGCGAAGCAGCCGGGGTCACACTCGGCCATGAAGCGGGAGAAGAGGTTCAGCACTTCCTCTTTCCCCCTCAGTGCTAACAGAGAGCTACAGAGACTGCCTGCACTTGCAGGTATGCGTCCCCTCAAGTACACAGCGCCTCCGTTGGGAGCCTCACTCTTTCCTTCCAATGCAACTCCTTTGCATGCCCCCGTAATAACTCACGTGTCAGCGTTTTAGTACTCAACGCCGATCTGGAAAAAGAGCGATTTCAAGACAACAATTTTGAACTTTAAGCTTGGGATCTCTCTCATTTGAACTTGTCTGTGTCCCCACCGTGGGTATCACCAAAGCGCCTGTGCATCGACTGATTCACTTGTCGACACCATTACTGTGATTGCATGTAACACCTCTCTTATCTATCTGGCCAATTTTGGTGAGCCTGTGCGAATTGCAGCCTCGGTTTCCTGTTCTCAGCTGACAGGAGTGGCATCCGGTGTGGTCTTCTGCTGTTGTAGCCCATCCGCCTCAAAAGTTCGAGGTGTTGTGCGTTCAGAGATGCTCTTCTGCATGCCTGGGTTGTAACGAGTGGTTATTTGAGTTACTGTTGCCGTTCTATCAGCTGGAACCAGTCTGGCCATTCTCCTCTGACCTCTGGCATCAACAAGGCATTTGCGCCCACAGAACTGCCGCTCACTGGATATTCCTCTTTTTTCGGACCATTCTCTGTAAACCCTAGAGATGGTTGTGCGTGAAAATCTCAGTAGATCAGCAGTTTCTGAAATACTCAGACCAGCCCGTCTGGCACCAACAACCATGCCCCGTTCAAAGTCACTTAAATCACCTTTCTTCCCCATTCTGATGCTCGGTTTGAACTGCCTAAATGCATTGAGTTGCTGCCATGTGATTGGCTGATTAGAAATTTGCGTTAACGAGCAGTTGGACAGGTGCACCTAATAAAGTGGCCGGTGAGTGTAGATAAGCAGACTGCCCATCAGCTTTATCCTTAATGCAAAGAATGGGAAATCAGCTGCATACTGCGCTGTCCCTTCGGGGGGCAGATATCACCTTGTAAGATAACTCAGCCTGAGTGTGCAGAGGTGGGATCCAGGCCATCCAATAATAACTCTACACGTACGGCCAGTTCAACCTTGATTTGTGAACTGTACATCTTGTAACAAAGGTCACTGACTTTGCGGTATGAAAAAACTAAGAAGGCTCCGGTTCTTTATCCCCAATCAGCAAACTGTTCACCGTGATGATGAGACGCCAACTGGTCCCAACAGCGCTGATTGATTGATTAGTAACAGTACCCATAAACCCTGGTGCCAATCTCTGAGACCCGACGGCGAGGTTTAGGTTTGATCATTTACATCAATCTTTCATGGCATCTTTGTTTCCACCCCGGCATTACAGGCAGGATCCGGTAAACTACACCCAGCTATGCTTTTCTTTTCTCTCATACCTGGTTAAACCGTGTGAGAGTGCAGTGAAACAATAGAGGCGAGCCGTCCGGGGGTGATGTCAATGTCAGTTGTCGGTCGGGCAACAGTGTGTGCTTTTATGAAGAAGGGAAAACCGTGTGTTATTCCAAGTGCCTGTGAAACATTTAGTGATGGGCTTTGTGTTACAGACGGTCTGCAGAAGCACGGGCTGCCATCTTCTGGCCGAAAATGGCAATTCTTTTGTTTTGCTTGGGTGAACTCACATTTTGAAGTTTTGAAAACAAGAGTCATATAATGCTGAGTCTTTTCATCCCGTGTTTAGTTGTTGCTATGACGGCCCTCCATTATTAATTATTCTCAACAAATTGCCCGGAAAGAACCAAACCACAAATGTGTCTCCAAGCTCTACTTTCTGATCCCCCCCCCAAATGCTTTCTGCGAGACTATTTAAGACACCAAACCTCAAAAAATGGGTTGAAGAAATAAACCGAATAGTCAACCACTACTTCATTTCCAACTGCTGATTCATCCATGAATGTGCATTGACCTCATCAGGAGCCTCAATCACTATAAACCACAAAGCCGGGTTGAAGGAACATGTGGTGAGGATTCCTGTCATGTGTTTTTTGGCTTGTTTTTGGACAACAATGGAGATATTTCATGCATCATGTTAAACAGATAACTCCCGATGAGATGTTTTTGTTAGTTTTTGCTTCTATCCACGAGATTGTTGGCAGCAACCAACAAGTTTTCATCCCCAAAAATGTTTGTCGTAACAAAAATCCAGAAGAGTGCCGGGGTGTTTTAGAACTGATACAAACTCCTGCACAGCCCATCTTACCAATAGAAAGTAAGTGGTGGCTCACGTTGTCTTGGCGGTGGAATGCAATGGCACTTCTTGGAGAGGCTTTGGCCCCTCGGTGAGAGAATGCCACGTCTGATTTACAACGTGGCACATTTGGCCTTCCTCCACTGTCCGCTTTTCCCCTTAGCCACTGAAAGAATCAAGAAACGAGGTCCACAATTAAAGTTGTCACAACACCAGCCGTGGGAGGAATGACTTGAAAAATCATTTGGGATCAAGTACATTTAAAATGTGCTATTTTGCACTTAAGATTGAAATGCGTTTGAACGGAGCGTTTAGATTCCTATATTTCACTATGAAGTGCAACTCTAACCTCTCCTCCTCCTACTCTCCTTTTGATTGGTGAACTCTTTACTAATTAGTTAATGACTTAGCACATTGTAGGTAAATGTGCCCCTTTGTTATAAATCACTGTTTAATGACTGTGAAAACCTCACTGTTATGAAAACTGGTCAGCCTTGTGATTTGAATGTGGTTTTACTTTGCCTTTCCTCTGATGAGTCACATGAGAAGGACAGTTACTTCATTATTTTTTTTATATATACATTTTTATATAAATATGTACACCGTACCACTCAAAACCAATGACAACTTCTCATTGAATTGTATAAGAAGGTGTGTCCAAACTTTTGACTGGTGCTGTGTGTATATGTGTATATATACATATTTTAGGCTGGTATTTAAGTCACCAGTTCACTAACAAAATGAGCTGCAACAGTTTCCTCTGTTTAGTGTCAGTGTATCTATATTTATTTTCTCTCACTTTCCTTTACAATGTCCAATTAATTTTAAGCGCCTGCACGTCCCTTAGAAAAACATAATGCCGCAAATTTTGCCATTGACCTGAATATTGCGTGAGTCATAAAAACCTCTCACAACCTACATTGTGTGAAGCCAAAGGTAAACTGGATATAATCATTTATTTGAGTCCATATATATTTTTGTACCTTCACATGTACATGGTAATTCATTTAATTTTGTCAAAATATTTCTACAGAATGTCTTTCCTTTATTTGTCTTGCTGGAGAACTCTGGAGTTTGTGTCTCCAATGGTCTTATCCTCAGCCGCCCCCCTCCCCAGAAACAAGCAATGACAGAAGAAAAAAAATATGACAGACTTTGAAGATTTCGCCATGGCCTCTCCATCCATACCCATTCAGAATGAAGTCATTTTCAACTGTCTACCTTAAATCAGATTTAGCTGAAAAGCCTTCTAATGGTTAAACTGTGGAGAGGATTTCTGATCTCAGATCTGTACATCTGACTCACAGCGTCACTAGTGACCAGCGAGTACAGACAATTCCAAAGAACATCCCTCCCCCTCTGCATCATCCCAACCAATCGCCATCCCTCTCCCCCACCAGCATCTGCCAACAGTGCTCTGGAGCGGCCTGACTGTAGCCAATCAGCACCCGCCTTCACTGCCTACGTCACTAACTAGCCAGTTCCCTCCAGCGGCGGAGAGCTTCATTTTCTGATCTGCTTTTGTGCTAAAATGGAGGCTGGCCTCTCGCCCTAAGTGGATCGCCTTCCTGGTTGAGGTTTAGATGTTGACATGCAATAAATCCGGAGACAGGATGGTTGTGGATGCACCGAATTCCAATGGGCCTTTTCAGCCGGTGGCCCTTATGCACTTCAGAGGTACGTAAAGCTATATCTTTCTTCCTGTATTTTCCCGGGGAGAGAGGGAGAGATTTGGGGGGGGGGGGGCTGTGTGTTGCTGTGCTCCGGTTCCCCTCCACTGGTTACTGCTCGGGTTAGTCGGCATTCGCGATCACATCATTGTTTCTGCGGTTTGGGGAAGAACAAGCAGCCCTCGGATGGGAACGGAAGAGGGTTTATTTGAAAGGCTCGCGAGCATTATCGTGAGACAGCGAGGCTACGTTTAAAAAAAAATAAAAAATCTGGTTTTACCAGCTAGCTTCTCTTTCTCTCCCCCCCCCCCCCTTTCCTCGCCAGGCTAGTGATGTCAAAGGAAGTGAGGTCACAGCTCAGGGAAGGGTCTTCTCCTTTTAGCTTTAGCTGTGTTTCTCTTTAAATTGTCTCTTTGCGTGTCATATGGTTGCGGTAATTGAGTGTATAACATGAGGGGAAAGCTAAAGAGGAATCAAATACCTTCCTTCGTCTATGCTGTCTGCTTCCTAGCTCCTCTTCCCAGCGAGGTTTTTTTTTTTAATCTCACTCCCCACCCTGCTACCTCCTTCTCATTTTTTAATTTATTTTTTTGTTCTAAGACGTTTCTCTCCAAATCCAAGATGCCCAACATAAAAAAAAATCCCCCTCAATCTGAATATGCGTCTACCTCAATCCGTCAACGTGACCGGCAGGAGTGCTTTAGGAATGTGTGCAGAATGCGCTCCGGCCTGTTGCTACCGCGCAGCCCGGCCTCGGATGAAGCCTCTGGCGCTTATCGATTCCTCGCTATTGAGCCGCAGCCTTGAATGATAACTGTGTGTTGGTGGGGACATTCTGCCTCTTTCCTCTTTGTGTGTGTGTGTGTGTGTGTGTGTGTGTGTGTGTCTCTCTTATCATTTCTGACCCCGTTTCGGAGAAAATGGGTCCCACGACCAGGTCGCTACAGAATGTGGAAGCTTCACACTGCACATGTATCCCTGTCGGCTAAATGTGTCTCAGTGGTTTGTTTGAGTCACACCTAATGGGAGGTGTTTTGCTTCCATTTTCACATCCAACTGTGCAGATGGGAAACAGAAACCACTGCTAAGCCAAATGCATAAGTTTGTGTTTATCTGTTCATGCACAGGATTAGACGGACGCCCCCCCCCCCCCCCAGCATAAAGATTTGAAACATAACTTGCCATGTTTAAAAGAAAAGGGAAACATCTAATCAGTGTTCTGAAACCTTTTTGTCCTCTCTGCACTACCTGTTTGGACAGGTGGATCCACGGCCATCTCTGAATTAGACCCCACGTGCCACGTGACACTTCCTCACTGTGTTTTGGGCTGCGTTCATTCGTTCGTTCATTCATTCATTCATTCATTCATGCTTTTGTATACTTTTTTTTGCACCATGCGCAAACTAAGGACGGTCAATCCCGTTGGCTTGCAAATCACTTAAAGCTGATGGCGAGTATCCTGTACTGTGCATGTATCCAAGCACATTACTGTTCCTATACCGAAGGCGATGTCAAAATGACTTGAATGAATGACTAACCTAGTTCTTCGTGTGCTTTTTTTTTTAAACTGCAACGCACTGTTCCTATGCATAGCTATATATAGTAGTCAGTCAGGGTTCACATTGATCATAACACACTGTCGATAAAGCAGATTGCCTAACCAATTCCAGATTTGCCTGTCAGCTGTGCCTTTGACCCATTTACACAGAAGAAAAGCAGAGACCGTGGTCTCCAATGTGACTCGTTACTTGTTTTTATTTTTGAACCGGGAGCCTTCGGATGAATCTCCTTGTGTTCTCCACGAGACACGATGCGTGCACGCGCATCCTTGTTCCCCCTCCAAAGGCTTCTGTCGGCGACCCGTAATAGACGTCGCATTGTGGTTAACATCAATTTCGGGAGCACAACGCTGAGCCTTTATCTGTCGCCCCGCTGCATATTTTGGGAGTGCACGGGAACTTTATAACTCGGACAGAGGGGGACTTATGTAATCAGAGCAAGTCTGACACGGTCAGCGGTGCAAGTCATGGGTGGGAGAAGGAAAAAAACACAAAAGCCTGCCCAGTAGAGACACGGCGCTGCTGGAAATGGAAGTGAAACAGCAATAAGTGAATGCTTACATAATCTGCCTTCTACTTGTTGCTGTCCCACTCGGTTGTTCTGAGACCTGTGTCTTCTTTTGGAGACGGTAATAATAACTATAAGCAATTTGGGTGATCTCCTTATTTGTTTTTAATCCAGCATCCTGACACTCGGTTTTATTTTTCCTTTCTGTTGTCTCCTTTGGCCCTCAAGTCTGTATGGCTATGGCTTTTTATTTACTTATTGGCAACTCGCCGCCTCGCCGTCATCAAGATGTGTCGGCCGACTTGAAACCGACGCTGCAGAAGTGCGTCTCAGCCGAGTCTCCATCATGTCTGAATGAGACGAAAGGCCTTTGTCACTTTTGTGTTCATTCCTTGAAATCAGGGCATTCACAGATATGTAAGCGGCTTGTTATGTGTCTAATAT
Organism: Apeltes quadracus; assembly: GCA_021346845.1. Taxonomy (NCBI): domain Eukaryota; kingdom Metazoa; phylum Chordata; class Actinopteri; order Perciformes; family Gasterosteidae; genus Apeltes; species Apeltes quadracus. The sequence continues at coordinate 7,208,350 of CM037931.1, forward strand.
GTTTTTACAAAATAGTATGAACAAATTGGCAAAAAGATCAAGCATCCCAGTTTGTTTGTTTGTCCGTCAAATTAAAACAGGACGGAAGGTTGTAGCCCAGGAGACAAACATATTATATATAATTTTGATTTATATACAACCCTCTATGCGCAAACTGTGTTTGCAGGACTCTGTTGGCCTTCGGTTAGTTGTTGTGGTTGTATATCTTTTATTTCATCATTCCCACGCAGCCAATTTCATTAACCATACTTCTCTTGACCTGATTCAGTTGTTTTTATTTAGTGTTTTGCCAACCGATTAGTCGTGGAAGAGGAATGGCAGCCATCTATTGAGGCTGCCTTTGACCTGTGCTATATGCCGTCTACGTGTCTGATCTAAGGTTCGCTCGCAGTGCCAACATCCCCATTCATGTGCAGACACGGCTTCCCAGCATCAGTGCCAGCCTATTGTCAATGCCACAGCCTTTACTGCTCCAGTAATTATGGGCTATATAAAAAAAAAGTGCAGCTTTTGTTGCATTGGTCTGATTTTATTTTGGTTTAACAACACAGGCCCGTGAATAAGAGGCGGTTCCAGCTGCAAAATCTATTGCAGTTCGTAGACAGAAATTGTTTGACTTTGTTGTCCATCAGATGCAAACCAGCATTGGTCACCAGCGACACACTAATGAAACCATAAATGTGTGTCTGGATCGTTTATGATTATGACAGTGTTCTGCGGAAGCGTTGTCAAGCATTAGCAGCGCTCTCACACTGGAGACCACCTCGCACGCAGCTGCCGGTTTAATTTGAAGGGGCCCACACAGTTTAATGAAGAAGCTAGTCGACGGGATGAAATTGCCCGTTTTCATTTAAGCTGGAACTGGGCTGAAACGGACAGAACACGTCTGTCACTTCATTGAGAACCATCTAGTCTACAAAGTTGGGTGGAGGCTGTGGTGTAGTTTAAAAAAAGGAATCCCAAAAAATGTAATTGATCGTGCATGAACAAGGGTTCCGGGGCTTGAACTGCTACCCTGGTCATAAGGAAACAGCCAACCGAGTTTTAAATCTGTTCAGCTTATCTTTACTGGCCTTCGAGCAATAGTCGCCTAATAAAGGCTGCAAATGTCAACCGACAACCTGGCCAAACAGTTGTGTATTGTTGGGTTCCTATCAGCAAGTAAACTTTAGAGATAATGTAATGCAGATTGTTACCTTTTAAAGAGAATGAGCCCAGCGCTCCTCCGCTACTTCCAGTCTTGATGCTAATGATGACTGTCTTCTCATCCGGCCGTTTGCAAGAAATTCAATAAGCAGGCGTCCCGGTATGCTCATGCCTCCCTTTTTTTTTTTTTTTTTTTAACGGTGTATAGCATTATCTAAAGTAACTTGAATACAACAACCATGTGAATAATATATTTGCAGGTGCTGAGTTCATTAAGAAAAAAAAAAAAAAAACTTGCTGTTATTTCGGCAGCTGACGTCTTGAAAACCAGAGAGAAACGAGCAAGATCACAGTTGTGTCGCGTAACGACGTGATTGCGGTCTCGCTCGTGTTACTACTCCGCCACTTGAGCAGGTTGGGATTTCAAGTGACTGAAGTGGATGTTTTCCTTTCTGTGTCGTCATGTGTGAAGTGCTGGCAGAGATGTTTGTTTGTTTGTTTCTCCACTCTGTGCACTTTACTCGTTGTGTATCGTTTGCCCGTCTTCATCACCCTCTTGTTGTCTGATACTTCTTTTTTCTACCGTATCGCTGCTTTAATGGTCCTTGACAGTCCCCTCCTCTCTCTTCTTCTTCTTGTGACCCCCTTTGAACATGACTCGGTTTCCCTCTATTCCCTATGGCCTTATTTCATCACCACTGCTTGGCTTTGTCGGGCCTTTGGTCTCCTCATTCGGACATTCCCTGGGCTCTATTCTTCCGTTCACAGTCCTCCCTTTGCCCCACCTGCTGTGTCTCCTCAGATGTGGCCCCCGCAGAGCAGGAGAAGCTCTTCATCCAGAAGCTGCGGCAGTGCTGCGTTCTGTTTGACTTCCTGTCCGACCCGCTGAGCGACCTGAAATGGAAGGAGGTGAAGAGGGCGGCGCTGAGCGAAATGGTGGAGTACATCACCCACAACAGGAACGTCATCACGGAGCCCATCTACCCGGAGATGGTGCACATGGTCAGTAGCACCCGTTAATAAGCCGAGTTGATACGTTTTGAGTTTTGAAATGATTTGTTCAGTAACAATGCAGTTATTTTTCAAGAAAAAAAGGATGTGAAAGCCAAAAAACGCCTTTTTAAAAATATGCAAAATGTTATATCTACAAATATTTCCAAAAATAAATACCTGTGGTTTATGACTAAAGGATATGATGGCGTTCTGCTTAATGTCACGGACGTGAGTGTGCGGCGCTGTTGACGTGGCTTCATGTTACCAGGCCACAAATTCATCATCAGTTTCACATCAAGGCCTAAAAAATGACTGTAAATCTTCACAGCTTGTTCTGGATTGAAGTGCAGATAGTCCATCTACCTTGTAGCCAGTCTTCCCACACAAGGCGCCCAGTGTGTGACTGGGCCACCTGCACGGTCCCATGATGTGCCTGCCAGCCAATAGCAGCCCACAGGGGAGTCAGTTGACGCTGTGAGAGACCAGAAACGCTCCACGCTTGGATTATTTTGGGCAAACCCTCGGAGGCCATTTGTAACCTTTTTGAAGCAAACTCCATGTGCTTCGAACTTGTCCCAAGTCGGGGTGAGCGAAGTAGATAAAATGCAGAGGAATCATCCCAACGTGCGTCACAGAAATCCGACCGCTTGTAGTGTCATAAATGTGCACAACTTTAAAACAATTATCTAGGATTATTTCATGATCCTACTGGGCCTGTGCTCTGTGGGTGTGTAAAACAGGATTCAGTCTATTGAAATGGTTTCACTGTTTGTTAGCTTCATGACTGGAAACAGTTATTCAACAGGGGGACGTTTTTGACAGGAAACTCTGTGGAAATCCCTCGTAACAAATTCCCCGTAGAGCTATTGCCATTTGTCCGGTCGCCAAGTACATAAACTCTAATCTTTGGCTTATTACAAAGTAATTTCACTTCAGCAGTGTACGGTCCTGGGGGGATAAACATTCCTTTTTTTTTTTTTTTGCTCCTCTTCTTCCAGTTTGCGGTGAATATGTTCAGAACATTGCCTCCTTCGTCCAACCCCACCGGAGCAGAGTTTGATCCAGAGGAAGACGAGCCGACACTTGAAGCGGCATGGCCACACCTGCAGGTTGGCATTTAAAATCCTCAAATCCTCCCGAGAACAGCGGGCGGTTCATTACCGGTTGTAGTGAAGAGTTTCCCTACACGGCCGAAGTGTGCAGTTCTCTAGTTTCTGAGTCTTCTAAAAAAAGAGCGTTGCTTTGTATCAGATTTTGAATTGTGTATCTGTTGTCAAATCAATTTAGCTTTAATTGATTCTCATCAGTCGTTGCTTTTATTTTCTTGTTTCTGCTGCAGCTCGTCTATGAATTTTTCCTTAGGTTTTTAGAATCACCCGACTTTCAGCCCAACATAGCCAAGAAATACATCGACCAGAAATTTGTAATGCAGGTAAGAAATGAGCAATTTTTTTAACAGCATTTGCATGGTAATTGTATAATAAAATGTCACTTCTCTTGTGTTTTAGCTCCTAGACCTATTTGACAGTGAGGATCCCCGAGAAAGAGACTTCCTCAAAACAACCCTGCACAGGATTTATGGAAAGTTCCTGGGCCTGAGAGCATACATCCGAAAACAGATCAATAACATTTTCTATAGGTCTGTGCAGGTCTCCCACCACTCTGCTCATTTTTAACGCGCGCATACCTAGCATGACGGGCCACATGTGAATCCTATACTTTGTCCAGTAATGGGATTCTAAGTATTTTGCTTTGCCTTACAGATTCATCTATGAGACGGAGCACCATAATGGCATAGCTGAACTACTGGAAATACTTGGAAGGTATGCGAATCTGCTTGACACAGCTGTTTGTGGCTCTAGCACAACTTTCAGTCAATGGTTTTACTTCAACCATGAAACATTATTACATGTACGTTCTTGTCCTGAAGGTAAAACTAATCAGCGACTTTATTTCCATACAAGCTGTAAAAACATTACTACGACTACTATTTCTGACATGTTCCACTTGTGCTTTTGCAGTATAATCAATGGATTTGCCTTACCACTCAAGGAAGAGCACAAGATTTTTCTGTTGAAGGTTTTATTGCCTCTGCACAAAGTGAAATCACTCAGTGTCTACCATCCACAGGTGAGTTTGGGAAGGGAGACGTATGGCACGTGGACAATTTACAAGTCAAATATATTTAAAAAAATATATATATTCTCGTCCAAACCTGCTTCGGGTAGACGCCTGGTCTGCTCATGAGCAGTTTTCAATTTAAACATTCTTTACATTTGAAATGATTATTTGTCCCATTTGTTTTGCAGCTGGCCTACTGCGTTGTGCAGTTTTTGGAAAAGGACAGCACTCTTACCGAGCCGGTATGTGTACTTTTAAATGACTAAATCAGTATTTTGTGGACATTTTACCCTTCGCGCCGCTTTCCCCTTGTCCCACCTGAAGGGTCAATTACCACTACAACTGTCCCTCTGCGTCGCCCCGACAGGTGGTGATGGCGTTACTCAAGTACTGGCCAAAGACCCACAGTCCCAAGGAAGTGATGTTCCTCAACGAGCTGGAGGAGATCCTGGACGTCATCGAGCCCTCCGAGTTCGTTAAGGTCCAGGAGCCCCTCTTCAGGCAGCTGGCCAAGTGTGTGTCCAGCCCACACTTCCAGGTGACCCAGAGGGCGATCGCGACCGTCCCCTTGGGGACGCGGGACACTACTCGGGGCGGTTGTGGTCGCCATGTGCCTGAACGAGGTGTTTTTTCCGTAGGTGGCGGAGAGGGCTCTGTACTACTGGAACAACGAGTACATCATGAGTCTGATCAGCGACAACGCAGCGAAGATTCTGCCCATTATGTTCCCTGCGCTGTACCGCAACTCCAAGACCCACTGGAACAAGTAAGATGCTTGCACGGGGCGTTTCCCACGCAGGCCCAACTAACGTCCCTCGGCACACGGCATGTGACACCAGTCTGACACAGCAGCTCACATTAGTGATATCTCTCGAGTATGTGTAGGTATTTTTTTGCGTGGTCACACAACGTACTCTCCAGTTAAAGTCTACACCAGTATGTATAATTCACAAGTCGTCTATTATACATTTTCTAAGAAATGCTGTTTTATCAAAACCGTGAATGCATTCATTTCTTCTGATCACCCTATTTGTCCATAAAATAAGTTCGCTGCTTTTAGTGTACAACAAATGTACAAAAAAAAAAGTGGGTACGGTAATGTCGTTTGTGCTTATAGGGTCTTGACAGGCGTGTGTGTGTGTGTGTGTGTGTGTTTGTGCGCTCGCAGGACCATCCACGGCCTCATCTACAACGCTCTGAAGCTTTTCATGGAGATGAATCAGAAGCTCTTCGACGACTGCACACAGCAGTTCAGGGCCGAGAAAAACAAGTAGGACTCTCCTCCCACTCGCTCGCTCTAACGTTCACGAAGGTGTCTGAGTGACACATACCTGGAGTCTGCATTAACAAAGCAGTCGGATGGGTGTCTGGTTTCACGTCTGTTGGTGGAGTGCAACAGGTCGATGACGTGAGGTTTTGTTGCTCAACAGAGAGAAGGCAAAGTCAAAAGAACGTGAGGAGGCTTGGGTTAAGATCGAGAACCTCGCCAAGTCAAATCCACAGGTGAGCAGTGTTTGCAATCATCTCGCCTTCCTTTTTGTGCCTCCTTGTGAGTGTGCAGCACGCATCTTCATGAAATATACCGTCATTGTTTTCTTTAAGCCAGTCTTGTTGTTGAATTGTAGAGTCCTTTCCATCGGATCCCGTTAAAGCTGTTTGTGCACTAACTTAGGCTGTGGTGCCAGTTTGATAGTAATGTTTACTAGATAAATATACACGCAGACCCCGCACTTTCAGGATGTGGTAAACGGCTCGACTTCTTGTGTCCTCCTTTATGTTGGACATTTAATCTCTTGAGGAACAATGCGCGCCGCCGCGAGCTGGTTAGCACGCTCCTTTCAGCAGATGGCTCTGCTGCGCCACACGTAGGCGTCAGCGAGGTTAACCTTTGGCCAGATGTTGCACCCCTTGTTAAAGACTCGCATTATGCACATTCTGAATTGGTTGTTCATGGTTTCCAGAATTACTGTTGAAGATGGAAAGAGCTTGGTGAGATTGTGCTTATTTGTGGCGAACGCTTGAATCAGACGGCTCTAAAATGCTCTCCTAAAGGAATGTTTGATTAAATCAAAGGGTGACTATTCAGAAATCTGACTGTATTTGGTATTCCACTGAAGTTCCATTCTACTTCAGTGTCTGGCATTTAGGGAATAGATTGACAGTTTGGGAATCACATGTTATTCACTGTTTTAGGTGGCTGAATGTCTCCCATTGTTGACACACTTTCTGCTAAGCTACAGACATTTTTATTTATTTATATTAACTCCTTATCTGACTCCAGGCTTTCAAGGGAGTAAGCATTATTCCCAAAATGTTAAACTATTCGTTTAAATGTGCAACAAATAACTTTTTTTTTTTTAATCCAAAGTAACCATTGCAACATTAATCTGCCATAAAATATCCATTATGTGGTCAGCAACTGATGTTAAAAAATATTGACACCATAATCATTACTTCAATCAAAATAAATAAATCGAACAGATTAATACTAAATATCATATTTGCACATTTGAATCCACTCATAGCCTCTTGATTCGTTCTTTGCATGCAAAGTGTTTTCTCCATCCTACTTTTGTGTTTTTGTTTCTTTCTTTTCAACATAGTTCTTTATGTATGTTGATTCCCCTGACCTCAATAGTCCTGTAGCAATGGAGACGGATGTCCCTTTGATAGAAGATGTTCAGAGGTTAAAAAAGACAGTTGAGGCGGGCGCAACTCAGGTAAACCTGAATTTCTCTGTCTATCTTTCTCATCATCCCTCTATATTAGTAGGTCTGTTTGCTACCAAAGCAAAAACGACTTGCTCTTTTAGAATGTATTATGCTTGCTATATAAATTAGTCTTCATTTGTGTTTTTGTTTTGTTAGATTCATAAATCAACTTGCTTTATAAACTGTAGAAACAAATCTGATCAGGGCGGGAAAACTGGAATAAAGAGCTTTCTTTATAGTAGCATGATGTATGAAGTTTCCCCTTTTTCAGAAAATGGAAGATTGCATCATTGTCTCTTTTTCAATGGAAAAATGCGCCACTTTTGTTTTGTTTTTTTCTCAATTTCCATGAAAATCTGGTGACTGCGCAACCCTTCAGTGTAAATGAATATTCAAATAATATATATTATTCCAACTTTGCCAAAATCCTGCAGTTTTTATGAACAGATTACAAATTCACAATTTTCAAAAGTGAAACTAGAAAGTACATCATATAGTAAAGATATAATTTATTGTGTTTTATTAAACTGATACTTTTTTTTAAATATGAAAATGTATGTGTATAGTTAATTTATGTTTGTCACTATTTGTAGAATTTAACAACCCTAGTAAAGTCTTGATTCATAAAGAAAAATGGCTGAGGACGCCATGTTTTAACTAGGTGCTCCTCTCTAGATTATAGCTGCCGCTCTTCATCTCAGAGATGTGATCAGAACATGTTGGCAGGTGAAGACGGTGTGAAACGTTATGGCTAAGTTCCCCCCCCCCCTCCTTTCCGCCCCATTCGACAGTTGCAGCATGACCAGCGGAAAGAGCGGCATCTGGTGCGACGCAAATCTGAGTTGCCTCAGGATATCTACACCACAAAAGCCTTGGAGTCCCACCGCAGAGCTGAAAACATGTTGACCACCAATGATGGACTCTAGGTCCCGCCCCCCTGCCGACTCTTTGTTCAACCGCCCCCCCCCCCTCTCCTTTGACCCCCCGACAGCCATGGAAATCCTCGCCGCCCCGCAGGCGCCAGAATTACACCGGCAATGTGGGGGACATCCACGCCTCCTCCCACTCACAGCTCACCAAGGAGTCTCCGTTGTCCTTCGTCCCTGCTTCCCCAGTGCGGAAGCCGTATGTCTCCTCCCCTCAGATTTCTGCTTTCTCAGGTTTTTTTCCTTCAGTTGGGGGAGACGTGTCTTGTGTTTCT